>OY744540.1:30003452-30033452 GCA_963556195.1 Sepiola atlantica | reverse complement strand
ATAGTTTAAAATAGTAATGGCGGACTGATATACACGGGTTGTATAATTCCATTCTTTGTGTCATATTATCTCTTTTTCTCTATCTCTTTCTAAAAGATCCGTTGGTAATAGTCGACCGCTTTTCATGTACAAAGCGTATTTTGAAGATGTGTGCACTAATCCTTGCGTTTATCGATCACATTTCTGTAGTATTTTAAGCTACGAGTGACAGACAAAAGAATGATAGTTTAATGCAACGCATCGTTACCCAAAGATTACTCTCTTTTAAACTGAAGCTTGACCTACAAATACACCGACCTGATCTCTTAGAAAAATGTTTGGTTACATTTAAAATACGATGCAAAAGCCCACCAGAACAATTAGTCATATTAATATGTTCTCAACTTTAAGCAAGATATGTTGATATTTTACTAATGAATCATCACTTATCTAGGCTAAAAGCAATTCGAGTATACAGGTAAATGAGTTGGGTAGTTTGTCATTTGAAAGATGATGAATATCATGACAGGAGTAAAACAGTGATTGGATGAGAAAAGGGTCATGTTATAATCTGTATTGAAACACCTCCGAGTGAATTAGTTTTACTGACTTGACGAACTAACAAACGACGGATGCAGTCAGTTATAGATATGTAAAGACGCATCTCAGTATACAGCTGGTAGACAGCCACTATATTATAGATTCCTTGCTTTCTTTATACTTATCTCGCTATCTCAATTCTTTAAGATAAGAAGTGACACAAGGTCGGGAAAGTGGGATTTGAAAAGCCAGCGCCCGAGAAGTTGAGCACACTGGCCTAAAAAAAATACCTGGCAGGCCCGTCGGCATTCCCCAGTAGGGGCGCTTCAGACGATTAGCAATAAACTAACCCCTTCTTAAAGGGTCAGAAGGCAAAGTCTGGGAGTGTGGACCTCCTAGAACTGCACAGGACAGACCCATAGACAGGCGTAAATCAAACACCGAAGGCCAAGACAATACCAGTCTATGGGGTACAGTATCCATCGGAACAGATACTACGCTTTGATCTTGGCCAAAAAGCTCAATTCTTCAAGGAGCAATGACAGATACTGTACTACCTAAAAATCGAAAGACCACTGTTACTCACAATGCAATCAACACTTGATCGGTAAAATAGTCCAACTCTTCTAAAACGTGTTACGGTGCTCCTTTTTTGTTAGTACGTGTGTTGTAATCATTAATAGTCACTTTTGGGATAAAGGGGATGAACTGCCCCTGTAAAAGTAAGGTTTGGGGTTGTCACAAATGTTTTCCAGTTGGTATAGCGTTTTATTATCTTCAATAGTTTTCCAATTTCAAGAAGGATTCAAAAAGTTTTAAACCGTTTGTTATTGCTGGCCAATTTCCAACAACGCACTTCCACTACATTTAACCTTAAGTTCAACTTCAATTCAGCGCCAAATTGTGAAATATATGCATCGGCTCTATTTCTCTTTAGTTTCATCGCTACCTATATATAAGTTATATATATATATATATATATATATATATATATATATATATATATATATATATAGTAGAGATAGGTAGTTTGCTTGAATCAAATCGAAAGTACTGTCAAACAGGGGAAAAATTAACAAATATCCCACGAAACTTGCATACACCAATTTAACCGAAATACTTAATGAACTATTTGGAAAATTAAAAATACTAAAAAAAGTTTCACCACGTGTTATCTAGAAATGTTTGACTAAATCAAAATATGCTCTTTAAATACACAGTTAATATTATATATATATATATATATATATATATATATATATATATATATATATATATATATATATATATGCAAGATTGAAATGTAATTGAGCCTTGTCTTATCCAGCGGCACAAGACTGGAATTTTTCAGAGACCCGGGTTCTTTAACATTAATACGGTCATTGCAAAAAACATTTTATTTGAACAGAACTTAGCTCGATACAACAATGGTTAATATGTCATTCCTTTGACTTCCTCCTCCACCTTTCCCTCCTCTTCTCCTCCCCCAATGTTTTCTACGCACGCCTCAATTTGTTTTTGGTGGTCTTCTATGTTCATATTTATTCTTCTTATTTTCTGTCCTTCCTTTCTTACATATATATATATATATATATATATATATATATATATATATATATATATAAATATATATATATATAAATATATATAAAGTCGTGTACTAAAAGCGAACTTTTAGGAAAGGTAAAACCTATTGTGAAGAGTATACAGCTCAATATCCCGGATAGAGCAGGTAGATATGAAGAAGAATGGAAAGGAATTAGAGAAGCAAAAGCCAAATCAAAATTCAATTCAATTGCTCAGAGCAAGGTATATTCCGCAAAAAGACAATTTATTACAAGTTAAATTTTCCTTAAGCAAGGCTTTTCAAAGATCAAAATAGTATCATCAGAGGAAGTGTCTGGGATAGATAAGTTGGCAAAGGCCAAGATTTGAAATTTGAAAAAATAAAATAAAAGTTGTAGGGAAAGAAACACAGGGCAAAACTCTGCCCAAATGCAAGCAAATGTCCGATTGTTAAAAAGTTCGGTGTCGAAAAGTCCAGCGGAGAGAATGAGATGTAAATAGGTAGGTCGTTAAAAGGCACGAGAGGTTGTGAGAGAGGATTCAAAGTTAAATTCCAAGAAGCCACAACTTCAGGTGCGGCGAAAAAAGAAAATCCAAAGGGTAAAAAGTCCAATAAGAGGTACGCTCGTAGATGCAGGCAGGCTCAGTAAAGAGTGAGGTGGAAAATATTCGCCATTAAAAATACTTCCTGGGCTGAGATATCAAGGAAAGTGTTTTAAAATGGGAAAAAAGGCAGCGAAAATATTTTAAAGCTAGCCCGTTGAGAAAGCCGACTTGAACTGAAGAAAGGCAGAAACACTTATGCGACCAGTAGGCAGGGGGGGGGGGGAACGAGTAAGGGGTGTGGAGGAGGAGAGAGGGACGGGTGCGAAGGAGGAGAAAGGGAACGGGTGCGGTGAATGAGTGCGGTTAAAACTAAGAGTGTGATTGTGGGTGGTGAGTCGCATAAAGTTGAAATTGGATGCTAGCGCGAATTAGGGTTCAACTAGAAAAGGGAAAGTCAACGAGTGCTGGGAGGGAGATATAAAATACCACAATGTGTCTATGAACAGAGTTCGGGGTTTAGTTGTTTAATCAGATGACCTTACTTATAAACAATGAGGCAAAATATATTTGAAGGGTAGAGCTAGAAAAATAAATAGAATAAATAAAAAATAAAAATTGAAAAATTAAAAAAGTAAAAATAAAAATAGAATTAAAAATAGAAATAAGAAAATAAAAAATGAAAAAGAGATAATAAAATTAGTCTTAGGCTCGCAAGAAAAATTATGGATTGATCGATAAAAAAATAATGATTAAATGAGGGAAAAGTCGATAAAATTGGAGCTCGAGAGTGGGTATTAGAATAAGGAAAAGGTAAATTAGACCTCGAGAGGATATCTGGAATGGGAATCCCCACGGTGGTTAAAGATATGGGTTGAAATAAAACATGCTGTTACGGGACGCTAGTGCTTTATGGATGTGGGAAAATTAAACTTTGACACAAAAATTTTTTCAAAAAAAGGTATATGGAGGTTGATTAAGAAAATTATTAAATAGGTTAATGATGGCAGAAAGAAGTAAGAGACATACAAGGTTAAAGTTATGACAATAGATTAAAACAGATTGAGAATGGAGATCGCAGTTAAAAGTAAATATTATGGGGGTTAAAAGATGTAGAGTGAGGGCGGGTTGGGGGTTGAGCATGATCTGAGAGAAGTGGGCGAAGGGCGAGGTAAACTAGAGGGAATAATCGAGGCTATTAAAAGAGTGAGAAGAATTATTTAGAAGTAAAAACAGGAGGGAAAAAATAATTAGAGTGCACAGAGAAAACGGTAAGGAGTTCGATATCGAAGTGTGCAAAAGGGAATTAAGAGTAGATAAAGCGAATCATCAAGTAAATAAAAGGGCTAGGGTATAATGTGAATATGGTGGGTTAGTTATCAGGTTGAGAGGGAAGGATAGAAGTTTGGAAGTGTTGATGGGAAGCGGACTAGAATGAGATTAAACAAATATAAAAACGAGAGAACACGATTAAAAAGAAATTTATTAATGTACTGAACCGGTTTTCGTCCACACTCATCAGAGTAAAACGTGGAAGTGATTAAATACGACTAAAAGCTAAAAAAATTGTAATGAAAACTAGTGACAAGTTTATGAGAAAAAAAGAAAAAAAAATATGATGAGGAGAGTCACAAGTGGATCACATTAAGTCCTAAAAGCCATTCCTTTTGTTTACAAAGGGAGGGTTTGATTGACTTGATATATATGGCTTCCAGGACTTTGAGGTGGAATAGAGAATGCGATCCACTTATGACAGAAAACCAGTCACTAGTGTACGTCGACGCACATTCGGCGCTATTCATAAGATGGTCAGCAATAGCAGACCCGGATGTATTGACTAAATTATTTAAATTATTTAGTCGGCCCTGACGTAGTGCAGGAGGGGATGTGTTGTTTGATTCTGGATTCAAACCTTTACACTGTACTTCCCACGAATACGGCATCGGTGCGATGCCGTATTCGTTTAAATTTAAATTGATAAATAATATTACTGATATGATATTTTTTTCTCCTAAACTTGTCACTAGTTTTCATTACAATTTTGTTAGGTTTTAGTCGTATTTAATCACTTCCACGTTTTACTCTGATGAGTGTGGACGAAAACCGGTTCAGTACATTAATTAATTTCTTTTAATCGTGTTCTCTCGTTTTTATATTTTTTAAATCTCATTCTACCCTCCCCAAAATGTCCCAAACGTCCGTATTCCTCGCCGTTATATATATATATATATATATATATATATATATATATATATATATATATATATATATATATATATATATATACATATGTATGTATAGATATATGTGCATATGTATATATACATATATATATATATGTACATATGTATATATATACATATATATTTATAAATATATATATATGTACATATGTATATACACATATATATATATATATATATATATATATATATATATATATATATATATATATATATATATATATCAGTTTGTCTTTCAACTGTACCGCAGTAACGCCGGTACAGAAAAGATGCAATTGGCTATTACACAGACTTTTCTTCACTATAGACAAACTTTCTGTTTAGACTGAAATACTGTCGATCGTATATATATATATATATATATATATATATATATATATATATATATATATATATATATATATTACCATATCAATATATTCTTTTTGGGGAATGCTGGTCATCTTCGCCGTTTCGTTAGATTCACTAGGGGTTTGTAAAAAATTGCGATGGGTATAACACAAATTAAGGAGTGGTTCAACTGATTCAAAAATAGCCTCGAACCTGCGGAGAGTGGCCATCATTCTGGCAGGCCTCAAACTGCTTGGAGTGCAGCTGTGTTGAGAGATTAAAAGAAGAGAGAATGCGTAACGTGACGGCGGAGATGAACACCATACCAAAATAATACTTCCTGGGGTGTTTCCGACAGTGTAGGCATCGGGGAGCTAAGTGTGTGCAAGCACAAGGATCCTAGTTTTAAGGGGATTAGGAGCCGAACCCCGTCACGTATTTGAAATATTTGACCTACGGTCGGATAACTTTTAGACAGGCCCCTGTATATATATATATATATATATATATATATATATATATATATATATATATATATATATATATATATATATATATATATATATATCGACAGAGAGACACATTAAACCCTTATATGTATGTTAAAAATGTATATTTGCACATATTTTGTAAGTATACATATAAACTCACGCATATTTATTCATGTATATTTTTGTTTCTTTCCTATCAATAATGTTTAGCAATTTACCTACTTGCCTCTTTTGCTTGTCGGATCTTTCTCTGTATATAAGTATATGCATATGTTTTAGGGTATTTTCTGTATACGTATGCATATGTATTATATGAAATTGAATACGTTCTACTGTTATACCTCCGCAATCCCTTTCAACAAAAACTTACCACTGGCACAGTAATGATTCGTAGTTTCAGTATATTTGCTGTGACCGTATAAAGCTGTATTTTGATATGTATGCGCATATGTAGTCAAATATATTTGTATAAAGGAAGATTTATACGAATATATACATATATGTGTATATAAATATATATATATATATATACATATATATATATAGAGAGAGATGTATATATGCGTGTGTGTATCAAATTAATAATAATGTATTGCAAAATTAAGAAATATAAAGTTTCAATAAGTTATAAATATAAAAATATAAAACGTAAAAGGCGATATAAATTCTAATAATAAATGTATATATATATATATATATATTATATATATATATATATATATATATATATATATATATATATATATATAATGTATATACATAAAAGCTTAAAAGGCAAGCTCTGTTTGTAAATGTTATCCGTCCATGTTCATTTTCAATTATCTCGCTAACCATGACATTAAAGAAACCATTTCCAGCAAGTCGAGGATAATTTCCGCTTAAAGTTACTTAAGTAACCCTTTATTATTATCTCCTGAGTCTTCCTAACGTCAGATCGATGCAGTTCCGCTCGGGAGTAAATGACATTTTTCGTCCTAATCAGTGTCAATATCGAGCGCGGCTGATTTCAATCTCTGTTTAGGTTTCACTCTCCACGTTCGTCTCTCGCTCGATATGTGTTGCCTCAGCTGAATAAATCCCGGTCTGTTATCCACACCGTTTCATGTAATAGCATCTGCCTGTTGCTTGGTCGGTCACGTTGGCGTTTTAAATAGCTCATTTCAAATGTAAAATATTAGGAGAGAATTGAAATTGCCGAATGGAATGGACGCAATTTGATTACTGAAGAGAGCGGTTAGCCTAGTATTTGTTGACATTGCATGTGAAGATGTGTATGTTTTAATCTGCAAGGAAGCAGTCCATGCGTAATATGTACACATAACGGACGTTATTGGAAATACATTCTGTTCATGGAAATTCTGATTGATGCCAATCACACGAAGCAACAAGGGGGACATGCATTGCAGTTGTAATGGAAGAAGAATATTTTCCTAGTGTAAATTTTACAAGTCGGAGATGAGGATTGAGGCAGAGTTAGGATCCTTCCATAGAAATAACGATAGGATATTAATAAACATCTTAATTAATAAATAAACCTTTAGGGCAAGTGGGGGTGTCAGTCAATTCTCTGAAAGTTAGTGGCTAGTGTCTATGTCACGTTTGTATGTTTAGTGTTTGGCTAAGAAGAAAGTCTAATATCTGTTCCGATGGATACTACACCCTATAGACAGGTGTCGTCTTGTCCTTCGGGGCTAGATTCCGCCGGTCTTTGGGTTTGTCCTGTGCAGTTCCAGGAGGTCCACCCTCCCAGGCTTTGCCTCCCCTGTTTGGGGAGGAGTAAGTTTATTGCTTACTGCCTGAGACGCCCCTACCGGGGAATGCCGACAGGGCTGCCCAGGCAATGTTTAAATGGCCAGAGTGCTCACCTTCTCGGGCGCTGACTTTTCAAGTCCCACTTTCGCGACCCGACCTTGGGTCACATCTTACCTTGTGGGAGTAAGATAAAACTGGCCTTGTGCTTAACCTCCTAGGGACGTAAATTATTTATACAATTGTTCATTCTCGGGTGTCCGATTAAAAGCCACACGAAAGGCGGCGTATTTTTTATGACCACGTATCTGATAACCGGTAAACGTGCAACTCTAGACTCTAGCGCAAGTTGCATCGCACGTCTATCTTAATTTCATTTCGTCTCGTGTGCGAAAGAAAATAGGTTGATACCGAATTCAATACTTCTTGATCGAAACATTTTTCTATTTTCCGCTTAGTTAACCGGTACATGTTTTCATCGTTTACGCCTCATTTTCTACTAACAGCGTCACGTTGTCTGTTTCAGTTACGTCTTCGCTTCTGCATGCCAAGTGGTGCCCGTCGGTCAGTCAATTTGTCACGCAATGATTTAGAATGTAATTCTCATCGCTAGCGGTGTAGATTGAATGAGTGTATCTAATATTAGCTGCGCCGAAGCATCGCCAAAAACGGGCATGTACGTCTTTAGGTCTAACACATTTAAGTTTGCAATCGCATTTTCGGTGGCCGTTAACGTTTAATTATACAATAAAATATTCATTGTTAATCGCGCAGATTAAATAGATTCATTTTAATATAAAATTGCATTTCCGTCGATAAATGCGCTTATAAACTGGGCCGAACTACACGCTCCATGCGTTCGAATATTTGTACCGAGCAATATGATGGCCTTTTCGTTGATCTGTCACAGGCAGTTTTGTTGTCTGTTTCAAATGGAATCCACGTCGGTTTGTCACATTAACGTTTTACATATATTTTTGTCAGTCTGTAACGATTTAATTTAAAACAGCAAATATGAATGTCTAATACAGGGGCTGGCAACCTTTTCAGAGTGAGGGCCAAATGAGACTTTTGGAAGGAGATCTGTAAATCTAAATCGAAACCTACTTTCATCTGTGTCACAAAATGATATGACTTTTACTGGGAGGTCCGCGGGCCGGATTGCAATAATAAAGCATAGCAGGGTGGCGAGCCGGACGCTAAGCCTTCGCGGGCCGGAAGGTTGCCCGCCCCTGGTCTAGTGCATTATTAAAATAACCCTTTCGTCGGTCTGCCTAGCATATGGTTTGACTATGATTTACGTCGCTCAGTATCGCATAAAGTCTAAATACTATTTTCGTTGCTCTGTCTAGCGTAACGTTAGAAGACTATCTACGTTCGTATGTCTACCGTAAGTTGTAAATAGCATTTTAATCCGTCTGTCTTGTCAGATTGAAATTGTATTTTCGTCGGTCTGTAAACTGTAAGATGGAATTAGCATTTTAATCGGTCCGTCTTGTAAGATTCGAATTGTATTGGGTTCGGTCTGTCTACTGTAACAATTAAATCAGTTATTTTTGTAAGATTACAATTATATTTTTTTCAGTCAGTCCATCGTAAGATTGAGTTAACATTTACGTACCTTTGTTTATCGTAAGATAAAAATAGCATTTTACTCGGTCTGTCTCGCGTAGGGTGTAACTATCATTTCCGTATGTCTGTACAGCGTAATATTGAAATAGTATTTTTATATATCTACCACGCTTAAGTTTCAAATAGCATTTATGTCGGTCTGTCGAGCGTAAAGTTTTAAAAGCATTTGATTCGGTCTGTATAGCATAACGTAGAAATATGCAGGTCTATTTTTGGTAAGATTGAAATATTATTGTCTATGTCTGTCTTAATACCATGTATGTTTGTCTTTCTAGCAGAAGATTGAAATAGTATTTTCGTCGGGCGTTCTAGCCTACGGTTGGTATAGTAAGTCTGTCTGTCTATCTAACTAACTAAAGGTAAATTATATATTTTATTCGTCTGCCAGTCTAGCGGACATTTTGAATAGTATATATAGTCTTTTACGCGTTATGTCGATATAGGATGTTCGTAGGTTTGTCTGGTGTCAGGTTTAAAAAAAAAAATTTTGTCGGTCACCACCTACGTTTAAAATTTTATTTTAATGGTAAACGTAGCAGATTGACACGGACGCATCTATAATGTATGTTTATTGTTCAATCTTTCTTTATTTTTAAGCAAACTTCTGGGAATTAGTATTCCTCTTCACTGCGTTTCTGTGATACATGGCGTAAATTGGCCGTTCATGCTTGGCGTGTATCGTTGCCGATATTGATTGCACGTCGGTTACCAAAATTCTTTACTTTTTGTGTTTCTGCTTCCTTTTCGTATGTGTTTTGTCTATTAAACGTAAAAAAATTGCAATCTCTTTTTTTAAAAAAAGAAGAGCATTTTCTTTTCAAGAAACGAGAACACGTATAATAGTAATGGCTTAACGCACAAAAGGGGGTGAATATAAGCAATACGAGAAAGCAAAATGACGTTAAGCCACATTATGTCCGGAAATTCATGAACCGTTTTATATTCCATAGCATGTCAACAAAAATCACTAGAATACAATTATAACTGAACTGTATAGAAGTTTTCCGTACCTTTACGATTGAGAACAAACTTACCCTGCAGAAATGTATTTATTAAAATCGACTTTGTAGGTACACAGTTGTAACATACACTTCAATTCTATTGGGCAAATAGCCATACTTGCCGAGAAAAGGGTAATTTAAAAGGTAATTTATGTATTTAATAATTTTACCTTATTTTATCATGTGGATTTATTAAATAGAACAGTGATTTTATAGAATTTAATATATTATATACATATATGTTAAGAAGCAGACAGAAAGTGTGTTATCTACTTGTGCCATGCCTTTATTATTTTTTGTACTTCTGTACGTTTTTCCCGGCACTGCATGCAAATATTTTATTACACATATCCAATATTGAAAAAAGTAAAAATATCAATGTATTTCCAGTCATTTCCTGTGAACAGGATTGTTAATTACCATTGACTATCCAATGTAGTTGTTCATACATATTTATCATGTTTATGTAAAATATTGAGGTGGGTGGGCTAGCAATTATAAATTATGGGATGCTATCCAGACGCAGACGAAGAAGTGGACTCAAGGACACAATGTCGTTGGTTTAGATACAACATTAAGGATGACTACACGGTGTACTGTGTGTGTGTGGCGGGGTAAGTAATGTAATAAGACATGGGAAGTGACGTCATAGAGAAATAGAAAGGGTTTTCCTGTAAAGTAAAGAGTCAGTATTTCAGACGCTATCGCTATGAAAACGCATGTTAAAGATATCGGATAATTTATCTGTAGAATCAGGGATATATTCTCCCTCTCCCTACCTTATCTCTTATCACTCTACCTTTATACCAAATCGCTTTCTTTATCTCTCTCCCTTTATCTTTATCCCCTTTCTCTCTATCTCTATCCCCCCTCTCTCTCTTGTTGCCGGCAAATATTGTAAGCCTTTGTAACAAACCAAAATTGTGTCACGCACGAAAAAAAGCATTGATATGAGTTATACCAGTTGGCCTTTTCAAAAGAAAGGTTTTCTTTGATGAGTTTGATTTCAGCTACTTCATTGGACCGCAACAACTATCGTCACAAGACGACGATTGACACTTGACAGTCATCATAATTACGATCACTCGGAATAGATGCGAAGTTTTTAACTTAGTAGCGGGTTGAAAATGAACGGCGAATATAGAAGTACGTTTTTTTTAATAAAAATAAAGGCTTTTTATTTGCACTTATCAAATACCTGAGAAACGGATGAATCTTTGTTTTCATGCAGAAGTGATCACTTATACTATGATTGCATAAGTTCAGAAGTTATTTCCGATAGTATTTGAATAAAGCATAATCGATTTAAATCATCTTTGAAGATATCGATTACGCAAACCGCTCATAAGACAAACATGGAATTAATTATTTATTAAACCCAATAGATGAGTAGGGTGGATAGTAATTTATTTTCCTTTGGATACGGTGTTAAAAGTTAATCAAAATATCTTTTTGAGTTGAAAAATAATTAAGCCTTGATCTTGTGCACGTGTTTTTATTTGTATTTTTATTTCAGTTTAACATGTCGTCATTACTCATGTGCCTTTTTCTTCGCTAATTATTTCTAAATTTGGATCAGTTATTTTTAAAACCTCCTCTCACGCTGAAAATATATTGATTATTTCAAAAACTAAATCTGTAGGACTATTAGATATGTTTTTTTTACTTTTCTCATAAAGTAATCAATTTTGGGAACACATTTCTTATTCAAGTAAATTATTGCACACGTGGAGAATTTGAAATGAAACCACATTATATAATCTCTGATATTGTGTTCACAGACATACCCCAACACCCACGTGTGAGTGTTTGCTCTCTTTTTATTTGTTTTTTGTTAGTGTTCACCTAAAAATGAACTACTGTATAGTGCAGGTTTTTTCAAGAGACTTTAATCCAATAACTTTTTACTCTTTGTGAATTTTTTCTGATGATTTTGTAGTGTTGCAGAGACGATATTGACATAAAAAATGTTGTTTGGTACAAGACCAATGAAACGGACCGTAAACATATATATATCACAGAAATTTTATGTTTTTGGAAAGGTGAAAAAATAAAAATAATAATATAAAACCATAGTTATTGGAATATGATATGAACTGACTTATATTTGCTCTGTTATCAATAATTGACAATCATTGAGCTGAATCTTTTAAGGAGACTACAAAGTAAAAGGAACTGATAGTATATGCTACTACATATATTGTCATTAATAATTATAAATATATATATATATATATATATATATATATATATATGTGTGTGTGTAGTAAGCTATGAAAATATATTCATGGCAATTAAGTTACACAGAGGCTCCCGCGTTTCATCCCGGGGCAAAATCTTCAGGCTAAAATGTGTAGCTTAATTGCAATATATATATATATATATATATATATATATATATATATATATATATATATATATATATATATATGCATAGCTTACTACCTAGCTCTACTTACGTATCGAGCACCATTGAAGTAAATACTGAAAATTGATACATAGAAAAGTATATCTCTTCATAAAACTGTATATCGATACATTAAATAGTCATATATATATATATATATATATATATATATATATATAAATATATATATATTTGTATACTTAAGCAGCATTTCTTTGTGATGCATGTTTAATTAAAAAACAGTGACAATTCCTGTTTTTATTATTTTTTTATCTATCTTTATACGTTAGCAGACCAAAGATCTAATGTTCTGTTTAAGTGTGAACAGGAACTCGCCAAAACTGCAAATGTGTTCGACTACCATGAGTCTACATAAGCACGTGGGGTGTTACGCGAATTAAAATTTGCGAATTTATTGAAAAAGTCGATTTTATTAATTTAATTTTTATTTTCTATTAAAATCATTTTAGTATACCTTCTTTTATCTCATCGAGCTTGTTTGATGGTAGGTTTGTTTTATCGAATGAGTAAGGCGCAGGTTGCAATTTGAGACAGCGAGTATTGTCCTTTAAAAAAAGAAACACACAGGGAGTGTCACTGTAGTTTAATCCAACACACACACACACTATATATATATATATATATTATATATATATATATATATATATATATATATATATATAAGTATTTTTTATTAAATATTAAAGTGTGTATTACCTAAAGACGATATTGTTTCGGGCGTTTTGCCCTCATCAGTGCAAGAGTGGTGGTTGCAGGCAATCGTATTGGATCGAACACAGTTCGTAGATTGGTGCTAGAATTGCGGGACAAATGCTCGGGATCACACGGCAACCGGCAAAAAACACATACAGTAATTTGAAATTAGGATACACTTATCCGAGTATGCAGGGGAAGCGTTGTTGTTGTCTAGATTGTTCAAGGACGCGCGGACTCGCTTTGTCGCAAATGACAATAAACTTTTTTCTTAATTTCACGGAGCTCTATTTTCAAGGGGCTTTGAACTATAAATATGTTTTATTAAATATTAAAGTGATTATTACCTACAGAAGATATCGTTTGGGGCTTTTTGCCCTCTTGAGCGCAAAACTGGTAGTTGTATGCAGTCGGATAGGTTCGACCACAGTTCGTAGATTCGGGCTAGAAATACTAGACACACACTCGGGACTACACGGCTACCGGCAATCAGCACATATAGTAATTTGAAATTACTATATACTTACCTGAGTAGGCAGCGGAAGCGTTATTGTTTTGTTAGAGTGACCAACGCTCGTGCGGAACTTACGAGATATATAATATATGTAGATATATATATATACAGCCAACTTATCTATCTGTATTTCTCCCTTGATGATAAGATCTCGATCTTTGAAAACCCTAGGCTTAAGGAAAGAATAATAAATACACCTTGAATTGAACAATCGAAATTTGAAATAAATTTAGGCATTCGTTACATGTTTATCACTCTTATTTCTTCTATCTCTCTTTCTCTCTCTTTCTCTTTATATATATATATATATATATATATATATATATATATATATATATATATATATATATATATGTATGTGTGTGTGTGGGTGTGTGTGTGTGTGTGCGTATGTGTGGTGTAAACGAACCTCCTCTTAAATTTCGCGGAGAACGCATCGAAACAGCACATGGTCGAAAACGATCAGATCTGTCTATCTATGTATTTATCTTTCTCTCTAGCTCTCTATTTCTCTCTCTCTCTCTCTCGCTATATATATATATATATATATATATATATATATATATATATATAGGTATATGCATGTATATAAATGTACGTATATATATGTATATACATACATATATAAATGTACATATATATATATATATATATATATATATATATATATAAATATATATATATATATATATATATATTATTTTCAACAATTTTCGCATCAATGAGAATATGCGGCCTAAATACACACAATTGAAATTGCTTGACCCTACCACACAATATGACACAACTCTTGTGACTTTAGTGTCAATTTAATTAAAAGGCAAATTACCATCGCTCAAGAATTTATTCGGAAACATTCTGATGTTTTCATTTTTAACAATGTTTTTATAAATGAGAAAAAGCTGTCTTAGGTAAACACTAATTTGAGCTCAGGCAATTGCAATGTTTACATTTCGTTACATTGAGATATTTCTTACATTCAGTCAGTGTCGCATGATGGCGTAGGGGTTAGCATCAGCTCGACGGTTGCGTTTCGATCCCGGCTTGAGACATTAACTGGTCTAGCCGCACTGATGAGCTGTGAAACAACGAAACGGTCTGTATGTGGATGACTATAATATATATATATATATATATATATATATATATACATAATCATTCATATATATTATATATATATGTGTGTGAGGGTGTATGCGTGTGTGAGCGTATGCATTTTATATGAGCATAACCGATTTTACTTTTACCGGTCTAAAATAGAAAATAAGTAATCTATGTCTTCCTGTCGTCAGAGTTTACGCCTTGAGCAAGTGATATAACACTGCTCAATCTCTTTCATCCTCGTCCTGAGGATAAATCAACTTTATTAATGTTATTAATAAAAAAACTGTGATTCTAGCAAACCGTTTGGACATTTGCCTACAGTATTCAAATAAAAAAAATCCGTTAGTCATCATGAAAAAAAGAATGCACTATTTACAATTTTGCTCGAGCCAACACGAACGAGGAAGAACTGTCTCATCATGTCAGAAATTCACCAAATAATAAGGACAGATATGAGGGGCTACCTACGACCTCTGCTTATACGATGAAGTTTCACACGTTAGGGGGCTAGGAATTCATTCCATATGTGATCAAATGATCATTTTACACCTTTAAACTAGACAGAGGATGACATAATTTGAGTGAAAAAATTCGTGCATACACGCGTTTTAATTCATTCAATGTAGCGAGACACAGAAGACAAGTATTCTGCAGTATTACTTTAAGTATACGCAGAAAAATTCGTGCATACACACGTTTTAATTCATTCAATGTAGCAAGACAGAGGAGACACGTATTCTGCAGTATTATTTTCAGTATATGCACAACAATTTGATGATTTATTTTTAAATCAATTTAAATTTAAAGAAACGAAAAGAAAAATATTTCCTAAAATTATTATCTGAAAAAAAAAGCGATCGTTTAAGGAAAACAATTTTTAATGTGCTTTTTAAAATGATTTAAAAACACATAAAGTGCTTGTCAACTCTTTATTTTACATCAATGCTTAACAGGATGAGTCGCCTTAGGAACAACTCGATGACACTGAACAAGCAAGGTCGACGGTCTGAACGGCAGCCATCAATTTTCACAAGTGGAGCCAGCAACAACAAGCATTTGGTCGTGTGGAAATCTCAGACAGATAATTGGAAACAGTAACTGAAGTGATAGACCAACTTGTATTTTCAAACAGTTGATGGATTGTAACCTTGATGCCCGACGAGGGATCCAGTATTTGCATGATAGAATATGATGATGATCGTAGACTTAACGTAAAAAGGTGCTCACTGCTTTTGTTTATTTTTATATAACTTCCTATGAATATATATATATATATGTGTGTATATATATATATATATATGTGTGTATATATATATATATATGTATATATATGTATATATATGTATATATATATATGTATATATATGTATATATATATATATATGTATATATATATATATATGTGTATATATATGTATATATATATATATATGTATATATATATATATATATATATATATATGTATATATATATATATATATATATATATATATATGAGGTAATTTATAAGTGTTATGGATAAACACGAACTGAATCCAATTTAGACATATAACGGTGGAATGCTTTGCAGATTCCACCTATTTATTATTAAAATATAGTTTATTTGCCATATTAAATTGCAATCTTACGTGTGTCAGTAAGGTTTCACAATAAAGTATGCTTCAAACTAACTACATTAACTAATTATCTCTCTCTCTCTATCTCTCTCTCTCTATATATATATATATATATATGTATATATATATATATATATATATATATATATATATATATATATATATATATATATATATGTATATATATATATATATATATGGATAGAGATAGAAGAAAAAAGAGTGATAAATATGAAACGATTGTCCAAATTTATTTCAAATTTCAATTGTTCAATGCAAGGTTGTCAGTAATAAACTAGTGTTTATTTTTCTTTCCTTAAGCCAAGGCTTTTCAAAGATCGAAATCTTATCATCAGAGGAGAAATACAGATGGATAAGTTGGTTTTCGAAAAAACCAAAGTTCAAATATTTGAAAAATATGAGAATTATTTTAAAAAATTATTAAAATAATTTTTGTCAAAAAACGTACTGAATGAAAAGAAAATTTCGTGAAAAAGATATACAATTGTCCGGGTGGTAAGTTTCCGTTGAAAAGGTTCGGTGAAATTGTAGAAAGTGAAGAAAAACACTTTGCATGGGAGCAGGTTGGAAAAGGTGCTCAAAAGTAGATAAGTCCAGATGTACTTAAAAGAGGCTGTGAAGAGGAAAACAGGCCATTTTTTATTTTCTTCCGGGCCTAGTAAAACGGTAAGATCTCATACAAGGATTAACTCAGAATGAGAAAAAGCCAAAGTTGATGAAAGTTTCAGATTTGGGGTCAGGATGGGGGGGGGGTTAGGAGGTGCGGGGGAAGTTTAAAAAGTCGCTTTGTGAATTTGGGGGAAAAAATAATAAAAGGAGGACGGGTTGGCATGGGGATGTAGATAAAGTGACAGGTGGGTTAAGGGTGCGGGCTAGCGGTAGGGTGTAGGTTTTGGGGGTGGGGTTAATCTTAAATGGTGAATAGGTATAGAAAAAGTTGATTCTAAAAATAGAAATAAAAAAATGTGAGCTTCCAAATATTTCAGGCGGCTAAAGGCAGAATAAAATGTAGTTATCAGATATGGTTTCAGTGTGTTTAAGGAATAAAGAATAAAAAATAAAGTAGAATTAGTGAGAGCATGGTATAATAAATATAGGAATGTGAGAGAGTGGATGATTAAAATTAAAAATTAAAGGATTAAATTTAAATTTAAAAAGCTAGGGAATAGTTAATTAAAAATTTATTTATCTATTTTTAATTTAAAACCAAATTAAGGGTTAGATGAATAATTTGGAGGGACATTAAATGGCCAAAGAGATAAGGGGGGGGGAAATAAATTAATGGGAAAAGGGTTAGTGAAATTTAAAGGTCAAGTCTGTTCTACTCAGGTATAATGAAATTTAGGAGAGGGGAACAATGTAAGGGATAAGGATAGATTGCTAGAAACAATTTGTTTCGATTTCTAGTAATAGGGGTGGAGTTGGGTTGGTTCAATCAAAAATTTGAGTGCAGTGTCAATTTTATAATCTGTGGTTTAAATGGTGAGTGAGTCATAACAGGGTAACAATTAACAGTTACAGTTTAAATTTAATTAGATATATAAGGGAAACTTGCAAGGAGTTTCCAAGTAGTATGAACATATCATTTGGGGGGGGTGAAATTGGTCAAAGATAAGATAAGTCGAAAACCAACTTATCCATCTGTATTTCTCCTCTGATGATAAGATTTCGATCTTTGAAAAGCCTTGGCTTAAGGAAAGAAAAATAAACACTAGTTTATTACTGACAACCTTGCATTGAACAATTGAAATTTGAAATAAATTTGGACAATCGTTTCATATTTATCACTCTTTTTTCTTCTATCTCTACTATTGCTCTATCTCGTATATTGAGCTTATCCTTTTCACAATAGGTTCCATCTACTAAAAGTTTCCACTTTGGTTTATTTTGATCCTATATATATGGATATATATATATATATATATATATATATATATATGGCATTACAGAGGTTCAGAAAAACATACTATTGTCAGTTGCAAATCAACTAGTTATCAACCAATGATCGTGTCTCGTCGATTATCTTCGGTTTTTTGTTGTTAGGCCTGCTTATATATATATATATATATATATATATATATATATATATACTCGCATACTCGTTCTCCGGCGTTGTCCGGATAACATATAAGTTACATTTAAAAAAATGATGTATTTAAGTATAAATTCGTAAACAAGAAGTTGAAAAGAATCCTGTAAATAATTTAAGTGATTAAAATAAGATTTATCCATTTATTAAATTACACAACATAGATTTCTGTATTTGTCGAGATTCCCCCGCCCCCTTCGATGCTTGTAAGTAGTGAATTATTCGTAAAAAGGAAAAGCACTGCCCCGCAAAATAAATGTTATCTAAAAATATGCGTAAAGCTTTCCAATATAAGTCACAAAAATCCTTCTAGACTGAGTCAATTTTTTTATCCCAATAATGATTGTCCTGGTAATAAAATTAAACGTGGAAATCTTTTTTCTGTTTTTTTTTTATTTCGGGGGGGGGGGGGTGCGAAGTTAGATATAAATAAAACAATGAGTAGTTCTAATTAGCCAACAACTATGAAGTTGAATGATTGAATGAGGGGGGGGTGAACTCTTTAAAAGAACATTTGGTGGTTTCAATTGTGTGTATTTAGGCCGCATATTCTCATTGATGCGAAAATTGTTAAAAATAACATACATATATATATATATATATATATATATATATGTACATTTATATATGTATGTATATACATATATATACGTACATTTATGTACATTTATATATGTATGTATATACATATATATACGTACATTTATATACATGCATATACCTATATATATATATATATATATATATATATATATATATATATATATATATATAGGGAGAGAGATAGAGAAATAGAGAGCTAGAGAGAGAGATAACTACATAGATAGACAGACCGATCTGATCGTTTTCGACCATGTGCTGTTTCGATGCGTTCTCCGCGAAATTTAAGAGGAGGTTCGTTTACACCACACATACGCACACACACACACACACACACATATATATATATATATATATATAAAGAGAAAGAGAGAGAAAGAGAGATATAAGAAATAAGAGTGATAAACATGTAACGAATTCCCAAATTAATTTCAAATTTCGATTGTTCAATTCAAGGTGTATTTATTATTCTTTCCTTAAATACCGTTTTTGCAGCATGTTTCTCTTTTTTTTTTTCGAGATAACATTTTTATAAAATCATTGAATAAAGGTGACAGATGTGCTATTTAACGAAATCTATTTTTATAGCTGACGAATGAAACGTGTATCAGTTGGTTAAAAAAAAATATTACTATGATTCTTGTTATCTTATTTTATTTTTAAATGTCAAAATATTAAAGAGGTGTCGTTACTACGGGTGGAAGTGTGTTTGTTTTATTTTAGAAGCAGCGCGTTATGTGTTTGTTTTAACGTAATCCATTATTCCCTTACGTATACATCTTATGTGTTCTGAATCGCGAAATTATATTCCCGTAATCTATAATTGGCGGTGTCTTTCAGAATGAAATAAAAGTCGGCGGTGTATTGAGTGTCGGGTAGAGTATATAATTTGCACTGAGTAAGTATAGTGCCCGCTGTCTATGTGGATGCTGTATTTGAGATAGTGAGTGATGTAGAAATAAATATTATAATTATTATATGTTGATAAATTATGCGAAAGTTTCGTATTTACGTTTAGGTGAATAAGTGTGTTGCGGTGGGCATTTTAAGAGTGTATTATGTTGTTATTTTTTACGATATTCAAAGGTAATAGGGGAAAACATACTACTTATATATATATATATATATATATATATATATATATATAAAAACACACACACACACATATATATATATGTGTGTGTGTGTGTGTGTTTTATAAAATGTTACAATGTTATTTAAATAAGTAGTGTCCAAAGAGGAATACTAAATGCCTATTAATACACGTTGTGGTTCACTTCATTTCTTGATTATCCGCAAAACCATATTTTTATTTTGTTTAATTGCATTTAGAATAATCAAATCAGCTTTCTTAGTTATGCATTTCATGATGTTATCGATGTTTGCAATCAATTTAACTTCAAATGTGTTTCGTCTTGAACACTGATCATTATCTTCGTCCTAATTGACCTATTTCAATGAGTTTTAAATTAGAAATATAATGGATACCCTTTCAGAGTTACTTGCGCGAAGAGGGTTTATAACGATCGAACAGCTACGAGATTACTCGACAATATGTACACCAAAAGACGATGGAAATCGCAGCGGAATTGCTGTGAACATAGCTTTTTCGAAAACGGTTCCCATCTATCGAACACCTGTCCGTGAGACTGTCCCACTCTGCTTATTACAATTTGGTCGTCTTCATATGTGATATTGATAAATTCTTGCGATAAACCGCCCCAAAATTAATCAAACGCAGTTCAAAACATTGCGTAATGTTAGTACTCCACAAAGGTTACTCATTTGTCGGCTGATACGTATTACCATCCAATTAACTTTTATCTGCAATGTGCTCTAGACTTTCATAATTGCGTATCCAATATTAATAATAAGGAATATCAGGACACGCGGAGAAGTACAAGTGTTATTTCAGGGATTTCCTTTCGCGCAATGAATTTTTCTACCAATGTTTTATACTCTAGTATTGTTCGAGTGTTGTCTTTCTTTTCGTCGGGAGCCGTGTTATCGTAACGCCGCTGCTTCAGGTCTTCTTGCCGTCAACTTCGTCTCGCCGTCTTGCCGTCTCTAGTAAGGATTCGCGTATGTTCATTGTTTTACGTATGACTCTTCACGGAGGTTAAGTAAAAACAATTCAGAGGAAACGTGGTCTCGGAAATCGAGATTTATTGAGTGAAAAGGTTAAAGAAATAACAAGTACCATTTACAATTAACTAAGCATAAAAGAGACAGAAACCTAAAGTAAGAATTGGGAGTCTATATATATATATATATATATATATATATATATATATATATATATATATGTATGTGTGTATATATATATATATATACATATATATATGTGTGAATGTATGTATATATATATACATATATATATATGTGTATGTATATATATATGTGTGTATGTATATATATATTATATACATATATATATACATATATATGTGTGTATGTATATATATATGTATATACATATATATATATACATATATATGTGTGTATGTATATATATACATATATATATACATATATATATGTGTGTATGTATATATATACATATATATATCTGTGTATGTATATATATATATATACATATATATATATGTGTGTATGTATATATATATATATACATATATATATATGTGTATGTATATATATACATATATATATGTTATGTATATATATATATATATATACATGTATATATATATGTGTGTATGTATATATATATACATATATATGTGTGTATGTATATACATATATACATATATATATATGTGTGTGTATATATAGAGAGAGATAGATAGATAGATAGATAGATAGATAGATAGATAGATAGATAGATAGATAGATAGATAGATAGACACACATTAGTGCCCATCGCCGCGTGAGAGACTGAGAAGCTATCTTCTTATTAAGAAATTGTTTAAACGACCCGGCCGCTTTATATCCAACACATGTACTGATTCAAAATCTAATCGTTCTTCGTCGCTTTGGTTCCCTATAATTTTATATCCGTGGAATCTCATCAATATATAGCCTTGAGCCTGACTTCACTCCTAAAACTCTTCCTTGTTCCAGATTATTCTTTAAAAAAGTCTTTCAACTTTCGTTTGTTCCACACTCATAAATCTATGATAGCAAACGTACATAACCGTTATCCAAGACTGTACCTTACTATTGCATACATAGTGAGAGAGTTTTGTATATTATTGTTGGATAATGGCCCTATGGGAATGGGCGTATCTGTTGGAAATCGTCGGTTTGACTTGCGCGAATTAACGCGGATGAAGTCGAGTGCAGAATAGGGATTGTTCTCACAGTCAGAGCTAACAGACGTGACAAGGTTACCGTGTGACCCCAGAGCAAGTGTCAGTCTGCACTTGCGAGAGGCTCTGTGACGTCACGGCCTTGCGTGGGAAACAGAGGATCCGTGGCGTCACTCGTTCTCGTGAGAAGCGAGTTTTCGTCAGTCTGGGTGTTTGGATGCAAACCGATGAGACGTGATTGTAAAAATGTAATTTACAATAGATAAGGAAAATATTTCCCTTAAAGGAATACAAACGAGAGGAATCCTTTCCCCCCTCTCTATGAATGGTTAAGAAAATAATTGTTAACTAACTACGATAAAGTAGTGATTTGCTCTCTCCCCCTCTCTCGACGTAGTGAATGACTCCCAGTTGAAATAACAACGCTTGTAATAAAATGAATTACATTTAAAGAAGAGTTTGTCTTCGGAGTGCGTCATGAGGCTTTTGTTGCAAATAACGGACGGCGTGGTTCGCGACAGGAAGAAAAGAAGAAAGAATTCATCCACTAGACGCCACGACCACCTCTACAATCGAGGGAGAAATCTAAGGTATGCAACATTATTAATTTAGATAACATTTAACACAATTGCAAGTTTCCTTGTCCACGTGAAACGCCGAAATAAAAATTGGGCTGAAAAATATAGTCGCCATCTTTATTAACAAATAGAAATAAGCTAACCAAGAAAGTACGATAAGTTCCATTTCATAATTTTGTAATTAACAAAACACGTTTATAAACTTGAGGTTTAGGTCTTCCTAAGCTAGCCGCTTTTTCGTCTTATTTAGATGGCGACTATATTTTTTCGACCTAATTTATATTTCGCCTTTTCACGTGTACGGTGAAAAATAAAAAGGGTTCTTAATGTTATATTTATTAATAACATTAAGAACCCTTATTTTTTTTACTTTTTACTAAAAAAAGTTAAAGTTGTTTTTTTTATAAATATGTGTTGTGTATAATAATGCCGAAAACTATTTCAGTCTAAATAATTAACGTGACTGAAATAAGAAATAACTTAAAAATAAGAAAAGCCAGCATAGTTGTTTGTTTTACAAATTACTTGTGTATGTAAGGAGTGTTTATAACAGGACTTATCAAGAAGTTAAAGAAAAATTGAGTCACAAAAAAGAACTTGCAATTTAAGCAGAAAATTCGAGTTTATTGGTTTGCATTTTAAGTGAAAAACGTTTTAATTTACGACTATATTTATAATTTTTTAGGAAAATATGTTCAGCTCTTACAAAGAAGTTAATTCTTGTGAGCAATGTAGTATCTGTTCGCTACATATCAGCGACATTTGACGGAAGTGTTATGTAAATTATCTCACTTGAAAACAATTCTAAATATTTCTAAAACTCTATAATATTTTTAAAATAAGATCTCTTTAAATAATGTTATTAATAATAAAAATAACAAGATTATTAATAAAACGATTTCGTGTATGAAAGAAAATTTGGAAATAGAAATTAGAAATGTATGTTAGAAAATATTAATTCATTAGCAATTTAACAATGTATAATTATGCAAATAAGCAATACCAAAAGTTATTTGAGATCTTTTTTGATGCCCATATATACAATAATCTAACTTATTCTCGTATCATTATGATGAAATATCTCGAGTCAGCGTTGATATAAATATAGTTAGAATAGATAGAACAAAATAGCGTTTATTCAATTACATAGTCTTGATTTATATATATATATATATATATATATATATATATATATATATGCTCGGTTGAAATATCCAGACGGCCTTTGATGATCTGAAATAAGCCAGACGAGGAAACTCATACAAAATTGAACCGCATCCTATTATCAGAACGCATTCAATCTTTTGATGCTGACCGACCCGTTTCAACGCCATGTTGTGGACTATTTTTTTTATGATGGTTCTTAACTTTGAATTATCAACCTCGTGAGAAACTTATAAGCTGATGTCTGGCTTTCTTTTATGTTATCATAATTTTAGTTTAGATTTAACAATTATGGTTTCAGTTTTTTTTTTCCTCCATATATTTACATGGGTTTGTGGCAAAAAAGCTCTGTTGACATTTGCGGAAAAATCGATGCTAATATTGGTGGGCTAAGTAGATATGTTTGCTGAACTTTAAACATATTAGAACGAAGATATATGATATGTCTGCTGTCTTTCCGGATGAAGTCAACTATCAGAGTCTCACAGACGCACACATCTATTTCTATATAGTTTTACAGAAGTTCCATGCAGATATACATATATATATATATATATATATATATAGTCATCTAGTCACCACATGCAGACTGTTTCGCTGTATCACACCACTTCAGTTCATTTACAGTAGCCCTCTTACAAATATAGATATCTAAACTACACTTTTAAACATAAGGCCATGGCACGTATGCTGTTGGTAAATGATATCTACATTTTTATATAAAGATTACCGCTACACGACCGGGTGTTTTTTTCTTTATTGATAAAATAGTACAAGGCGATATCATTATCAAAAGTTTTATACCCGGAAACAGATACATATAGTCATGCACAGAAATACTGGTTCACAGTATAACATATCTATAGTGCGGCTAGGCTGGTACCTATCCCAAGCAAGAGATCGAACCTACAGCCATCTAGTTGATGGAGTGGCAGTCAATATTTCTTTATAATAAAAATACATGATTATATATATTGTGCTATATATATATATATATATCGGTTTTGGAACGGGGCGAAATGTGTTTGTCGTTATCGACAGTGAGCAATCATCGTTTTGATCCGCGCCGTCGAAACGTCTGTAGAAAGATATTCATAGTCCTAGCACGGTACCAATATTCCCAGAGTAGCAATGATAGACCATTCTCATTAATGAAAAGGTTAATGTCCGGTTGGGTATTGGATCGGCTGGCATGCTGCAATTATCGGCCTCAGTAATTCTCTCCGGAGAATTTATTATCTGCTGACTGGGACCAGCTGTACTGCAATAGGACGCTTTCTGTAATAATGGAACGAACCAGTTTACAGTTTATCTTATATATAAAGTAAGGACGTTTTTTTTCCCCTGTACCTTCGCATCGAATAGGAAAATAAACTCGAACTCAATAGGTTACTACAATCACTACAACATCAAGCTTATTCGCTCGAGTGTGTTCTTAGCAAACTCTAGAGTCTTACATTCACCTCGGGCAAATTATTACTTTCGTTCCTCCATCAGTCACTCTCCTCAAAACAGACACCATACAGGTAGTAGCAAGAACATTTCTCTCTAACATTTTACTCCTCCCACGCTACCAGTCTACACCGGGAAAAACTACACAACGGATACTTTCAGACAATTTACACCTTATTATTTACATTATGTATGCCTTCACCTCACCACACACTAGCATACGTTGCACAGAAAATATAACAGACGCTCCCTTCAATAGATCTGACTACGTCACTTCCGCCAAATTCGATTGCGCAATCGTCTACTCTCAGCCTCAACCAGCTACTTCAGTTCACGAAACGCCTGCCAGATTCACTACCCTTAAACAATTATACCGATTCCCCTTACCGATCTAACTTTTCGTCAGGTAATACACCGTTCCTGTTATGCTATTTCCGTTATACATTCATCTACTTCAGTTCTTATCATTACTGCTACAATACTAACGTAATAGGTTCAGAAAAAAAAACGGTTACAGATTAAGCGATTGACATTCTCTTATTCTTCCTTCGTAGCATTTTCAAGTTAGCGAATAACAGATTAAATGAAACTTAACACAATGACAATCGCAAACACTACGATTTATTCACCTTCATTGTAATAATACATAGATTAGTACAGTTCTGACATAAAGTACACCATTTCTTCCTTCTACATAATGTGTACCTAACGGATCCCAAGATTATTCGATTTAATATGTTTCCATTAGTTTACTTTTCACACGCCACAGTCAGATCAGTTAACGTTAGTAACAAGTTGAGAAATACCGGTGGTGGCACATTACGAACTACAGCCAGTTACATATATAACTACAGTTTAATTTATTTTGCACAAAAAATACACATCAAACATATTATATTATAATACATACTAAACACTATTCCAAATAACTTTTATATTTCGTAGGGGGGGGAGCTTCGGTTTACACGTATTTTTCATTTATTTTTTCATTATTTTACATAACAGACACCGATTACATAATAAAAAAACTAAAAAATTTCAACTCTAAAATATAAGATAAACAAAATTTACGTTTTCCTTATGTTACGAAATATACAACTCAAGAATTAATATATACCAATAATTATACCTTTCACTTATTTTATAAACAAACAAATACGTGACTTCTACACTATTTGAACCGACCTGTTTTTTTTTTAAATTAGTTTATAAACTAAGCATATACTTTTTAAAAAATGGGATTTCAATTACCGACTATGAGAAAAAATTATTCAAAAAACTAGATCCTTGAATTTTATTGTAATAAATAAGGATACTTCTGCATTTCAAACATCACTTGGACTTAATAATTGAAGAATTTACATTCATTCCACCGAGTCAACCGGAAGTGCAATGATGAATGTTTCATTTTAAATTATAAATTTCCGTTTTAAACGATCAATATTGACAATTCTGATAGAATTTTAATTAATACAATAACAAAAATACATTTACATTATTTTTATAAGTTACTAAATAAAAAAAAACGTTGTTGAAATCGATTAACTTCTTTGAGACAAGTAACAAAACAAACGAACCGATTAGATACATTTTGTAAAGAAAAATAACAAAACACCGCGCTTACAGATTAGACGAATATCATTCCCTTATTCTTCTTTCATAACACTTCCCAGTAATCGAATAACGGATTACATTAATCCGACCACCTTTACAATCGAAAACATTCACCTTAATTGTAATAATAAATAAATCATTAAATAACAAATTCACTTACCAACAATCACCGGAAAACTAAACAAATCTACTTAGTTCTATTTATTCCAAACATAAATAAAAACATTTCTTAGTTCTACATAATTTGAACCGATATATAACCATATTTACATTTTTTCCTTACTTCGCGCTTCACAAGCCTCAGTCAGATAACTTTACGTTATATTTAAACAAAATTATTAAAAAAAACTTATATATATCGAGGGTGGGGTGTGGACATGTATTCAATTTACACGGATTTTATATTTTCTTCATAATTACACGTAACGGACATCGACTACATAATAACGTGCCACCCACAAAAACTAAGCCGACGTAATCAAATATGAATTTGTAAACGTCGCTAATTAAATATGATATACTTCTACATACGGATTTAGAACCTTACACGACAAAATAAAAATTGAATAAGTCTGATATTTCATATTATAATAGTTAAAAAAATTAACTCTAACAATTGATGACAACATTAACGTTTTCCTTATTTACATTAACTTAAAACAACATTTACTTATACAGAATTTGGACCAAACTGTTCAGTTATTTTATTTTCATTTATTCGGTTACAAAATAACACATCAGGAATCAATATATTTCAATAATTATACCTTTCAATTAGTTTTCACACAAAATGTCGCTTATAAACTAAGCAAATAATTTCTTAAAATACAAATTCTTTTAAAATAACATTTTTTTGTAATAAATAAGTTTACTTCTGCATTACAAACGTCACTAGGACTTAATAATTGAAAAGTTCCATTCATTCCACCGAGTCAACCTGAAATGCCAGACTGATTTTTTCATTTTAAATTATACATTTTCGTTTTAAACGATCACTATTGAATAATCTGATAGAATTTGAATTCATACAATAAAAAAAATCAATGAATACTCATTTAAATGATAAATTCTCACTTCAGAAATCACTGTTGACTACTTTGAGAAAGTTTTCATTCAGACAATAAGAAACATCACTGACTTACATTAAAATGATAAATTTTCGTTTTAAAAATTACTGTTGACTATTCTGAGTTTTTAATTTCATACAATAAAAAAAATCACTGACTATTCATTAACAAGATAAATTTTAGTTTTAAAAATCACTGTTGACTATTCTGAGTTTTTAATTTCATACAATAAAAAAATCACTGACTATTCATTAACAAGATACATTTTAGTTTTAAAAATCACTGTTGACTATTCTGAGTTTTTTAATTTCATACAATAAAAAAATCACTGACTATTCATTAAGATAAATTTTTTTTAAAAAAATCACTGTTGATATTTCAGAGAAAGTTTTTATTCATACAAAGTTACTAAATAAAATAAAATTACAATTGTTGAAATCCTTCAACGTTAAGTTTTACAGAGTTGTTCATTGATCGTATGAGATGAATGTACAATGGCATATAAATAAGTGTTCGAGGCTCTACATGAAACATTGCGTGATCTCAAGAGACGTGATGTTGTTATGGATGGCATAACACTTTTATTATCATGTGACTTCCGACAAACGCTTCCTATTGATCCACGTGGAAGTCCCCCTGATGAGCTTAATGCTTGCATTACATTGTCATATTTATGGAAGTACATTAAGACTGTAACGTTATTTACAAACATACGTGGACATCTCAATAGTGACCCAATGGCTGGTGAGTTTGGCTCACTCCTCCTAAAAATAGGTGATGGCAAGCTTGCAACAACCAACAATGGCAAGATTGTTATTACTCCACGTATTGCCTCAATTGTTTCATCACTCACAGAACTTCGTAGCAAAGTTTATCCAAATATAGCCGAAAACTATGTGCCTCCTGAATGGCTAACGGAGAGAGCAATTCTAGCTCCTAAAAATACAGAATTTTAAAATTCATTAGAATTGCCTCGTATGCCAACACACAGCTGAATGCTGGATGCCCAATTATGTTACTCCGAAATCTTGATGCTCCAAGGCTATGTAATGGAATGAGTGTGTTAAACTCATGCAATCTCATGTGATAGAAGCTGCAATACTAATTGGTGTGGCAAGGGTCAAACTGACATTCCTTCCCAGAATACCCATTATTCCGTCGGATGTTGCAATAAAATTTTAAGGGCTTCAGTTCCCAGTTAAATTGTGTTTTACCATGACAATTAACAAGTCCCAAGGACAATCATTGGCAGTGGTTGGTCTAAACTTGACTTCACCTTGCTTTAGCCATGGACAGCTTTATGTAGGATGTTCAAGAGCTTTGTACGAATAACTTTTACCACTATAAAGGAGACATCTGTTGGAACAAACACAAGAACGCTAGGGCACAGCTCAGTGTTAAATCCTATTTTAATTACCTAAATTACTTCCAGTGAAATGATTTATTTTCTGAATCTATTTATTTAACTTAAAAATTAAAATCAGGCTGTTATATTTCCCCGGGCAACGCCGGGACACGGGTCTACTAGTATTAATATATTATTTTTATTATATTTTAAAAAGAAACATAATTAAACAACTTGAACAAGTCAGAGCGCCGATTCGGAAACGCCCACTCTGTTATTTAGCTCCAGACCGAGTAAGAGAAAAAAGGAAGAGGGAGAAAGAGAGATAGATAGATAGAGATAGATAGATAGATAGATAGATAGATAGA
>OY744540.1:29983452-29995952 GCA_963556195.1 Sepiola atlantica | reverse complement strand
TATATATATATATATATATATGTGTATCTTGGCAGCATCTTTTCTTTTATACAAGTATCATTTAAAATAACGGACATCTTGTGTCTGGTTATTTTTTCTAAGATCCTTTCCGTTTTTCTGATTAGGTTCTTAGTTTTGATGGACCTGGAAGTGTTCGAAAGCGCTTTGGGAAGCTATGGCAATTTTATCAGGCAGTTTCCGTCTGAAACTAAGATCTAATCAGAAAAACGGAAAGGATCTTAGAAAAAATAACCAGACACAAGATGTCCGTTATTTTTAATGATACTTGTATATATATATATATATATATATATATATATATATATATATATATATATATATTAGAACTAGATAACCTATTAGAACTTCAAAATGATTTATTGCGAACATAATTTTACACTGAACTCTTTATTTATTCCGGTGTTTACCTTTTTCTTATCTCAATAGTCATGACGTTTTCATTGCTCTTATTTTTAGTTATAATCACCTGTAGTAAGCATTGGATTATTAACACCCGGAAATGCTCCAAATGATTGCCAACGATCGCTATCTAACAGTTGGTCATATGTCTATGTGAATAATCCTAGTACACATTGTCGCAGCTTATAACTAATCTTGTGTTGATGTGTATTATTGCTTATTACTATAGTATTATTATTATTATTATTATTATTATTATTATTATTATTATTATTATTATTATTATTTCATATATTATTATCGTTTATCATATTACAATTTTTGTACCGCTGTGTTAATCTACCATTTATAACTATTAGTCGCACGATTCGAAACCTGGAACGAGAAGTGTTGGGTTATAACTCAAAATCCGACGCTTAAATCTATGAGGATCGCATGATTTTTTTAGAATTGACGTGACTTGTCTGTTTCCACATAAGTATCATGTCTCTTAATATTCATACCAGAAAAAAATCTTGCTTCGATAAGAATATGTAGTTTTCGAAAGTCCAGCTGTAAAAATAAATTATTGTATTCATATCAATATATATATATATATATATATATATATATATATATATATATATATATATATATATATATATATATATTGGTTTTAAAATATGAATATATATATATATATAATTTTATTTAATACGCACATAAAAGTAATCCACGGACACGTGTTTCTGGCTTACAGCCGTCATCAGCATGGCTAACTCATACAGATTACTTTTATGTGGGTATTAAATGAAATTATATATATTAACGAAAAAAATACGTCCTATGAGTTGAGGGCGACTAGTAGTGCAGTTTTCTGCATCTTAATCACTTAGGGAGTGAAACAATTGAAATAATGAGTAAGCTAATAACATCTAACGCTGCAATCACCTATAAAATAATTACATAGAAAGACATATGAATATATATATATATATATATATATATATATATATATATATATATATATATATATACACATTTTTGATTAGCAGCGCAAGTGTGGCTATCATTTTTATTCTCTAATTATATTGTTATTTATACGTTATGAAACCTAAATAGTCTTGTTCTTTATAAAAAAATATTTATCTGATTCTCATATTCGTGAACACGATTATCTCGGTTCTCATATTTAATATTTAATAATTAGGATCGCAAAAACATGACCACATTGTGATAATGTATACTTCCGCCTTACAAGGTAAAAAGAAACAAGCATATAGTAAGACGACACAACGCTCTAAGCTATCAAACAAAAAGCAAAACGCAGTCTAACTTACAAGTGCTTAACAAAAATAACGATCAATCCCGTGTGGTGTAACTTACTTTTCTGTCTTAGTAATCTAAGATATTATGTTATTCGAAATATCGAACATATTTCTTAAAGAAGGTGTGCGTCTTAAAATGCCACGTAGCATAAACTTGTAAATAAAGTGTATGATTTTTTATATTTCCTCCAGACATAATTTTGATTCTCGACTAATTATATTTAAATAAGGAGTTCTTTTCAGGATGTCCTGATTGATATTAATGCGGATGTGTTTATTTTATTGTTGTTTCCATATATATCTACACAACATGCTGCTATTTATTTTATCTTTCTCGTCTGAATGTCATCAAATAATAATAATATCTACTCTTGGATTGATTTTCTGTAGATCGTATGTATACTTTTGTATTCCTAATTACTGTTGTTTTGTATATAAGATTAATTGTTAAATATTATAAGCTTCGTCTATGGCTCATCAGTGTGGCTGAACATAGCGAGATTCGAAACTGGGACCCGAGTTATTGGTCATCCTTCATTTAGAATAGCATTCGGCTAGTCATCGCAGATGGATTCGGTAGACCCCCATTTACATATAAGATTCCAAAATCAGGTGTATAAACAGGTCACCGGGCGAACTTTGACGGTGTTCATATTTCCTGTTCCCGCATAAAAGATATCCCGTGTTGTTTAAAGGCTGTTATTGGTTTTATTAGTGTTATTCGTTAGATGTCTCTTATTTGTTTTATAAACCTTATTGGTTTAATTCGTATTGGTTTGATGAGTTTTATTGGTTTAATGAGAATTATTATCTTTTATGAGTCTTATTGGTTTTACTATTACCCGACGTACGTCATGGCTTCAGCTCTTGGCCTTTTGGCTACGATCAAAGTGTGGTATCTGTTCTCATGGATACTGCACCTCATAGGCTGGTATCGTCTTGGCCTTCGGGGCTTGATTTACGCCGGTCTTTGGGTCTGTCCTGTGCAGTTCTAGGAGGTCCAGCCACCCAGGCTTAGCCTCCCCTCTTTGGGGAGGAGTAAGTTTATTGCTTACCGCCTAAGGCGCCCCTACCGGGGCGGCCGACGGTGCTGTCCACGCAATTTTTGATGGCCAAAGTGCTCACATCTCGGGCGCAGTCTTTTCAAACCCCATTTTCCCGACCCGACCTTCGGTCACATCTTACTTGTGGGAGTAAGATAAAACTGGCCTTGTGCCTAACTCCTGGAGAGGAGTAAATAAATACTCTAACTGAAGGGAATTTTCTTATATATTCAACTGCATAGTAAATCGTTTCTCTTCGATCATATTTAGTGCACTGATGATTTACATCACCAGTCGTGTTTGACATCATCCAGATGCTGCAGTAGACATTTCTCCCTCGAGCGGGAACTTCTGTTTCTTTTGTTCAGGCAAAACTTGCCGTGTTATCTGATCTTACCGAGCGGTTGTGAACGAATTTGCACTAAAAGTTAATTCTGCAAAAAAAAAAAAAAAAAAAAAATTGACTTTATTCTTTCTCTTTGCAGTAAGTTTGCATATTATTTCAACTTCCTTTGATTAGTTTTGTCATATTTTATGTTTTTCTGCAAGAATATGTTATGCAGAAATCGATATCATCATTGTCTTATAAAAAATTCATGTCTATTTCCATATATACAGATATATGAATGTATATATATATATTATATATATATATATATTATATATATATATATTATATATATATATTATATATATATATATATTATATATATATATATATATATATATATATATATTATATATATATATATATTATATATATATATATATATATATATATATATATATATATATATATATATATATATATATATATTGAACTATATAACAATGTCTCTTTTTACAAATCTATCTCTCCTTTTCTTTCTTTCTCTCTCTATATATCTCCCTCTCTCTATATATACATACCCTTCAATAATAGTGGCGAAGTAAGAATAATTACTTATAAAGAGGGGGTGGGGGAAACAAACGAAAAAGAAAAACGGGTAGATGGAATTCTCAGTAATTATGTATAAAAATATATGGCGACTTCGCTAATATAAATAATGTTTATTTATAAATGTTGTACTGACACACACACATACACATATATATATATATATATATATATATATATATATATATATATATATGAAGAGTTAGATCGCAACACGCGATCAGTCCAATTCGTTTTAATAGAGACCGTAAACGATATAAACACGAAGATATTAAATTTAGACTTCGAATGAAAGCTGATTTTAATTGAAATCTAACAGAAATGATTTCAGTATCATATTATGTAACACATAGTTTTGGGGTATTGTCGATGTGGAAATGCAACCTTTTTTGTAGGGACAGTTTCGAGATTTTGAAAATGGCGTTTATCGCGTTTTGCATTCACAGTGAAAAAAGTGCCATCCACATTATTCCCGCTCACCCCCACCCCTCCACTTTTTTTCACTCAGAACCATCCACATTTATTTCATTCCATGTAACTGACTTCACTAAGCCCGGACCCCGGTCCTACTGCTCCCAGCAGTGGCTACTACTTTCTTCCCATCAAACCATCATGTAAACCCAATATTTTCACGTACTTGCATGATATCTTTCTTAATATTATCTTCTTGAAGAAGTCTTAAAAATAAAGACGAAACGTTGATGAACATATAAAAAAACATCCTGCTCGATTTTTCCTTTTTCATTTCCCATATATATATATATATATATATATATATATATATATATATATATAGAGAGAGAGAGAGAGAGAGAGAGAGAGAGAGAGAGAGGGGAGAGGGGTAAAACCGATAGAAGTGAGAATTGTCTTAAATCAGTACATAGCAGCATGCCAACAAGACAGAATATACATTACAATCTATGTAAATACATCTGAAGAGAAACTATGTAGATGTTAGTTTATTGAACTAACATACGTGTGAAACCAGTTCTGTTACGGTTCAGCCAACGCGTACATTTGAAATTAAACAATGGCGATCGATATCTAATCTATGAACTTATCTCGTTAGATGTTTTGAATTTGTAATCGATACATTAATACCTACAAAGTAGATACGTTAAGGTTTATTTTATACGCTGTGATGTCCTTTCGCCGCTGGTTGTAAAAAAGGAACGTTTATTTTCACTTCGTTTTTCCTATTTCAACAGTTAGCCTGATCGAAATTTGATTTTAGCAGGACACGCATTTAAATTGCCCTAGAGTCACTCCACAACACTGGTTATTATCTAGAATTTGAGTGTGGGACTATCTACTTCTGTTCGTGTATTCATCTTGAATCATGACTGCTAAGAACATCATATGTAAGGTAAGATACTATTCAATCTTGTAGTATTTTCTAGTGCTATTTATCTAGCGTTGCTTGTTGTAAAAAACTATATAATTTTAATCTTGTTTCTATTTTAACAAACTATTTCATGATATGTATCTATCATTTCATCTATCTATTCGCAGTTGATACAGTTATATACAATTTGACAATATGTTTCATATCTCCACACAAGCAGCGCCGTGTAAATACAACTAGTTGAATAGAAATAAAAAGCGCATAGTTTTAAACAGTAAATATCGGTTATCAGTTTGCTTATCAAAAATAACATTAACCTCCGGGATAGTAAACGATAATGTCGATTACATTTATACCATAACACTTAACGAGAGCTTGGAATAACAAAGGTAATGTATATTACGTAGGTTAGCTTTAAAACTATAAATTTTCAGCAACAAAAAACACTTAACTCAATGTAATCTCACACAGAGTTGAGTTTGATGTGAGAGGTCAAGTTCCCGCAAAAGAGAGTTCTTTGAACATGAAGAAACATATGGTTGGTTAGACCCTCGGCATTCCATGGTAGTGAAAGGGCACTGTGTGATCGTCAATAAACCATAACACTGGCTGAAGTGATAAGTTAATAACCTCCAGTGACGAACCTGCAAATGACTTCTACGCTAGTCCTAATAACGAGAAATCCAGCCCCGATGCTTGAAGAGTGCTACACGATTCACCAGAATTCCTGCTAATTCATCAAGCTCCCGCAAAAGGGGGACACACTGGAAGGGAACACAAATAGTTTGATCAGACCTGTCTGCATTCCACGTCGATGTATGCGATGATAAGTAAAATATAATGTTGGTCATGAATGGGGAGTCGTCGAAAGAGGATGATAAAATTGACGAGGGAGTATCTTATAATTCAGTCCAAAATTAAACCACGTAGCGCGAAAGCCAGGAGCGCCGTGACTACGACTACCCGGTACGGTCAGTTTGTTTATCTATTTATTTGTTAGACGAGCCCACATTTGTATAGTAATACCCCACACACAATAATATAATACGTACAATGCTCATATCTTGTGGTTTACAATAATGCATTAAATCAGTAGCCCACTTTGTATTTCCCAGGAATCTACTAACTTCCATTTTGTTTCATTATATAATTTTGTTTTACCAAATCATCGTTTCTAAATAGTATTCTGACAGTTAACTTTAATTATTACGGTATCGTATTGTCATTAATTTATTAATTGAAAAAAAACTTTATATAAAATGATAATTCAATATTGCTGAGTTAATGTTTTCTATTTATATTCATAAAATGATTAGATTGAAATAGCTTTAAAATCTTTTAATCTGTTAATACATAAGTATCTACTAAGAGATGTTAAGCTAGAAAAAACAATTCATTCGACAGTAAATAAGCTGCTAAATTATTTTGAAATTTCGTAGGCCTCACAAACATATTCAGTGTTTACATCTGTTTTCCAACTATTGACAACATTCTAAAATAGCTGACATATTTACAGATATAACGAGATTATTTTTGTACAATTCGTTGAACTAAAATTAAAAAATAAAATTTAAAAAAACATTTTCCTTGTTGATTTTTTTTAGATTTCAAGAAATGTTCAATTAATAATGAAAGCAATAATGATAAAATGTGTAATAATGAAAGTTAATAAGATTAATATACAAGCAATTATGAGGAGTGGTCACACATTTTTTTAATATAGATAATACATTAATAACGAACAGTGGTGTACGTTGTTTTGGTTGTTGATGGGAGTTACGGCATGTCGACCATATTTTTATCATTTTCCATGCTGAACTCGTCGATATTTGTGTCTACGCTTGATGTGCGGATTACTTTTAATTTGAATATGCAAAAACGTTTGGTCTATGAACTTTTGATCTGTTCATAGCGAAAGATTATTAATAGGGTAAGATTACTTTGATTATCGTAACAAATACAGATTTGGCCAACTTTAGTAATATTTATGAGGACAATTAAAGCCACTATATGTAAAAATATGGATTTGTTAAGTAAATTAATATGTATGAACGCAAATAGATATAAAATTTTTAAATATTGAAAATAAAAAAACAAATTGCCAATAAATAGTTTATGTATATCACTTCACTAAAATTATTCAATATCCTCATTATTTTCAAAATTATTCCTGTCCAATGATTTAATTTGGTACTTTATTTATTCGAAATTTGAGTACTTTGTTCAGTCCTATTTTCTTAATCAACATTTTTTGTAAAGCACGAACCATCTCCATGTTGTATTTATTAAAGCAACTCTTTCCTTCCAATTGTGTTAGAAGTGATACTGTATTTACTTCATGCGACTTTTAAAAGAGGGTACATTTTTTGTATATCGACAAAAATATATTTAATATATTAATTTTTAGAAATATATCATGTTATAATTCGCTTTTTTTAATTGGTTCGATTAGTTTATAGCGTGGGAAGTTCATATGTAAGTGTATTTATAGCGTAGGAAGTTATGGCCTACGGAGGTTTTACTGTATTCTGTTACATACATCACGTGATCTTCTCATCTGGTCACCCATTTAATAGTGACTAGTCTAAACTCCGCTAAACGTAAGTGATCTTTCGAGATTCCGGAAAATTATAGATTGTTGATAACATAAAATAAACAAAAACAGAACCAAATAAACATTATTATTAATATACGATGAATACGTCTGAGGTCGTGTAATCTTCTAGTATGTTATATAAAACCGCCTCTTGAGACATTCAACAAGCAAGCCATCATGTTCGTTCCGTGGAGCACGTTCACTTTTCTTTACTGCTTTCTCTCCGTTTCTTCTATGCAAACAGCCGCACCGCAGGGCTGTCCTAATCGATAAAATGTTATCATTCATTTATTATGACAAGAACTCCTGTTTCGCATTATATCCATTTTTTTTGTATTTCCTCTCAACGAATATGGCAGCTGTCATGTTTTGGCAAAAGAAGGTCTTGCGTTTAGGTCAACCTCTCTCAACAATGTTTCGCAGAGAGAAGATGTAGTGGCTTCTTTGTGAATGAATAACCGTTCGAGGCTAATGCTACATCCGTCTATTATGTGATCTGCGTCGTAATGAAAGCTCTATATCAAATATTTACCCCCTGAACATTGGGCTGAGTTTCTTTTACAATATACAATGTACTGGAACATGTCAAAAATATCTCAGCATCAAATAAATAGAACTAGGAAAATCTGGTTTCTATTAAGCATAACGAACTTTTCTCTGTGAAAAGAATTGAGTTATCTCGGTTATAAATATAGTAAAATGTAAATCAATGAATATATTCATTGATAGAAACGAGATATTCTTCAACTATCCTTAGTAGATTCGTTAGCTCATATCGCACTAGCGGTCACAGTTGACAGTAAATGGCGTCCTGGTTTCGAATTTTATTGTACAGAGTAAACTTTTACATAAATCAATCGATTATTATGAATTTGTTTACACAGCTGCGTCAGTATGAGTAATATGGGCTATGTTTATTTAATTTTAATATGGGATATATTCATTCAGTTTAAAACAAAAGGGGGATAAAGGATAGAAGTAGTTCGTTAAAATTCCGATGTTCGATGTGTTATACATTTTAACATTACTTATTAGACATCAATTAATAAATATTTTACAAATTTCAGTTTCTATGGAATATTTAAAAGCTTTAAGAGTACGTAATATGCGCACAACCTTCCATTCTAAAAATTCTTTTTTTCTGAGTTAAATCTGATTCATATTAAGAAGACAGCGCTTAAGTGACATTATCTGAATTGCAGTAATTATGAAAACTTTCCAAGCTTAAGTTTTACATATTAAACATTTTACAGAGTCAAAATCAGGTAATTTATTTTGATCAACATTAGAATAAAGTTTTGTGTCATAATATATTGATTTTAATGGTCGTACTGAGACATACACATTATGCAACACTTTTCCGTTCGGAAAATTAATTGTCCTCGTTTATATCCAAATTTAAGTATGTATATACACACACAGAGATTTATATATATCATCTTTTCACGTCACAAACGCAACGAATGCTTTCAAATATTGCGCTTGTATATGACAACGTTTTAGAATAAAGATGAAACGTTGATTATCATATCAATGATACTGAGGTGTCCTTGTTTATTATATATATATGTATATATATATATATGTATATATATATATGTATAAATATATATATATATGTATAAATATATATATATACATATATATATATATGTATAAATATATATATATACATATATATATATGTATAAATATATATATATGTATAAATATATATATATATATGTATAAATATATATATATATATGTATAAATATATATATATTTATATATATATATATATATATATATATTTATGTACAGAAACCAATTTTTTTTATATATAAAACTTCTTTTGTAATATAGTAAAAAATAGCCCAACAGAGTGCTCGATTAACCGACGGTACTAATGTTGTACTAATGTTTCTGTACCAAAAAATGAATAATAATAATATATATATATATATATATATATATATATATATATATATATTAGCCAGTCTTCTGAACTCGTCGTGAATTTTATATTCAGGGTTAGAGCTTAAGCGTATAACGATGAGCGATATCGACTTAGAAATGAGTTGAACGCTAAAGAAAAAAAACAATTTCTAATATGAGATACGAACCCATTATGTCAACTCTTAATACACACAACCATTGATTAACGAACCGTTCTTTTGCATAAGGAATTGCTCTTAGAAACCTGCTGCCGTTTCCACCCATTTTTTCGGTCCTCTGATGGCGACGATCATCGTCAAACTGGTAATCTATTATACCGTTATCCTCGAGTGGACCCCGGGTTTACATAAGTGGTCACCCATCATAAAACAATATATATTTGTATGTGCAGATCTATACCCGCGAGACGTTTATCGGGATGCCTGCAGAAGTTTACGTCGGTTCATACGAGATGAGTGAAACAGTATCTAATAGCACAACGTTTTAAGTTGCGCAAACTGATCTGTGATACCATTAAACAAACAGTTAATTTTGTCCACAGGGCTGTTAATAAGTAGAGAAAACCATGTGAATCGTTAGTCACGCAGCCAACACAACACCTGCATTAGATGGTTTCTATTTCGTAAGCAAGAGTTAGAATCCTGTCTTTGTTTTTAACTGAGTCCGGCGTTAGGATACAGAGCAATTGTCTAAAAAAAATAAACACACGTAAAGACACATACACATCAAGATATGTGTGAATATTTATGAAATAGTTATATCTATTTATAAATAGGATAAATGTGTTCCTTTCAAAGTAAATTGAACGTTAAATACGTATGATGACTGACACTAAACGTATAATAAATTATTGTAAGTGTACTGCTCGGTCCGCTTAAAGTTAAACCCAAAAGGGAAAGCTAAAATTGCAGAAGTTTTGCTTCGTATGTCATTTTTACATATTTTTTTAAATTTTGAATAATGAGTTTAAAACGATCAAATAACATCTGACGTTGAATGGAAGGTGCGGTTGTTTCTGCTCTTCGATCAATCGTTTAACATGTTATGATGCGAGACATATAGACACATAAATACAACTATATACATATATATATATACATATATATATATACATATATATATATATATATATATATATATATACATAAATATGCATATATATATATATATACATATATATATACATATATATATATATATATATATATATATATGAAGAGTTTGAATGCAAAACGCGATAAATCCGCATATATCAAATATAGACTTCGAATATAAGCTTATTTTAATTGAAAGCAACCATTAATCATTCCGGTATCATATTATGTAACACATAAGTTCAGTGTGTGTCCGGGTGTTGAAATGTAACTATTTAATAGTGCTAGCTTCGTATTTTTTTATAAATAGCGTGTATCGTGTTTTGCATTCGAACTCTTCATATATATATATATATATATATATATATATATATATATATATATATATATATATATTATTTAATGTATACACGAATAAGGGCATGTAATGTATACACGAATAAGAGCATGTAATATATTGTGTATAGGTGTTTAGTATTTTCTTCAACAGTGTTTAATACGTGAGTAAAGCTTAGTAAAACACTATGGAAATACATTTATGTTAATTAAACTACATAGCTGCGTCCGTGTTTCATCCCCGCAGGGAATCCTAATTTATCCAGACTGTTTCATTTCGGGGTTCAAACGCGGCAGCTTCTGTGTAGATTAATTTCAATAAATCTATATTATACTTTACTATATATATTGTCTGTATAAAGTTAAGACGATTTCCTCTTGTACCTTTGTCAAGAATAGGTAAAATACCACATCCATCACAGGTTGCCAAACTCACCACTATATTAAGCTTATTCACTCGAGCGTGGTTCAAGCAATGTATGGCTATTTTCATCGTCTAACAAAAAGTGCTACTTTCAGACACCTATCTCAGACTCTCACAAACAGATACTCCATGAAGGGCTAGTATATATATATATATATATATATATATATATATATATATTCATATATTTATATATATATATTCATATATTATTATTATTATTATTATTATTATTATTATTACGTGTTTATTCCGAGACAAATTTAGCATCTTAAATAAAGCGTTCTACTTGATAATAATCTTGTCGGTTTAGGAAAGCAAGATTCTTAATGAACTCATCTACTCGCCATTAATAATTCAACTCTTTAATCTCAAGAGGAGATAACGTAGGAGGAAAATCTGAATTGTAATCTTCTGCATTGTTATGCAAGTTATAATTATAATGGGCACGTAATGACGAATTATATTTTGACATGTTTATTGAAAGCGATGTGAATACCTCATTTTAATAATGCATGATTTGGTAAGTGGGCAATCGTTGCCTGAACCATTCAGGTTTTTAACACGATGAATGCAAAACTGATAGAAATGTACAGACCCAAGTAAATGCGAAATGGAAAAACACAAAAAGAAAGAGAGTAAGAAATAATGACATGATGTGGCATCATGAGAGGGAAGGAGTGGAAGTCTCATATAGATCTGAGATCACAAGCGAATCGTAGTAATCGTTCTCTTTCCCTGGCAGCCTTCGATGAGGGCAGACGTATCGGGGAATTAGCGAGGCATGCCAATCAAACAACATGCTATTTGGTGTAAGGGTTCGCAAGCTTTTCCCGGGCCTCATCAATTATGTGGAACTGCTTCGGAAGCGTGATATACGCACTGTAAATCATTAGAGACCCTCGCTTCTCAAAAGCCTATAAGCATCTCCCCGGGTATCGAAAAAAATCACTGTGTATATCGGATGTTCTTATTTATATTTTAAAACATTCTGTACAAAACAATAAAACCAAATTTTATTTTATAATTATAACGATTGAATTTCGTACTTCCTAACAGA
>OY744540.1:29968452-29975952 GCA_963556195.1 Sepiola atlantica | reverse complement strand
GCAGGATATCTGGATTCAAATATTTTCTAAGGATATTAGTGAAAGTAGTTAAGTATTTACGACACATCTCAAAACCGACGCACAATTTGACAGTCCGTGCCTATAACAATTACACCACATCACACACAATTTAGTGTACTCTATAGTGATACATCGATAGCCTGTAATGAAATAAGAAAAATAAAATATGTTTTATAATGATCAAAAATGAAAGTTGTGTGTTAAATCATTTTAAATCCGATTTCTTTATAATTTTCATCAGAATGTAATGTTTACTTATCAGTTCTCATTAAGGTCAGGATCTAATTAAAGCAGACTGTGTTATTAAGATAGGCAACTATAGCTTTCGAGTTATCAATACAGTGTTGCCGAGACGGATTTGTATCTGTCATAACGAAATCATCCATGTTAATATGATAAGTGCTATCGTATAATACGAAGCTGACTTGAGAACTAATGTTTAGTATTGGTGTATTTGATTGGTACCAAATATCCTCCCCTTAAAACGTTAGATCACGTAGTATTATGTTAGTCGGTGTAATGACATCTCCTCTTTAATTACCGTACTTTTTATCGATTTGGTTATAGTTGGTATTTTTATTTAAATGGTTCGTTCGTAAAAAGGATTATTTTAATATACTAAATTAAATAAAGTTATATTGAATTAGATACTTTTATTGTTCTTTACGAAATAAATTAAGCAAAGTTATATTTTACTAAATGTTTTTTTCTTACCTGTTCGTTGCAAAACAAACTTATTAAATTTTGTTTTGTTTGTTTTGTAATAAATTTGTTTATTTATTTGTGAAACTCACTTTTTGTTTCGTTATATTTTCTTTGGCAAAGAATTATAATTTTTATAGATTGTTTTCCGTTTTTCATTCGCACTTGCGATAAACGAATAGATACAAACGTACGGTCATTTCAGAGAAGGGAGTCTTCACACTGGCTAAAATAATATGAGGTGATCGAACTTTTTTAAGGGCAGTACTTGGTTCCGATCAAATGCACCATGCCAATGCTTTTACAAAAATAAATATCGTCAGAGATGTATTTCCGCAGGTATTATACTAACAAAATTACAATGTTCTTTTAACTTTGTAAATGGACACCATATTTGTTTGTCCTAGTGTGTGAATAGTTCACTCTAAAATCACTGTTTGCGTATACATACAAGAAAACATATATATTTTTATTTACTAGCGGGAATGCATAGAGAGTTCACGGTTCTACCTACATCAATTACTGTTAATAATAATAGTATTCATTTTTTAAATAATAAATGTCTTAAAAGGTCAATACTATGAAGGCGACGAGGAAATGATCCCCTCCTTTTACTGACATTGGGATCCACCCCATTCTACGGCACTATATGCCGGTTCAGAAGTATCCTAGTTCCTGTGGAAAACACATAATGGGCGGAGAACGGGAATGGGGCGATCAAATGTTGCAATGAGTAAATTGGGCTACAAAACTGGCACATTCGCATATGCGAATATGGAGTTGAACACCATAGGAGGCAGCACTGCCTTATCCGTCCCATAGTTCTCAATCGGTGCCACAGAAAAGACCTTGCAGCTCACAACAATGATACAAATACTGAAAAGTGTGAAACTGTCGTATGGCAACATGCTTCGAAGATACGCAAAGAAGAATACTATTAAGAACAAGTGACCTTCTCTTATTCCGTAAAACTAATTGCCATTGTCAGAAAACTGTTCTTTAAATCAATGAAACGAATATTTATCTCCTTTCTTTATTTAAAATTGTAGTAATTAATTTATTTGTAAAACAATACATATGCTCTGTGTTCTTACTATAATAATAATTGCCTACTAAATATTCTTTAAATCAATAAAACGAAAAAACCTTTTTCAAAAACATTTAGTTAAAATCGTACATTTTACTCGACGCATTGCACGATTTTATTTTGAACAATTCATTTTAAAATGGATGAATTCGGAATGTATTTACCTGAGCAACATTAGATTAATCTCCAATCACAATATTTGTGTGAAAGGTGATAATGTACGTACGAACATGACATGTCTTAGCGTATTAGTACATATATATATTAGTGTACAATTTCGCTCTCAAACATTTCTAATGCAATGCTCCTTTTCCATAGAGCAGATATTTCTAGAAACCTTTAATATAATTGACATACCAGTATTTGTTTTTCTCCTATGAGAACAGAATCGGCAATGTTCCAAATAAATCGTTGCATGTTAGATTCAAATTTCCAAAGCTGCATTCCATTGGCTAAAATGACAAGCTATGGCTATCCATTTACTCAACCTGATTGGTTGACCATCGACCAGTGGTCAGAATGCAAATAACTATTGTATTTATTACAAGTTTCTTTTTAGAAATTGATCAATACACGAACATTGCCGGTCAGTGCCTGTCTCATAATCAATATGTACGTAAGAGTAATGGCTGCTATAAAACTGACTGTTGGTCGACTGGAAGAGACATCAGACAAATGCCGAGGCAGACAGACACAGAATTGAAACGACTCGGTGTACGTTTCGCGGTGTGGTCTTTTGGTTCCTACCGATTGATTATGGCTACGTCCCATGCACTCTCTCACTTTCTCACTCGCTCCTCTCTCTCTCTCTCTCTCATTCTTTCTCTATCTATATGCATTTCTCTCTCGCTTACTGCGTTTGTAATTTTCTGTTTATTTCAATTTTCTTGTCCCTTTCTCTGTCTACTGTTTCTCTCTGTCTAACTCTATCTCGGTGGCTCTTTCTTTGTATATGCCTGTGTATGTCTGCCTCTATTATCTGTTCTCGCTTTATTTCTATCTTTCTTCTATGCAGTTACTCTCTCTCGTTCTCTCTCTCTCGTTCTCTCTCTCGTTATCTCTCTCTCTGTTAACTATGTAGAATTTCCATTCCTCTTTATTATCTGTTAATATGCCTCTCACTTTCTCAACATATTCCCCTTTTCTAAATGTGTTTCTCTGTCTTTCTTTATGTTTCCCAATCCATCTCTCTGTATTACTCCTTCTCTCTGCTTTCCGCTTCATATCACTTATTCAATCTTAACCTCTGTCTGCCAATTTCTGCATACGCCTGTCTCTTTCTTTTTCTCTTTCTTTTTTATATATCTGCGTATGTCTACATTTTGTTGAATACTTTATCTTTCCCCGTCTAATTCTTTGTCTATATCTAGCGTTTTCGCTTTCTCTTTCTTTCTCTCACCCTGCTTCCACGTCATGTCTCTCTCTTTCATTTAATGTTTTCTTGTACCTGTCTCAAAGCTTCCCTCCCTCTTTTCTCAGTATATTTCTCTTAGTCTAGATCTCCCCTTTTCTGTGCATGTATTTTTATATGTCTGTGTGCATATTCCTATCTTTTCTATGTGTTAATCTATCACTCTGCCTCCCGTCTACTTTTCTCCTTATTTCTGAAGATAGTTGCATCTACATCTCTATATTTCCCTCTCTCTCCTTTTACACTATCTCTGTAGTGCTTTATATGTTTAAGTTACTTTCTATGTATTGGATTTCTCTATAAATGATGCATGTACTTATTTTATGACATCTCCCTCTCTTCATCCGATGTTCGTTCTCTCTTCCTGTCACTCTATTTATTTCTATCGCTCAATTCCCCCGTATATATCTACACACCCTTCTCTATCAACGGTCGCTTCGTTTTTCGAACATTTCCTTCCAACTGCCATGTTTGTTGAGGTCGAACCACCGCGCGTGCGCAGAAAAATTACAGCTGTCCAGGAAGCAGATGTGCTTTTAACGCTGTGGTGGGGATATGGCGTTGAGAGTGAATCGCGGTGTACTATTTCCTGCAAAATATTCGTCTCGCTTTTCGGTCGGAGAATAGGACAATTATTATAAACCATATTACGCAGATAAACGTCTACTGCCCGTCATGTGTATATATATATATATGTATAAGTTAATCCAACAAAAGATATCAGAGGCAACTAATATCTTTAATTAGTGAACATCCGGATAAAACTGAAGCTCAATATACTGGATAGAGCATTAATAGCATACTATAAAATGAAGTAATAAAATAAGGTGCGAATCAAATTTTATTAGAATTCAATGTTAAGGCAAAGTACCTTAAAGTTCGTAACTTATGAGTTTTCAAAGAAAATTATTATCCTCAGGGGACCATTACCGCAATGGCATTACTGCAGATAATAAAATTAAACTTTGAAAACATATAAAAATATATATAAAAGTAACTAAAAGTATATAAAACATCAAATATATCAGCCCCAAACATACTTTTTGTTAACGCTATACAATTCATCCAAGTCATACAATTTAAAACATATTCAGGAAAGACACCTAATATGTTGATTGAAAAGTGATCCAAGTGGTGAATGGTATTCCAAAGACAAAAATGTTATCCAAGCGGGAAAACCGTTTGAAATCGATGCAGTAAATGACAGTGAACAAATGTATCCAAGGTGTATGCAAATTAATAAGACGATAAAGAAACCAAAACATATGAAATGTTCAGAAAACTCACTTGGTTTTGAATGATTATAATGTTCAAAATACAAAGTCTATATAAGGTGATCAGAACTGTGTAAACCATAACTTCCTGGCCAAATAAAAGCTCCGGTAAATCCAATTCGAATAAAATTAAAACGACCTGATATAATCGGCCATTTTTTCTTCCGGATCCGATAACAAGTATTCCAATGAATGGGATTATCTTCGAAAAAATCACTATCCTGAAAGCCAAGTAAACAGAGTCTCCTCACCTCGGTAAGAAATCCACACTAAATTCGTTGAAACATCTACTTATTCAAACTCATGAGTTAAGGACTTTAAGGTACTTTGCCTGAACATTGAATTCTAATAAAATTTGATGAGCACCTTATTTTATTACTTCATTATATATATATATATATATATATATATATATATATATATATATATATGCAGTATGTATATATACAGATTATATATACGTATATATATATAAATCAGAGATCAGTTATATAGATATACACAAATATATATATATATATATATATATATGCAGTATGTATATATATACAGATTATATATACATATATATATATTAATCAAAGATCAGTTATATAGATATACACAAATATATATATATATATATATATATATATATATATATATGGGTGTGTGTGTGTGTGTGTGTGTGTATATGTATACACATGCATATATTGTTTCAACTTTTATCATATATAAACCCTTAATGAGTTCGGTAAAATATTAATCATCAACTTGCGAATACCAGTAGCTTAATATTCAGTGAAATAGAGCTGAATATAAATATATATTCTGATGATTGTTCAAATCACCTTCAAAACGTGGAAAGCACACACATACCTTATAGGTGTTTATAGCTGTTTCAAGGCAAGTTTATTTTAAGTCTTTTAATTCAAAATTTTATTTTTTAAACACACTAATATCTCCAGAGCAAAACTCTGGTGGCACTTTTTAAAAACACAATAACCGACACTGTCACAAAAAGTTACATTTTAACCAGATATAAAACAGATTACTAAAAAAAAGTTGAATGTAAAATATTTCGGTAAGAACCATTAATGCATTAAAAAAAATAATCAAAACTCACATGAAATTCAAAAACATTAATTAAAAAAAGCGAATATCTAGAATCTCTTTATTTGAAACATGATTTGAATCGTCAAAATGCATACACCCCCCACACACATATTATATATATATATATATATATATATATATATATATATATATATATATAACCTTTTTAATGTATATACATACATGTTATAACGTGGTATAATACATTGTGTGTATATATTTTCACAATTTACTTCAAAAGTGTTCAATCACCTTTCACACACATTTACAAAATGAAATCAACCAATCAGCATAGATGATCATTATTCTAATGTCACTAAGGTAATTTCCTTTTGTTTATTTGAAGGAATATTTTGCTGACAATTATTTATGTGGTAAGAAGAAATAATAAGTGGTGTTTTACAAAAAATAAATTGCTACAATTTCAATGAATACAGAACAAAGAAACGTATGGGCTTTATTTATTTAAGCAATATTCAGTTGCATAAACAATTATTTTTTCACGGAGGATAAGAAATTTATTTTTAATAGTATTGATCTTGTCAGAAATTTATAATAAAAAAAATGTTATAGATAGATCTAGGAAACGCTTATAAATATATATATATATATATATATACAAATTATTTGTTTTAAAAAACTATACGTTACATATTTCATAGGCATAACGCAGTTACATCAAGATAGATTTATATTTAACTTTTAAAAGTCGTCTATAGACTATAATAATTCCTCAGCGACTCAAAACGAAAACAACCAAGAGATAATTGCTGTTATTTTTTTATTTATTTCAAGACAATAAATATCTCTTATGAGTAATAAACGACTTTTACAAGTTTAACAAGAGAGTAATTCTGGATGAACCCGCGGTATGCCTCTGAAATATGTAACGTATAGTTTCTAAAATAAATCATTTATATGTAAATCTCACTTTTTTGCGATCGAACAATTTAATGATTTTTTCAACATAATCTGACGCACTCTATATATACATTTAGTTATATATACATTTATATTTATATATGTATATACATACACAACTATATCTCTTCATATATAATTATATATATATATATATATATATATATATATATATATATATATATATAGTATCGCTCCATTTACGGAGTATTATAATACAATGAAAATGAAGAGAGTATATCTGTGCAAATTATATATATAGTTATGTTGCCTGTTTAAAATATAGGAAGACTTATATTTGATATCTTAGAATTAATCAAAGAAATAATAGAAAACGCCCGAGGACAAATTCAATCCTTATTCATACATAGATTATAAAGCTAATTATTGATTACACAGTGATAAGGAACATTATGTTTCCTGTGTTCGAAGTCTGTCTAGAAGATAATAAGTATCGGTGTATTTATCATCTAGCTAATTACAAATCAATTTTATCTTCTCAATTATATCTAAGAAGTCATATAGGAACAAATATCTCGCTCAAGTGAATGGAAAGAAAGCTGGAAGTTATAAAATCATTTTGCCACAAATTAGGTCTTAAACAACGTCTAAAAACACATCTTTCAATTTCTCCGTCGAAGTTACACTTATTCGATGGTACTGAATTGAGGAAAGTACTTAGGGAATAGGTCCAAGGGTATATTTATATATATATATATATATATATATATATATATATATATATATATATATATATATATATATATATATGTGTGTGTGTGTGTGTGTGTGTATGTGTGTGTGTGTATGTGTACACATGTTTGCACAACACTAATAAATCAGGCGGCTAATAACCTCGAGACTAATCATATATATATATATATATATATATATATATATATATATATATATATATCTGCCTTGCTCTCTTACTACCTGTCTCTGGTGCTACTATCTATCTATGTATATAGATATCTCCCTTTCTCTCT
>OY744540.1:29958452-29963452 GCA_963556195.1 Sepiola atlantica | reverse complement strand
TAAGCAGTTTTTTCGAACAATGAGAAAATTCCAGCCCTACTATAAACACCAAAGCACACATTTTCTTTCTCTTTTTTTTTCTTCTTTCAGAGATAACATAGGTGTGTACATCAGAATTAAGCCTAGACCATTTACGGTTAAATGGGCACCGGCAAGCAGCACACCTAATGAGAAACATTTACAGACTACAAACCCATCACCAGAATATATACACTTTTCGTGTAACACTCTCGCACACAGGTTACTAACACACACACGTCGCTAATTACACCCAACAAAACGCACATAGCGATACCCGCAATGAGCATATATATATATATATATATATATATATATATATATATATATAATATATATAATATAATATATATATATATATATATATATATATATATATATATATATATATAATATATTATATATATAATATATAATATAATATATATATAATATATCATATATATATAATATAATATATCATTTCTATATAATATAATATATCATATATATATATAATATATCATATATATATAATATATATATATATATAATATATATATATATATATAATATATTATATATATAATATAATATATAATATAATATATATATAATATAATATATAATATAATATATATAATATAATATATAATATATATATATAATATAATATATAATATATAATATATATATAATATATATATATAATATAATATATATAATATAATATATATATATAATATAATATATATAATATAATATATATATATATATAATATAATATATATATATATATATAATATATATATAATATAATATATATATAATATAATATACTATATATATATATAGTATAATATATATATAATATATATATAATATAATATACATATATATAATATAATATACATATATATAATATAATATACATATATATATAATATAATATACATATATATATATATATATATATATATATATATTCTCTTACTACGGAAACAGGTACGTAAATATACATCAATATATACTTTCATGTCAATCTCATGTATACACACATGCATACCCTGCGCCAACCGAAATAAAAATTCCGTTCAAAGCACAACGCACTAGCTGAAGCAAACATTTGTACTTCATTTTTACTTACTGACAGACACCCACCCTACTGTCTCTCAGAACGTTCTCGGACTATTTGAACTTTTATTATTTACGAACAATTTTTTGGCATTCACTTTATGAAGTTGTCAGTAAAATTTGAGAATGTTGTATGGACAGACTTTGTCATCTTTTATTTAATAATATCCTACCTGCTAAAAAAGTAACGATAGAATCCAACATCAGTTCATAGGTGACATGTAATTAAAGAATTCTCTATTTACGTTAACTGATATTTATGTACCATTATTCTCAAAAGAATTGACGTGTTATTTCCGAGCGTTTTCTAATATTTGTTTTAATACACAAAAAGGATGATATATGTTTACACAGTTCGGTGATCGAGTTAAGTGATCTTATTCGCTGTAATTTGCAATTAACTATTCTAGTAGTCCATCATTACGTAATTTGATATTTATTACTTTAACTTACTCATTTAATGTTTACTCGTACCCGCTCTGATTCTATAGGTGTCTAACAAGCGTTGTATTGCCCCTTTATTAATCTAATCTATTCAGTAAGCAACCCATCAACAAATCTATTCTATCAATAGTTTAATGATTCTCTAGATAGATATAGATAGGCTTAAACATCGTTTGTTGTCCTTAGCGGAAAGTAGCAAAACTGACTATTTTTATAGAGCTTGTTTCAATCAGTATGAAGTAAATGATCAGTTATTGTTATTATTTTTAGTCCATAATAAGTACACATTCTTTCAAAAACTCTAACATTTGTCTATGTCATATTTGACGAAACCTGTACTGTAGTTGTATTGTGATTGACAGGATTTCTTATGAATGAAAGGTATGGTGTGTTTCAAGGTATTACATTTGGTAATGTGACGAGACAGGTATTCACAATAGCTAAGTGAAAACATACGTGCAATATTGACTTGTCTTAGAAAAGAAAATGTAAGTTTATACATAAGGATATAGCTTCAGTTAAGGAATGTATCCACACTGATTAATTTCAATAAAACGTATATTATAAAATTAAAACATAACCGTTTTATTTGTGTCCGAAATGTAATTTCAGCTTACTGTCGACCCCCCAAAAAATACTATGGGCGAACGAAACGAGCACATGCTCTACGGATATACTGAGATCTGACTATTAACAAGAAAGAGCAAGCTACAGAAATGATATGATAATATTTCAGCCGTGGTCAAACTATGAAACACAGCTTATTACATTAATTCGTAAGCTAATACACCTGGTTAAAGTATGATTTTACGACTGTTTATACAATTTTCTAATACATAAATCTAATGTTTCGGAATTATTTAAATTGGTATTAATAATTTCTCATATTTAAATTTTTGCGTAACGGATCAAAGGCTAAATAAAATCACTTCGAAATGACCTTTTGGAGGTTGAAGGTTTATTCCTAAGTGCAGGCGATGTTAAGAATAAGATCAAAAATTAGTTAAGAATTCCACCAGCCCATGACCGTCGGAACACCCTTATGAATCTTATAAAGAACGTAATTCCAAATACTGTACAGGAATCCGAGTTCGACATAAGATTCGCGAGTTTAACAAGACACGCCAAAGGAAGGTTGGAGGGTACATCGGCCGAAACCTCGTGAAAATAACATCCAAGATAAGAACAATAGGCTGAATAATACAAATCGAACAAATACACTTGATTATTATTTAAACAAATGTTTTATAATTTTAGTTCATGTAACGAACCCTCAACTATAGGTGTTGTCTCATAAAGGTTATTTCTTATAATTTCAGATGAGAAACATTTTCTTAAAGAGGTAAGTCTATTTTCGTAAAGAATTTTTTTCTAACTGGTTTGGTGATAAAGTTTGTGGTAATTAAAACATGCCTATTGTCATTAGCTTCTATATATGTTATGTTGAATACAATTCTAAAGGGCTATACTCTGTTTAAGTACGCAACAGTCTTGCCAGTAAATTCATTGGCTCATTTTCCAGCTAGCCGCCAACGAGTGTGTTCAGTTAATTCCGTATAATGAAGTGCCTCTTTTATGATAGTTATATAGTTCCGTCCAAAAATTGGTTCGTGACATTCTCTGATGTCTGTTTGATTTTCGATCGATGCATGAGAGCTACGGAGCGTACAATGATTTGATCTATTCATTGATCCACGTGATTGATTTCTTGGAGAGAATCCATATGACAATTTGCAAATATATAATTTCACGCTGTATAACGAACTTGGATGTTGTTCAATATGAATGTAAATGTGAACGCGATAGCATTGATCCTTGATTTGGACGCGGTTCAAAATTAGAAATGGCAGAGCAAAGAGAGAAATAACGTTATTCTTTAGATCAAAAGACCTGAGCACAGTCGGAATAGAATCACAATTATTAGCTTTGTTATTAACATCAGCTAATATAACATTGTATTATTATGCAGTACACGTTTATCTACATTTAATTTAGTCAGTTGAGTCATTTTTCTACAGGCGATCAATGATAATCTTCCATCGATGCTTTTACTTCTGACCCTTGCCTTTAATTTCTCATTTGTCTGTTGACATGTAATATTATTGTGATGTAATTATTTGAAAGAGAATTGCGCCATTTATATAAGAGGTCATCTTCTTTAATTTCGTTCCGTAATTGGTTTAGATTTTTTGGGCTTTCTTTAAAACAATCACAAAATACTTTTCTGTGTGTTTACTGTTTATTTTATTTGTTTGCATTTACACTTATCAAAACATAAAAGCAAGGTAACAAGTAATGTATTTATTTTCTAATAACAGTAAGTATTCTAAACCCCACCATTCCAAAGCTAACAATCAAATAGTTAGTTAATTTCTGATAAATCCTCATGCATGATCTACTTGGTTTCTATGTTTGTTTATAAGAAATCAGACCTCGTTCGGCTATGTAATTACAGACTATTTAGAATAATAGTTAGAGTCTTCGCAACTGAGCTGGAAGTCCGGGGTTCGAATCACTGTCGACTCATACCAAATACTAAAAAAACGGTACCTGATCCATCTTCCCTAATAACTCAGCATTATCAGGTACGTATTAATAGTAATTCGGGCAATCCAAGTAAAAGAGTTACGTATTCTACTACATATCTGTATATTTGCCAAGTAAAAAGAGGTTTGTGTTCGCCATCGACTACGGTCGACCTACTTATTGACTCACTTAATTACGAAATACAAAACTTATTGTACATTTCTGCATCGTATACGATTAAATCGAACGCAAGTTGCTATGTTTACTATAATTGATAAAGAATTTCGTGTTCATGCTTAATAATTAATTGATAGATAAACACAATGGATACAATATCGGGTAAACACTAATTGAATCATGCGCAACGCTCAATTTATGTACGTGTTGTCATATTGTCTAACGGTATAATTCATTGTCATGATTTAGTTCAAATCTTAAAAAAGTATTGGTTCAAATAAGTATAAGTGCAAATGATAGTTCAAATAATAAATATTTAATTTGTTAACGAGTCGTAAAACCTGATATCCCACTAAAATCTTCATCATTTTATATTATGTTCCCCTAAAATGAAATAATTGAGTAGATATTGCACTACATTTTCACCCATCTTGCTGTATGTTAGAAACTGCAAATATGTTTCGATGTGCGAGCAGGCTTTTACCGACGCTCGATCGAGGGGTCGCACTTCAGTTTACAAATATTACAATCACCAACGGCGCAGTTAGCATAGACACTCCTAATTTATGATGTATCAAGGTATGTCAATAAACTTAATGGAACTTCTATGAATAATGTTTCTTTTCAATAACTACCCGTTTGTAGAATACAATACCACGGGAGTTGTGTCCTAGCAGACTTCAACATTGTCATTTTCAAGTCCAACTTTAAATTCTTGGTCG
>OY744540.1:29933452-29935952 GCA_963556195.1 Sepiola atlantica | reverse complement strand
ATTCGTAATATTCACACGATAGTGGATGCCTAGTGAAACGCGTAACGATCAAGTTTTATTTCATTTTTGATAAACATTTCTTTTTATCTTCTGTTTCCGTTCAAAAGTCGCACCTGCTTGCCTGCATATGACACTTGAAATATGAAAGCCAATAAATAATGCATCATTTACTAATTATTTTCCACGCTTTCAACGCAATGAAGGCGACTTTGATCCGAACTGTGAGGGGCGTAGTGTTTACTCATTTTCATTTCCATTTAATTCTCACTAAGAAGGGAATATCGACACTGTTCACCGAAGGAAGTCAACGTAAATTATATAGTTTGCATGACCCGATCTCGGTGGAACTGTTTGACACGGCTGATGACACTATTAACGGACAACGAATATAATAATTTCATTTCACATATAGTTAACAAATATTTACACTGAACTATTGTGTTGGTTAATTCTGTATTCATTGTTTCTGACAATCATTTTAAAGGAATTTAGCGGAATATCGTTTTACATTGTTTCTTCGCTGTATTCTGAACCACAACTAATCTAAGTTTTAAACCATTCATGTCTCATAGTAAAACAGGTCTTAATGCTATATATTCTAATATCAGGAGACATGGTCAAACTTTGTCAACTACACTTAAGTATATACACGCATTTGGCAAACCATTCTACACTTAAACTTAAAAACATCATAAATATATAATAAAAACATTGCTAGGTTTACCAGAAAGTTTCGCATATATAGATAATGAAGAATAAGAGACACAGGTACACAATCATATTTATATATATTTATATATATATATATATATATATATATTATATATATATATATATATATATTTATATATATTTATATATATATTTATGTATATACATATATTTATATATATATTTATGTATATATATATATATTTATATATATATATTTATGTATGTATATATATATTTATGTATATATATATATATATTTATATATATATATTTATGTATGTATATATATATGTATATATTTATATATATATATATTTATGTATATATATATATTTATGTATATATATATATATATATATATATATGTATATATATATATATGTATATATATATATATTTATATATATATATATAATAACGAAGATATTTTTTTTATAAAATATTTAGAAAACCTTGCACAACGCAGATTATTTGTTTTGAAAAATAAATTATTTATTCATCTTAAAAACATTTTTTTCTTTTTTTTTTATATAAACTTGAGTACTTTCGGTAAATCTACCATCTTCAGAAGAATATTTCTTCTTTTTCTTTTTTCCTCTTGGTTGAGACATTCTCGTGGTCAAGTTGAAAATCCGTCTAGGTGTTTTGACGAAGAAAGAACAATGTTGATATGTATGTGTGTCACGTGGTCGGCGTGGAAGAGTATATTGAAAAGTGACACAATTTGAAGCGTTGAGTGGGTGGCAATAATAACGAAGATATTTTTTTTATAAAATATTTAGAAAACCTTGCACAACGCAGATTATTTGTTTTTAAAAATAAATTATTTATTCATCTTAAAAACATTTTTTAATTTTTTTTTCATATAAACTTGAGTACTTTCCAACGCTTCAAATTGTGTGACTTTTCAATATACTCTTCCACGCCGACCACGTGACACACAGCCATATCAACATTTTTCATTCTTCGTCAAAACACCTAGACGGATTTTCAACTTGACCACGAGAATGTCTCAACCAAGAGGAAAAAAGAAAAAGAAGAAATATTCTTCTGAAGATGGTAGATTTACCGAAAGTACTCAAGTTTATATAAAAAATAAAAATAAAAAAATGTTTTTAAGATGAATAAATAATTTATTTTTAAAAACAAATAATCTGCGTTGTGCAAGGTTTTCTAAATATTTTATAAAAAAAATATCTTCGTTATTATTGCCACCCACCCAACGCTTCAAATTGTGTGACTTTTCAATATACTCTTCCACGCCGACCACGTGACACCCAGCCATATCAACATTTTTCATTCTTTGTCAAAACACCTAGACGGATTTTCAACTTGACCACGAGAATGTCTCAACCAAGAGGAAAAAAGAAAAAGAAGAAATATTCTTCTGAAGATGGTAGATTTACCGAAAGTACTCAAGTTTATATAAAAAATAAAAATAAAAAAATGTTTTTAAGATGAATAAATAATTTATTTTTAAAAACAAATAATCTGCGTTGTGCAAGGTTTTCTAAATATTTTATAAAAAAAATATCTTCGTTATTATTGCCACCCACCCAACGCTTCAAATTGTGTGACTTTTCAATATACTCTTCCACGCCGACCACGTGACACACCCATATCAACATTTTTCATTCTTCGTCAAAACACCTAGACGGATTTTCAACTTGACCACGAGAATGTCTCAACCAAGAGGAAAAAAGAAAAAGAAGAAATATTCTTCTGAAGATGGTAGGTTTACCGAAAGTACTCAAGTTTATATAAAAATAAAAAATAAAAAAATGTT
>OY744540.1:29920952-29923452 GCA_963556195.1 Sepiola atlantica | reverse complement strand
TCCGGCGGTTAAAGTAAGGCACGTGCTTGTTTTTACTCGACAACGTTTGTGTGACGAAACTCGATATATATTTATTCATGTACAGATGCACACACATGAGCCTAGTCAGAACTAGATGAGTGATCATTTGGGAATACTAGGTTCTGTATGTGGACACCTAGCTATGGGCAATGGGAAAATTACGTCAATTTTTTTGCCTATTTAGGAAACGACTAACGTCTAGGCATTTGACATTTCTTATCTATCTATCTATCTATCTATCTATATATATATATATATGTTTTATTTGTATATATATTTGCATGTAAAGGATTCGGTGCTAATCATTATGAATTTTGAAACACAGCTGCAATGCGTAGAGGGGTCAGAATGTGGTTTATATTAAGTTTAATTTTGTTTTATTCACGCAGTATAAAGATAAAAATTAAGATACTACTGATTTTTGGTAAGGTTTTAAAATCGATGTTTGACATCAACTAACAAATATTTTCGAAATTTCAGTTGTTTGGAATATCTTCAAGGTATTTTCAGAACAAAATATGCGTAGAACATCTCATTGTAAAATGCAAATAATATCGATTTGCAATGAATTTGATTAATAGTCATGAAATGGAAATCTAGTAACATTTAATGAATTCAATTTTTTGCTGTACCCCTCTTAAACCTAAGTCTTGTATTTCACAATAAACACCATGTAATTTACTTTGCTTTCCATTAGAATAAGCATTTATCATATGAAGGTAGTTGATTCGCATAGTAAAACGATTGGACCAGCTGTGGAACTGCTTTAAACGTTAAGCTATGCATAATTTATCAGCATCTACTAGTGATAGATTTCTATTCCAAATGATATTGACACCGTCCTCTTCCAAGTGCAACTGTCTTTAGTTCAATACTTTTCTAACTTTTACATATTTATTGTTATTTTATATATCCTATTTGCAATATACAACACACAGACGCACGCACCCACACACGGATATCAGAGGAAGTATAACCTTTATATTTTATGCAAATATTTTGCGACATATGTTTCGGATACGACTGTATTAAACGTCTAACATCATATGGTCACTGACAGAGAAGAGTCTGAAATGACGAATGTATTTCATGGTAGTTAACAGTTTTGGGAGGACGGATTGGGAAAATAGATAAGAAGATAATGAATATTAGAAATAAAACGATCAAACCATATATATATATATATATATATATATATATATATATATATATATATATATATATATATATATATATGTATGTATGTATACATAATATATGTACCTATATATATATATATATATATATATATATGTATGTATGTATATATAATATATGTACCTATATATATATATATATATATATATATATATATATATATAAAATTAGAAAAGCAACAAGTACATTGATTAATAAAAATACACAAATAATAAAAATTAAAAAGTAAAAAATATATATTTTTTAATTTAAAAAATTTAAAAAAATGTTTTTTTTTAATAAATGAATGTCAATTTAAAGATTTTAAGATTAAAATGCTTTTTTGCATGACTATTTAAAAAAAGTAAGTTCTACTTCTCATAAGTTTTAGTAAAAACATCACCTTTATAATAATTTAAGTAATTATTTTAAAGGCATACATGGACAAAGGACTGGAGGAGAGGCGTCATCAATGAAATAACTAATAAAATTAATTGTTTTAACTAGAGAGATAAAGAGGCTTTGTATGTATTTCGATTAATAGCATAAATCCTATGATATTTTATATAATGTATGATATGGGATAATCCTCTCAGACATAAACACATTATTTGACCGGAGTATGTTATCTGTTCTCTTGTCATGAAACCATTCTACTCCATCTTTAGGGTTGGGGCATGTACTGTGTTTTCGTTCGTGGTCATACGATTCTACAAGGCATTACCTCCTCCTTTGGGAAGGCAGTGTAGTATATGTATATTTTCGTTTGTGGTCATACCATTCTATAAGCCATCACCCCCTCTTTTAGGAAGACAGTGTAGTATATGTATATTTTTTCATGGTCATACCATTCTACGCGGCATTGCCCCCTCGTTCGGGAAGGCAGTGTTGTATATGTATATTTTCGTTCGTGTTCATACCATTCTACAAGGCATTGCCTTCTCCTTTACAGAAGGCTGTTTAGTATAAGTTCGGTCGGCATGATACCATTCTCTACTAAACGGACCATAGAGTTGCTAGTATATATAATGTGCGTACATGCGGTTCTTTCTGTTTGTGCAACAACGCCATAGATTTCTTTTACTGAAGCTTAGATTTCGATTTTTCCCCAGCATTTTTATTGCATTGCGAGTCGGTGTAGTGACGGAAGTTGGAGAGGTGCGAAGGAGAAGTGTTAATTACACTCCCCGAGTGAGACTGGTATTTTTATCCTCGAGAGTGAAGAGGTCAGAGAGAGGACCTCAGACATGGACGCTTGTAAGAAAGAGGTAAAAAGGTGAAACCGTCGAATGGAAGCAAGGAA
>OY744540.1:29908452-29913452 GCA_963556195.1 Sepiola atlantica | reverse complement strand
AAGAACGTCGATGTGATCTGCCAATCAATATAGAAGGGAGAATACGACAAATGGAACGGTCCGCAGATCAGAGGCGATAAATACGACAGACGTGCGTCGGAAGAGTGTCTACGACGTCAGTCAACTGACATTATGAATGGAGAGGGCAGTCATTCTCTCTTTTTCTCTATGTATCTCTCTCTCACACACGTATTTATATATATATATATATATATATATATATAAATGATAATTTTTATTTATCAGACATGTACAAAATCTGCGACACCAGCATGTCGATGTAATCGATCAACAGTTATTATAAACTGAGATCTCAGTTTATAATAACTGTTGATCGATAACATTCATATGCCAGTGTCGCAGATTTTGTACATGTCTGTGTAAATGAAATTAATCATATATAAAAGCTCTATTTGATATTGAGCACTTTTTATAAACCCGGTTGACATTCTTTGGATTACTACCCTGTAGATGTTTTACCTGTATTATTATTATTATTAATATCATATATATATATATATATATATATATATATATATATATATATATATATATATATATATATATATATATATATATAAGTTAGGTATGTGTGTATATATATAGACATATTTCACTTCTAAATAAAGTAAGTATTCCTCAAATGTAAGTTTTTAAGTAAATTCTAAATGGAGTAATATGGGTACAACCTCCCATTCGAGAATTATAATATTAAATTTACATTAAGTGTTATCAATAGTCATCAAACACTAATTACACATAGTGACCTGAATTACAATTTAATATTGATACATATTAAGATTAATCCTTTAATGGTTGACATTTTGTAGAATCAAATCACGTAATGAATGTTGATCCAAAGTGGAATAAGGATCTTAGACATAATGTTATGCAGCATTATATCTCTATGTTCATCTTACTGCTTGTCTAGTTTGTTCTGGTTATTTTTGGGGAGGGAGTACTAGTTCAGTAAGTTAATCCGAGCACAGGTATGAAACAGTGTGTCGATGCCGCAGGAGTAGGTGCTTAACACGTCTATTAGCACTTTATACGTAGAATTCTTAGGAGCTTCGGTGCAACATGATAACAATGCTTAATAATGATCAGTTATGACTTACAATCTTCTGGAGGTGGAAGGTTCAATCCTTGTTTCGGGATATACTAAGAATGCAATTACGAATTACTTAAGACTTCTACCCGCTCATAGCTGACAGAACAAGAGCAAGCAACCTCGATGAAGTATATCAATAATTTCCGTCCGAAATTATTTAAAGATTCCCGAGTTCGACATAAAAAATTCCCGCCTGCCACAAGAACCACACGAAGAATGTCGGCTATTACACCGGCCGAAACTTTGTGAAAATAACACTAAATATGTGACCAGTAGTTCGAATAATCTAAGTATGGCTGACATTTTTACTAATCACATTAAATTCGTTGATTTTTTTCCAAGATGAGAACTGTAGTTCGAATAATCCAAGTAATGCACATTATCAATCCTCATCTAAAAACACTCCAAAAACAAAACAAAAACGTGTATAATTCAACGAGCAGAACGTTTTTAGCGATGACATTACATAGAAACAAATAAACAGCAGTAGACGTCTTCGTTGCTACGGTGACGTACACACACACACACACACACACACACAGTCTAGTTATAGGAATTAACGTCAACTATTTATATAAAAGCAATTTTTAAACATTGAATTTGTGTTAATCTCGGTAAGTGTTTCTTATCGTGTATCCCGGAATATATTTAACTATTGTCACCATGATAAATAATGTCGCTTGAATACCTACAAGTGTTATCTTTCAGATTTCATGGGGCTTCTTTTGAATTTAAAATATTTCAAAACGAAAAATATAGCCTAAAGATGTAAAAACAAACAAAGCCATATTGAGTTTGAGTTTAAAATCGGTTTTATCTCTAATTTTTAAAAAAAAATTATTTTATTCCTTTACAGTTTTTTTTTCTATTTCCGTGATTACTCTGAACGTTAGAAAAAGATAACAACATTCTATTGTGTCAACGAGTCAATAATAGCTCCATTCTGTTGTAATGGCGTTCGTGTAGTACAGAATGCATACAGTTTTAAGGCTAGAGATAATGGTTACTCAACATCGATCATGTATTATACACACATTATATATATATATATATATATATATATATATATATATATATATATATATATATACCATACTACAATAAGCAGTCGCATTAAGCGGCAAGAGATGCTCATGCCCCGGTAGTTGCACATTTGACACGTATATCTATGCTTAATTTGACATCATATGGAGTTTAAATGCCTTTCTTTCCCGTGTTTATGATTATTGATCTAGTGGAAGAACGTAACTGGGTTCGAATATATATGTATATATATATATATATATATATATATATATATATATATATATATATATATATATATATATATGTATATATATATACTAGCAGGACCTATGTTTTACCTTGCCCGAGGTGAAGATCACATAATTACGTCAGTAAAATATATAAGTATTGGACTATTAATTCTTTAAAAAAAAATCAGAAAAAAGCCAATTCACTGTAAGTAATTCTGGTGATTAAAATAGGATGTATCCATGTGTTGATGTTAGCCAGTGAAAATATAAACTAATGATTAAATTAAATAAAAAGAAATGTTATGAGTATAAATTTTAAAAAATCATAAAAGAACCCATTTCACTGTAAGTAATTCAGGTGATTAAAATAGAATTTGTTTAATTATCTATTGTTAATAAAAACAAAATATATTTCCTTACGCTTTGCGTTACTGGCGTACTCCTTGTATAGTTTTAAGTAGAGACTAATCTGATAGAATCCTATTTCAATCACAGTAAAATATGTTCAGCTTTGAAGCAGGCAAATAAGCAAATACCAATCGTCAGCTGAAAAATTGCATAGGATCGTATGTTCATTATAAAAAAATTATAATAGGTTATTTTAGCGAGAAGTATGCATTTTTTTTTAGCGTTTCCTCCACCCTGAATAAAAAAAACGTGTTGAAACCAGTAAATCAGCATACCTTTCTGAAGGTGTTAACATATTGCAGTAACGTGTGATCTATTTGCGTTGAGAAGAAAATATTCAATAGTTGAATTATTTCAAAACAGAATGAATGATTTATTGCTATACGCATGTTACTAAATAAAGAATTCTATAATGGATTATTTCTACCGAGAAATATGTATGTTCTTACCAGCGCTTAGCGAGAACCAGTAAAAATGGGAAATAAACGCGTGTGGATACTTTAAAATTAAGACTCTACGAAAATAGTGTTGAAATAACCTTGCAAATAAAAACTATTCTTGATGAAAGAGTATTCATTTTTACTTAAGAAGAAGGCAATTTTGTATATCATATATTCCTCTGTTTCCGCATAAAATTTACTTACAAGATTCCATGGATGCCCTGAAGCTCAACAACTAATCAACCACCAAGATTTGATTCGGAATTAGAGAATGTTTGATATGCCAGAAAACAAAACAGTGAAAGAAAATTATACACTGACCACACGTTGTTGTACTTTGTCAATCATTTTTTTTCTTCAATGTGTCATCGATTTCTTTATTCGTGAATGTTTCCAATATCCATTAACCTAATGGGCTCTTCTGGTGACCTCTTTCTTTCAAAATGCATCTTTTCCTTGAGGAGAGAAGGCAGCTGCCAATTCCATTGTGCAATCTATTAGACTGGAAATGGATAGAGGGAACAGGAACAAGATTTTTAAATAAATACCGCTTCAATCCGTGTCTCTTGAAAGCGCCACCAAGGAAATAATATCGATGATTATTGAACTCCCACATCGGCCTCAATTATACGCGCATTTCCTGGTTCTGCTGTAATTCTTCTGAAAGGTTCTTTGCTTTTTCCCCTTCTTTATAGTGGGCTATGTTTTTAGAAAAAAAACATTATTTTTGAAAAGGTAGTTATTATAAGAATTAATCAGAAACTTTTCCCCATTTTGTACGATTACCTTTGTCTCTGAGTTGATTACATTTCGTGGATTGTATTACTGCATATCAACCCTTTTAGGCTTATTTAATTTCGGATCAGTCATTTCCATTGGTTGCTTGTTTTGTTAGATATATCTAGACACTTATTAGTATATATTGTATCCAAACTTACTTATGTTTTGATACGAGTGCTTTGTTGATGACTTGTCTACTCACACGCATATGTGTGGAAATAAATATACTGCAAATGCTATATAATGGTATAGGCACAGTTGTCAACCTTGCAGTAAGTACCGCTCTTGGACAAATGATTCTGATTGTGATGCCACAATCTGGTGTAATTACAGACATCTCAAAATTCATAAATCTAAGACAAATTCCTGAATACAGTAGTCGATCATTTCTTTATCGCTTCTTTAAAGTTGATTATTTTTTTTAGAAAAAAAACACATTTAAAAAAAAAAAATTATAAATAAAGAAACATAACCTTCTCACGTTTTATAATATGTCATTTTTCACTGAGTTTATTACGTTCGGCAACTGTTTTACGTTTACTTAATTCCACATGTAATTTTGATTAGTTTTAAACAATGTCCACGTCTATTAACATCAATGTTCAAACCATTCGAGGATAAGTGTTATCGAGTTTTCCAGGAAGACAATGAAACACGAATGCGATTAGTAACAATGGTTGTAACTAGGGCGAAACTGATTGTTTAATAATACACTTAAACAAAATTTTGTTTACATTGGACTTGAAAACAGCAATGTTCTAGTCAGTCGGGAAGCAGCCCCATAGTACTGTTTATTTTAGTATACACATGGTGTATTGATCAGTGGTTTCCATGTGCGGATATGTTTGTAAATTAATAGCTTGTAAACGCTAGATAATACTTTATTCACCGATAGAACAATCACAGGTAATAACACTCTTTGCCAGAGTGGCTCTGCGTGTATTGACATATGAGATGTCACTACAAACACACTCAGACTTAAACTAGGGTCTTATATACGGGGTC
>OY744540.1:29893452-29903452 GCA_963556195.1 Sepiola atlantica | reverse complement strand
AATAAACGGTAGCGAGCACAGTTTAACGGTCTGTAGTGAGACGAGCTATCAGTCTATCTATATGTGTGTCTTCATCTCTCTCTCTCTCTCTCTCTCTCTCTCTCTCCTTCTCTCACGTTCACAAGTGGGCTGTCACTCTGATATTTTCTGTGTCTCTTTTTTAAATAAACACTTTTTATACATCGGGGGCCGAGTTGGTTTATCAACAGACAAAAGAACCTGCGTTCGACGACGACATGAGTGTATATAAGTTTATACGCGGTCGGTAAGTTTAAATATAAAACTCTTATGAATATTAAAATCATGATATAATGCAGATTTAATAAACTTGAAACAAGGATTCAAGAGATAGGATTTACTAAGCGTATCTCAAGAATCCTTATTCTAAGTTTATTGAATCTGCGGTTTAAACGATAAAATACTATTTTAAATCTTGAGCGTTGCAGACAAGTATACCATCTATTAAAGCTTGTCAGCCTGTCCAATGTAACATAGAAACGTGAATTCATTTTAAATTTAAGGTTTCCATTCAAAATAGCCGTTGTGAGATAAATATGATGTAACTGGCCACCTGAAATGTTATTTCAAGCTTAATCGTGACAAACTGAAAATTCAATATCCATTATTATGCTAAATCTGAAAGTTACTAAACGTTATTTGTTCTATGACTTCTTTCCGATTAATCATAATAACACAAGATACACGCTACAATATTCCTAAGTTGAGGAATTGAATTGTGCTTAAAAATGCTTGAAATTCTTCTAAGTTGCTGCAATTTAAATTTAACTCATCAAGTGACCGATCACTAATTACATTTCTGTCTATCAATCTCATTCTCTCAAACTGTCTATCAATCTCATTCTCTCAAACTGTCTATCAATCTCATTCTCTCAAACTGTCTATCAATCTCATTCTCTCAAACTGTCTATCAATCTCATTCTCTCAAACTGTCTATAGTCTGACTCCTCGCTGTTCATTTTATACGATGTATACCATTCCCGCTTCCGAAGCGCTTTCTCTCTCCACCTCTCTATCTATCTCTCTTTATCTCCTTCACTCCTACACACCAACAATACAACGTGATAAAACTAACTATAAAACACAGGAAGTCCTGAATTATCCATTATAAACAAAAGCAAATATAACTTAGTAATGCTATGTAACTCATATCTGGAGAGAAAAATTCATAACAAAGAGAAGACAGCTGAGAGAAAGGAAAATGTAGGTGTGAAAGGGAGATATACTAAACAAAAAGAGACTTATTTTGTTCTTATATTTCTAAAATGTAACTGATTTTTTTAAAACTCACTTTTACCTGATTTTAAAGAGCAATGACAAAACTTTAATGGATAAACCAACAAGTCATTCTTTTAAACACATAGAAATGCTTGGAATTTATTGACGGTTTTAGATTTAATATTGCTGCTATTTAAACAATATTATATTAATCAAATTAGCAACAGTTTTTCTAACATTTATTTTTCACTTAATAGTTTAACCTAACCAAACGGTAAGAATTATGTAATATAATAACGGTATTGTTTTGTCATTAAATAAGTAATTGAACCGAATTGTTATTAAACTATAACGGATTTTTTCGAGATAATATTTTTTTAGATGTCCGGTACTTTAAATCTGTAAACTGTAACCAATGCTCTAAGTATGTAAACTATGACGCATCTACTACTACTACTTAGCGCTGTGCTATAGCAGTGCTATTTAACCGTTTAGTGTGAGACGCCGCTAAGCCTATCAACGGACAGAGATTGTAATAAAGAGGCGAAGACACATCTAAATGTATGAATATCCATAGTAACGATATAATTTAAACAGAAGTTGAAGGAAGTGAACAATGGATGAATAGAAAAATTCCATTAATATAATGAACACAAAAAAACACAAAAAAAGTCTAAAACAAAGACAGGAATTATTTGCGTTGAACGTAGTTTAAGACGGAAGCATACTCAGAAATACAGGCTATAACATATAAATGGGGATTCATTAGAGTTGTGTTTTATTGCGTGTTTGTTGTAGGAATAATCAATATGTGTGTTTCCGAGCCATCATCTATCGTTTGATGTCTACGACAGCTCCTTTGATCTCGTAAGGACAATTTAATAAATATCTCTATGGTATTTGATCTCAATTGTAAAGTGTATAGTACCGTAATAAGAGGTTTTGTTTTCCTTAATATAAATCGAACAGTATGATTCTTATATAAGCTTTAAGAGAACTTAGTTGAAGGCGTGTGATTTGAGATGAAAATCGATCACTAACTTATCATTTTCTCTCTTTGTCTTTCTATCTTTATCTGTCTTTAATTGTCACCTCCTTTCTAAATTTTTATTTTTCTCTCCCCCACTTCTATCCATCTCTTTCTCATTTTGAAAAAAACTAATTTTACTGATAACATCCAGTATGTATTTCAGATTCGTACAACTGATTCTTTTGGTGCATGGTTCACAGGTTCGAAATGTGGTGTGGAGTTTAGGTGGTAGTATATAGCAACTGCGATGAGTTTTTTGAGACGGAACTAAATTTTCTGTGAATATAAATAATGAATTATTAAATTATAATATATATATATATATGTATATATATATATATATATATATATATATATATATATATATAGTATTATATATTTTATTATTTCATGTATACACATACACAATTATAAAGTGATATATTACAATGTATAACATTTTTCAGTATTTACTTCAAAATTGATCAATACATGAGTAGGGCCAAGCAGCTTTGAAGTAAGGTATGAAAATATATTTATGGCAACTAATCTACACAAAGACATCAACATTTCACCATCGCAGAGAAGCTCAAGGTGACGACACGGATGTGTTGTTATCGATTGTTTTCATTAACCAATTACTGAATTTTTTCACACAAAGGCTTCGCTGAATTTCACTCAACACATTCAGAAAAAGGGATCCGCTACATCTACACAAAAGAAAAGCAAAATATGTCAATTAAAATTTAGCCGGGCCTTCGTTTGAGAAAAGTTCAGCCATGTACCAATGAAAAAATAAACCTGTAAAAGGGAAATAACAACGAATCTGATTGGTGTGTTTGCTAGATAAAATGTGTATATAAATTGTAATTCAGTAAACAGTTCTTAATTTGTATCTAATAACTATGGATCAAATCTAATGAAAATATTAAATATTTAAACTATAATATAGGGGTGGGGGTAGGCCATATAATTTCCCATAAAAACATTTTGCAATACTTGAAACGAATCTGAAATTCGCGAATATTTATTAATTGACGTCTCATACCTAATGGTAAAAGTTCACAAACATAGTAGTAATCGGAATTTTCATCAAAGGGTCACCCCTTATTTACCTACTTTGGATAAAAGTTAATTATACAACATATGGCATAAATAATCTACTTTTCTGCCAAGTAGATTTGATCCAAAGTAAATAATCGCCCCTTTATTAGTTTAGGAGTGAATCCTGTAAAACAAAATATATAAATATATACACATACCTAGAATTTTTTTAAATATATCGAGATAAATAGATAGATACACGCATCTCTCTCTCTCTCTCTTTAATATATATATACATATATATATATATATATATATATATATATATATATATATATATATATATATATATATATATACAACAATTAATCTGATCCGTTGCGTCACCCATATAGCTCGTTTAATTTTGTGAATCATGAAAATGTGAGTTCGAAAATCCAGTTTAATTTTTAAAAGCTGGCAAAATATGATATATATATATATAGATATATATAACTTTTTGCCTCTTTCTATTTTCCCCCCTCTCCCTCTACATTTGACAGTAAACAGAGAAACAAAAAAGAGAGTAACCTAAGAGAGATTGATATATACCCTTTATGTGAAAATCACAAAGTGTATTGCGCAGCTTCGAATCCTGTTCGAATCTCATTTTTCAGTTTGTGTTTTTACTTGTTTATTCATAGTCTCATGGACTTAATCAACCGGCTCAAGGCAAATAATCACTCGCGCACATGGGTAGATCAAATGGATATATTGACGAGTTTATGATGATGAACTGTCAATCTATCTCTCGTATTAACCTTAATGCTTGAGTGACTATTAATCTTGAGCCAGTGATTTTCCCCATGCGGTTAGAAATAAACCAAGAAAGACACAAACTGAAAAATGAGATTCGAACAGGATCTTTTTAGCAGTATTTATATGTTTTCTTATATATATAACATGCAACCTTACCAGAGAAATTGAAGTATTAATAACGTGTGAAAATAAGACATCTGTTTTTTTTAAATTATTTTTTTAATTATAAACGTTGTCTAGATGTTGCATAGCAATTCAAAGAATATGCCGTCATTAAAGACAACATAGACACAGTAGTAACTATATATGCGAAACGATTGATTGTTTCAAATACAATCACTTGACTGAATAAAATATGTAATTTGACGATAAACGTAGCTCCTATGGAAGCAATCTTGTGGCTACATGTTACACGGATTGGAGTGTTTTGGGGGAAAAAACTAAGTCCATAGAAATTCCGTTTTGAGGTACACAAAGATAGAGACGCAAGTTTGTGCAGTGGTGCACGGAATGATAATGAGAACATAAGGGCCCCCCATTTTGCCACTGCAAATTACACAGATTTGTATAGAGAATTTACTCTAGTTAAACAAAAGCAAATCATTTGAAATGTTTTGAAATTAGAATAATCCCCCGTTCCTACTACACAGTTTGCTTTTCCACTTATCTCTAAACTATCTTTCAAAATCAATGGCAAATTATGGTATATATAAGAACAATATGTTAAACGTTTTATTTTAAGCCGGTACAAGAATACATGACTTAATCACATCCACAGAAGAGTAATACCAAAGTGGCACAAATATAATAAACACAAATAATCTGAATGTATTATTAAACAGAAAATTCACTTGCGAAAAGAGTTGCACTATTGTTTGAATGATGGTAATACCACTTTTTTGTCGTATTCGCCCAGCGTCTGGTATTCTGTACCACTGAAAGTGGACGTTTATAGGAAACACAAAATCACATGCAGCAATCAGTCAGCATGCATATCACAGTTAGGCGTGATGTCAAACAGCGGCTAGTATTTGAAAATGGTCACTCAACTTGTACTGACCAGGCTTTACATCGCTTAACTTCGGTGATCTAACGAGAATCAGTGTGAACGCTATTATGCCGTATATTGTTTATGTTGTAGCAAAAAAGAAGTGGTTGACTAGTGTAAAATCCTATGAATAATTGTTTCTTATAAGGTCCAATATACTTCCGGTTTAAATATTATACGTCTTGCGTAGTAACATATTTTACCAAGGAATATTTCAGGTCATGTAGAATAGAAAATTCAAGATGGCGTTACAGGTAATATGTGGAATTCTAATGATAATACTGACGATGCCGTTACGCCTGTTAATATATAAAAGTGTAAAGTCTTTAAGAATATGACGTAATATATTTGAGTAATTCGACGTAATTTCTCTCACTAATTATCAGACAGTTAATCGCTATCATTTAAGTATATTGATATTTCACTGTACGCTGTGATATAAAGAATTCTTAGTAGTTGATGATGGTCTAACATCTCCAAACTATTGTACATATTTGTCTAAGGTGTATTAACCGATGGCTTATCATCCTACACGAATAGGACACGCCGTATTTTTATACTGCAATTACGCTAACGTTCCCGTGTGGTTTGCTTAAACAAATCAGCGAAGATAGCTGTTCTAACACGTCGGGTAATTACTTCAAAGTTTGTTGGCTTAAGCAATACGGATTAAGAAAAAAGGAGAAAAAAATCTCCATTTGAATTGAGAAAATTAACAGTCGCCCAATTAATGTTTAGTTGAGTGTGAAGAAATCGCAGAGAGAGCCAAATGTTTCAAAGCAATAACAAGTAAGAAACACGCCAAATGCCGGAGTGACAAGCCAGTGAAACATAAAAGGAGAAATACGAGTTCAATAATTTAAAATGTGCGAATCTCAAATTTTGGCTTTTCGGCTAATATGTTTACCTTATACTCTTACAGAACGGCACGTTTTCCCCAGGCACTTCAACTCTTGTTCCTTAATACCTGGATTTCCTTCCATCATAATGCCCACTTGAAATGTTCTGCATATATATGCTTACAATTTTACTTACGCATGATGCCATCGTCTTCGCCATTTCGACTCTTTCCTGCTACCATGTATGTATGTATGTATGTATAAATATTGTGTTTTTGCCTGTAATATATCATTACTTCCGAGTAAGCCTTCTTCTTTCTGTCTTTATATATATATATATATATATATATATATATATATATATATATATATATATATATATATATATTTAAGTAAACATTAAAAATATATATACAAAAAAAATAGGTCCTGTAAAGTTTGAGTTCGTGCTTAATTCTGCATGATTCTTAACCGCTTACGAAGCCGAACAATACACGGTGTTATTATCGCCAATAACAATAATAACATATATATATATATATATATATATATATATATATATATATATATATATATATATATATATATATACCATTCTTTGCGTGGTCCCAAATCATATCGAAGTTTCCACAGACTCTTATTTGTCTTCCTATTTCCGTCGATCAGGTGCACACCAGCAATGTCTATGTCTTTGTGAAGCGTGTCGTGCCAACGCTCTTTTGAATGTCATCTTGGTCACCTAGCACTAACTGTCAGCTACTACCCAACCTTGGTAAGGCTGTCGTTTCCTTGTAGAACATGACCGTACTATTTCAGTCGAGATTCACGTTGCTTGTCGGCAAGTGATGCCACTTCATGTCGTCGACGAATGCTGTCATTGGATGTGTGGTCGAGTAATGTAATGCCCGATATGTGATGCAACATTCTTGTCTTCATGACTGCGACCGTTTTTCAGCTCCTTGGTTGCTGGGCAATATTCAACACTATGAATTGCGACCGGTCGGATTACTTAGCGATGAGCCTTGAATTTCAGCCGGTCATAGATCTTCTTATCGCGCAGTTTGAAGTTATGGTTATCAATTTCAGCTAGGTAGTAGTCAAGTGTGCTATGACCTCTGGCTTCAGACTTTTCTATATAGATATACTCATATACACATATATTGTTCATCAGAATTCTAAGGTAGGACCAAAATATTCATTAAGCGGAGTAATAGCTTTGGTTCTAACAAGACAATTTACATTTTCATTTATGTACAATGTTATTGTTAGTATATAAAAGTGTATGCACGACGATATCAGTGTATTTCAAAACAATAATAGCAATTATTTATTTTTCTTATCGTGAAAATATTCACATTGTGGCAAATATCAGCATCACCGTAATCGTGTGCTCTTTTTTAAAAGGCCGGAGTAATAAACAAGTGTACGTTAATTTACGATGTTTGGTCATAATTCGCCATCTATAAATCAAATAATAAGATAGGAAATTAACAGCTTATAATGATTCTAACTCAAGTATTATCACCCTAAGCTGTAGAATTATTATTTGGATTACACGGATTACTGTTCTTATCTTGGATGTTATTCTCACAACGTTTCAGCCGATGTTACTTTCTTCAGGTCAGTCTTGTTGGACTGGGGAATCCTCGTGTCAAACTTGGGATCGATTCGAAATTTCGAACAGAACCCTTTATTTAATCACTTAGAACTGGTTATACTTAGCACTAATATCCGTTGCGCCACAAGTCGTTGCACAAGTTACCCTGCGGATTAAATAAAGGGTTCCGATGGAAATCTAGGACAGATTCCTGAGATCGACATAAAGAGTTAAGAAAACGCACCATATGAAGCTTAGAGGTTACAGCGGCCGAAACGTTGTGAGAAAAACATTGAAGATGAGTACAGTAGTCTGAATAATCAAAAAATGCAAACAGTTTATATTTAGTAAAATCGTCGCGGAAAATGTCTCATTTAGTTATTGGTTTACTTCGATGAATGATGACATTGTTTTAAACTTATAAACGTATGTATGAGTAGGATAAAATAGGCAGGGAATTAAATCACTTTCCGATATAAATATAAATCTTAGCTGTTACATACGCATCGATATATCTGTCTTGTTATAATTGTAAAATGAGAGAAAAGATAACGTGTTTATGTTAAAAGTCCTTCTAAGTCAAATCTGATAATTTTTAGTTCGGCTTCAAGCGACGATTTTTTATAACTAAATAGTTTTTCTTGTATATGTTTTGCATAGATAGGAGCAGAATCTTGTGTATTCTAATATAAAAACATTGATATTTGTCTCTACAAGAACACGACTATGTTCTTACGAAATTGATTTTATTGTGTATGTTTCCAGTTATTTTTAACGTATGCTTGTTTTTTTTTAATGTTGTGAATTTTTTATGACTATGTATTTTGGAAAAAATGAAATGCAATTCATATGATATGGCTTGGTAAGTACTGTATACATTAATACTGTATATATTAATAGCAATAAATAATGAAACTGGAACTGAATTTGCAAAAAAAAAATTTTGTTAATAAAACGAATGAATCTTAGTTCCAGCAATGATTAATTTGTTTTCATCGTTTAATATATTCTTACCATTTCTAGTACAAAAACAATACTAATCAGTTTGTATTACGTTTAAAACAAATTCAAATAGTATATTTGTAAGAATATATGTAAAAGATAATTGTATGAAGATGATGTTGTCTTTAAAGATTTTCAGTATTTAATTGTTATCAATCTAGAAAATGTGTCGTTGTCTTGTAGTTTATTACTGGGATACATTGGTCTCCTAAAAATCCAACACAATATAAAAGAACACATCTACATCAATTTAGTATTTTTAGCAACAACATTTATAAGTGCGTAAACGTAAAATATATGAATAAATAAATGAGTATAGACGATATTAAGACGTTTACATACGCATCATTTTAATTAGATAATCATCTTTATTAATTATCCAAGACAAGCCAACGGTGAATCTCGCGAAGTGTATACAACTGAAGGACATATCGGTCCGGATGGAATAAATATCAATTAGAATTTACTTTTTGTACAAATAATTATGATTGACTGAAATCGTTTAGAATTTATATTTTATGTAACCGACACGAACTAAAAGAAATTCTGAATCTACTGATTAGATATGATCTCACAACGATTTGTCAGACATTGTTAGTTTGGCCTTACTTCAAAAATATACTGACTTATTCATATGTAATACTAAAATACGTTTTCGAACATTGCTATTGCTTAAGTATTTTGCAAATAACCAGTCCCAGAGGCCTTATTGCCAATGACTTTTTTTAATTTATAATGTTAGCCTTTATAAGACTACGGCTAGGCGATTGTCATGAAAACGCGTCAAAAACACGTTTCGGCGCAGGTCAATGTTCACTCTTCTTAAACGAATGCCGAAACAGGAGTGTTTCCCGGTGGTTTTACTGCGTACTCAAACACGAACCTGATAATTTCTAGGTTCCGGATAGAAAGTGATGGATATATAAAGCTTATATATATATATATATATATATATATATATATATATATATATATATATATATATATATCCCCGTGTTAATATTAGACCCTAAAGGTCTCCTGTTTTTGTTTCACACTTAGATACTTAACACCACCCTTTTTATTATTTTTATTTACTTATTTTTTTATTTATTAATTTTCCAACAAGTGTTAAGTCTGCAATATCTTGGATTTAGTTAGTTTCTCTGGGAATTTAAACTGCATTTTACTTTTTTTTTCTTTTTTTTTTTAAATGACTCAAAGTTTCTTTAGACTATATATACATATATACATTCACATATATTTATATATACATATATTTATATATATCCATATTTATATACCCATATATATACACACATATATATCCATATTTATATACCCATATATATACACATATATATATATATATCTTTATATATATCCATATTTATATACCCATATATATATATATATACATATATATATATACCCATATATATATATAT
>OY744540.1:29883452-29890952 GCA_963556195.1 Sepiola atlantica | reverse complement strand
AAATTAAAAATGTTCTCATTTTCTGAAGTCGTTTTGTTTATCCGAACGAAACCGGTAAAATCTATCGTTTGTCTTTTTCAACACATCCTGTCATTCGCAACATATATTGCTATGATATATCTTGCATTGTATCTTCCTATATATATATATATTGGCACATATTTATATATATATTGAATCAATGATTTTTCCACTTAAGCGTAAAGCAATACTATTCTGTAAAAGGGGTTCGAATCTTAGCGTTGATTCTTCCGACTGATAAGTCTTTAAAAGAGGACACACGTGATATGTATCTGTAATATATATATATATATATATATATGTATGTGTGTGTGTGTGTGTATGGGTGTGCGTATGTATATAGTTTAAATGAATGTGTGTACATGTACGTACGTTATTTATTTAATTTGGCAAACCATGTTACTCAATTAGTCATATTATTCCGTTGATAGACATTTCATGCTGGCAAATTGTTGACATTATTTTTGGCTACATGCCTTTTAATCTGTCTTCGTTTTTAGATTCTTTATTGGCACTCCCTTTTTCCGGGGAATTCAACACAACCGAAGTTAAATGTATCCGAAGTAGCTCTCTCCGATTAGCTCATATTGAAAGCTGTACAAGTCAGCCACTGATACGGATTCTTCATGTCATTTATAGAGCGTCGAAATGGCACTTATAAATGTTACTTTAGGCGCTCCTTTACTCTGAAATATCTCAATCAACGAGTTTGTCTGCCGTGGCAGCATTTCTATATTGAGGTAGGCGGTCAGATTGTTGAATAGGTAATACATGAAAATAAATAATTACAAATATAACCCAAGAAACAAACTGATAAGCTAATACAGCATATTCGAATGTTTATAACAAATGAAAAGTACTCTTTACATATATGTATTAATGGATACGTTGTTTTAACAACTTCAAAGAGATTTTCCTCTTCTTTTCAAATGAAAACCATACATTTTGTTTAACATAGTAAACTCCAGACAAATCAGGCTGCCACTGTAGACGTAAGGGGCTACTGAGAAAAAAGAAAAGGGAGAATGTTGGGGGGTCAAACTAAATTGGGATCTGCGCAGCGAGATGTTTGTTTACACTAAGTTTAAATTTCTGCATGTCAGTACCGTCGGGGAAACAGGGTACAGGGCGGGAGTTCTAGAGGCTAGCGGCACGAGGAAAGAAGCTATTTGAGTAGAAAGCTCTACGGCATCTGGGGATCTCCACAGTGAATGGATGGGATTTAGTCGATTGTCGAGTTGGTCTAGTGTACTTACGTCGAGGGGGCACCAGAGCAGCCAATTCATCGGAGCACAATCCATTGAAGTCGTTGTAAAACAAGCACAAGGATGCTACATTGCGGCGATGGGACAGGGACTGGAGCTTGGTTGACAGTGAGGGGCCTATTAGGTTGGCGACTCTTTTTTGGACCTTGTCAAAGAGGGGGAGGATGGAGTATACAGAAATATAACATGATTACTATTCATATGTCTATTCATATATTATGTTAAAGCACATATTACATAGGAAGACACTAATTATTAATAAATATATCAGACCTACTAAGCATACCGACACATATTGAATTTACATTAATATTTACTGTGTGAACAATGGTCGCAGTGGAAAGATATAAAAAGATACATAGAGTAACATTCAGACCGTATAAATATTTTCGATGATTTAAAATCCTGAATAAAATTTAACATAAATAGGTCAGCAGACCGATGAAGCAGGAATCTGTACTAATTACTTTGCGAATGCATGAATAGGGAATCTGACAAGGTTCTGTCAGTCCTGTGTACGAGTGAAAGTGAGAAGACACTAACTGCTACTGAAGTTCGAAAAACAATCTTTAAAACTTTTACTTAAAATTTAATTTTTTTTTTAACTCACTGGATCTCATATTAGTTATTGTCATTTAAATAAATATTCAATGAACAGTGAATTCAAAAGTATAACCCTTCAATATTTTATACTCAAAATTACGTGAAAGCGAGGAAAACATACACAAATGTAAAGTTGTCTTATTATGTATCAACTTATATATGATGCATTTTTATGCAATTATGTTATTGGTGATTGCAGCGTTTGTTGTTTTTAATTACTTAGGAAGTGAAACAATCGAAATAATAGTAAGCAAGTAAACAACGAACGCTGCAATCACCAATAAAAATAATTACACAAAAATACATTAACTATTTAGGTGAACAAATCGTACCTATTTCTAGACAGGGCGTCTTGACAAAGTGATAAAGACGCTGGACTACATACATGAATATCGAAGGTTCCATCTTTGTCTAAGTTAGCCATGCTAGTGACGGCTGTAACCCAGAAAAACCTGTCCATGGATTATTTTTATGTGCATATAAAATTAATATATATATATATATATATATATATATATATATATATATATATATATATATATATATATATACAATATTATGATAAAAAAAAGTGATATTTATTCGCATATACATGTGTTTCATATTTTTTCCGGGAATCATCAGCGTGGGGGATGATTGTTATGCTGGTGACACGATTCAAACTTCGGGGCCAAGTACTCATTTTAACTTTTGTCTGAACAAAGAGATCCATACGTCCAACCATATAACAACAGTGGAAACATGATAATCGATTGTCTATTTAGGGCTTTGCATTCGGCAATATCTAGAAGGCTGTTATAAGCAGTGTTCAACAACCCGGTCAGATGGTACTTCATATTACGCGTCAAACGACGGGCTTTGGTATTAAGGGGGCTATGAACAATATTCTGATATATTAAGGGCAACTAACTTATGATTATAGATGGCTTGTCTACCAAGTTAAATCATGAACGCCCAATACTTTCTTTTTCGCCGTTCAATGATATGCTGGTATACCTTTCTTATGGGATAATCTAATTTCACCGTCTGGATATCCATCTGCGAATTTATGTCAAAAATAATATCTATCAACACAATCGGTAGACGATACATCTGAACGGAATGAGAATCTTATTGTAAAATCATGGAAGTGTCGCAAAGTGAGAATTTAATTGCAGTGACAAGAAGTATATGATCAATGAAATCAACTAGAATTCAATTTTCATCCTGTGAATAACACGGAATAAAATTCTGTAATTCATTGTAAAAGCAGAATAAAACAGCAATGAAATCTTATTTATGTACGATGGCTAAAAATCCACAGATTACCTTATATATATATATATATATATATATATATATATATATATATATATATATATATATATATATATATATATATATATATATATGTATGTATATATATGTATATACATATATATATATATATATATATATATATATGTATATATATATATATATTGCAGATGTACTTTTTACGTATATACGTCTGCTGTTTAAAAAAGTTACTGTTTTGATAAAAGGCATTTGCCACATTAAATCGCTAGAGTTGTTCTTCTAAATGTATATATATAACTTTCAAATATTTGTGACAAATTACGTGCGTGTTTTTGTCAGCTGACTGTGACATGTTTAATAGCCTCAACGGTGACCAAAGCCAATTAAGTCATTAATTGTATTTCGTGCAGTGAGAACAAAGGCTTAGATTTGTGTGCTATACAAAACTGAGCAGTCACTTTTTCCCTCGTTAAACACTTCGTGGACTCTTTGTTATATTTCCTGATGCTTTATATATGGTGATATTGGCATAAATATTTGCCGCGCCACTTTAATCTCACATAAAATATAATAACTGCGAATTATAAACAAAAGAAACAAAGAGAGACACAGACACGAGAGACGGGTTTTCGTACCTTTCCGGCTGCTGAGAACAAATAGTGGATAATAAATAGGAAGATTAAACGATGATAAATGTTGACGTTATGAATAGATAGATTATTTATGAGAAAAAAGACCGGGAGACGAATACAAATTCGTTATTTACTTGAAACTTGATCTCATTATTCTATACGTTATAGGTGTCCGTTATTGAACAAATGGATACGGTACAAGACTATTGAATCGTGTAAGCCTGGTTTAAATCATATCGAATCTATAGACTTGGTTTAGCAGCATCTACACGCTATGGAATCAATATTTCACACACATTTAGAAGATCAGATGAATACGACCTACTTATTAACTATTAACTATCCCATGAAAATATCGTTGAATTTGTTTAAAGCATATTCATTTGTATTGATGGTTTTTAAAAAAAAATTATCAATGGCTTACGTTGCAAGTGTTGTACATAAGGGCTAACTTGTAACTTACAACATCTATCTACATATATATATATATATATATATATACATATATACATATACATATATATATATATATATATATATATATATATATATATATATATATAATGAAATCAGAAAGCCAAAACATATATTATTTATGTATTCATCAACTTTTCGACTTCTTCAGGATGACAAACAATGCAGAAAATTTATACAGTTAATAATTTTGATTTTTCAGAAATTATCCAAATTTCGGTATGGCTGTGGGTGAGAACAAGTAAAAACTGAAAACCGCGATTTAGTCAGTTACCAGCAGAAGGCTGTACAGTTCAAGGGAAGCGACAGTCAATGGGGTGACGGCTTGGATTTATGAGTTCACATATCTATGTTTAGCTACGGAGTCTGTCTAGATTAAAATATGTCACAGCCGAGATTTACCGATAGTGGATGTAGGGGCACGCGGGATTGGGGAAGACTGAAACACTTGCCATGCTCCGAATTAAAAAAAAAGGAACGAAGAAAGAAAAGGAAAAGAAAAACAATTATAATTTTTATGAATGCATATGCGTGAAGAGTTTTATTATTTTGAAACGTATATTCTGATTAAAAATATTTTTTTGCATGAGGAGAGAGGGGTGCATCATACCTATTAGTTAATGTATTCAAGTGTGAATGTATCACTTTATTCCAATTTTGGGATCACTTCATTTTTGTCTAATCAATTAATCAATGAACTTCTTGAAATATGTGGGACTCTGTGTAAAAGTGTGTTGAAAATAATATAACTCGTTATTTTATTTATTTATTCATGAATGTGTTTATTTATATTTACTTAGTTCATTATTTGTGTATTATTAATTGGTCAATAATTATTAAAAGTATTCCTGATTATACAAGTGTAATATGTTTATATAAGTAAAAAGCAATGATATAATATTTATAATGTCTTAAATTTTGTGTGAATGTATTTATCTATTAATATTTATTTAATTATTAGGGTATCATTAATTTATCAAATATCATTAAAATAATTATGAGCATAAAAAGGTATGCATGTGCAATAGTCATAAGTGAATGTGAGAAGATATGAACATTAAATTGAACTAGTTTAATTATTTATGTGCGAGTGTCTTTATTAATTCCGATAGTTAGTTATTTGTGTATATTTATTATTAAAAGATGTTGTAGGAGGTGGTTATCCAGGTTTAGATGTTTATGTTTGTTCCACCATGATGAATTTGCGTATTTGCGGAGATAAATTATAGAAAACATTTCGTTGTCTGATGGTGTTGGAGTTTGTGATGAGTGCTGCTTCAAGGATTATGCGTCGAGATTTATTTGCTATGAATTTATTGATTTTAGCCTGTTACAAATTAAATGAGTGGTCGTATTGTTCAAGGTTGGCAAAAGGCGTGTAAAATGAGTTGCTATTTTTAATCTTTCTCTTGTGTTCAGCGAACCTTTCTTCAGTTCCCGTTGAATTCCCCCATATGTATTTTTGATGACAATTATTACTTGGGGTTGAGTATATACCGGCGTTAGATGCGTATTGTTTAAAGAGGTGTTTTGTGGGGTTTAATGTTTGTTTTATGGTGGGTGATGTTGTTGTATGGTGAAAGGGCATAGTTTATTAAGAGGGTCGCAAATTATTATGTTATTGGAATGAGTGGGTAAAAGAAGATGTCTATTTATGAAATAAGTATTTGTTGTTTTTGGTTTTTGTTTATTGTTTTTCAGAAATATATGGAAGCCTTTTTTCTTAGCATTTAGTATGAAATGTGCGGGGTATTGTAGTGCTGTTTAATAATCTATGATGTATTTGGTTTCCTCATCAATATATTGATGACTGCAGATTCTGAGAGCACGTATGAAAAAGCTAATTATAATACCTGTGTAGATTTTCTTGTTGTGCTGTAAATAGAAATGTATATAATCGTTTTTGTGAGTGGTTTTGCGGTGTATCTTTAAAGATAGTATGTCTAAAACAATTGTGGTGTTATTTATTTCGGATTGATATGTAAATATATATATATATATATATATATATATATATATATATATATATATATATATATATATATATATATATATACATATACAGGGTGGGCAAAAATAAGGGTCCTATTTTTAAAAATTCATAACTTTTTTATTTATTGATTTTTTTTTTGATTTTTTTTTAGAATAAGTAAAGGACCCCTTCCGAAGCAAGCATGAGCCGTATTAGCCCTAAGGAACGTACCCTCATTTAGAAAACATTATTTTTGCTTAAAAAACTCAAAACAGTGTAAAAAACAATACTTTAGTTTTTGTAAGTTTTAAGAAGTGTTTTTCGGCTAAAATTTGTTTTGTTTATTTCAAAAAATCTCGGAAGGGTCAGTCTACACACACATAAAGTTTGGTGAGTTTAACTTTTATTTTGTGGAAGTTATTCAAATTCAAGTTATTCAAATTTAAAGATAGGACCCTTATTTTGGCCCACCCTGTATATACACATATATATAGAGAGAGAGCGAAAGCGAGATAGACCACTTTTCAGGAATGTAGACATATAATTAACAGCACACAATAAAGGTAACAGTCAGAGAGATATTAATAATGCAAATACCAATCTCAGTGCATATTGTCTTGAGACTTTCATACATGCGAAACCGATTCTACAATCATTTGCTTTTCGTTTGAATGGGCAACACACAGAGGTGACAATCCCTGGCTGACCGCCATGTTGCGCCTGGAGCAAATGTACTGCGTATGTTAGAAACCATGAACGAGAACAAGCAGTAAAGTTGACAAAAAAGTGTTGATGAAAGTGGCTACATTTAACTTACATCCAGTGAATTGATTTATCAGGAAAAAAGGACGTTCGGTCACCGATTTACCTTGTACTAAACTGTTTGAATTAGTAAATAGTAACTTTTTAAAACTAGTTTAATCTTTAAAATAAGAGGAGGCTACTTTTACTACGTGTCTTCATCTTTTTTTCCGGGTTGAATAGCATTACTAATTTAGTAATATGTAATTTTGTTTATTATTTTTCTATAAATTTTTGTTGTCATTTTTTCCATGTCTAATCGACAGTGAAGGGGAGAGAGCCTTCCTGGCTTACACTGCGCGGGGGTCTACTAACCTATCAGAAGAATAATAGCCAGCCCAGATTCAAGACTTCAGAAACCTGCAACAGAAAGTGTAATGATACACTAACTAACTGACCAAAATCCAGGAATACATAATAGGGTCAGACGCCCAAGGTAACATACGAGGCTAAA
>OY744540.1:29860952-29878452 GCA_963556195.1 Sepiola atlantica | reverse complement strand
TCAACCTTGAAATTATCATAACAAACACAGTCGCATTCCAAACATTTCGTCTACTAACACACATCTTCTGACGTATAATTCTATTACAAACTAGATAGTAACTTTGATTCCTTTTCCTGTTACTCCGGTCGCCCTGGGTTATTTCGTTACATATGGAAACAATTGAGTTGGAAAGATTTTCTTGAACGCATGGTACCAAAAATAAATAAAATAAAGTAAAATTCAATTTATTATAATTTATAAATTAATTATAGCTAAACGCATCAATTTTTCATTTTCATGCACACTTAAGCGTTCACATAAATACAGATTTAACTGTCGATTTCTTATTTGATCTTGCCAATCAACAATACAAATCTGTACAAATATTTACAAATGAAGAGACTATAATTAAAAATTGTAATGCATAATTGGTTCGAAAAAAAACTTATTGTGTCATTTCTTAGTCTAATTGAGTTGAATGGGGAAATTATATATCGACGAAAGAAGAAAAGACGATGAAAAAGAATAAATCATTATGATTATGATAGAATAGCTAAAGAAACAAAAGAAAAGAGACAGAAGAAGAAAGATAACTTATTGAAGCATGAGAAGTAGAAAAGCAAAACTAAGAGAGAGAGAGATAAAGATAAAAGACACATTAAAGTGTGTGTTGAAGACTCAGAATAAAAGTATGAAAACTAGACAATAACAACAGCACAACGAAGAAAACTTCGGAAATAGATGTATATAGATCTATCTATCGATCGATCTATCTTTCTTACAATATATATATCCTTCTATCTATCTATGTGTGTGTATCTCTCTCTCTCTCTCTCTATATATATATATATATATATATACGTTAACTGTCATTTTCGATAAAAAAAGCTTTGTAAATAAATAGATTACTCTCAATAGTCAACATTTTTATATAGCCAGTAAGATTTATCTTCCTCATGACTTGTGCTCATATCGCAGTGGACTAAATCTTAAACTTTCGATAATCGCTCATTTCAATCTGAGCAGAAAGCACTTGCCTGTTTTGCCACATTGAAGATCTATGATACAACGAACTTTGTCTATCAATAAGTATATATATATATATATATATATATATATATATATATATAAACTGTCTTCCTCGCTTCATTGCAGATCATAATATTTTTAATAACTTCAATGATATACATCGCACAAGTTTGAAATTTTGCACACTGAAAGAGTGCTCCTAAGTAGGTAAGACACCAACATATTTTGCAAATCTATACTATATTTCTAAAGGTATAAACATTTATGCATTTGTTAGCCACTTTCACTGTTTCTCGCTGTATTGCAGGTTTGTAAAAATGACCCAAAATCGACGTTTGACTGCTACTGAAAGTCAAAGGGTTGTAGCTGGCTTCGCAGAAGTACTGACACTTCTGGATTTAGCCAGGGAAATGGGAAGGGATAAGAGAACCTTGGTTTCTTTTGTGGAGAAGCCCAACACTGCACCAAGGAAAGATAAGGGTAGAAGGAGCCTACCCCCTCGCAATATGCGAAAAATACGCAGACAGATCATTAGGGAACCAAATGGCATTAGCGCCTCTATTTTTGGCAAACCTGGCGTTGTTCCGATGTCCAGGAAGACCAGATGCAGTCTCTTGAATGAGATGGCCAGGAACGTGAAGGCCATTTCCAGGCCTTCCTTGAACAAATCCCATAAGGGAAAACGCATTGCGTGGGCAGAAAAATACATGAAAACAGACTTCCAACAGGTTCTATTCACAGATGAAGCTACAGCCACACTTGATGGTCCGGATGGATGGGCTAAAGTTTGGAGTCCTACCGGAGCTGCTATCTCACATCGCGTTCGTCGCCAACAAGGTGGCGAGTGAGTTATATTTTGGGCAGGTATCATAGGTGATAAATTAATTAGACATTTCCGAGTGCCAGAGGGTGTCAAACTCACAAGGCAAGCATACATATCGGTCTTAGATGAGTATTTGCCACCTTGGTTGGACGACCTGCCTTTACTTCGTCTACGTCAACTGATTTTTATGCACGACAATGCTCCATCTCATGCAGCAAAGACTACGACTACCTTATTCGCATCTCTGGGCATCAAGGGAGAGAGTCTAATGACTTGGCCGTCTTGTTCTCCTGACTTAAACCCGAATGAGCAGCTCTGGTCAATTTTAAGGGGGAAGGTTATGAAGGAGGACAACAATTTACATCAAAAGATGCCCTCTGGAATAAAATTGTTGGTGTTGCTAGTAGCATAACACCTTCCCAAATCAACAGATTGACTTCACCTGTTGATGGGAGACTGCAGAGGGTAATTTCAAGAAATGGGAGATTTGGTGTATAAATCATTCAATTTTGTGGTGCATATCTGGTGATTTCTTCCTTACATTTCATTCATATTGTTACTTATGATTTAAATGATTAAAATAATTAACCCTGCTAAGTCAAATTTTTTTATCAACAATGGACTGTATTCAAACAAACCTGCAATAAAGCGAGAAACAGTAAAAATGGCTAACAAATACATAAATGTCTTTAACTTTAGAAATATGGTATAGATTTGCAAAATAGTTCGGTACCTTACCGACTCACGAGCACTCTTTCAGTGTGCAAAATTTCAAACTTGTGCGATTTATATAATTAAAGTTATTAACAATATTATGAAATGCAAAAAGAAGATTATATTATCACAACATAACCACGTAGCTACCAAGTTTCTTAATCACCGACTTCTTGTATTATAAACTCCTTATTGTTCACGGGTACTAATGCTGGTGATAGAACTAAAGAAATATGTAATCCACCATAAATCTTTCAGTACGAAATAATGCAATGATATTCTAAATAAAGTTAACTAAAACTTTATGGCCATTAATAGCATATGATCTCAAACAAATTGCAACTATTAATAGTCACACACAAAATGAAAATTGGTCATATGATTTTATGTTCAAAAGGTTAATTGGCAAATGAACAAAAGCTCGACATGGAATCTGGAAAATGATCTTCTATACCAAACATCGTGACAACGATTATCAAAGGCAGAGGAAATTTGAGTAATAAAGTATTAAAAACTTGGTTATCATCTCAACATTTTGAGAATGTAAAATACATGTTAATCTGGTTAATTTCTTTACCATATCGTTATATTCATACGAGGTACTCGAGTGAGGTTACATTTCTGGTTTATCATTGTACAACTTTCACAGAGAGAACTCGTCTAACTACCACAGTTACAACAGTAGTTTTATATTTTCCGCGGCTATCTAGCGTAAAACGAAATTTCGTTAAACATTTTCTTTTCTAAAAACTCTCAATGTGTACAGCAGCTTATCTTAAAGTTGGTTCTCTAAGAGCTATATCTTCAAATCCAATGTCAATAAACACGTCTCACAAATTGTATTCATTCCATGTTTTACAATACTCTCATACTATTCAGTAGTATTTAACTCAGAATCTATCAATCTCATTAACTATCATCTTCAAGTCATATAAAGACTTGGAAAGTGTTGACTCATTTTTATATAAAAAAAAATCTAAATCTCAATATTTGAAACGTGTATAACTACTTGCATAGATTTAAAGAACACATTCCAAAGAATGCAATGCATGTGATTGCTCACTAACGAAAACTGTGGAATAACTGACATATTTTGGGACAGCGAAACCTTCGTGTTGGTGTTTGCAAGCGTGTTAAAACCACTTGAGAAAATGGTTCCTTGAATCTTTATAAAGACAAATATTAAGGAGTAAAACCACTCTGATATGATACTTGTGGCTAATGTCACTACTAAATGTGGTCACGTAATTCTCTTTTAGTGTTTCTGTGGCATTCATTTGAAATGGCCTTAAGCACACACATTACATTAACACTTCATGATCATGCTCTGTTGTCATGATTGAGTGTTGATCGTAGCTTAAGAAGGCAAATATATTCAATGAAGACTTATAATAGAATGTCATCCAACGCGATGCAAGCTTGACTCATTCGTTATCCTTCTACTGTATGACGCTATAGGAGTAAAATCAAATACTAAACATACAGCGTTGTGGATACTCTTGAAATATGTGTTCATGTCTATAACAATGGTGTCAAATAATGTAGCCGGCCACGCAATCTATATAAGAGAATTTCATCGATAAGCTGTTGCACAAATAAGCATGAGTGTGCCGTCATGACACCTGTATATGCATACAGCCATAAAAAATAAGTAAATAAATGCAATAATAATGAGAAAAACAAATTAAAATAAAGATCTTTTTTCTGAAACAGCACCTCAATCAGATGTTTGATACTCTATATTGGCTGCTGGCTCGTTTAACATCTAATGAAGGTTTTCATTTCTTCTTTCTTTCGCCTTGATGTTTTTTTATACCTTCCTTTGACCCATCTCAACATATTTTCCTACAGCCAAGGTTGTGTATTAATGATAACTCAGTTTCTCTAATCCTTTTTTTTTCGAATCACGTTTCTCCCCTCAGTGACACGGACAATATTCTATCTAAATTACTATGGCTTTCTTCCCATATATCTGTGTCCCTCCTAATCTCGCTCAATTCTTCAATACCCTCTATTTTACACCCACACACTTCTTCTCTCATATATATATATATATATATATATATATATATATATACGTACATAAAAGTAATCCATGGACACGTGTTTCTGACTCACAACCGTCATCAGCATGGCTTACTTAGACGGAGAGATAGATAGATAGATACATACATACATACATACATATATCGACATATCATTTTTATATAAATTTATCCCATCTCTGCCATCTCCATGTTATGAATAAGTTTCATATAAACTATAGGCGAAATATCAATTCTTCGCAAATGGTCTGTTTATTGTGATGTTTGCCTTATATATGTTTACATTGATCCCTTGTTAGATCATATATTACTTGTGCATTTATTGTTGTAAACTAGTGATTCGAGAACCATAAGTCTAAACATTTGCTTTTTTGTGCGATTAGTTTCACTCTATTGTTATGCAAGATTCCTGTAAGCTACACTGCTCGCTGAAATCACCGTTTATTTGGAAGCATACATCTAAGTGCGATACAGTGTATAGACATGAAAATAGCCTACGCTTATGAAAGCAAGTACTTATACGCGTAATTGAAGTTATCAAAGAAGGTAGAGGCTACGAAAATACGACGCCATCACAGAAATTGAGAGAAAAGTGAAGAATACAAACGTTTACAGGGCGCTATCTGTAGAATAATCAAATAACAATTGTTTCTATACCAAACATTGCTAGAAGTTACTCTTATTAAAAAATGAAGATTTAGTCAAAGTGACTGGATAATGGAGTGAAATTCAATAATGAAAATCATGTACGTGTGTTCGTAACACTGATAGTGTTGGTCTTAGCATAGAATAAACATTTTTGTAAAGAATGTATTAAATTTTTTAAAAAATTCTCAATAGTCTTAGGTGTATAACATAACAAGGCATAATTATCCAATAAGTTGCCGTTGTATCGACATACAACTTTACTTAAAAATGATATATGCAGGATGAATTGTTACGTTGCGCCTTACCATGGCAATATATAAATTGTTATACACCCGTGTTTCGTTGTGAATTCACGTTGGTGAGAAGGGTGCGTATGTTTATGCTCTTGTCGCTGCGTAATCGTTCTGCGTCACCGCCATTGTCATCACAGCTGTGAGCCAAACAACACCTTTGTCCGTTTATGATAACCAAGCCGACGCTCGTTGTTTGTTTTTTAAAAAAGATTTATTTAAATCAGAAAACAGATCGATTATTTGTGTGTGATAAAAAGAGAAAGACACTGATAAACAGATAGATAGACAGATGGAGCGTCTGTGATGCATGTGGTTATTCTCTTACTCTCGGCAAAGTTACAGGGGTAAAAAAGGCTACTGATGAACTGATATACATATATATATATATATATACATATATATATATATATATATATATATATATATATATATATATATATATATATATATATACATATATATATAGAGAGAGATGTTGAAAATATAGAATTTGAAAATATAGAATTAGAAAGTCTATATATATATATATATATATATATATATATATATATATATATATATATATATATATATATATATATATATCATTATAGAAGAAAATGTTACCCTATGTCAATCCTTCTGGAGTTTAGCATGTTTGTATTTTTAAAAATTATTTTGAATATTTTAATTTAAAGTTGCCCGATTTAGAATTGATAAAGAATATGTGTTGCCGAGCACTACTTGTCAAATTGTAAACACACATGGTGGAACTGTGATAGAAAAAGTGAATTTTCTGAAACGCCTGTAAACATGGAAAGTATTGTTGAGTGTTGACAGTGTGGTAGATGATTACAAAATATTAATGATTTCATTAAGTTTTTATTCAATTGAATTAAAATGAAAAAGCTATGCTTCACAATACGTCTTTACAATTGAACAGATGCTTATGTGCAGTATGTATTTATATCCTGGGGGTTTGGAATATTTTATTTATTTTTTGTGACTTTTCTTCTAGATGTATATTTTTTTAAATTTATTTAACTAAACTTTCTTGATATATAAATGTACATATACATATATATATATATATAAATATATATATATATATATATATATATATTATTCAAAGTGTTATGTAATTTAACAACACACCCTTATTCATAGCGTATGCGATACTATAAGCCTCCGCATGTTATTTATGTTAACAATTTGTTAGATGTCGCCGAATTTGCTATTTCGACGTTCATACACTAACCCATTTCCAGACAATGCGTCGTGAGCACACGGTACGCGCTCTTTCTAAGGAGTTAAATATGGCGTTCGTATTAAGGTTCGAACTGTGTGACCAGCAGTGATTGTCACCTCCATATTGATGATTGTAGCTTCGGCATGAATCCCACGTATAATAATAAACGTGTTAATTATGTGATATTATTAATAAATAATGTTATATATATATATATACATATATATATATATATATATATATAAGTAATTAAATTATGTTAAATGATTCAATTCTGTGTAATGTGGCTCAAATAAAGGGTTGCAATTACATTTTCTATATCAACCTATCACGTAAGAAGTTTGATACTTCCAAGCACATGAATAGATATATTGGTTGAGAAAAGTATCCACACCAAAGTTTACACTTCATCTTTTATGTCTCTGTTTTTGTTAACTGGAGTTTACACTTATTACAAACCGACATCGCGCTTTAACTTTGCCTTCGTGAGAAGATAAATAAATCTGAACATATACCCAAGGTGTAATGTGCTTCAGGGTACAAATAGATGTTACAGAGTTATGTGTTACCCACTTTTTTTTACTTAACTCTAATTCGGAAAGAATCTTATCAAATAAAGTAAACGAGAATGTTATTCTTTGTTTAGTGTCAGCTAAATATGAATAGTCTGTACCGAAACAAATATAAGATTTCACTCATAACTTGAAATACTTTTTTATGTATTCTTATAGATGAATAAACATTTACATTTGGTAATTTTGATACAAATTCATCTATCCTTTTAATGTATAGAAAAGAAAATGAAAAGAAGTAAATTTTCATTTTCATTTTCAATTCAGCAATAGATCGCAACTTATTAAAGAAGAAATTAAATTAATCTTCATAAATATTGGAACAATATAAAATAAATACTAAATATTTGTCCAGGAAATAAAAACAATATTGAGAAACTAAAATATTAATTATATTTAAAGTGAAACAACGATTGCATTAAAAACAAGTAAAAATAATAGTTAATTAATTAAATGGGATTTTCGAAAATCAATATGTAAATTAGTTAAACTTGCGTTTGATATAACATATATATATATATATATATATATATATATATATTTATATGAAGTTAGATTGAGTTGAAATAAGGCGGTTAAATTTACAGCTAGTGCGATAACCGGACCGCCATGATATTTATTAATTTACATATATTACAAAATATTGTAGTCATTCATACATGGAGACCTTCACAAACTATGATATTCAACATAAACAATATAATACAAAGCCCCTCAACACAATTGATATTGCCCATATATTAGAAACACCATAATACAAAATGCCCTACTGCTTACAATATGGAAGCATTCACCTTTCCGTACTATTTGTAACAGCGGTAATTAACGTCAATATACGGTATGGGGTAAGTTTGAATCATGGTATACTAAGTATATCATCATATTTCAGATAAGAACCTGTGTAAGCCATACACACACACACACACACACATATATATATACATATATATATATATGTATATATATATATACATATATATATATATAAATATATATATATGTGTGTGTGTGTGTGTATAAATATGTATATATATATATGTATATAAATATGTTTATATATTTTAGATGTGTTAGTGTGCTAATTAATGACACTAGGTCATATAAAAAGTGTCTGCAAGATATTGATAATATTTCAATTGCCGCAAAGAAAAATAAAGATATTATTTTCCTCCTTTTTATCAGTTGATGACAAACAAGAAAAACAGTCTGCAAAACACTTGCCGATGAAAAGGCGTTAATTAAAGAAATTCAATGATAATTACGACTGGTTAAGAAAAGAAAAAATATTGATGAGTTACTGCAGTTTCTTAGTATTGATTCTGGTGAACGGTCGAATGATGAACAGATGGAGACATTTAGAAGAATTAGAAATAGAAGTAGAGTAGGACATGAAAAGAAACATATAAAGAAGCCTTTGAAGAGTAAAAGAAACATGGAACTATGTTACATCATGAGATAGTTAAAGTTGTGTATGACGAAGATTGGCATGAGGGAAAGCAGTATATACAAGTGTAACCATAATTGAGAAAAATACTACTACTACTAGTAGTAGTAGTACTACTACTACTAATAATAACAATAAGATTTTATAATAACAACAAAAACACAGCAAAAATAATAATTACTAAACATATTAGTATTATTATTATTATTATTAAGAATGATAATAATACTAATACTACTACTAATAATAATTAGGAAAACAAACGAATGTAATAATAGATGTTGTAGACTCATCGTAATAATTGATAGCGATGATGATGCCGCGGATCAACTGGGATAGGCTGTTGAAAATCCTTAGCTAGCCATAGCGAACGCGACATTTCTAAGGATAGAAAATACCCTTCTTCGTCATACACAGTTGTGCATACCAGTTTGACATCTGGTAAAGTTTAACTGCATTTCATGGCCAGAATTGGGTCGTCAGCTTAGGATAGCAACTCTCTTGGGGATGGTATCTATATATAAATACTAGCGAAGGAAATTTAAGAGTGGCTCTTCTAAGAGACGATATAGCCAGCGAATGCACACACGCTGGAGTGAGATAGGCATGTGGTAACTATCAGAACAAAAACTTGCAGGACAAGTCCAAGTTAGTAGATCTAATAAATCGGGTATCTTCTATTTAAATTGAAGAGCTAAACAGAGAAATGGAGAAAGAATACTTATGCGAGCTTGTGGAGATGAATTAACTTGATATAGTTGAAGAAATGTCTATGGTAGAAAAAACAACAAACTTTGAGGGCGAAATATTGTAACTAATAGAAATCAGGCTGTTTCCACAGATGCAATCTTAAAGCATATGGTAGAACATGGGATGACAGCCAAATATATTGATATTGTCAGATTGTTAGACGAGAAGCTTTGAGCTGGCAATCTAGAAAAGTCGCGGAAACTGAGATTTGTCAATAGGAAAAGACTTAAAACGGTAACTACCAAAGTGAATGATGTCTTGTCATATTTGTTAAAAATAATATTGATCAGTGTAATAAAGTTATTAATACTGCTGCCAATACTGTATCAGATCTACTCGGAGTAGAACAATGGTGAAAAAGTTTTTTAAAATCCCTGGTTCAGGCACCGTTTAAATGCTCAGATAAAACAACTAAGAAAGTATTTAAGTAAAGTGCAGGCTGTCGAAAATTAGCTAACTCAAAAGTCAGAGCGCATGTTTAATATTAATCCATACGTTTTACATATACTAAAAGATTGTAAGTGTGTAATTAAAGAACTGAAACAGCTGGCCGTAGCTAAGACTTCCAAAAGTTAAACGGTATAGCGACAGAATTAAGCAGTATCGACTAAACAGTCTGTTTGAGAACAACCATAACTTCCTTTTTGAAAAAGTAGGAGAGATTGAAAGAGAGAATAACGTTATACTTGATGCTGACAAATCTAGTGCATTCTATAAAACGCATTTGGGAAAAGTAAGTAAAGCATCATTATGATGCAGAATGGATCAAATATACTGTAACGGAGGTGTCCTCTTGCGTAGAACGGCACACAGATATAACAGTCACAGTTGAGATGCTGAAGGAGAAGGTTAAAAAGCTTTTAAACTGATAAACACCTGGATATGACGCAGTCAAAGGATGCCGGTTTATAAACTTTCTGGCTTTTCAGCCACGTCTTAAAGAAAGGAAGGTTTGTTGTTTGACAACAAGTAGCTTCCTTAAATAGCCGACGAAAAGGCACCACAGTCCTGATCATAAAAGCTAAAACAAATATGGGTGAAGTGACAAACTTTAGACCGATCACTAATGTGGAAACTCTTAAGCAGCATTTTGTTAGGAAGTATTTATGGTAATTTTGACCAAAACATTTTGCTGCCTGAGGAACAAAAAGGCTGCCGAATAAGATCACATGGCACCAAATATCAGCTTCTGATCGATAACATTATCTTGGGAAACTGCCAACGAAGAACTACTAACCTGTCATAGGATTGGTAGATTATGAAAAAAGCATTTGACATAGTCCCTCATTCATGGAAGCACACTTGCCTGGAGATTTTCGGAATAGCTCTTAACATTCAAACAGCTTTAAAAAATAGCATGACGAATTGAGAAACCAATTTAACTTCAGGAGGTGTTGCATTAGGTAAAGTTGAAATCAGGAGAGGGATTTTCCAAGGCGATAGTTTCCCCCCTTTGCTTTTTGTTATTAGTGTGATCCCAATGACACTTCTCTTACGTAATGTGATAGCATGGTATGGATTTAGGAAAGGACTTCCTACAGTCAACCACTTACTATACATAGATGAATTTAAGGTTTTTGGAAAGAATGAAACCGAACTTCATACCATAATAAATACGGTTAAATTATTTAGTGACGGCACACGAATGGAATTTGGCATCACTAAATGTGCCATTTTAGTTGGACAAAAGGGTTACACTTGTCCATTTTGATAGCTTTTAACTTTCAACAACAGATCTGATGAATACTGCAGACAGTCGGATTGGCTACCAATATTTATGAATTTTGGAAGTGGATAAGATTAAAAACAAGGAAATGAAAAACAGGTCAAAGCTGAGTACAACAGAAAGTAAAGATTATTCTTAAATTACACCTCCACAGTCGTAATACAATCTATGCTATCATTGTCAGAGCAGTAGCTATAATTCGATATACTGCCGGTATACTTGACAGGAGTGTAGATGAACTAAAATGTTTGGATAGCAAAACCCGGAAAGTTCTTACAATTTATGGAGTTTTCGCAAAGAAAAGAGATGCAGATCGAGTGTATCTACCTACAAAGGGGGGTGGTCGTTGTCTACTTAGTGTTGATGGTGTGAATAAAGAAGAAAATGTTCTTTATAAATACATTTCTGTAAGTTATGAGCTTCTTCTTTGTGAAATGAAAAGAGCGAAAATACTTAGAACTGGTTTGAAAAAGAATCTAAGGTTGCGAGAGAGAGAGTTAAAATAATTTGGAAATAAACTACACGGTGTATTCTTTAAGAATACTGCATTCAGAGATAATGACAACTGGAATGTGTTGCTCATAGGTGATCTCAAAAGATCTACTGAGAGCACCTTAATGGCAGCTCAGAAAAAAGCAACCGCACTAATTCTATCAAACATTACATTTAAAATACGGCAGAATAACCCTTATGTCGATAGTATAATGAAAGAGTGGAAACCTTACCGCATATTGTATCTGAATGCCAAATACTAGCACAATATCAGTATAAAAAATTGAGACACGACAACGTCGGTCAGGTACTACACTGGAATATCTGCAAACTTTACGAATTGAGCCACAATGCGAGAACCACAATATGAAACTTTTTAGGACATGCGCATACGGATTGATAAGGTTCTTGAACATTCAAACCTCGACTAATCTTTCTAAACAAAAACAAGAGAACTTGCTAAATCATTGGTATAGCTTGTTCCTACGATACCAGAGTGCAGGAGAGAGAACACGAAAAAAATATCAAGATCTAAAATGGGAATTCGTTTGACAATGGAAATGTAAAGTAAAGGTGATTTCCGTTGTAATGGGCATGCTTGGAACTTTAACAAACAGCCAACATAAATGGCTTAAACATATTAGCGAACCACTTTCTTTTCCAATTCTGCAAAAGGGTTGCCTGTTGAAACGGCGAAAGTGTTAAGGTACTGCTTAAATTTCTCAAGTCAAGGGAATTAAATTGATGTTAAAAAAACTACTCCAACTAAAATTATCCAAAGGTTGAGCTTACTATGAAATAAAATAATAATAATAATAATAATAATAATAATAAAAATAATAATAATAATAATGATAATAATAATAATAATGATAATAATAATGATGATAATATTAATAGGGATAGAGCGAATAATGACACTTATGTTAACTCGATAATGGATATCAAGATGGCATTTGTCTTTGAGAGTAAATTGGGTTATAGAAGTATACGTTATCGAACGTGTCGAAAATCAAGCAGTAAAGTAACGAACAATTAGTTGCAGTGCTGGAAAAAAGAAAGACTATACTCACTTTTATTTGATTAAACAGACGTGTTTCGAAGGTTTCCTTTCCTCTATACGTGTTATTTCTGTCAGGGCTCTGTTGTACCATATAAGAAACAAACCTGGAGGAATATCTTGTAATGTGTGTAAACGCATGTAAGAATGAGTGGGGATTTGTAAAGAGTATGCGTAGGCCCACTGACTTGGGAGAGGAATGAGAGGGTGTGAGTGTAGATGTTCTTAGGGGTTCCAAATAGAACAAACAGAGAAGCCATATTTTGTGGCAATAAACATCCAAAACGGACGGCAAAATCAAAAGATTGAATTAATTAATTTTATCTAAAATGAAAATGCAAACCAGAAGTGTAGCCGACGCAAAGTCAGCAGCAAACGGTGTTTGGTCAGAATAAGTTCCTGACATTAAACTTCATCTATATGACTTCTGGAGTTTCATTTTCACAAGTTTATTATTTCATTTATTCAAGTGTTTTGTGTAAAGAATGGCTTTCTACATGATAACAATATAATTTCAGCACGGAGATTATACAGAAATCTATTCTTAACATGTAGAGACGGGAAAGCTCTGCTTACAATTCTGTGTTTCCAATAAAATAAATGAATTTAACAAACTTAGTACACAACATGGTAAACCATAAATTTTAGCGACTCAAAACCGCAAGGCATAAATATCAGGAAAAAAATCTGACCTAACATCGTTTGCTGCTGACTTTGAGTCTGGTACTATTCTGGTTTGCCAAAGAAATAAATTCCCTCTTCACATGTTCCCCTTTTTCGCATGTTTAATTAGGCGTTACAAAAAATGTAAAATTGGAGTCTGAAAATCTCACAAAAATAAGTTTAATAAATTATTATTTGAGTGTTTTACTATTTTTTAATTCACACTTACTAAGATTTATCTTCGATTTTAAGCTATCTAACAGAAAGTAACCTAATATTCAATGCAGACTCAAAGATATCACTATGTGTATGTATACATATATATATATATATATATATATACATATATATATATATGCATACACATATACATATATATACACATATATATATATGCATACACATATACATATATATACATATATATATATGCATACACATATACATATATATACACATATATATATATGCATACACATATACATATATATATACATGCATACACATATACATATATATATATCCATATATATATGCATGCATACACATATACATATATATATATCCATATCCATATATATATATATATATATGCATACACATATATATATATATATATATATGCATACACGTATACATATATATATATATATATACACGTATACATATATATACATATATATATACATATACATATATATATATGCATACACATATACATATATATATATATACATATATATATATGCATACACATATACATATATATATACATATACATATATATATATGCATACATATACATATATATATATGCATACATATACAAGTACACCCACATACATATATATATATATATATATGTACATACACACACATATATATATGTACATACAGACATATACATATGTACATACACCCACACACATATATATGTACATACACACACACACATATATATATATATATATACATACATATACATGTACACCCACATGTATATATGTACATACACACACATTATATATATATATATATACATATGCATGTACACCCACATGTATATATGTACATACACACATTATATATATATATATATATATATATATATATATATATGTAAAAATAAAAATTGAATAAAGAATAAGCTAATCAACAACTAGCACAAATACACTCAAGTTACGTAGTTTGCTCTTGTTCTTACTGGTGATAATATTTCTTAAACTGTAAAGAGTATACAGCATATTGCATTGAGTCCATCTTAGTAGGGTGTGTCATTATCTTTATTTCATAGATGTGTCTATAAATTAATTATTACGTACATAAACTAATAAATAGACACGTGTGTTTCTGGCTGTGAGCCGTCATCAGCATGGCAATCCTATTGAAGGATCGAACCCTCGATTGTATTGCCTGTAACATGAAGTGGTACCTTTTATTTAAGTAAAATTAATCAATATATATATATATATATATATATATAAATATATATATATATATATAGAGAGAGAGAGAGAGAGAGATAGAGAGAGAGAGAAAGAAAGAGACACAGAGAGAGGTCGCGCTCTCATTTGTATTTTCAAGCTTACAAAGTAACACTAAAATTAAGTTTGTGTCATTAGTCGTGTAATGCAGAAATAACTTAGGTATTTCTCCATCATAGATGAAAAACGAATAATTCGGTGTATTCACAATCGAACAAGTTGAGGACGTTTACTGATGCCCGTTGACAGTTAACCTAGCTTATGAAAAGATCTCAACCAGCAATTAAAATATCAAGTAGCTTCGGGAAATATAAAAGATCGAAAAAAATGTGTGTTCCTCCGTTGGCTGAGACATATAGAAAGATAGTATTAGCCTTATGGGAAGAAAATATCATATGAGCAAAGTCCTCTCTCTGCGTTTCTATCTGCTTGTATTTCTACCTGTCTTCTTATATATATATATATATATATATATATATATATATATATATATATATATGTATACATAACTTTCGTTTTGTCTCTCCCCCTCACTCTCTCCCTTTTCTCTCTGCCTAACTGTATATGTATGTGTGTCTCTGTTTGTCTGTCTCTCTCGATTTCTTTCTCTCTCTAGTTCTATTGAAGAGCCAGAGACTGTTCAGAATTTGATTGATAATCTAAACCATGTTGGATTTTCTGCGTGCAACTGCTGCAATTTTAGTGAGAATAAGCCTAATCATGGTTCCTCTACTCTTTGACCTGTTTGAATTTAGTTCTGGTTGGCGCCCTCCTCACTTAATTTTTTTATTCCCCTTGAGCCTACCCGACTATTTTATGCGCTGCTTGCCGATACAAGCTCTCTCTCTCTCTTTATCTTCCTCTATTTCTTACACTCCTCTCATCTCTCCTCCCTCTGTCTCTCTCTCTATTACTCTCTCTCTAGCTCTTTCTTGGCCTTTTGGCTAAGATCAAAGTATAGTATCTTTTCCGATGGGTAGTACACCCTATAGACCGGCACCGTCTTGGCCTTCCTGTCTTGATTCCGTCGGTCTATGTGTTTGTTCTGTGCACTTCTATGAGATCCACTCTTCCAGCTTTGCCTTCTCACCCTTTGAGAAGGGTTTAGTTTAATGCTAATCGACTGAGGCGCCCCTACCGGGGAATGCAGACGGGGCTACCCAGGCATTATTTTAGGGTCATAAGTGGTCTTCCTTTAGTGTGCTGACTTACCAAACCCCACTTTCCGACCTTGTGTCATATTTTACCTTGCGAGGTAGATAACTACACACACTCTCTCTCCCTCTCTCTCTCTCTTTCATCTCTCTCTCTCTCTCAAGCAACTGCTTAACATTTGATGAAAAACCTAAACGTTGGTTTCGTTTCTCGCTGAGAATAACCGGTAGAATTCTAATGATATTATACATCCCTATGGTTCCAGCACTTTTTGCCCATTTACCGGGGAGGTCTCATTGGTTTACCCTTTCTCTGTATTTGTTTCATCGCCCTTGAGCCTCCACCACTATTTTATATGCTACCAGCCAAGGATTGATCAATCACATGTATTATTTTTTTTGTTAAGAAAGTGGTCAAGAATCTTAGATGATTTTTCTCGTCTTCATCTCTTCTCTTCTTTTCCTTGTTCTTCTCTTTCTTCGTCTTTTTTTTTCTTCTTTTTCTTCATTTTCTTCTCATTCTATTTAATAAATCTTTATTTAATTCAATATTTTTAACTTGTTATCTTAACTTCTTTCGTTACTCTCTTGAATAAACGATTCATAAAAACATACGTTCGTTCACTTATACTACATTCACTACGAATACATAGTTTCTCCTCTTTATATCAAATCTAATTGATCTCTTGGACATATCCATGGATTTCTCGTTCATCGCTTTTTAATATCTTGATTATCCTTCTGAAGATCACGCAACGGAAAGACCTCTCCCCCCCCCCGTTTTCTCATACTCGCCGCCGCACCTACTCTCATGAGATACGCAATGGCTATTGATTCGTCTGATCGAAATCTTTCAATATATTTTCGTCTGAACGGTTTTCGCTCTCAAAAGCCTTCTCCACAAATCTGTCTCAGAAGCCATTCAGATTGATGATTTCCACTTTCCAGCCCCAGCGATATTTATTCTCATCAGAGGCGAATGCTTATTTACTTTCTTTCGTTTCTTAATTCCTCTTCGTATTTGTTATTCCTCTGGGCCTCTCGTTGCTCACCATACTGGAGAAATGATTTAATATGAGATGAGTTATAGTTAATTTATTCTTATCTTAAAATGATTATGATGGGTAACGATGTTTCTCATATTTACTGTAAGATGTACTGAATGTGTTGACGTACGTAATCGCTACCAGCGAAACCACTGCCACTGCTACTCCTACTACTATTATACTAGGCCATGATTAAAGTCAGAAATTACGAAAACGCACGCGGTGTGCACGTCTTAAAATGAGATGTTTACACCTTACGCCGTTCGCTATATGAAAGATAGAGAATAATCTGTGTATCTCTGATGCTAGTGAATAGTTCTAATGAGGGGAGATGAGTTAGAACTGAC
>OY744540.1:29850952-29855952 GCA_963556195.1 Sepiola atlantica | reverse complement strand
TACACATAAAAAAACATCCAGTTTTTGGTTTTCCTTTTTCATTTTACCATATATATATATATATATATATATATATATATATATATATATATATATATATATATATTAGAGAATGGTAGTTTGCTTGGAGCATTGCGGGGAATAGTAGTAGTATGCCTTTTTAAAATGCTGAGGGCAATGAAAATTCCTGAGTAGGATGTAAGCTGGAAGTAACACTAATAATAAATTGAAATCGAAATGGTGGTTACTATTTATTTTTTCTTTAAATCTTAGATGACAGCATGTGTGGTGGGAGCTGTTTGTGTGTTGTCCGGATGATTATTAAAAAAAATTAAAAATCATTTATTTAATATTTCGGGTAAAAGAAACTTTCTTTTTGTTAAAAAAAATACACACCAGTGGAAAACTCCGTCTGTGCAGAGAATCTACCACAATATTCTACATTAAATACATATCAAGTCTAATAAAAGCATATGGATAATCAGTTTCTTAAGTTAATGATCAAGGTATTAAATAAACATCAACTCACTATCTTCCTTGCAAAACGAGCTTGCATTTACACATGTTCTAATATTGATTTGGATAAGATGGTGACATTTAAAAAAAATGATTAAATATCTTCCGGTACAAGTAAAAGCTAAGCCTATTATGCTTAGTCTTGTATTCGGTGCGGCGTGCCACTACCCGAGATGAGATGATCAATTGGTTGGTCGAATGTAAATGCTGAACATACTTTTTGGGTGCATGCCAATATTCTAAGGGCGTCAGTTCGAGAGTGTCTCTTTAACAGGCTTTCATCTTCTTTTGCAAAGATACATTATTTTGTGTTCTTTTTGTTCAGTTTGGAATTCCTCACCGACTGAAAAATGTTCTAATCTAAATCAGCGTTTCGACTTTGGAATGGCCGTCAAAAGGTTAAGGCTCTGACGATATTCTAATATTTTATGCAATTACTTGTTAACAAAATGAATGATTTTACTATATATTATTTATGCTTCAATGGCGGAATTTCATCAAAACTTTAGCTGAGCTTACTGGAAAGATTGGTCTCCAAGAAGGATCTCACTTTTGACGCAATCTCCTAACTGTGTAAGAAGAAAATACGTCATAAATGAACTACTGTTTCGACATCTCTATAGAGAACTTTTTTGTATGTATTTACAGAGTAAAACATATACTTCGAATTCCCATCTGACTACAACATAGTCGTTTCAAAGTTCAATTTTAACAAATTCTAGTCGAGACATCCTCTATAATAATCAAATTCCGCCCAGTTTCACCCATCGTCTCACATCTTCTCAATGTGTAGTCTAATTATAAAAAAAATCTAAGTAACTTTTTTATCCTTAAATGACCTTAACACCTTAATAATTGGTGCCATATTAGAACAAAAATGTCTAATCCCACTTTCTTTGTCGTCATCATCATCATCATCATCGCCATCATCTTGTCCTCTTTCTTCGTTCTATTCTTTTTCTATGTCCTACTATTATTTTTATGATTAGTAATACTATTCTCTTACTTTTTCTTTCTTTCTTTTTGTCTTTGTTTCTTTCTGTCTTCTTCTACTTGGATCTGATTTTACTTCTCAGCACTTTCTATTCTTCTCTTTCGTCTGTTTCTTCTTATTAGCAGTATTTCATTTACTACTACTACTACTACTACTACTACTTCTTTTACTTCGAGTTCGTGTCTTCCTATTTTCTTCTCATTTTTTCTCTTTTTTCTCTTTTTCATTCTTTCTTCCTTTTACTTTGATCTATGAATACACTTTTCACCAATTTCCATTCTGTTTTTTTTGTTTTTCTTCTACTTCTTTTTGTTATCGTTGTTCTTTTTTACTTCTACTTTTACTACTACTACTACTATTTCTTATCCTAGTCCTCATCCTCCCCTTCCTTATTCTTCTTTGCCTATAATTAACATGTCCTTATTTTCTATTATTATTATTATTATTGTTGTTGTTGTTGTTGGATTTTTCTCCGCAACCATCCATTGAATTTCTCTAAAATGTTGCATGAATTTGTAACTTTGGTCAGGTTAGAAAGTGACATTCTCCGATTTTCGAAAAAAAAATCTGGTTAGCCCCCTAGGGGGTCAAAAGGCCCCGAAATGACTATAAATTACATTTTTTGCTCGATAACTTTTCATCCATCCATTCAATTTCTCTGAAACTTGGCAAAAATGTGGAGGCAATTGTTCCAAATAGAAAATAAGTATCGCTGACCTTGGAAAAAATCTGGTTCGCGCCCACAGGGGGTCAAAAGCCCCCAAAATTGCAAAAAATTACCCTTTTCTCCCATAACGTTTGATACATCCATTCAATTTTTTGGAAACTTTGCCAAAATGTAGAGGCAATTGTTCTGGATATAAAATTAGCATCTTTGACCTGAGAAAAATTCTGGTTCGCGCCCCTAGGGGGTCAAAGGGGGGTCAAAAATGCCCCAAATTGCCCAAATTTATTGCATTTTACACTCGCAACATCGAGTCACATACAGAGGGGGACCACGCATGCGCGGCTTGTTATTATCTATAGTAGTCGTAGTAGTAGCGAAAATAGTGATAGATACAGCAGTGGTAGCAAATAAAATCAATATACTTGAATGTCAAGTCATTGATAATCAAAATAATCAAATACTTATTCATTGAATTTTTTTTTACTCATTAATTCTTAAGTTTCATTATTTAACCATGCCATCGTTAACTGGACCTTGAAATAGTTTCCTAAGAGAGGTAGCAATTGGAGGTGAATTAAGACGGGTGTTGGGCTACTGTATCCCCTTCTGTGAACATTTCTACCAGCCTTTCCCTACATGGCAACGGAAATATGCTTGTTTCATGTTTTTTTGCCAAATTAATTGAATTGAATTGAATCTTGCGTAATTTAGTATTTTTATAAAAAATTAAATTCAATGATTTAAGAAAATAGACTCCTAATTTCAATAGTATCACTACTTTAAAAAAAATTGATTGAATAATTTTACTTAATTGAATACTTTTCCTTTAAGTGTGAATTAACACATCTAATAATTTAAATAAAGCGTCGGTATGCAGGTGTGTTCGCTACAAAATTAGATGCGCCTCATTGAATGTCATGTGTTGACAGTAAGAAACATTTTTGTAATTCCTGGCAAATTTCAAGAATTCGGTCCTTGGAGTACAAACAGATGTTTTGGGAAACTAAAACGAAAAAATCGAAAAAAGGAACAGTTTATACAAATGTAGTTCGTAACTTGTTTATAGATGAATTAACTTGAATAGAGCAGTTTGGCATTACTATTTGTGTGAGAAATAGAGCCCACTTTCGCATTCATAAATTTTGATTTTAATTAGATGCAGTAAAGATATTGTGCACTGCCCCTTACAAATATTGTAATATTTATAATCGATTATCTATAAAAATATAATAACATTTTTCCGGTGACTCGTTTTATTAGTATTAAAGCTTTCCTCATTATCAACATGATTCTTTATCGCTCTAGATATATTACTTCTCATTGTGTATTATTCGTGCCAGTACGCGTGGTTCGATAATCCCCGAGGTGCGGTCCCCGAACAGAAGAAAAGCAAAATGAACGAGAAAGAACAACATTCTAGAGCCGATTTTCCAACTGGACCGACAGTAATAATATTGCGAAAAGATATGCACGGTTGCGACCTGGCTCCTCAGCTACGTCGGCACCCATCGAGTCGTACCACCACAACGAGTAAACGGGCGCCACCCACCGATGAAAGGCAGCCATGATGAATTCATGATTAAAGTTTTGTTTACATGCATCATTGTTTTTCTCGCTTAGTCTAATATTATGATTGCTGCAACGCATTCCCAGCGAGAAATGTCGGCTGGCCGTTCGTACCGGAGCGTGAATGACACCAACGATCTTTGACACGCCGCCATCTTCACGTTTGATTCTGCGCGTGTTGTGCTTCACGTGTGTTGGTTCATTGGAGCGCTACCGTGTTTACCTGCTTGTACATTTGATGTTATACCGAGTCATTCTAATTACTCCATTGGAGTTCGCACAGCATCCGTAAATAGTTATCGATTTCTCCGTATTAAAGCCAAGTGCCTTTCCTTCTTATTTTAATAAAATCAAGCCTCCTTATATTTTAGTGTCCTCCGATCAATTTCATTATTTCTGAAAATCATTTACGTTCTCGCAACAGCCGCATCAACGATTTCTTACAACTAACATCCGGTGCTTTTCCTAAGATTATGAATGAAAATAAGGAACCTCAATATTCCAGTACGATCTTGTACCTTCCGATCGAGATCTGGATAGAGCGATCCCTCCTCAGTAATTCAATTTTCTCAGACAGATGGCGCTAGCTGTCTGTGGTACCAATCGCTGTCTAATGTGTTGTTTATTCGTCATGCTACATGGAGGCAACTATTTTATCAATCCCCCTCCAGTTTTCGGTATTTTACTTGGTGGTGTATGTAAAATATATTATTCTGATTCAAGCTAAACTTACAAAGTATTTTGTTTAACCAAAGTAATTTGACTAAATAGTTCATGAAGACAACATTGAGATTGTGTATTAGCACATATGAAAAGAGGAAATGGTGTATATTGGCTCTGTTTTCTTGCCCCTCAACCAGGATAAAGGTAGCCACAAAATCAGTGTTATGATGTGAAGCATATAAAGCTCCCTGAAAATAACACTCTAGATAGGTAAAAACAAAAACTAAACTCAGTTCAGAAGAATGTATCTTCTCTTGCTTATAAGATAAGAGATACTACACTTTGATCTTAATCCTAAGACCATGAAATGCGGTGCTGGTAATAAGAGAATGTAGGTGCGTTGTTACACAAAGCAATACTGGCATTTATTAATATGTGTGCCCTATTTAGGTCTCGAGAGAGAATGCATAGCCTGAACCAGTATAATCGTTCGTGTGCCCATAAGTGTCATGGTTGTTTGATCAATAAACCCTAATTTTCTTTTTTCCAGTTTAAAAGGTCCAGAGTATCTTCCTAGTAATACTGCCCAAATAT
>OY744540.1:29828452-29845952 GCA_963556195.1 Sepiola atlantica | reverse complement strand
ATATGCTTAAACACTGCCTCGGCATTCGTAATGCCGATTTTAGACTATTACATAAGGTGTGAGGAGAAGCAACGAAACTATGGAATCGCTTAATCGATATAAAATCACATCCAATCTAATATAGATTGATCCCGAAAAAATTACACTGATGCAATGATATGCGGCATACTTTAGTGTTCGTGTCATCATTAGAAGATGTAAGGTTGAATGGGTTTAAAACCAATCAGATATGTGGGATTATTTAAAAGATAATGTCTATCAAAATATCTCCCAAACCCTTTCCTAAACCCTTTCCTAAACTACAAAATACTATCTGAGAATAAGTATCTAAGTGTGCTTGCAACGCACATTCAAATCATATAATAGAACAACGGTGAAATAAAGAATGTCGTATGTTCATGAGTGAAATCTGTTCGATAAGGCAGACATAAATATAGTTCGATTGTAAAGGGGTTGATATTTATAAATTTATTAATAGTTCGATGGTGCTATTTTGATGGAAAAATCATCCTAATACAATTGTTTAACAAGAAACGCCAAGGAACACATCTAGAAAGGAAAATAATCTGTCATTAACAACGATTAATTCGTGTTTAAGATATATATATATATATATATATATATATATATATATATATATATATATATATATATATATATATATATATGGAATACTTCAAAAGCATAAACAGGGGCGTGTAAAAGTAAGAACACTAATACATATCTAAATCCAACCTGTATTTCGGTAAATTCATAAGACCTTCATGTTCTGGACAAGAAAAGCTTCATTAAAACAGAACAAATGTCATTATTGAGCAAATAGTCAGGGGCGATTCTATAAGCGAGTAATGGGGTAACTATGGATCGTGGAAATAATGTCAAGCTTATTAACAGTGGGACAATATATGTGGGCTTTTGTGTCAACTTTGAACGGAAACGGGAGTAGATAGTGGATCAGGTATGCACGTGAGGGCAGGGAAATGCGAAGAGTTCGCAATGAAACGGGCCGGAACAAATAGTAAAAGGACCTGGTGGAAACTAAAAGCTCGTAGGGAGAATAAAAGCACGTAGGAGATGATTAAACCCATCCTCTGTCGAATTTAGTCAATTTCTGTTTTACGAGGATACTTCGAGCTGTCATATTGGATATATTACAAAATTTAAGACGTTGCGTGTTATTACTCTGTGGTCATGCGTATCCACTAGTCCATATCATACGGATTTTAGTTGTATATAATCATACATTTAGTTGCTGACTAATGTAAGCTGGTAAATTTATGAAATAATGTGGGATGTGTATTGAAAAGCATGTTTTCGTCCAGGGTAGGTTTTAAGAATGTGGACATCGTATTCGCGATGTCACTTCAACTTTTGTGTGATAATGCATGATTTTGACTAGAAAAAATATATATCTTGAATATGATCGAGATTTATGTCAATACATACAACGAATTGTGCACGGCATTGCCGTTTGTCGTTATAGTTGGATTTCTAAACAAAACTGAATAGAATATCACAAGAGTAAAAGTGAATAATAACATATTTTTATGCTGTGAAAATGAGAAAAAAATTGGGGCTGAGGAAATGTGTACTAAGCTATGCAGATTACGTTGAGTAATTGTTGTTATAGAATATTCTACCCGTAAACCCTCTTTCTTGTGAGGACTTACTAATACAAAGAAATATATATCGTGAGCATTCACTGATATCTTTCTTCGGAGATTAGTAATCAGTGTTCACCCATTCATGTACTTGCCATCAACCTAGATTTCCTCATCCTATTATCATGTTTGTTCTTCTTTCTGCTTAAGTAACCACATTGTTTATGTCAACCATTTTGAACCATAGAACAGAAATTATACGGAATTTATCTTTTCCTGTATGTTATTTTATTTCAGCATTTACCTTTTTTATGGAATGGCTTTCGTATATATAACATGCATTTATGCAAAATCTGTATTGAATTGAATATATTTAAGAGTAGACTTAAATAGTTACTGGCGTATTTAAACGAAGCGTATTAAATAATTTCACCGTTGCACAACAAGAGAAATATTTGCGAACATGTTTTCGGCAATATGACAACTCTTCTCATACGCAAACTCAAACTCGCATTTATAATTAGATCTAACGTAACCACATAATCAAATTGCCCCGTTTTGAAAAGTAAATTGAACGTGTGAATCTTCTCTATATAAATGTTGTATTCTTAATTGCGTAATTATTACTAGCCTTTGGGAACCGAGAAGGCATTGACATACGAAACATATTAATGTCTTCGAAAATTCACAAGACAAAATATCGTAAACAACTTTCAGATCATTATTTAGTTTTAAAATTTCCATATAATTTCATACTAGCGCGCTTACATATGCATAACGATGTTTAGTAATACATATATACAGTGCAGGGTATGTTAGGTCTACCCGGGTTTCATCGATCCCCTTATGCCGGAACTTTTTAGAAAACCGTATGGTAAGAACAGAACGACTTTTCATATGCGTTCGGTTGGTGAAGACTCAGTAAAAGGTCGAGAAACGCACAAATGAACCGCTGACTACAGCCGGTGCTGAATTTTGTGTGTTCCTCATAACAGATATTCCGAGTTCATGAACAGCTTTTTTTTGTAAGACTAAAACAAACACTGGAACGTATAGTTTTTATATAAATACTTTAAATTGGCTATTATACAACCTAATATCGAGAAGTTTATTGTTTTTATCAACAATCTTGTGGTGTATATATAAACATTAGTTGGAATATGCGTTTGTTTATATTGCTGTTGTAGCAATACAAAATACCGAGCTGAAGGACTTGTTTGTCTAGCAACAGTGAAACTCGCCGATACAGTAGAACGCTCTGTCTGTGTATGACTTATTGCGTCGGGTGTTCTGATACCTGACACCGCTTAAAATGCATTTACAAACTTTTGCTTTAAGTTTCTACTTACTCTCAACGTGTGCGGAATAATAGCTGTGAGGTTATGAACGCAGACTGAAGAGTCTTTATTTGAATTACTGCATGTTTATATATATAATATATATATATATATATATATATATATATATATATATATATATATATATTTATTTATTCTGGTACAGAAAAATTAGTACAACATTCGTACCGTCGGTTTCAAGCACGGAAGGTCTTACCCATCCGGCTCTCTTCAGCTTCTGTTGTCATCTGTTTTGGAAATGTGAGGTCACATGACACTCTTGTTGGGACGCGTTATTTGCTCAGTGTGTTGTGTGTGTTTGTTTAAATTTGAATTTAGTGTCATAAGACCGTTGAGATTTAAAACACGGGAGAAGAAAGAGAATTCAAGATTAAAGGGAATAAAAAGGGGAATAAAAAAGGGGGGTAAAAATAAAAAAATATATATATGAAAAAATATATATATATATATATAAATACAAAAACATATATATATATAAAAACATTTTAATACTAAGAATAAAGGAATAAAAAAATTAAAAAAAAAAGAAGAAAAAGAGAAAAAGAGTATAAAAAGTGGGTTAAAAAATATATATATATATAGAGAATAAATTGTAGAGAATAAAAAAGAGCGAGATAGAAAGAAAGAATAAAAATAGAAAGAATAAAAAGAATAAAAAAAATAAAAATATATAAATAAAATATATAAATAAAAATAATAATAATAAAAAAATAAATAAAAAAATAAATAAAAATTAAAAATTAAAAATTAAAGATTAAAAACAAAAATAATAAAAATAAAGAAAGGGTTTCTCTGAAATTCCCGTGAGCCAAATTATGAATTTGTATCATTAGCCGTTATATTTTTGAAGGTATGCGTTCTAAAAATCGTTGATGTGTAAGAATCTTTAGATTGGAGTGATTTTTAATGAAGGGATTCGGATCTAAGGGAGGTAACTAAGATGGAAATATGAAATATTTGAGTTTGTTAAAGTGGGTTTGAAAATTAATCTGGTGGTTGATAAAAGATAAAAAAATTAAAAAATTAAATATTTTTGCATTTTGGTGAAAGTCGAAGTTTTTGCTCTTGGAATTTATGTGGATATAATTTTTTGAGTAATCTAGTGATTGATAATTAAATTAAATATTTTTGTATTTTTGTGAAGGTCGGAGTTTTTGCTCTTGAAGTTTAAGTGGATATAGGTTGATGAGGTGTTTGTTCGTTTTTATTGTGTTTATATTAGTAGAGGGGGGTAGTTAGACATTATGTGAATCGGTCAGACCAGTTTATAAGCAATGCTTGCCTCTTGTGTGCACATCCCTTGAATATTTCATCGCGGACATTTAAACAGGCTGTATTCGGATCGATGATGGCTTTTGAAATGTGGTACTTTTCAGCGTCACATAGAGGACATCTGTTTATGGCTGGAGAGAAGGATGGTTTTCTCTCAATTATTTTCCATTTGATGGTGAAGGGTGTGTTTTCTTCTTTAAGCTGCCATATTCGGGTCGCGAGTGCCGTATTAGCCTTGTTTTTGTATCTGAAGGAGTTTCTGTGTGCATATAGCCTTTGTTTGAAATTTCCCTTCGTCATCCCAATATATTTTTCTGCATTACTGGTATTCTGGTCTGTGACGGTTGCTTCATAAATGATTGAATTGATTTTGCAATTTCCCTCCAGGGGGCAGTTGTTTTTGTCTTGGCATGAGCAGCCTGCGTTTGTAATTGTTTTGGGTTCTGCAGAGATAATTTTTCTTATTGAAGGGGCAGTGGAATAGCTGATCTTAACAGAATTTCTGTTAAAAAGTTTGTGTAATTCATTTGTGGGTGGGAAGTGTTTGTCGAGCAACTTGAGGAAAAGTTGGCCTACCTTTGTTTTGGTATTGGTCGAATAGGGTGGGGAAAACCAGATCACCGATCTCCTTCTATTGCGGGTCCCCCGTGGTTGGTCTCGGTTGGGGGTGTATGAGATTTCTTCTCTGAACCCGCTGTCGCGGAGCGCTTTGTTGTAATATGGTGCTGCTTGGTTGAAAATTTCGGGACTGGATGAAAGGTTTGAGATTCTTTGGCTAATATTATTGATTAAATTTTTAAAGATGGTGGGGGGGTGGCAGGATCCCTTGTGTATGTATTGGAGTGTTTCATTGGGTTTGTGGAAAGGTTTGTGTGTATTGTTTTTAAGGTTCAGTGTGGTATCTAGGAAGTTTACTTGGTCTAAATTTGTTTTAATGGTAATTTTGAAGCCGAGATTATGGAAGGTGTTTGTTAATTCTTTTCTAAATCTATCTAATGTGTTTCCGTTGTGGTTGCGTGACAGACAAAGTCCGTCATCTCTATAGAGACCAAAGAAATGGTCTGGAAATTTATTTTGGAGTGTATTTAATATAAGCAAGCCGACTAAGTCACAGATATCTGCACTGTCGTAGGCCCCCATTGCAACATCAAATGGGTCCTCTGGGTTTGATTTTTTAACCCAAGCCCTTCCCTCGAAGAAGAGAAGGGTTTGTCTTGCTTGCAGTATTGTGTCTCTTTCTAGTTGACTGATGTTTGTGTGTGAAAGTGCAAATGTTAAGGCCTTATCTAGGGTGTCTTTTGTAATGGATGGGTAAAAGTCTACTATATCTAATTGTGTGAATTTGCATCTGTGTTTATCTTGTATGTTATGGAACCACAATAAACACAATAAAAACGAACAAACACCTCATCAACCTATATCCACTTAAACTTCAAGAGCAAAAACTCCGACCTTCACAAAAATACAAAAATATTTAATTTAATTATCAATCACTAGATTACTCAAAAAATTATATCCACATAAATTCCAAGAGCAAAAACTTCGACTTTCACCAAAATGCAAAAATATTTAATTTTTTATTTTTTTATCTTTTATCAACCACCAGATTAATTTTCAAACCCACTTTAACAAACTCAAATATTTCATATTTCCATCTTAGTTACCTCCCTTAGATCCGAATCCCTTCATTAAAAATCACTCCAATCTAAAGATTCTTACACATCAACGATTTTTAGAACGCATACCTTCAAAAATATAACGGCTAATGATACAAATTCATAATTTGGCTCACGGGAATTTCAGAGAAACCCTTTCTTTATTTTTATTATTTTTGTTTTTAATCTTTAATTTTTAATTTTTAATTTTTATTTATTTTTTTATTATTATTATTTTTATTTATATATTTTATTTATATATTTTTATTTTTTTTATTCTTTTTATTCTTTCTATTTTTATTCTTTCTTTCTATCTCGCTCTTTTTTATTCTCTACAATTTATTCTCTATATATATATATATTTTTTAACCCACTTTTTATACTCTTTTTCTCTTTTTCTTCTTTTTTTTTATTTTTTTATTCCTTTATTCTTAGTATTAAAATGTTTTTATATATATATATGTTTTTGTATTTATATATATATATATATATATTTTCATATATATATTTTTTTATTTTTACCCCCCTTTTTTATTCCCCTTTTTATTCCCTTTAATCTTGAATTCTCTTTCTTCTCCCGTGTTTTAAATCTCAACGGTCTTATGACACTAAATTCAAATTTAAACAAACACACACAACACACTGAGCAAATAACGCGTCCCAACAAGAGTGTCATGTGACCTCACATTTCCAAAACAGATGACAACAGAAGCTGAAGAGAGCCGGATGGGTAAGACCTTCCGTGCTTGAAACCGACGGTACGAATGTTGTACTAATTTTTCTGTACCAGAATAAATAAATATTATGCTCTTAATTTTTAACTTTGATTCTTAATTAATCGAGCACTCTGCTGGGATTTTTCCTACCATTCTACAAAGAATTTATATATATATATATATATATTTACAGGAAATTTCAATTATTTTCAGTGTGATTCAAGTCCCCCAAAGGAATGGAACGACATGATATAGATTATCACGCGATTTTATATCCTGATTGGTATTATCACTTCGCAGCTGTGCAATAAACATTCACTTCTTCTGATTATTCGGACTACTGTTCTCATTTTGCATGACCTTTTCACTACGTTTCCTTCGATGATATCTCCCACCTAATTCAGGTGCGTCTGCATGCCTTACATTATATATATATATATATATAGTATTTGCTTATGAAACGTATTGTAGTGTCTTAACATTCGAAGTTAGCCTTACATACTCCGCGGATTGACACCGACACCGTTGTATAATTTGCTTGTCAATAATATATTTTATGATCTAAGTAAGCTTAATTGGTAACTTGCTCAACCTAATATATATAAAAATCATATATATATATATATATATATATATATATATATATATATATATGATTGTTATAATATATATATCTATGCAATAATAATATATTAATATATATAATCTGACCATTAGTTAAAAAATCTTCAATAGGACTAAATGTTAATTAGTTCCTTAACATTCACATGTCTCATTGATTGGAATCATATAACTTTGTATGTGGAGTGGCCCTGCATATCATATTGACGTTCCTTTCTAAACCCAATTTGTTTAAAATGTAAGGACACCCATGTATTCGTCCTCACTCACACACACGCACACATCAATTAAACCGAGGAGAAAGCTAAACGAAGGTGCCCTTACATGTAATACACGTACAATGGAAAGAAAAAATGACGACACGTGTGCTGTAGACGCCTGTCAATAAGCTGTAGTAGTTACATCTTGGAAGACTGCCGAGGTAAGTAGATTAAGACAGATTGTTTCAGTGAAACATAGAAATGGGTTTAAAAAACAAAATATGTTACTATATTCATGATATAAAAGAAAATAATAATATACAATCATAATAAAAATAATAATAATGATAATAATAATTCGTTCGTAATTCTCTACGTGCGAGTTCCGTGAAAACTCAGAAACTCTACAAGATACGCTTACAAAACATTATATCATCAGATTTATTGAACATTGATATTGTAATGCTAAAAAGAAAATACTGCAATATTCCTTTCAGAGACAAAAATAGTGGATGAGGATGAAAGTATTCTTTTTTTCTTGTTTCAGTAAATCTGTGAAAAAAGCACTGTAACTAGGTCAATCATTCAGTCGGTCAGCTCCCTTTTGTTTTTCTAGCTTTTTATTCTTTCTATTATATCGTAGCAATTGCCAGAGATGTAGATAAAAAGGGGATAGTCTGTGGTAGAAATAGATATAGAGGTGCTCAGGCGAAGCGAGGAAGAGGGGCAGATATTTTTTAGTGCAGTCAAAAAGATTCAATCAGAGTTTAAAAGAAAGATGTAACACACTTGTTTTAACTGTTCTATTCCAACATTCATGTCCCCGGTTACTGTACTTGTATAGATAAAGTCGAGAATAAATAAACGACAACAGAAGAACGTATGAACAATTATCCACGAATTGTGATACAATTAACAATGTAATACACAAACAGGAAACAGTAGACAGCGAATAAATCAGTCGACATTAGAAATACATGTGTTTAAAAATAATACTTCACTAACTACTAAGCAGTAATCGTTATGATAATGTAAAGTTAACACATTAAAAACATTTCGTTTTTACTATAGAACAATCAGAATAACAGTTCCAGGACGGGTATTTTGGTAGTTTATAAGATAACACATTCACAGGACAAAAATGTTTGAATCACTTTTATATCCGCGTACTAAGGTTAAAGTAAATAGACATATGGCACTAAACATTATATTTAGAATACTTATTCGGATTTGGATTGCAATTCATTCAATAATTTGGATCATGGACAAATATCTAACAATTTAAGTTATCATTAGCAGCAACTGAAATTAAGGGGCTCCTGCTAAAGAAATGCTTAATAACAATGGCTCAGATTTCATGAACATTGGACATACTTGAATTTTGAAATGGACATTTTACCCATTTCATGTCTTTTACAAACCACATGATATATCGATATTTATGTTTGGGTATTTCCACAAATATAATATAATTGTTATTTGCATTTAAATATTATTAGAATTCAAGAATTGTCTATTGAGGTTGTATACAATAAAAACGTGTGAACTTACATGCGTAGTCAGAAAAGGTAAATAAAATTAAGTGTAAAATCATCTTAAATATCATAAATATTTTGTAAGTCATAGAAAACAGTTTGGAAGCGAGTCGAGAAAACGGATGAGAATGAGGTCTTAAAAATGAATTGATAAAATAAGCTGGGTTTGCCTATTTTCTCCTCGCCCAACGTCTCTGTTTGTTCTATTGCATTGAATTAACAACGTTTGAGTTTAGTTCAGAATGAAGATGCTATTATTTCAGAACGACAAATTCTAGATCAGAATTATCACCTTCCTAACTCAAAGTTCAGCTTTGAGCGTTGTGAACACGTCCACATTTCAAGCACAGGTATCAGACAATGGATTGGTCAGGATCACGACGAGTGTATGCAATATATACAACCCATGTTGAGAGAAAGGGGCGTATGATAACAGCTCTTTACTGGGACCAATCGAACCGAGCTCCAAACAGCCTTTACTCATGTGTGTTAAATTGCGTCGAGGGACTATTTTCCAAAGAATTTACTGAAAAAGAACTGCTAAATCGTTCGCCTTACTCGAACAGTAAAACACGGTGTTGTTAAAAGACACGGGTTAAAATTTCTGATTTCATCTGTGATGGTTTTACAGCGAAGGATTCCACAGCGAAGGATTCCGCAATTGTGCATGACTTTATCTCTTCTGTGTATTTGTCAACAGAACTATTGATTGCATACTAAGTTTATATGTTTGTTTTCTGTTACGTTTTGAGACTTAATGAATTGAAGAAAAGAATTCCCACATAATGTAACAGTTGAGTAGAAACATGTGTTTAGCAATACTCTGTGTTCAAATCGTTGTTTCTAAAACTGAATAAAATAACATTTAAATATGTCTTAACATCTTCTTATAAAATTATATATATATATATATATATATATATATATATATGTATATATATATATATATATATATATATATATATATATATATATACATACATAACATTAAATAACAATTTTAAGATAAAGGATGTATCTTTAAATAATAATATATCGTGATAATAGAAAGTTCAATATATCGGATAAAGCAATACATTCAGAAAATGAATGATGAAAAAAAACGTTGTATGATTACAATATTCATTAAATTATCAAAAAATGAAAAACAAGGAGAGATCTCATTATATTTAGGATATTGTAAGTGTACCACTTTTATATGCATCATGCATTTTCTAAAGTATATATAAATATAACTATAAATATATATATATATATATATAAATATATATATATATAAATATATATATATGTATATATATATATATATATATATATATATACATAGTTATTCTCTCTGTGTCATTTTACAAATGTTATTGGTTTTTGTTACTCACTTGTGGTCTAAAATTAATCATTACTAATTATCGCTCACTAGCAAAATAAAGGCAGTGTTCCCGCACTCTTTTAGTGGAGGTCTGGTTCGTGCTGTTATATTCGGTCTTCCAACCCTCCTTGACTCTCTAAGACTATTTTGTTTGGCATAAGTCGAGGACGGTGCCAATATGTTGTTTGTTTTTTTGTGGGGGGGTGCAGGTACATTCCTTGCCGTTTTTGTTCCTTTGTACGTGCGGTGGTGTTCTTTCCTGTGGTTGTCTTGTTTTCCCTGTTGTAACTTCCATGTGACCGATTACCATTGGTAGGTTATGAGGGTTTGTTTCCGATTTCGATGATACTTTTCTTAAGATTACAGCTGTTTTGGTCATGGCCATCCTTTGAATGATCTCAGTGTTCCTTCGATCTTTAAAATTTTCACGATTACAGATTATATATTATTGTTATGAATTATTTTCGTGTGCGACATCTTAGTGACAAAACATATCATTGTTATCATTAGTATTAGTATCAGTATTAATATTAGTAAAATAATAATAGTATTTGTATGTACGCGCATACAATTACACCTAGATACGTCCCCTCTTTCGATACTTCAACTCTCTCGTGAATTTATTAATGTTTGCTTCATAGCATAAACAAGTTATCTAAGAAAATACGTGAACTCCATAGCTATGTGTTAATGTGAATACAAAAAAATACTGTACTTCTAAGCAAGTTACATATCATCAGAAAAATGTATCTTGACGACTGAACAGACACTCTATTTTAGAATCCCAGCCACATTCAGCTACATTGAAGAGATGTGATAGAGCGACACAGCTTCCTGTGGAGGACAAACTACCTCTATTTCTCTCACCCATATACATATATATATATATATATATATATATATATATATATAGTGTTATAATGGAATAATTCCAGGAAGAAATCCGGGTAAGAGAGCTCAATGTGGTAAACAGAGCAATAATAACGTAAAATATAATAACACGAAATTACATGATTGTCGATGCAATAATTTATTTCAACCTTGCGGTTTTATTCAAGCATCCAACTTAACAATTACATTTTTGATACTGATAGAAAATTGAGTTATCCTCGGCACTTCAAATACAATCAGAGGGAGTAGTGGTAGCAGCCAGTCTAAACACCCAACACAGAGCGAGTAGGAATTAACATCTTATATTTAACTAAATTAATCTAAGGGAATCTATATATATATATATATATATATATTTATATATATATATATTGAAAAATGTTACACATTCGGTCACTCATTATACTCGGTTAGAAATTTTTAACCAGTAAAGTGAGTTTGCGAAGCCAGTTAAATATTAACAGATAAAAGAAGAAAACACATTATTTGTTTATCTCTGATCTTTCTGCATCTCCGTCTCTCTCTCTCTTTTCTTCTCTCTCTGTCTTAAGGAATCTCCAATATTATTACTACACTCCTCGCTGTTTTTCTTCGTTAATATAGAAAAAAGAGAGGTGGAAATATAGTATGCTTAAATAAAATAACGATGGAGAAAATATAGGAGATAAGATACTAGACCGAGTAACAGTTGTTCAAAAATGAAAGTGGTAGCGTCGCCAAAAGTTAAAACAAGGCCGATCCAATTTTCTCGCTGTGTATCTTCGTCAATAGAGAAACATAATAGATTATTATTTTATTACAGTTAACTGGTAATGAACGGAAACTGAGCTAGCGAACGAAGAGTGATAGACACCGATTTACACCAGAGAAGGAGGCAAATAATATACAGTGTTAGAAAATAAAACCGATAAAAGCAATATCAGTAAGACATAGTTCACTTTGTGAGTTAATTGCAAATTACGGCTATGTGTGTTTGTCTTCAGAAATGTCTAAATAAATATGCAAATACGAATATACACTATTATGCAATGCATGTATGAACATACAAACACACATTGCACACGAATAAAAACGCACATAAATTCGTGTGCACGCACATAGGACCAACACAATAGTTTACATATGTATGTAACGTATTCTTTAATAGTAATAGTACATTATTTGCATAAAGTGATTTTTCTCATAGATGTATGTTGTATGTATATCCAAAATTAATGGTCAATGATAAGCATGACTACACCAAGACTAATATAATATTGGGGGAGTTCATTCCTAGCTGACCACCGCCACTGATTGCTGCTGACATATCATACTTTAATATGCAATTCTCTCTTAGAAAACCTACAATGAGGCCGGCATATGTTTACACTTCCGCGTATATTAGCACATGCAACATTATCGTAAATAACAAATGTAACAAAGGCATTCTTTAATATAGTAAATGTAAACAGACAAATACATAAAAAGGAATAGTATATTATATATATATATATATATATATATATATATATATATATATACCATGCGCCGATTGCAGAAAAAAACTATATTTTGACGAGACACAACGTCCGTTAAAGACAAGAATTTATGAACACAATCGGGCTATAAAAAACTGAGACCTCAAACGCGTTATGAACCCACATGATTTCTTTTGGTCATCACTTCAATACACAGAGGGCGAATTTAATAAAACATATACACGACACTAAACTCCGTGGTCTCATAGAATTTTGTTTAATCTAACGTCATGATAATATGATTATTCAAAGACCAGGATTCAATAATATTGCTACATCTTCTGCCAGACCGATTCTGATCTAAATGAACCTAAATCAATATGATAATGGATAACTTCTATAACTTTAATTATGTTGTCCTCCTCCCCTCCTCCTCTTCCTCCTTATTTCTTTAATTACCTGTTGTAATTCATTTTAAATTACTACTAATAATCTTTCCCCACTGTATTAACTTACATCTTTTCCAATCGACGTTAATACGCTAACTGTTGATTTTTTTCTTTCTTTTTTCTTTTTTATTTTTTAACATTTCTTTCTTTCTTTCTCTCTTTCTACTGTTTATTACACGTAACTATTTATTTCCAAATTGCGTTCTTTGTATACATTTGAAAACTTTTCTGTTTTTAATTAAAGTTCTGCTACCGACTTATGAGGATTGTATTTTACAATTGAAATATTTTGGTAGAACTATTCAATATGTGTTCAAAAACAGTTGTTGATTTGCTTATCCTTTATTCCATTTTTATTTTTACATTTTGTCTGCAACATTGTTTATTTTATTCCTCATATATATATATGTATATATATATATATATATTGTTACTCCATGTATGTATACATATCATATTATGAAGAAAATATAACATATTGTGTATATATACATGTATGTATGAACTTCATTAGTGATCAACACGTGTGTAGAGTGTGTAGTAGTATGATCATATATCTATGTCAAGTAAGATACACATGCATTTATATTAAAACATAATATACTGGCAGGTCCCGTGTCCTGGTGGTGCCGGGTGGGAGGATAAAAAATTATAATGTAAAAACAACTAAATAAGTATTAGATACTTATTTATAAACACAAACAGAAATAGCCATTTCACTGTAAATAATTAAGGTGATTTAATACGGATTTATCTATGTGTTGACGTTGACCGGCGAAAATATGAAATGATTGTTTAATTTAATAAAAAATAATGTTAAAGTATCAATTAAAAATGAAACAAAGAAAATAACCTATTTCACACTAAGTATTTTAGGTGATTCAAATAGGATATGATAAATAATTATTTATTGTTTTGAATAAAATAAAATAGATGTATCTACATCTTTTGTGACTGTCCCATCACTCTCTATAGTTTATACTGTGTGCTAACCTGATTACTCTTATTTAAATACCCCGAATTACTTACAGTAAAATGGGTTCGGCTTTCAAGTACCACACATAAGAAAATATCAATTCTTATTTCAAGAATGGCCTAAGATGATATGCTACTTAATAAACACATATATAATGGGTGAGTTTTAACAAGTAGTGTTGCGAAAAAAAGTAAGAATAAATCGCGTCTGGAAGCCAGTTAATCGGAAGATTCTACCGAATGTTTTAGCGTATTGTAGTAATGTATGATCTATTTGCGTTAAACACAAAATATTTAACAGTTGACTTCCAGCAAAAAAAAAGATATGTAATTTTGCTGAACGCAGGTTAGTAAAGAAAAAAATATATAATGAATGATTTATAGCGAGATGTTTTTACAGGCGCCTTGCGAAAAATAAACGCGCGTATAAGCTACTAAATTGGCTGAATATTGAACAATAGTGTTCTAATACCATGGCCAGAATATTTCCAAATTATTGTTTCTGATTGCGCTTTAAAAAGCTTTTGTAGAGTGAAGCAAGTTTGAGTTTCTTTGGAGAACGGGGTTTACCACAAATAATAACGAGATATGTTTTAAATTCTGCATTTTTGAAATTTTTTTTCAAGCATAGAAATTAATTAAATAAATCAATGTTTTCTTGTATGATAAAAATGTACGTATAATATTTTATATCGAAAATATTGTTCTAATGGAGAATAATCCCGTGGAAATTTGTTTTCGGATTTTTTCATAGAAGCTAAACACTGTGAACACTTTAAAGAAACAAAAGAAAGTGCCATTTTTCTAGCGCTTGTGTGGATATGGTTTTCCTACGATCAAACTGATTTTAAACAAAAGCACAAAAGTGTAGTTTGTCTTCTCAAAAAAGTTTAATTTCGTCATAATTTATGAATGCGAAAGACGACAGCAAAAGCAGCAATGTTCTAAAGTTGTTCGTAAAATGGTATATTCTACTTTATTATAGAATGTAGAAAAAATGTTTACAGTATGTGTTGGGAGAATAGCGGAAATAGTTTACTGTTGAATTCTAAATAACTAGTAAATGTTATTTGCTTAATATGAATAATAGAAATAGCAACACAAAATAATCGGAAACGGGTAGTGACGCAGAGGTCTAAACTCTTAGCGAATATGTATTTTTTTTCTAGAATGCGAATGTGAAGTGTTCGTTAAATATTCTGTAATAAAAAAGTGTTTGTTTAATTTTAACTCCATCAAGAATTAGCACAGGGGCAATCTTGTGGCGGTGAGGGTAGATAAATAATAGAAACGAATAAGTTCGAGTCACTTGCTCTTTGGAAGGTTTATTTGTGAGAGTCCGGTAATCCGGATAAACTATAATAAATATTGTAAGAAAACGAAATTAATGCATAATTTCTGGAAACCCGAATCATTTCTTAGCATAATTTGATAGTAAGAGAACAGATAAGCATATGCAGGTATTAGTTATTAAGCTATTATGTCTGAACGCGGGGGAAAACGAGTTTACTTTATTGTAGAGATAAGTTATATAGTTAGTTCAGCAAAGTAAAATAGTATGTTGTCAAGTGAACTGCAGAGAGGAATTTGTTTTAAGTCAATCGTAGGAATTCATCAGGCTAACTGCGAGATTTGCATTTCCGCGATATCTTTGTAAATAATTGTGGTTTTTTTATGTACGGCTCCTACTGTTTTAGTCGATTGGTTAATATTATCTAACGAAACATTCAAACCCTTCTTTACCCAACTATATCTCTCTTTTCAGTTTAGCGTAAAGCAATTAGGAAAATCTTATTATATGATCGCTGTTATGGCTTCTCCTACGCAAGTTGGTACAACTTTATATTCAATTTAGATAAAACCCTTACAGGTATTATGCTGTTTTAGTAGCACTCCCAAAAGTAAACTGTATTCTATATCTAGAAATAGTAGCACTTTCTGCTATCGATTTTCTATATAATAACAGTTTATAAATTCTAAAAGAAATATGCTTAAACATTGTATAATAGATTGTAAAATTTCGCAGTTATACGATTGTTATCGATGGAATGAAGCACACACGTGTTTTAGTTGCTTACATACGTATACGTAATGAGTAGACCGATCTTAAGTGAATCTACAGAAATACTAACCAGGAAATTTCTACAGTAAATCTGCGTCGATAGCGAAATGAAATGTAATGAGTGTTTTCTGCAATAAGAGTGTACTTCCTAATTTAAAAAAAAAATATATTTGTCATCAAAAACAAAACTGGTGCTAGAATGAGAAAAATAATACTCATGAATTTTTGTTTCTTAATTCAATGTGAAAAAAACTAACATACTTTACTATCCTGATAGGATTACCGCTTATTACAGCCACGATGAAAACATTTCCAATGTATGTGTAGCTTTTGATAAAGGGGTGTATGAATGACACGATTATTATTATTATACATCGCGCTATTAATTATTGAGCACTATCATATAAAGACAGTAGAGATTCTACAGATTGTTTTACCCTGTAGATACGAATTAACCTAGATCAAAACATATATATACATACATACATATATATATATACATAGATAACACGTATATATACATATAACTATATATATATATATATATATATATATATATATATATACATACATACATACATACACACATATAAACATACATATATTATACATATAACTATATATATATATATACATATATTATACATGAAATATATATACATACACATATATATACATTTATATATATACATATACGTATATTATACATGGAATATATATACAGACACACATATATATATATATATACATACATATATATATTTATATATATATATACACACACACACATATATATATACATGTATATATATATATGCACACACAGATATATATATATATATATACATACCTATATATACATATATATATATATATATATATATGCACAGACAGATATATAAATACATACCTATATATACATATATATATATATATATACCTATATATACATATGTATACATATATATATATATATATATATCTATATACATATGTATATATACATATATATACCGATATATATATATACATATATATATACCTATATATATATACATATATACATATATATATATACCTATATATACATATATATATACCTATATACACATATATATACCTATATATACCTATATATACATATATATATACCTATATATACATATATATATACATGTATATATATACATATATACATATATATATACATGTATATAGCTATATATACACACATATATATATACATATATATAGCTATATATACACACATATATATATACATATATATATACATATATATATACATATATATATATATACATATATACTTATATATACACAC
>OY744540.1:29805952-29810952 GCA_963556195.1 Sepiola atlantica | reverse complement strand
TTTTTTTTAACTGGACATTTTTTAACTGGACATTTTTTGCTGGACATTTTTTTGCATTTTTTATACTCTTCTCACGACCTTACATGTACATTTTCTAACTTAAAAAAAATAAAATTCTGCGAAACCGCCTGAGTTCGCGACATTTAAAGAAAGTCTGATCAGGCGTTTCTCATTTGAGAGTGTTGAAGAGGGGCAGTCAGACGAGTCCTCGATTCCGGAACTGTGTTGCGTTGCATTGCATTAAGGAGTAACACTTCCGTCAGAAAGAACTCATTGTGATTAAGATGACTCGTACGTCAGGCCTAACTCCACTCAGAGTGGACCATCTTCTTTGACTATCCGAACCGCTCGACAAAACCATCGTCAGCGATTCCTTCACTAATTCCTATTAAGAGTTCATTTTAAGAAAACTGATGAAATTTACTTGACTGGGGAAGCTGTTTGAGAGCAGCTCGTCACTCTCCGAAGAACTGCGATTTACTTCTCGACGTCCCCTGACATATGGCTTAACCGACCTAATTCTAGACGGAATGGTCTAGAATAGGGTCAGGAAATGCACTAATTACCGTCTAATACAGGCATGTCCGCAAATCAACCCTTTTTTCTATCACAGAAAAGCGAGGGCAGAAAGGCGCTGGTTCACAGGCAGAGGAAGTACGGGAAGTCTGTAGAGTAAGAGAGGACATACGTAAGTGACATAAGTTATTTTCGAACCAAGTTTTAACCGTCGCTTTGACCTTAAACTGCACTTCTGACTAATTCCTTTTTAGCTGGAGGCCCGGTTCAATCCACACGCCGAAGATTCAAACCCGGCTATGTGTCTGGCAGACAGAAGCTGAAAGGGAGGTGTCACAGTTCCAGGCACCCAACCGCAGACCGACAGCCTTGCTGACGTTGATGTTTGCCCCTGTGTCGTTTCGTAACGTGTGAGCGCCACTGTCACCCTCAAGATGTTTCCGAACCACGCCACAAAGACCCTAATGTGATTGGTGAACGCGGAAACTCTGGTCCACTAGGAAATGCGATTCCGCCTAGAACCGAACTAGCCTCCACGCTCCTTAGCTTTTGCAGTAGCAGATCCAACGCAAGGGGCGACAGCGGACATCCCTGTGTCACGGACTGGGAGATATTGAAAGACTGCGAACGCTTTACGTTTACCTGTACCACTACCGTTGCCGAGCGATACAGAACGGAGATCTATTTGCAGATATCTAGTTTAAAATCGGTGGTTTCTTAAACTAAGGCTAAAAAGCCATGCTCGACTCGGGCAACAGATTTGAACTGATCTATGTTAATCAGCTCGGACTTGTGTCGTCTTGAATCCCTTCTAGGATCAACGAATCAAATACACATTTTTCTGAATCGATCTTCCCTCCACAGCATTGTTCTGCTCGAGTTTTATCAATTCTCCGATAACACCCTGCGACTGGTTTGATAAGATCTTGTCAAAAATATTCAACACTATGTTTAGCAGAGTTATGGGCCTGTAATTGTCTAGTGGTGTCTCGATCCGGGATACCACCCTCGTCAAACCAATGGTTGAACACATCCGTCAAAATTGGTACAGAGCCACCATCCACCCATGCATGGAGTATTGTTGCCACATCTGAGCTGGGGCATCATCCACTAGTCTCTCCCTGTTAGCAAGGTCAAAAAAAAAAGAGTCGCCAACTTTATAGGTCCCTCACTGTCTACCAAGCTCCAGCCCATGGCGCATCGCGACAATGTTGCTTCCTTGTGCCTGTTTTACAAGTACTTCAGTGGATTGTGCTCTGATGAACTTGCTGCTCTTGTACCCCCACGACATAAATTCACTAGACCAACCCGAAATATGCCAAAATTACATCCATTCACTGTGGAAGTCCACAGATGCCGAAGAGCTTTCTACTCCAAAAGCTTCTTTCCTCGTACAGCTAGGATCTGGAACTCCCTCTCTGCTTCTCTGTTGTCCTGACAGTACTGGCATGCAGTAATTTAAAACTAATGTAAACAGACATCTCGCTGCGCAGCTCCCAATTTAGGTTGACCCCCACCCCCGAACTTTCACCCTTCTTCTCAGTACTCCCTTACGTCTACAGTGGCGGCCTACCTTGTTTGGGGTGATCTATGTTAAAGAAAAACATGTGCGACAACCCTAAATACAACGGGAGTTACATCAAATCCCGAGGATATGCTGCAGCTGACCTTCTCAACGCAGCCAAGACCCAGCGCTACGTAACCCTTCCTTCGAAACGAGATGCTCTAGCCGCATTGAGGTGAAGAGAGTTAGCCAAATAGTTTCCCACTACTGGCCCGGGAGGTTGAGTAGTTGTGTGAAACACTCCTTGATATGCTCCCGAAATAGCACGCAGATCTCTCGAGTCGATTCAAAGGTACGTCCATCCGGGTGCTTGACTGTACATATTCGAGCCACGTCTTTAAACTTCGTTACGCTCAGCCGCGTCCGAATGCACGAATTCATCGGAAACTTTCTTTAGCCTAGCCATAACTACTTGCCCCTCGTACTAGCTTCATGGCGTAGATCCTAGTGTTTCTTCTAAATGCTTCTTTGCTTTGGCTTTATATAGTGCGAGACGCTGAACGTATTTGACGGAGAGGCTACACTTTGATCTTCGCCAAAATGTAAAAAAAATAACAATGAGAAATAATGTATTTAAGACTAGCTATTCTTAAATATATGAGAAAAATAATTTAATCTATAATTGTATTATATTTTAATGGGGGTTGCTAGTGTAGTACTGGCTCATTTATCATAAGAACGTCCTCCGAAGTATTACATACTCGTTCGGTGGGTATGGTTATGTTTTATTGCTTATGATGTCATGCGACCATCTTCTCCCTTTTTGGTGGAAGGGGGCTACTGTAGTATATTTCCCGTAGCCACGATACACTTTGTATTGGGGTATCCACCCAGTTATTACCTCCTCTATTTTGGAGGGATAGTGTCGTATCTCTTATGTGGGCATTATAACATCCTACCAGGTCTGACCTCATTGTGTTTGGGGTTAGTTTCGAGGAATTACCACCTCTTTTTTGGGGTTGGATAAGTATGACCTCATCACAGGCTTTACCTCCTCCTCTGAGGGAAGTGAAGTATATTTCATTCATCATGACACATTCCTTCCTGTCATTACCACCTCTTAAAGGGGGCAGTATAGTATCTGTTGGTTTCTCACGATACCATAATGACAGTTTTACTTTCTTCTTTTGTCGGGGGAGGAGCTAGTGAACTATCAACTACGTAGTCATAATATCATCCTCCTAGGCATTAACTCCTACTTTTTGAGGGGGCGAATTGTTGTCGGTCGTCATGATATCACCTTTTCAGGCATTACCGTCTCCTTTGCGTGTTAGTGTACGTAGTTAATTTTCCATAATATCATTCCCCCCAGCCTTGCAAAAATATGTAACCGAAGGCTGCATCTATATGCTCGTATATATATATATATATATATATATATATATATATATATATATATATGATTCTTTGTAAATAAACAAATAACGCTTTGCCTAGTAGCGGGCAATGTTTATATGAAACACGCTATGCATATAATTTACCATAACATGCACACAAAGTAAGCAAGAACGCAAACGCATAGATCAATAACCTGAGGAGTATGCAGTCAGATGGATAGACATACCCTTAACTAGATAAGTTGAAGTGTCCCGTCGTCACTTACTTTATGAATGATGGCAGCATTAGGCCGCCCCATGCCTTTTCATGGAATTGACAGATACCACATGTCGTATGTTGGCAAAAGATGGGGGAGAGATCAGTTAAAACTTTAATTGTTTCGATAGTATTATTATTATTATTTTAATTTTTTATTATTGTTATAATTAATGTTATTTGATATGCAAATTATCATATCATACATCTTAAGGGTAATTTATTATTATTATTATTATTATTATTATAATTTTATTATTATTATTATTATTATTTCTTTATGTATATATTAGTAACATTTTAAGCTGAATTATTTCGACACTTGATTATTGGGGAAATGGTAGTTTAATTAGTACCATTGGAGAGCCATGAATATTATAACTGTCCTGTTTTTAAATCTCCGAAACATTTACATGGTAAACAGCTGATTATCTCCGTGCTAATATTAGACGCTTAAAGTCTCCTGTTTTTGTTTCACTCTCAGATACTTAACCCCCCCCCCACCTCTTTTATTGTTTTTATTTACTTATTATATATTTTTTATTTATTAATTTTCCAACGAATGTTAAGTCTGCAATATCTTGGATTTAGTTAGTTTCTCTAGGAATTTAAACTGCATTTTAATTTAAAAAAATTTTTTTTTGTTTTAAATGACTCAACGCTTCTTTAGACTATATATATATATATATTTATATATATATATATATATATATATATATATATATATATATATATATATATAACATGCAACAAAATGTGTCGGGAAGATTATGGGAAAGGACTTCCTTCATAAAGAGGCTGGGTACATACCTAAAATCATCATTAACAGTAGAAAAAGGAATAGCTAGAAGATAGCCAAAGAGAAGGAGATGGAAGCGATGAAAAGAAGAAAAAGAACACGAATAGTTTAAAGATGAAAGATAAAGACGATAGATAAGAGAAAGAAGACAATTTAGAAGACGACAAAGTATAAGATGAAGTAAATAGATCTAAAAGGAGCGTTTTAGTAGGAGAGAAAAAGAAGAAGAAGACAATGAAACAAGTAAAGAAGAGATACATATAAGAAGTCGAAAGCGCATAAAAACATGAGGCGGTTGTTTGATAATAATAATAATAATAATAATAATAATAATAATAATAATAATAATAATAATATATAAAAAATAATAATATTAATAATAATATATAAGAAAAATAATAATAATAATAATAATATATAAATAATAATATTCATACTACTACTAATAATAATATATAAAAATAATGATATTAATGATAATAATAATACATAACAATAATAATATTATCAATTATAATAATAATGATA
>OY744540.1:29785952-29793452 GCA_963556195.1 Sepiola atlantica | reverse complement strand
ACTTAGAAAAGATTAATTTAATCAATGATTATCTCATCTTATTAATTCCTATTCACTGTAAAGTGGTAATATATTTTTCAATTAGTTTCACACTTACAATAGTCGGAGCCTGTTATAAGGTATAACACATATGAATATAGAACTCATTAAGGGGCTCGAAAATGATCTACGAGACATCATAAATAGTTTCTAATTGAACACTATTGATCTCCCCAAAACCTAAATGAAATAGTCAATATTTTGAAGTCAAATCCGTTTAAGGTGTTTTTTAAGCGGATACAACGAGGAATGGCTGACCATATTGAATTTAAAAAATAAATTGAATGAAAATTTTACAAAGATGTAAAAAACCTCTGGGTTTCAACATCGTGGATGAAATCAATTTGTTTAGCTAAATAATAGGAGATAGCATACAGATTAGCAACAGAGTATACCAACTCTATGCACACGATTCTAATGTATTAGTAAAATACCACAAACTCATTTTACCAACAAGCCTAGCAGACATGCGATGGGAAAACTAAATAAAGATAATTATTTAAAACACTGATTGAGTAATCAGGTAAAACCCAACCAGCACGATCAACTAGTTTCATTGTATCAAGGATGAAACCTCTATTTCATATGTGATTCCATAACGCCCTTTATTTCACTAAGTTCCTCGGAAGGTTGTGAAATTTAAAAAAAGGTATTAAACACTATTTAATAAATATTCCCAAAATTTCAGTTGGTTTTGTTTATTTTAAAGGGGTTTCCGGTAGCATAATATGGACACAACCTTATATTTGAACATTCAAAAATATTGGATTCATTTATAGTCATCAGGAACCAATACAGCATCACTCCGTGAATTTCAATTTCTTCCTACGAACATAATACATATATATATATATATATATATATATATATATATATATATATATATATATATATGATGGACTCTCCGGTCGATTTCTACGTATTAGTGCCCTACCAGGGGCTGCCCGCGCGTGAATTTGTAATTGCAAAGGTTGCGCAATTCCAACAACCGCTCTCCTGAGTCGGCATTGCTTGATTCCAATGGCAAGTAGTAATACAGGACGACTGGAAACAATGTCGAGATAAGCAGAGAGCACATACATATATATATAGATAGATAGATAGAGAGATAGATAGATGAATGAAAAAGGAGAAAAAATGTACGAATGACACATCTCTTTCATCTTCAGTTGTTCAATGCAAGGGCTATTCAATTAAAGCATGTTTATTTTCCTTTCCTGTAGCCAGACATTTCAAAGAATGATCTCTTATTATCAGAGGAATTACATAGATAGATAAATTGACATGGAAATAGCCAAACATCATAACTTGAAAAATTACATAGATAGATAAATTGACATGGAAATAGCCAAACATCATAACTTGAAAAATTCGAGAAAATAATAAAAAAACGCGATCGGACAAATACTTCAGCGAACCTGATTATCTCTCGGATTCTACTTAAAATCTCCACAATATTTTGAACCCAGATCCTTAATAATTTATTTACTAAGGGGCATGGAAGCCTAAAGATGGCCTTAAACTTCCAACCTAAACCCTAACCAACGTTGTATGTATGGCAGAACCACATATCATTCTGTTGAATAATTCCTCCTGGATTTACAATATTTCAACCATATTTGACGCAGTTTCCCCGAATTTTAAAACGGTGAAAGTTTTGTCTTTTTATTCTTAACCTTTTTCTACACTAGACATTATGTCACTGGATACTTTTCTAACTAGATATTTTGTACATTCTGGAAGGCTTCATACACACTCACAGCCATTTTTAAATAATTTTCTCAACTTTTTTAAGTTATGATTTTTGACTACTTCCATGTAAACTTATATATCTTTGTTGTTCCTCTGATCATAAGATTCCGTTCTTTGAACAGCCCAACATACGAAAATAAAACATACTTTTCTTGAATACACTTTGCATTGAACAACTGAAAATGAAATAGATGTGTCATTCTTACATTTCTTATTTCTCTTTTTTCATATATCTATATAATTGCGCTATCCCGTATATTTAGCTTTACTCACTTCACGAAAGGTTCAAATTTATAAAAGTATACATTTTACTTTTAGTTTTATACCTCATATATTTATATGTGTGTTTGTGGGTTTTGTTTGTGGCTGTGTGTGTATGTATGTGTATATATAGAAAGAGAAAAAGTATAGTATATAACATTTTTCATATGTTTCATTTAATAATGAAAATAAAAAATGCACCCACGTTTGATGCCCAAGGTGAAGGCAACATGTCAATACAAGTCTTCAATTTTTTTCTTATTTTGAAACATGCAATTGATGTATATAAGTAATGTTTATACAAACATACACACATATATATATATATATATATATAAAATGTTTCTGTTAATCAAATTAATATACTCCTACATTACTCACCATGGACGATATTGAAAAGACGCGTTCACATGTGCAGTGAAGTAGAAACATGTATAATATACATTATTTTAAATATACACGCATACTTATACATGTTTACATATATATATATATATATATATATATATATATATAACAATCCAGGTAAAACTCTACAGGGTAGTAATCCAAAGAATTTCAACCGGGTTTCTAAAAAGTGCTTAATATCAAATAGAGCTTTTATATATAATTATTTTTATTTACACAAACATGTACAAAATCTGCGACACTGGCATGTCAATGTTATCGATCAACAGCTATCGCAAACGGAGATCTCAGCAGGGAGAGTTAGAATCCGATCTTAACCCAAGATCATATTTGGATAGAATGAAATGGATAAAAAGAAAACAGATTTGAAATTTAAATTTGGAAAATCACGTACATTTCCAAAATCGAAATATAAAAAATTAAAAAATAAATAAAAAATTAAAAATAAAAATAAAATAATAAATAAATAATAATGTCAAAAAAACAAAATATTAATATAAAATATAAAATATAAAAGATAATATCTAAAATATAAAAGATAATATCTAAAATATAAAAGATGATATATAAAATGTAAAATATAAAATATAAAATAAAATAAAATAAAATAAAGTAAGATAAAGTGAAAAGAGAGAAATATAATAAAATGTAGATAGATGTATAAAATATATATATATATATATATATATATATATATATATATATATATATATATAGATAGATAGATATAGAGATAGATAGAGATAAAATGAGGTCGTTTAGGATTGAGTCAGAAGTGGGACAGGGAGACACATGCGATGGGACGTGTCGAAATAAGTCTAGGGTTTATATATATATATATATATATATATATATATATATATATATATATATATATATATATATATATATATATCGAAAGAGAAGGTGTGGCCCTTATAATTGTTACTGGAATAATGCGTGTATATTAAAAATTGTGCTTCTATATTTTACAAGTAAAACTATACTGCTACCGGTCGCATAATTTTGATAGCCAAAGAGGATATCATGAGGAACGAACTACGTTCACTGAGTATCAAAGGAGGAGATGGTACCTGGTAAGATGGTATGATTACAACATAATACTGGAAGGATCTTCCATTCTTCATGCCAGGATAAGGTACAATATAAAATATATTACACCCTCCTCCCTAAAAAAGGAGTTAGTAGTACATGCGAAGATGGTCTCATGACAACAGAACAAATAAAAATATAACCCGTCCTCAAAGAACACAGTAATAACTAGGAGTAGTACATTCAACGCTCGTACAAAAGAGGAGGCAATTCCTGGGAGGGCGGTCTTAGGACAACAATACCGAATACAATAATTTCTCTCAACATAGTTCACCCCAAACTAAGTGAAGGTACTACTGTATACCTAAGAGGTTACTGAGAATAAGGATTGAAGTTTGAGTGGGGCATCAGATTGGAAGATTTAGAGCGAGATGCTGGTTCACAAAAGTTTTAAATTTCTGCATGTACGTACAGTCGCGGCAACAGGGAGCAGCGATGGAGTTCCAGATTCCGGCAGATCGATGAAAGAAGCTATTGGAGTAAAAGGCTCTCCGGCATCTAGGTACTCTACAGTGAATAGATGGGATATAGCTGATTGTCAGGTTGGTCAAGTGTATTTACATAGAAGGGGCATCAGAGCAGAAAGTTCATCGGACCCCATTCCATTTAATTACTTGTAAAACAAGCCCAATAATGCAACATTGTAGCGATGGGATAAAGGCTGGAGCTTTGTTGCTAATGAGGAACCTATTAGATTAGCAACTCTTTTTGGACATTGTCTGAACATGAGAGACTATTGGATGGTGCACCAGCCCGACTTTGACAACAATACTCTATGCACGGGAGGATGGTGGCTTTGCAGATATATAGGATATTGTCAAGTGTGAGAAGTTTTCTAGCACAGTAGAGAGAGGCCACTTTCTTTGAAGCAGCCTTGTCAGTGTGTTCCATGTATTTATTTGTATTTATGTTACCTGCGAATATTAGTCCGATGAGTATGAATGTTGCACTCTTAAGGAAATGTGTTATTTGCCATGGCAATTGGTTGTTGAAGAGGTTACTTGTAATTGTTGAAGTAAAGGCGCTTTGTCTTAGCAGCATCAAATGTGGCCATCCATTTATGATCCTATTCCACAACAGGCTGAAGGTTACTTTCAAAGTATTATGCTATTGCTTCAGATAAGTGCGCGTCCGTTTTGCCTACATGGCGAGAGTAGAGCGTGGTGTCGTTAGAAAATAAGCCCATCTCAGACTCTATGTCATCAGGGATGTCGTTTATTAAAATCAAGATAAATAAAGGGTTAAGGATCGATCCTTGGGCTATATCTGCATTCATGTCATGTTGTTTAGATGAACGACGATCGAGGATAACCTGGATATTTCTTTTGGGGCGAAATGATTTTATTATATTAAATATTCCTCCAGTAATAGCGTATACATTAATATTAATGATAAGCCATTCATGCCAGACCTTGTGAAGGGCGTTGGATATATCAAGCGTTACCGGCTTAGCTTATTCTGCTCTGTCGAGTGTATGGTATATGGTTCGAGGATGGCCGTCAGGATATCCGCAGTAAACCGTGATTGCTAAAATCCATAGTGATGGGCAGAAAGAAGTGTAGCGTTGACGAGGTGCTGGACTATCGCTGGATTTATTAAGGATTAAAAGGCTTTTGAGAGTAGACTGATGGGGCGATAATTCTGAAGGTCAGTTCTATCTCGAACATTCTTGAAGACTGGTACCACAGAGGCAATTTTTCAATCCATCAAGGAAGCAAGATTCGGCAAGGCATTTGTTATTAAGGACAAGAGCCAGTTCAGCATATAACTTCCTTATTACTATTACTGGTATAAGATCGGTTAAACATGCTTTGGAGGTTTCAAATGTGTGTTTATTATGTCCCGGAAAAATGTGGCTACAGTCCACAACAGGAAATTTGGAAGGGATTGGTTTGCGGAGTCAAAAAGAATAGACTAAATCAGTTGTTTCCATTCATTGAAAATGCCTAGTCATAAAACATTATTATTATATTACCTTACCTTTTTGAGAAAATCAATGTGTAGTATCTGTTATCAGCATTACAGCGACATCAGACGTGAATTAAAAATAATACAGCATCGCTAACACTAGGAGAGAGAGAGAAGTGGGGCAAATATAAAGAGCCAATGAGTAGCTTGCTAGCCAACCGCCGTTTTTCTCGATGGAAGAACGGTTTCTCTTCAGCTATCCATTTTTTAATTACATAATTTTAATCATTACTGTTAATCTTGAAACTATTAGACATAGGTAAATAAAATAGTACAATTAAATTTGAAATAAATAACACCAAATATTAATTAATTATGAAGTGGTTATAAAATAGATATGCAGATCAGCCAACTAATGTACGCTCTTTGATTGGTCGTCTCAAGTATAGATAGAGTATTTCAAATTTCTATTTTGTATTATTAATATAATAAACGTATGCCTGTTTTGATAGTAGTATAAGATGGATTAATGAAAATATCTTTAACATTTATTCATTTAGATAGACGGAAAGTAGATGATTGAATACAAACGTTTTCGAAATGAGTTTTAAAAATACATGAAAGCATGCCTATTATAAGTATTATAATAAATATACTTTTAATATGTCGGACATTACTCTGTTCTTAATCAGCAATCTTTCCTCGATGTGAATAAACAAAAAGTTAAAGCAACTTCATATCAGATGCTACTTTATATATACAGATATATATGTTTCATGTTTGTCTTTTTTTCTTAACATTCCCATTTGTACTTTTGTTGTTATATAGCAAACAATATATAACTATTTCATCATTTTATTTCAAGTCTGCATGAGTGTCATATTGACACTTTTTACGATATGTTTCAATGGATAGATGTTTTCCATTTCTGTTGACAGATACTTCTTCGATACTGGTAAAAATATGACGTGGACAATAGGAAATCTCTTGACAGTGAGAATTTTTTAAGGCATTGGTATATCAGTTTTACGATATGTTCACCTATTTTCGTGAACTAGTCAAGTCTTTAATATCACCAAAAGAATTGCTATTAATATATCGAAATAGATTCAATACATATTTCAATTGATGCGCACGACTGGGTAAATCTGAATCCATTTTCGTTTTCACGGATCACAGAATATACAATTAATATTTGTGAGTATATTTTACAACTATTTTTAATGTAGTATTGTACTTTATATATATATATATATATATATATATATATATATATATAAATAATTTTAAATAGACTTTCATAGTAAAATAAAGATGACAACGGAATAGACAGGGTCCAAAAAAGAGTCGCAAACCTAAAAGGTTCCTCTATGTCAACCAAGCTCCAGCCTATGTTCTATCGCTACAATGTTGCATCCTTGTGCTTGTTGTACAAATACTTCAATGGATTGTGCTCTGATGAACTGGCTACTCTGGTGCCCCCTCGATGTAAATTCACTAGACCAACTCAACAATCAGCTAAATCCCGTCCATTCCCTGTGGAGGTCCTCGGATGCCGGAGAGCCTACTACTCCAGTAGCTTCTTTCCTCGTGATTCTGATCTCTGGAACTCCCTTCCTGCTCCCTGTTTCCCCGACAGTACAGACGTGCAGAGGTTTAAAACTAATGTAAACATATATCTCGCTACACTGCTCCCAACTTGGGATGACCCCCAAAACCAACACCCACATTCACAGTAACCCTCTACGACTACAGTGGCGGCCTGCCTTGTTGGGGTTGAAATATGTAAAAAAGAAATAAGAAAGTATGCTCTAAACTAAACAATAGGTGTGATGCGTTCTATAATACATATATCTACTTATATGAGTGCGTGTAACTGTAAAAGAAAAGCAAATCATAACAGATATCTACTCTAAACCCACAGACACCTAATACTATCTCTATTTTAGGATCCACCACCCTTAAACATGCCAAATATTCATGATATACCGCTCGCACACAGGAACTTGATCAATGTTTTCAACACACAGCTTTGAATAA
>OY744540.1:29760952-29773452 GCA_963556195.1 Sepiola atlantica | reverse complement strand
AATAGTAATGTTAATTTAAATACATTTATTTAATTGAATTATATTAATGATTTAATTAAATCAGTACACACATAAAAAATATTGTTTTCTAAATGTAAAGTAAATTCATTTATGTAAACGGGTGGTAATACGTCGTTATTTGTTTTTTCAACAATAAACACAGAATATAAAAACGGCAGATCGAGCAACCAGGGTAATTTATGAACAAAGAAAGAATAACAAACATAAGATTGTTAAAATTGAATTACAGAGAATTTAAGATGGGATAGAATATCATAATAAAACTAGCCTACCACCAAATACATTTCTCGCTTCATTTCTACATTTATCTTCAGGATTTATATTTAATGATAGTATCTTGTTTGCAAAATCGATAAGTATCCTTTGGAAAATAGTTTTTAAAATATTCTTACCGTAAAACAAAATTTTCAGGTTAATATTTTCGTTTTAGTAAATAAAAAAAATGTATTCAATGTGTTTATTGTCAGAAATCGTTGAATCGTTTGAAAATTGAATATCTCGTCCTTTTTACCATAAAATACATATTGCCAGCACAGCATTCTTTAGATACACACATAGCATTTCAGTTTTTTAAATTACTTTATTTTGTATTGGATCTCATCTTTTAAACAAGTTGATATTAGTGGAAATGTACGTATGAACTTGAATTTGCCTCATCGTATTATTATAATAATAGTGTTTAGCGAGACTGCAACGTAGACAGAAGAAGACTGTATTAGAGAATAACAAATTAATGAAATACTTGAGAACTTTAGTATCCAGTTGAATCGAGACCGAAATATGGCACTGTGATTAGAACCTGAACATTTCATCAACGACCGAAGGTGTATATAACCAAGTAGCATAAAGCAACAAAAAAATGCAGATGAAAATGCGTAGATTTGCTGAAGTTAAGAAAAAGAAGGATTAATAACGATCTGATTCCTCACTTTAAACGTAAGCTTAAAGTAAAAATCGGATGTGATAGGAGGAGATTGCACTCTGCACTGTTTAGAAAGAGGTGGGTACATACCGCTAGATTACGTGAGTGGATGCTCATTTGCCTAGGTATGGTGCACGATGACCTGACGTATTATAAGACACTATCACAGTAAGTAAGCTTTTTACTAGTATACAAATGTGTTCTGTCCCTGTTTTCTCCCACTTTTGGGAGGGTCCTACTTAACACTACACTTAGCATTTTATTATTCAGCTGTATCTGTTGTTTTTATCACACCCACCCCAACCGATTAATTGGTACATATATTTATTTTGTAAAAAAAATCCCCAAACCATTGGTGATAATTTCAAGTAGGGTTTACCCATAGAATACACGTGGTGTTTTCGTGACTGAAACTAGTTTAAACAATAAACCAATAGGACGAAAACCGACACTCCACCCAATCTTATATTATAAAGCACATTTTCTATACTCTTATTTTTTTAATTTTAAAGTTAAATACTTTGTGTAGGACTATGCAAATCTGATTTCTGATGCACCAGGATTAAAGACGTTGGTGAATATAAAATAAAAAAAAGTGTTTGGAAAAGAAAACAATTGAATTGTTCCTTGGATAGAACGGTAAGGGTTCTTATAAATTTTCACATGAGTGTTTCACTGAGTGTTTCACCTGGTGACTCTTATTTAAGTAAGTCAAATTATTTAGAATATATATATATATATATATATATATATATATATTAAAAATAATAAGGTGCGTGTTTAGGAAGCATTCTTTTATTTAAGCAAACATGGTAAAATATACCATAATTCACTACTTAATTATACTTCTTAATTTTAATTTTTCTAATAATCTGTTTTGTGTCAAAATACATAAAAATAATGTATGATCGATATATATATATATATATATATATATATATGTGTGTGTGTGTGTGTGTGTATCACTAGCACTTTCGATTCCTCGTGGTATCATTTAAAAGCAGCCGAAAACGCGCATGTGAACTAAGTTCGAAGTCAAAAGAACAAACCGGCACAGTTTCAGGAGAAACGTTAACAATTTAAATTCCGAAACTCCAGATTAAGCGTCACATGTAAAATTGTATGACGTTAAGCATTTTTAAATGTCACTGTTATTAATTGTAGATTAATGTGTCATGATAAAGATAGCGTCGAATATTTTTAATTTATTTTATAATAGTTTCAGAATGTATTGTGTTCGTGTTATTAATTAAATGTGTTATTAAATCAGAGGGTATTTCGTTTTGTAAATACTGGTTAATTGAGCTAGAGTTTCAAGATGAATGCTAATTTTATTTCGGAAACACGAGGATTATGGACTGTTGTGAATACAACAGGAAAAGTACTTGTTTGTCAAAAGTAACAGGAACAAAGGCATTACGGTGTGCAATATGCATTGGCTGCTGGACCGTGGCCACCGAGAGTTACTACAGGCCGGTTGGCTAGAAAATGACGTCACTGACTTCCGTGTCAAAACAAGGACCGTAGTAATAACAATAAGAAGGCATTTCGACTTCTCCATTCACTAAATAATCCATCAAAATTCAGGAAATCAACCAATTTTAATGAAATTTTCAGGATTTATTAATTAATGATCACGGAATATAATAAATCCATTACTTTATTATAAAGCTTGGTGCAAATGTATTATTTCTTGTAAACAAAAAACACCTTTACTAAAGTTATTCAAAATTTAAACAAATTTCAAAGTCTGAATTACTTACGGTTGATTGTGTTAGAAGTTTTAATAAGTGTAATTCATAATTCAGTTTTTTGCAGTATTTGATCGTGAATTATTATTTTCTTTAAATTTATATTCAATAAAGATCAGTTTCAAGATGAATCGAATCGTGTTCTTTTCTTTTCTTTTTTACATGCAATTTTTAAAGTTGTCTAAGGCTTTGTTTTAAATATTTACAATATCGTATGGTCAACATGTTTTGATATTTTGAATAACTTTAGTAAAGGTGTTTTTTGTTTACAAGAAATAATACATTTGCACCAAGCTTTATAATAAAGTAATGGATTTATTATATTCCGTGATCATTAATTAATAAATCCTGAAAATTTCATTAAAATTGGTTGATTTCCTGAATTTTGATGGATTATTTAGTAAATGGAGAAGTCGAAATGCCTTCTTATTGTTATTACTACGGTCCTTGTTTTGACACGGAAGTCAGTGACGTCAGAGGGGGGCAGGAAGTTAGTTGCTTGGCCTGTAGTAACTCTCGGTGGCCACGGCTGGACACGTTATTGTATTTTGGATATGACGGTGACAGTTCTTTTAAACACGTCTTTTTCTTTCCTAGCCGTTTCATCGGTTGACCTTTATTTTAGTCACTCAAATTATTTCGGGCAGTGGTTAAATTATTTAGAATGAAGAAATACATATTTTCAGTGTTAAAAACGTTTCTTTTTCAGACGATTAGAACTATTTTAGTAATTTGGACAAATTAGCTCTCTTCATTCGGATTTCGTTATTTTATCATTTGTTTTGAGTTATCATATAGTATAAAATGGGTTACTTTAGATATCCAGCTGGCTTTAAAATATTTCTAGCGAAACACCTTTGAGAGCCCTCGGTGTGTTCTGCATCAGTATGTCCAATTTATGTTTAATAATGATATTCCTATTGAAGTAATAGATTCTGAAATAGTTGATACTATTAAGACAAAAATGACACCTTTTTATTTTAATATGTCAGCTAAATCTTATTCTAAGAAATGAATCAAATATGTTTTCTTTATTAATTTTTAAAAGTTTAACAATTGTATTCTTCTTAAAACAATACCTATTTACTGTATTTTTACGGTTAAAATAATTGTCAGATTAATATTCGTAAAATCAATAATATTAGTTACACTTTTTGAAAAATATTTCTTGTATAAGTACACTGATTTGGTCGAGATGACGACACTTTTTTTTGGTGATGATTCATTTCAAAATGGATTAATGCGAATGTTTTTTTTACCTTATCAGTTTAATCATCATCTACACTTGTGTTTGATATTTTAAATGTATGCTTAAGTACGTACGGATATTAAATGTTTTAGCGTATTATTATGTATAGTAGTATTTGTTTCCTATATACAGATTATATAATATATAAAGGATAGTATATATCATATATATATCATATATATATATGTATATTATTTATATATATTATATATTATGTATATTATATGTATATTATTTATATATAATATATAAATATATATTATATAAATGTATACATATTATATATATATACATTTCATATATACATATATATATATATATAATAAATATATATATACATATTATCTATACATATATATATACATATTAAATAAATATATATACATATTATCTATACATATATATACATATTAAATAAATATATATACATATATATATATATACATATATATACACATATTATATATATATTTAATAAATATATATATATATATATATACATATATATTATATAAATATATATACACATATTATATATATATATCAAATAAATATATATATACATATAGTATATAAATATATATACACATATTATATATATATTAAATAAATATATATATATACATATATATTATATAAATATGTATACACATATTATATATATATTAAATAAATATATATATACATATATATTATATAAAGATATATATACACATATTATATATATATTAAATAAATATATATATATATACATATATATTATATAAAGATATATATACACATATTATATATATATTAAATAAATATATATATACATATACATATATATTATATAAAGATATATATACACATATTATATATATATTAAATAAATATATATATACATATACATATATATTATATAAATATATATATACACATATTATATATATTAAATAAATATAGATATACATATATATTATATAAATATATATACATATTATATATATATATTTAATAAATATATATATATATATTAAATAAATATATACATATATATTATATATATATATATGATGTATAAATATACATATATATACATATATATATATGTGGGTATATTATATACACTATATATATTCATTTATATATACATTTATATATATATATATTATATATATATTATATATATATATATAATCTATATATATATATATATTATATTTATATTATATATATAAATGGGGGCGAGTATAATAATGACATTAGTTATCTAACGTGATACATAATATAATAACGAAACACCGAAAATTGTTGATATGTTCATTGACGCTTTCATCAAATTTATATTGAGGAACTCTTGGAATTAGACGAGACGTCGATGAATCGGTTAACTACTTTTGGTTTCCGTCATTATTTATTATTCACACTCACATACACACATACACATATATATATATATATATATATATATAATTATATATAGGGTCCGCTTTATATAACTATTTTTTTCTATATAATAAAAGTAACTTGAAATTAATATGTAACAGTTATATAGAAACTAACATATGATACCCTTTTATTTTTTGCAACATACTACGTAATACCTATTCAAGCTTCGTGGGTCTTCCAAGGAGCTGAATACACTTACATTATTTTTCGGTGTTGAGCAACATACTTTGGACTACAAACCCCACAAAACTTTTACAATGGCAGCGTGGATGATCACCTCAAGTGAAACTATGTTATACGGGTATAAGATTCCGCATTCCAATGATACATTACATGGAAAGAATTCTTAAGTATCAATAAAGTTACGAACAAAATAATATGTATTGTAACTGTGTATATTTGCATTTACTTATTTTATTTATTTATTATTCTTTCGAACTTATTTTACGTACACACACACACACACACACACACATATATATATATATATATATATTGTGTATATGCGTGTGGTGGACACACGATGATGGTACGTTTATGTTAAAAAAATCTTTTCATCTCAAGTAGAAAATAAAGAGAATATACATGAATATGCGATGAATTCTGTTTCTCTAATTTAATAAGAGTGAGTCGAATGAATTGAATCCTGAGAGTTGTTTAATGTCTCAATTTACATGATTTACGTCGCTGCATAGTGAAATGTCTCCATTGAAAAGCATGGACAAAAGAAAGAATTGAGTAACACGATGATAACAGAACATACACACACATCCACTTACATTTATGTAATAATCTAATAAAAAAGATTACATGTAACTACAAAGTTTCAGGTAAAGTTGCATTACAAAAAAAAAAAAAAGAATATATGTATTTCAGAAGCGTCCATTCAAATGACGGTTTGGAGATCAAAATTATATTTATACTTAACATTGAAAAAACATTGGACAAAGTTTCTGAAACTAATGCGTAACATTTTAAACTCAAGCGTGACAGACCAACGAGAATGCAATTTTACACTCATGCATGAAAGACTAACAAAAATCCAACTTTTAACTTAAGCATGAAATACTAACGAGAACACAGTGTTTAACTTAAGCAGGACATACACACACCCAATGTTTCCCTTAAGTGGGATAGAACAACAGAAAATGTAATTTTACACTTAAACATGACAGATCAAATGAAAATGCATGACAGACAAACGAGAATGCAATGTTAAACTTACGTGTGACAGACGAACAGACTTTCAATTTAAAACTTTACTGATCGAGCCAATTAAAATGCGATTTTTAATTTCGTCCGGTGTTATTTTATGGTTAAACTTGACAGACTAAGAGGAATAATATTTCAAACTAAACAACGATAATCAAATGAATATGTTATATTAAATGTAAGCGTAGTATACCTACAAAACAAGTTCAATCGTACATATGAGAGAATACTCGAGAGATACCCACCCCGACGATGATTAAATCAGCGTGCTGACCGATCAAAATCAAAATGTTATTTCAAACTGAAGCGTGACAAACTGACAAAACGAAAGTGCTATTTCAAACTTTCCCGAAACAGTCTGACGAGAATGCGATTTCAAACTTAAGCGTGAGACAGTGAATGAAATGTGATTTCAAACTTAAGCGTGAGACAGTGAATAACATGCTATTTCAAACTTAAGCGTGAGACAGTGAATAACATGCGATGTCAAACTTAAGCATGAGACAGTGAATAACATGCTATTTCAAACTTAAGCATGAGACAGTGAATAACATGCTATTTCAAACTTAAGCATGAGACAGTGAATAACATGCTATTTCAAACTTAAGCATGAGACAGTGAATAACATGCTATTTCAAACTTAAGCATGAGACAGTGAATAACATGCTATTTCAAACTTAAGCATGAGACAGTGAATAACATGCTATTTCAAACTTAAGCATGAGACAGTGAATAACATGCGATTTCAAACTTAAGCATGAGACAGTGAATAAAATGCGATTTCAAACTTAAGCGTGAGACAGTGAATAACATGCTATTTCAAACTTAAGCGTGAGACAGTGAATAACATGATATTTCCAACTTAAGCATGAGACAGTGAATAACATGCTATTTCAAACTTAAGCATGAGACAGTGAATAAAATGCTATTTCAAACTTAAGCATGAGAGTGAATAACATGCTATCTCAAACTTAAGCATGAGACAGTTAATAACATGCTATTTCAAACTTAAGCGTGAGACAGTGAATAAAATGCTATTTCAAACTTATACATGAGACAGTAAATAACATGCGATTTCAAACTTAAGCGTGAGACAGTGAATAAAATGCTATTTCAAACTTAAGCATGAGACAGTGAATAACATGCGATTTCAAACTTAAGCGTGAGACAGTGAATAAAATGCTATTTCAAACTTAAGCATGAGACAGTGAATAAAATGCTATTTCAAACTTAAGCATGAGACAGTGAATAACATGCGATTTCAAACTTAAGCGTGAGACAGTGAATGAAATGCGATGTCTAACTTAAGCATGAGACAGTGAATGAAATGCTATTTCAAACGTAAGCATGAGCCAGTGAATAACATGCTATTTCAAACTTAAGCATGAGACAGTGAATAAAATGCTATTTCAAACTTAAGCATGAGACAGTGAATACAATGCTATTTCAAACTTAAGCATGAGACAGTGAATAAAATGCTATTTCAAACTTAAGCATGAGACAGTGAATAAAATGCTATTTCAAACGTAAGCATGATCCAATGAATAACATGCTATTTCAAACTTAAGCATGAGACAGTGAATAACATGCTATTTCAAACTTAAGCACAGGCAGTAAATAAAATGATATTTCAAACTTAAGCATGAGACAGTGAATAAAATGCCATTTAAAACCTAAGCATGAGACAGTGAATAAAATGCTATTCTAAACTTAAGCATGAGACAGTGAATAAAATGCTATTTCAAACGTAAGCATGATCCAATGAATAACATGCTATTTCAAACTTAAGCATGAGACAGTGAATAACATGCTATTTCAAACTTAAGCACAGGCAGTAAATAAAATGCTATTTCAAACTTAAGCATGAGACAGTGAATAAAATGCCATTTAAAACCTAAGCATGAGACAGTGAATAAAATGCGATTTCAAACTTTTAACGAGAAAAACTGAACAAAAATGATATTTAGGGAAATGCTTTTTTTTTCTCTAGCGGGATATACCGCTGAAACAGTTTCGTAACTTAAGCCTGTCAGCCTAACGTTAATTCTATTTTAAACTTAAGCGCATTATTTCGATTAAAATGGCATTTAAACTATAAGTGTAAAAACTTGAGAAAAATGATCTTTTAAACTCAAGTGTGGCTAAGATACAAGAATGCTATTTTAAACTTAAGTGTCGCGAAGAAACGACTACGTTATTTTTAATTTAAGTATGGAAGAGGCAGAAACATTCCATTTAAAACTTAAATACTTGAAATACATAAACATACTAAATTAAATATAAATTTGGCAAAGACAGAAAAATGCTATTTTAACTTTACGTATGGCAAAAACACAAAAATGCTATTTTAAATTTACGTAGTGCAAATACACATATATGCTTTTTTTCAATTTAGCTATAGTAAGGACACGAGAATGCTATTTTAAATTGATGTATGGTAAAGACACGAGAATGCTATTTTAAATTTAGGTATGGTAAAGACACGATAATGCTATTTTAAATTTAGGTAGGATAAAGACACGAAAATGCTATTTTAAATTTAGGTATGGTAAAGACAAGAAATGCTATTTTAAATTTACGTACAGCAAAGCCACAAACATGCTTTTTTAAATTTACGTATGGCAGACACACACATGCTATTTTAAATTTACGTATAGCAAATACACGAAATTGCTATTTTAAATTTACGTATATCAAAGACACGAATATGCTATTTTAAACTTAAGTGTTGCGAGGAAACGAACACGTTTTTTTTTTAATTTTAGTATGGAAGAGACAGAAAATGCTATTTTAAACTTAAGTACTTGAAATACATGAACATATTAATTTAAACATAAGTTTGCAAAGACAGAAAAATGCTATTTAAAATTTAGCTATGGTAAATACACGAAAATGCTATTTAAAATGTAGGTATAGTAAAGACACGAAAATGCTATTTAAAATTTAAGTATGGTAAACACAGAAAAATGCTATTTTAAATTTACGTATGGCAAATACACGAACATGCTATTTAAAATTTACGTATGGCAAATACACGAAAATGCTATTTAAAATTTACGTATGGTAAAGACACGAACATGCTATTTTAAATTTAAATGTAGCGAAGGCATGAACGGGCTATTTTAAACTCAATTGCTGAAAAACACACGAAAATGCTAGATTAAACTTAAGCGGGACATACTGACGACACTACTATTTTAAATATAAGCGTGATATTTAGATAAAACTATTATTTTTAACTTAAGCGTGCCAGATTGACAAGAATTCTATTTCTAACTGAAACGATACATTCTGAAAAAATGCTACTTTAATCTGCCGCAAATTCTATGTCAAACTTAAATTCGTCACAGACGCGAGCATATCATTTTAAACTTAAGCGTTGAAGACGACAATTGTATCTTAAGAATTTCAACTTTTAGCCCGGCATTAATGTCATTCCATAGTCAAGGGTGACAAATTGGCGAAAATGATATTTTAAACTTAAGCGTGACCAACACACGCACCCAGTTTTGTAATCTTAAGTATGGAATAAAGATGAAAATATTATTTAAAACTTAAGCAAGATATTTCGGTGAAATTATGTTCGTAAATTAGGCGTAACAGATTAAACATGTAATCGTGTCATTCCAATAAAAATGATATTTCCAACTTATGTGTGATCAACTGAATTAAATGGTAGTTTACATGTAAGGGCCACAAAAATTAGACAGACTGCCATATGAACAGGGGTTCTAATCGAGATGATCGAACGAATATTAAACGAAGTGAGGTCATTCAATCTGCGTATGGAGCTAATAAAATTCTATATGAATCTGAAAGATTATCAACCGACCAATACACAGAGTTTCTCAGAGAGATGAGGGGACGCATCTTCAAGCAAAATAAGACGCCGTATGTAACCCGTGCGCTTTTGGACACTGTTCGTGAATATATAATTTCACATTGCAAAGCCGTTCAATAGGAATGCTGTAATCTTGTGAATGGCGCGTTATGAGAAAAGAAGAAACCGACAAATAACAATGATTGCCGTTGAGATAACTATGATAAACTTCGCGAGTAGACGATCAGTGAGTTGGTCTACGATGAAAACGAAGTAAAAAAGAAATGTATCGTGAGCGGCGGCAAAGACATTTAAGATAGAAGAAGTATGCGATAATACAAGAGACGGGCATCGGCGTAATCGAATTTCGCTCTTTGATAATAGATGAAGAATGTGTCTGCAGACGCTGCAGAAGCATGGAGATGCTGGAAACATATTTGTCATCATCTGTAAGAGTTTCCAACATTCATAAACTAATAAGATCAAGACAAGAAGCATAATAGCTGGTGATATATTACCAGACAAAGAACAACTTTTTTTTTTTCAAAATAAAAATGAAGATACAATGATAAAAAAATAATTATCTATCGTTGACCAGTAGCTTTTTTAACTTTCACTTTGGTCTCACTTTCATTTCACTTCTTAACTACCTAGAATTTTGCAAACTTATAATTGTTAATACAATTTCAAAAGTGAAGTTTAATTATTAAGGTATCGTTTGCTAAATCAATCATTAATCGGACCAAATTTTATAAAACTATAACTATTTTTGTTTAGATAATTATTGTTATTCTCTATATCTACAATTATAGGATTTAAGTACCTTCCAACTCGTTTAATATATGCGGATATGTTTAGCATTTTGCAGGCAGAAATAACTTTCTATCCGACAGTTTCAATGCTTGCATGCTCCATTCAAATCATGAAAGATTACGAAATAACTCTTACTTTTTTAACAATTAATAGAGATAGTTTACAGGGAAACAAATATTAATTGTGCATGATTTCGTAAACAATTTATTTTGATGAATTGGATTTTTGAAAAGTTCTTTAAGCTATTGAATATTTGATTTCAATCAATCATCGACTGATATGAAATTAATATGAATTGAGATTTAAAAAATGATATATAAGTCACCTTAAGGCGAGATACACAGATATTCACAAGAACATGATAAATGGTCATACAATTTAACAATATAGAAGTGAGTGATATAACATTATTAAACAATAAATATTGCTTTTACAGCAGCATTTCTTTCAGCAAAGTCTTTATCATATAATGATGCTGAGTTCAGGAATGGTTTCGGGGCAGAAGCCTCATTACAACTAGCCCAGGGCGCCCCAGCAGCATCTCAAGATACTACCAGACTGTGTTCTATTGTCGTAACTCTGTGGGAGTTTCATATACACGTATGCAGATATGTTTGTATTTAAGTGCGTCGGCGGAGAAGGGTAGTGGTAGTAAAAGCAATGTAGCAATTAGCCTTATTATTATTATTATCATTATTATTATTATTATTATTATTATTATTATTATTACTAGTAATATTAATATTATTAGTATTATTATAATTGTTATTATAATTGCTATTATCATTATTATAATTGCTATTATCATTAATATTATTTTTATTGTTTTAGTAGTAGTAGTAGTAGTAGTAGTAGTAGTAGTAGTAGTATTGTAGAAGTTCTATCCTCCCCAAAGGCATCCAACTTGTTCTTTTTTTCTCCTAATCTGTTAAGGGTGGGTTGAGAGTAGTTTTTAATACAAGATTTTCGGTCTAAACTTTCGTGTTGTAAATAACAAGTCTAATTTAATTGTTATTTTGAATTAGAGATATGTATCGGTGTACAAAACTATAAATACATATATCTAATTGACGATGGCAATCACATTAAACACATTATGTACAACAAGAAATTTAAGACACAACATCTTGTAGTAAAAACAATTCTTCCGAAACCCATGAAACATTAGAACGTCAATGTTATTTATAGGTTGGAATTACCTCTTGGAGAATGGAACTTTCATTATATATATATATATATATATATATATATATATATATATATATATATATATATATATAC
>OY744540.1:29728452-29755952 GCA_963556195.1 Sepiola atlantica | reverse complement strand
TATATATAAACATATATATATGTATATATATTTATGTAAATGACTATATGTACTTACATCTCGTCACGCAAATATCGGCGAGTAAAACACGCGACTATTTATTGAATACGGGCTAAACTATTTTAAGTGGTGAAGGAAAACTAGACACCAAATGTTAAGTTTGAAAATAACGTCAGACTAACCCCCCCCCCCCTTGAAATGGTTTCGGAAGAACATTCTTCACTTAATTATACAAAGTCAACGATGAGTCTTTTTTATGTCATCATATAATACTAATCTCTATATGCAATATTGAATTACTGACGTCACCATGCCACCATAAAATGCAAGAACGAGTTTAAGCGTAACACAATTTCCTGGAGAAGTATTAAATGGTAAACAAGATCGGAACGTTCGCATCCGGTGTTAGCACTGGTAGCTTTTAAATATAACCATAAACCAACATATTTCTACCAGTCTTCAAATCTTCACTTATTATTTGCAGCGTTTTAATATATATATATATATATATATATGCTGATTTCTGTCACATGTAAATCGCTTTATACAAGGTATACAGTCACTTTATTGAAGGAACTAAAAAATACCAGTCGAAAGTAAAAAAAAAACAAAACAAAACGATCCAACGATAAACGTTATATGGTTAGATTTTGATCAAGAAAACACCAATGTCTTCCCTTTTGTTAGAAACATTGCTCATGGAATGTGATGACTAAAGGAGTAAATAAGAGAAACTAGATTTTTCAACAAAGGTTGTGCTAGTGTTTTAATATACTACCATTCAATGTTCGACTAATAATTATTTATGGAATATTTAAAAATATATTATTTGATTTTTTTTTAAATATTAACATATCAGCAATATTTACTTACGAGCCGGATTTAACAGAAATTATCGAATTGTTGTATCCGAAACTAAAAAATAATTTGAATAGTCGTTTCAAAAAAATTTTTTTAAAGATCCGATAACGTGCAGGATTGATGCGGGTATTTAAAAATGATGTATAAACAGTATTTCTAATATAGTAAGCAGAGAAGTGCCGAATTCTATTCAAAGTTTAAAATACTAGAATTTGTGCTACGTGACAGACTATTAAAATATAGAACACACTTCTCTAGAGACAAATAGCGGATAGTCTACGAAAATATTTCTCTTTTATCTGAACCGAGAATATCGAATTCTTAGTTAAGCCAGCTGCTACATCAGTCTACAAAGGAGGGATAAGAAACGAAAACACATGGGATGTTATGTACGCATTTGTATGAAAAAGGCATCGTTGCACGGTAAATGAGTATGTTCTGTATTTAGTAATTAATTTGCTAACTGCTGTTATAAAATGAAGTAGATTTCTGCCACAAGAATAAAGCGGAACGTTTACCATGCTAGCACATTCTAATATACTCACTGCATGATATATGATAATATATGACATGATAATAAATAATTAAGGCAAAACAAGTTAAGCGATGGATCTTACGTAGCTGAGAAAATAGTGATGTAGAAGACAGGTAGTCGTTTTGAAGATTCGACGGAAGATAATGAGACATGACGCTCTCTTTGGGTAACACTTGGAAATGAGTCTCATCCAAATAGACAGTATAATGCTTTTTTTGTCAGAAAGAATTGAGTGAAAAAGAACGAGCAAGAAGTATATCACATAGAGGTTTACAAACAGCTAAGTGTTGTTTACCCAACAACACACCAGCTGGTTATGGGATAGGCATACGTTCCGATACTTTGCCGTGATCGAATAATTGGTATACCACAGTGCTACAACAGTAAATAACTAAATATTATTTCAGAAAATTTATAGAAAATGTGTCTGTATTTTTCACGTGAATACTATTCATTATTATTCAAGATCATCGAGTTGATTCTCTATCTTTGGTGTTGTGATAATGATTCATATTTTTGTCTCTCAGCCTTGATCAGATGCTTTTTGATAAACTTGATGAACAACATGTACTTTTTACCCATAACTTTTATTTAGTACGAAGTTTACATTCTATTCATTAGGTTTGCGAGAGATAATGTTTAAAATCGTCCTACGGGTGTGGATAAGGATTAAACTTAGATGCTCATACGACTTAGTCGTCGGTACCGTGTTTCTATGAAATGCCAGCGTGTGGTTGATGCTTCTGACCCTAGTAAAGTCCCTGTTTAAATAGGCCTTCGATATTGGGTGGATTTCTACAGAGACAGGACAATAAAACATTCGTAGACCCACTAACCTCATCTCCAAGTCTTACCCCAAAAAGAGCGTCACTAGTTTCTGTTTTAGTCACGTTTCATTATTCCCCGTCGTATTCTCGTCGCTACATCACTATTTTTGCAAGACTCGTAACCGCCATTCGCAAAACTTTTTCAGCGAATCTTACTTATTATCATGTCATATATCAGTACACATCGTCTGCTGAGGATATTGGTACGCCCTAGCGTGTTGACTGTTTTCTTACACTTTCTTAAATCATCAGAACGGTGTTAAAACGTATTTCACCACTTCGAGTTCATTGCCACCGAGTAAAGCTACTTACGTACTAAAAATTACTTTAAACTGCATATACTCTCGTGTGGAAATATTGAGAGACATATATGCATAGACAAACAGTAGACGATGGTTACGTTCTGTATCGTTTATTATATTTATATAAAAGATGCGGTTGCCGCTATGAAAAAATAGATAACCACACATGCAACGTAGGAAAGAGATGTCATTTTTAATGTAATCAATGTAAGAAGCTTACAAGGCTGCACAATGGGAATTGTCTAGTTTAACGCAGATGCGCCCCATTTATTGGTGAACACCTATTTTTATCATAGTATTTCTGCTACAAACGCAACACAAAAACAATATATATATATATATATATTATTAGACATATAATACATATATAAAATATAAATTTAATTAGACAGACGAACAACACAGGTACGAACGACTTTTTTCTTGATACGGAACAAAACTTAGGTTTAGTATACGGAACGTTAATGTTTTTGTCTTTTAAGGGAAGTGGGGTCTGATCAACTCTGCTGGGAAGCCATGAAATTAAATACTGTCTTGCTTGTAAATTCCCAAAAAAGTTTTTCATGTAAACAACTGATGATCCCTTAAATAATGCTAGAAGCAAACTAATATAATAATTGTAAAAGTTAAATTGACTTACATGAGTGATTTTCCACTGAACGACTTAGGACTTAATTTTTTTTTGTTGTTTTTTTTAAATGTAGTTTTAATGGTTGATACACTTCCAAGACTATATATAATAATCTACAATATCGTGGTATATATCATAACACATTGATTGTCTTGCTAACACAAATTCATAGCGAAATCATTCTTAACAAGTTCTTGAAATATCGATTCCGTTACATATTATAATTCGAGAAAAGATTAAAATTTTCAACGAAATATTCTTTGATGATGATGAAAATAATATCTACTAGTAGGGAGACTCTACGTTGCTCAAGATTGAAAGAAGATTACTACTACGCGCACGTTTACTATTAGTGTCTTTGAATTTACTGAACCCCTATTCCCGCGTCGCTCCCTAATATAATTGAAGAAGTTGCAGGGTTGCAAACCTCTCTGAATGTGTGCCCTATGCATATGGTTGACATTTAATAACAATCGGATATATGTTTTGAAGTTTGAAGTTGCTGTTCTTATAAGTTACTTAGATGTTGGACACGTAGACAGTCGTCACATAGACGGTAACGTATTTATTCGGCACATAGAGGATAACGTAATGATTCGGTTTCACATTCACGAAGGAATGTTTACATATATCTAAATTTGATCAAACTCGGATATATATGAAGTTTTAAAGGAGACTCGTAACCCATAGCTTCTTTAGGATGAAAGGGTACTTACAGATTCAGGACCAGTTTATGTTGTCTTCTACACGAAAAGGTTAAACATATGAATTCAATTTCTTAAAATAGGATCCATTTGACATTTTCAGATGGTTTTTGCCCTACTGGCACGGTCAGAGGTCCACTTGGAGATTCGGACACACTTCCATTACTTTCTCTAGTAAATTGTGCATAAGAATAAACTTTAAGATTCTATGTAGATTACTTAATCTTTCTTTCTACACGTTCACACTAACATCACACACACAGCCATTGAGAGTTATATGAATAACAGGGGCAACTATCAATATGACAAGTAAGTGAAAAAATATTTTCAGATTTTCTTGGTGATATCCGTGTATATATATATATATATATATATATATATATATATATATATATATATATATATATATATATATATATATATAAGTGTATATATCTAAATACATATTTATTTTATTTAAAGGTATTTAAAGGGTATAATACTCCTAGGACTAAATTTATATGAATTTATTCTATATATTTATTTATTAATTAAAAAAAAAATGTTTCCTTTGTTATTATTATTTATTCATATATTCATGTATTATTTATTATTATAATTTCTTTTTTTATTTATTTAATTTATTTATTTTATTTTATTTTCCTTTCATTTTTTTTTCCTATTTTAAATTTTTTGTTATTATTTTATTTTATTGAATTTCAAACTTTAGTTTAGGGATTAAAAATGTATCCGCATACACATACACGCACATGAGAATACTCCCATATAAACATACATGTATATATGTATACACATACACAAGGCCTAAATAAATAATTTTCTAATCTATAAATTTCGTCCATTGTGAATAACAGATTTGAGTTGTCTTCCCCTTTCATCCTATGATTCTTACATCCTCACACTTGCACCCCCAACTTACTTGCCTTTGTCTCCTCCTTCTTCGTTTTATATGCCAGCGCCATCCACCCCACACCTCAATGCCTCTCATCCTGTGTTTAATTTTTACATGTTACATATTTATAAATAAAACATTATAATTATGGACATACATGTTAACAAGAATAGAATAATATACACTTTATTTACATATATTTAGGCCTCGTGTATGTGTATACATATATACATGTATGTATATATGGGTGTATTCTCATGTGTGTGTATGTGTATGCGGATACATTTGTAATCCCTAAACTAAAGTTTGAAATTCAATAAAATAAAATAAAAAAGTTTAAATAGGAACAAAAAAGAAAGGAAAATAAAAAATAAATAAATAAATGAAATGAATAAAAAAAGAAATGATAATAATAAAAGAATTTCACATCTCATTTCTAAACATATTTCTTCTAAGTTATCCCCCTTCATCTTCACATATAATAATAACGGCCCACACGTAAATTTAAATTTAAAATTGAATAAATAAAGAAAAATTAATAAATCATATAAAATAAAATATGATACAATTATAATAATTAGTATATAAATACATTTTTTTAATAAGATGTTACCTTTAGCTGAATACTTATTCAATTAAATTTTGACATTTTCTGCGTTCCTACTCCCAATAGTCTGCTGCGGTGTTTCAATAGTTTGATACGGTTTTATTTCCGTTTTTCGATTTTTTCGGTCTTTTATTGTTGTCTTTTGATAATGAAAGTTTTTCTTTCGAAAATTTAAGATTACCTTTTGCCGAACTTTTTATTTACCTGTCATTATTTACTATTCTGGTACTTAATCAGTTTTTCGTGAAATATTAATAAATCGTTTTGAGATTCGTTTTCTCTTCTCGTTTATTTCTGTTCACCCTTTCCACCTTCCGGCAACTACATCGCATTCCTACAGCCTCGGACTACTAACCTGCACTTATATTTACCAGCAATGCTTCAAGCAAACTACAATCTCTTATATATATATATATATATATATATATACATACATATATAATATTAGTATATCATGTATCCTCATACAATTTTATAAGGAGATCTCATTTTTTATGTATCAATTTTCAGTACGTACTTCAACAGTGATCGATACGTAAGTAGACTATGGTAGTACACTATGAAAATATATTTATGGCATATTGCTATGAATATATTTTCATAGCTTACTATATATATATATATATATATATATATATATATATTATATATTTGTAGAGAATAATGCGATCCTCGACCTTCATAATTACCTGAGAAAGTCGGAATAATTCTTGAAGAGATGCACTATTCGTAAAGCTCGCTTCTAACTTTTATTTGGCTCTATTCTTCGCCAGTACTTGGGTAATTAATTACCGGCTCTCTCCACCGGGATCGTTATTTATTCCAAATATATTTGAGCGAATGTTTAATATATTATCTAGAGTATATAATACCGCCAGAGTGAGTGTAAACAAATGGAAGACTGCTTAAAATGTTTATTGCAAAACTCTCTTTAATCTGAAACGACGCCATTTAATATTTTACAATTTTAAACACAAATCTAAGAACATACTTTTTCTTTTCATAATATTTCGCCATGTCGTGAGTAAACTATAATGCTATAAAACATATACATACGATCTTCTGTAATGATTAGAAATCGTTGGTAACGATTTTTGAAGATAATACCAACTGTTAACTAGAGAACACGATTTCCATGATGCAATATAAAACAATCTATTGCTAGATCGTTATCATTAATCTATTAGTACCCAATATACCTTTCTTTCAATTTATTACGAAAATGCATTATATTTGGGAAACATACTTTAAAATGTGCCTTTACTTCATATGATGTTTTGACAATTAATATATACTATATATACAAAGGTGGTTTGTGTATAAGGACTACATACCAAAAATACTTGAGTTAATAATAGATAACATTGGTGCATCTTTTAACTAAACCTTATATATATATATATATATATATATATATATATATATATATATATATATATATATATGATCCCCGTGTTAATATTAGACGCGTAAGGTCTCCTGTTTTTGTTTTACTGTTAGATACTATACCCTTCTTTTTAATTTTTTTAATTTATTTATTTTTTATTTTTATTTTATTTATTTTTTTATTTTATTTACTTATTTTTTTATTTATGAATTTCCCAACGAATGTTAAGTCTGCAATATCTTGGATTTAGTTAGTTTCTCTGGGAATTAAAACTTCATTTTATTTATTTTTTTTTTTTTGTTAAAATGACTCAAAGCTTCTTTAGACTATATATTGGTATTTAGATCTGTATGGCTAGGTTTCCTTCCTCTTATCTAATTACGTTCCTGCTACCTAAGGTACTTAAGCTTTATTTATTTATTTATTTTTATTTATATCTTATTTTTTTAATTTATTTCATATATTTTTTTAATGCAACTTTGGTTCCTATATAATCCTATTGCTAGCTACCATATTACAGAATGGTTCTATGGTGTAGTATTTAGATAGTATTATTTTTTTTTCTTACTGTTATAATTAATGTTATTTGATATTCAAATTACTATATCATACGGTAGTCTTAAGGGTATTATATTATTATTATTGTTTTATTATTATTATTTATTTATGTATATATTTGTGAAATTTTAAGCTGAATTATTTCGACACTTGATTATTGGGGAAATGGTAGTTTAATAAGTACCATTGGAGAGCCATGAATATTTTAACGGTCATGTTTTTAATCTCCGAAACAGTTACATGGTAAACAGCTGATGATCCCCGTGTAAATATTAGACGCGTAAGGTCTCCTGTTTTTGTTTCACTGTAAGATACTATACCCCCCTTCTTTTTAATTTTTTTATTTATTTATTTTTTATTTCATTTTATTTTTATTTCATTTTTTATTTTATTTACTTATTTTTTTATTTATGAATTTCCCAACGAATGTTAAGTCTGCAATATCTTGGATTTAGTCAGTTTCTCTGGGAATTAGAACTGTATTTTACTTTTTTCTTTTCTTTTGTTTTTGTTTGTTAAAATGACTCAAAGCTTCTTTAGACATATATATATATATATATATATATATATATATATATGTCACGCAGTAACTGTAATATTTGAAATACACTCAAATCTATAGGTCTAACTTAATATATCTCTGAGAAGTGCAGATGCTGTATGAACATTGTAACTGGAATTCGTCTTTTAATACATGATTTAAAAGTTTTAAGAATTTTTCGGAATTGAGTCTGAGCTATCTGGTTAGCTTCATGGGCATAGTTACCACCATGCAATTAACTATGCCGTGATTACCTCTTCTATTATGCATTGTATTCATTTATACACAAATACAATTGCGAAAGGTATACTTCTCTCTCCTATATATATATATATATATATATATATATAATATATAAACTATACATATATTAGCGAAATATATACATTTTTACTTTGTGTAAAAAATAGACCACCCAGTCAATTGACAATGTTTATATTGAGATTTCACTTTCCCTTAGCAGGTGTCGAATCATCGTGAAGTGGTAAGTGACGCAGACTGTTGTTTAGAGAGTCTAGTTTCTATCACTGCTAGAACCATTTCTTCATCTAGAAAGCTGGGGAGCTGTGATACAGCGAAACACTGTCTGTTGATGATACATATATGCCCCTTGCAAGCTTGAGCCATCTGGTAAGAGAAATGAACAAATTCCATCATCTTATATGCACTGGTGTTTGTGTAAACAAATGGAGCTCTCAGGAAATTGCCAGTTTTTACATTGAGATATTGCTAACTTTCAACAAGTGCCGAATGACAGTCAAGTGGCTAAGAAAGCTGACTGTTGATATGCTTGTTTTGTTTTGGTGCTGGCTTGAGTCACACCTAACAGCTATGATAAAGCGAACCCCACTGTCTGCTAATGACTATATTTATATGTTAAAATAACAACTTGTGTTCCGTTAGTACAATGTATCGTTCATTGTGCCTATCATCGGTGTGGCCGATTACTCGTATAGTGAGTGTGGGTAAACACTGTGTGGTGTAAAATCTCGAAGCTTTACTCTGAAGCAGGTGTTCTTATTACTGCATGATACGAGCCCAAACTTTGTGAATTTTAATTAATAGAGAAACGTAAACTCTGAGCTTGTTTTCAAATTGACAACTTGTGTGTTTTTCCTTTGAGTTCTAATCTCATACGTCGGTACAATAGTGGAGGTTAGAAACTCTTCGTTTGTGCTACTACTATGTTTTACGTTTATTTTAACATTTTTCGGTCATTTTCTCTCTTGAAATTAGTTCGGAGAATATCAACTAGATACAGGTAGTATAATACAATTTACATCAAAACAGTTTAGTAAAACAATACGGTTACCAATTCCAAAATGATAGACTATATAATGACACATCTAGTATATCATATGATGTATGTATCGGCGTGTTTTATTGTTGTCAAAGATTTGGTGGAGTCTCTGAAATGATATTAACTGCAAAGTTGAAAATTTGGAGAGTTATCATCTATTATTCGTCTAACAAGGGAGGTTTATCTAGTAAATGAATATAATTTATCATATCGCCGTTTCTCTGAAGAGATCAGATACTATTTAGCAATTGCAATTATCTGATGCGATAATTGCGATTATTTTATGACTAAAAGTTCTTAACATTTTTGAAAACTATGTTCATGCACTTTTGTTCTTTTTTAATCCTAATCTTAATTAATTAGATATTGATTTATGCAGACGACTATTTGGAAATCGCCTTTTAGGTTTATTATGACTTTCTGAACTCGCTGATAAATCGCTAGTGCTTTACTGATAGTTATTAAACGACACTTATAGATTGCGTACTTTCTACTAATGTTACGCCCCAGGGAGATAACGTATTTGGTCGAATTTCTCACTAGGTGTGTTTGTGTATTGTCATGCGTCTATATCGCCTGACTAATCGTCGCCAAACTTGGTAAAACTATCGGCCATAACTCAACACTGCTTTTATTTTAAATTATCTAGCTCCGTAATTAAGATCAAGGTAACGTAAAGGTTATAACCACAGTTTCTGCGATAACTTCGATATGTTCGATTGTGGAGACTCCACACTTGGCCAATATTATAGCTAATAAAGTCATGCATCTGATATAATCTAAATTTACACTTAGAGAGTTCTGGTCAAAAGCAAATTTTGACGAAATTTGATCTTCCGATTTTTTCTTAAATTAAATGTATGGATATGATGCTCATGCAAAATATCCACCTGACCAGATCAATAGTTTGTGATTTATCAAAGTTTTAATCGGATAACTTCGGGAATACATCATACCCTATGTAGAAGTAAGGCTCAGATAACACTTTGGCCTACACTTATGTTATCAGGCGGAATTATGCTGTCTCACGTCTGATTTATGTTTGATTTCATGTTAGGTTCGTGTTGTATCTTTTACAGAAAAATATAACAGTCGTGGGATATTTGATGTTGAAACACATTACCTATTGTGAATCGTTCTGTGTCATACGATTGCTTGAACACAGGTTTTTAGTATACTTATAGCGGCTTGATTATTACTGATTCATAGGTTTCGCAAGACTTGTTTGACAACATCTTTTCTCGCACTTTATTGTACTTAAAACACGTGACAAATGTGACCCTCCTATGCTCAATCGTAACTGCCAAAAATTCGACTCCTAATCTGCATCACACTGCGCTTCTTCTGTTGGTCTCGGCATATCGCAATTATTTTTAGTTATAAAATTCTACAGCTACGAACATAAGTTCTTTTTTGACTGGAAAACTGGTGCCCCTTACGTGAATAATCCGACGCGTTCCGAAGCTGGTAAGCGTTCGGTTTCGTCTCCATATTTACAGTAAGATACCTTTAATTCTTTTTAAATTTTAAACTACACGTCTGGGAGGGGTTATTTATTATAATATAGTTGCATGAAATTAAAAGGTGTACTATTCTGCCTCAGTGTGAATACAGTAATAAGAAGTGAATGTCGACCAGAAGCAGTGCATGTGGTACTTCGGAATTTTATTGATTATGGCAGACACTTATTTCGTCGAAGCAAAAGGAGTCGACTTTTCTTTCGAGGCGAACGCTCACGAAGCTAAAATTGAAAGGCACAGCACATGCATCATCGGCAAAATGTTGTTGCTTCCAAGAGGTTTTTTCTGTTTCTCAACCGAGACTAATATGGTAGAAAAAATGTATTGTTTTGTTTCAGTTCGTTCGTCTCTGCGAGTGGCGTGGTTTGGTAAAAAGCAGAGAAAAATAGAGACATAGAAATAGAGAAAAATAGAGAGAGATACACACATACATTTTTGACAACCTTTCTTTGCTCTAGACCTGCTGCTTACAAAAGATTGGACACGCTTGTCTGCATTAATTTCGCATAGAGCCGGATTAAAGAAGGATGAATTCATAAATTTATCGGGTTATTGGTCCCCCGTTTTGAGGAATGTCCGTCTGTCCGTCCGGATTTTTCTCCGCAACCATCCATTGGATTTCCTTAAGACTTTGCATGAAGTTGTAACTTTGGTCAGGTGAGAAAGTGACATTTTCCGATTTTTGAAAATAAATTTGGTTAGCCCCCTAGGGGGTCAAAATGCCCCGAAATGGCAAAAAGTGACATGTTTTGCCCCATAACTTTTCATCCATCCATTCAATTTCCCTGAAACTTGGCCAAAATGTGGAGGCTATTATCCCTAATAGAAAATGAGTATCGCTGACCTGTGAAAAAATCTGGTTTGCGCCTTCAGGGGTTCAAAAAAACCCAAAATGGCAAAACATGACATTTTTCTCCCATAACGTTTAATCCATCCATTCAATTTTTTCTGAAACTTGGCCAAAATATAGAGGCAATTGTTCTGGATATAAAATGAGCATCCTTGACCTCATTAAAAATTCTGGTTCGCGCCTCCAGAGGGTCAAAGGGGGGTCAAAAATGCCCCAAATTGACCAAATTTATTGCATTTTACACTCGTCACATCGAGTCACATACAGAGGGGGACCACGCACTAGCGGCTTGTTAATGAATATTATTACATAGATATTTCATAAACTAAAAAAACGGCATCCTAATTTCGCAGTCAGAGTTAGAAACGTTTACACTACATTCATCACTAAGCGTAGAATTTCAATACATATTTTACACATTCTTGATGCAATAAGAATTTTCTTTCAACTTTACAATCACTAATTTGATCTGTAGTGATAAAAAATGATATTACAATATATTTTAATATTCTTCTGAAGGTCATACTAAATAAGTCAATATAAGGTTTTTAATGATATTTCTGGTAGTCTGATTGGTGTATGGTTTCACTTGAAGTGTTTAAAACATGATGCACTACAGAGAATCAATGATGTTTCATAAATACAAGGAACATACATCGGAGACTAGACAATTAAAATAATAGATAGTAAAAACGAGGCATATAGAAGTATACTAGCAGTCGTCATAATAGCGCCAGCTTTAACAGTAACAATTATTATTCGAGCAATTGTGAGATGTTTGACGAAAATTTACCGTGAAAATGTTACCATCTATATTTTAGAATTTAAAAGTAAAATATTTTAATTTTTAAAGATGGAGAAAGAACATTACAGCATTTAAAAATAATTTTAAAAAAATGTTTTCGTTCTCATGAAGAGGATTGTGTCCGATCGTAAAACTGTGTTTATCGAAACAGAAACTTTAACCCTCAAGTCCCAAGTTATATTTTTTTACCATTGAATTACGAATTATATATAAGGTAAGATTTACTGATTAATAAGCCACTGTCGGGGCCAAAGTAAGAGTAACTACTCCAATATCGCCTTTCTCAAATGTCTTCACGTTAATATGGTTAGGGTTATGGTTAGTGAAGTATATTATGTGCCGCTACTAATTCGGACTACTATTATTCATTGTTATATTCAAAACGTTTCCGTCTATAGATTATATACGAGAATAATATGTTTACCTCCGGTAGATCATAACACTTTCCATTGTTTGTTTTCTTTCTTTATTTATTCGTAAAAGAAATACTGTATTGATTTACTCCTCTCCAGGAGTTAGGCACAAGGCCAGTTTTTATCTTACGCCCACAAGTAAGATGTGACCCAAGGTCGGGTTTGGAAAGTGGGGTTTGAAAATTGCCTGGGCAGCTCCGTCGGCATTCCCCTGTAGGGGCGCCTCAGGCAGTAAGCAATAAACTTACTCCTCCCCAAAGAGAGGAGGCAAAACCTGGGAAGGTGGACCTCCCAGAACTGTACAGGACAGACCAATTGACCGGCGTAAATCAAGACCCGAAGGCCAAGACAACACGAGTATGGGGTGCAGTATCTATCGGAACAGATACTACACTTTGATCTTAGCCAAAAGGCCAAGGTAAACAAAATGATGGCTCGTTTGCAATAGATAATGTTTGTTTTTCGGATACGAATGATCAAATATGGGGTAAGAATTGAGAAAACATCGACAACCTTTCTTGTGACACTCTTCGTAGAAACGTGTTTTACAACGTGTGAATACATTTACATTACAATTTCCTAGAAGCAGTACATTTCCGATGTATTATTGTCTCATGCAACCTATCTGAATAACACTGTTAGTAGCAGTTAATATATAGATGTGGTCACACCTTGTTGAAATTGGGGCAGGTTATATTGGTTACATCTATTACTAATCAAAAGCGGTGTCAAACTGTCTAACACTGACACTATACTATTTCTCTGATCAATATTGTATGGTCTAACATATATTACAAATAGAGAATTGTTATATGTCTGAAACCGAAACAATTGTAAAACTTACATTAATATTGTATCATTATATATATATATATATATATATATATATATATATATATATATATATATATGAAGCAATCCAACAAAATATATAAGTGTCAACTAATATCTTTAAGATACTTTGCTTGAACCTTGAATTCTAATAAAATTTGATTGACACCTTATTCTATCACTTTATTCTATATTATAATATATATATATATATATATATATATATATATATATATATATATATATATATATTTATTAATAATGGAGATAATATCTGTATGTCTGCCTGTCTATCTTTCTGAAGCCGAAACTATATTATTAGTTTTGGTCGCTCTCTTTTTATATCTACTTACCAACTCTTATATATACCCATTCCAAAACTTCCCCAAACATCATGCGTCTTTAAAATTTACATTATTTATTGATTTTAAAGATTCTAATAAATTAATATTGGCAAATATACACTCATAATTGCTTTTTATCAGAGTATCGACTGTATTTAATATATTGTCTTTGATAAGAATAATATTGATAAAAATTATAAATAGAATTATATACATTTTTTTAATCTGCATAATTGAGTTACGTAATTGAATTAGATTGTAATGAAATATGATAGAACAGCCGGCGCCTACTCCAGCATTTGTTTCACCGTCCTCTGATTATTAAGTATACCGTTCCATTTCAAACGCACAGAAAGTTATATTTCAAGAAATGGAGAAAGAGAAGGAGAGAGAGAGGAAGAGAGAAATACGAGATAGATGGGCACAAGACAGGGGCGCGTTATTTCATAAATAACATGTGAACAACATATTCTCTGAGATTTAACGTACGAGTCGCTCAAAAATGATATATGCATTTTGATTTTTTGTTATTAAAACATTTTTGGTTTGTTTTTTTAATTCTGTTCAGAAGGTATTTTTTAAAGCACAACTTTATTGAATCAAATTGTTTAATTTAAAGAAATAATTGATTTAAAATTACTATTTTTTGTAATACAACAACAGAGGCAGATCGTGTGAGAAAAACTTAAAATATTATTATCTCTTTATGATCTAAGTGAGTTTAGGTTTTTTTGTTGTACATTTTACGCCGTAAAGGGTCAATTTTGTTGAAATACAATGTTTTTTAGTATTCCGTGTTTTTTAAAAATTAAAATAAAGAATGAGTTGATTTTCTTTTTTTTCTAAAAAAACAAACAAACACATTTTACTGAGCATTAAATAAAACAATAGCCAAAATATGCGACCGGAGGGAGCATAAATTTGCTAGTGTTACTAATGTAAATTTTATATCTGTCTGAAGTTTAAAATTTATCATTACTATATTTGTTGTGTACTATTGTACTTCTATTACTAATTGATTTGTGTATCTGTCTTTATTAAGCCGAAATTACATTAAACATTCTATTAATATTGTTCTTTTTTCAATAAATTACTAATAGAGAGTTATTATGTATCTGATGTTGAAACACTACTATACCACTTTTAATATTGTATGTGTATTACTTATTAAGGTCTGCTATATGTTTCTGAAAGAAATACTATATAAATACTTTATAATTACAGTACTGTGGTACTATAGTGTAATGCTTAAATCAGTCCAGTATATCATTTAACACTAATGCACTATTTTCAATTCTCAGTTTAGAGGAGGATGTGTAGTATATGCTTTGTAAGAGTGCGACCGTCCTCTGGGGCAACCCTTCTCAGTTTAAGATATGGTCATTCCTTATGATATAATCTTCTCAGGCTGGTAAATAACATAATACAATAGGGATAATTTATCTGCAAGTAAATATAATAATATCAGTATACAATTATATTTGTAGTAAGAAAACATAAAGCTATTGTAGATATAATAAAGTGCTACACATATATCAGAACATAAGCGCTTTTTAAATACATAAATGGAAAGTAGTTCCTACAGTAAATATACGTATTTAGGTTTAAATGTAGCAAATACATACAGTATTTAGAGGTGTATCTCATTTGATTCTGTGTGAAATGTGTTTTATAGAACACATTAATCCCACCAAGTGATTGACACGTGTCCGTAAGTGTGAACAATCTTAACCGGAAGTTTCACTATAATTGCTCATACTATTATAGAATACTTGATATACCTTCTCAGCGTTGTCCGGGAGCATAATCACTTTTGTTCCTTTTTCGATTTTTATACTATGCCGTTTAGGTGTTTATCATTTTTAAAAGAAGTGCCACACTTCGCATGGATTATTACAGCCAGTGTTGTTTTATTTTCATTTGAATTGTAAATTGAACTACATTATTATGGAACTATAACGAATTTTACTGATGCAATATTGCCTGTACAGACATTTCGAATATTTTAAACTTTTGATAAGCATATATTTTCTGATAATGTTAATGCGAAAATCAATATCTATTTGACAGTTTTAATAATATGATATTCAATTCTAATTTCAAACAATCACGTAGCAATTGAGTCTTTTTTTTTCGACTTACACACTGATATTAAAATTAGTGACTGAAATGCATCCTGGCGCATATTATTTTGTAGTAATATTACTTTTACAGGAACATTTAACTTTTGTTTTATTTCATGTTGATGCATATTTATTACAATAACTAAGTTTAGATAAATTAAATAATAGCACGTGAATAACGTAGATGCTGGAAACATAGATAAACAGACATAAGATGAGTTGTATTATAACATCGTTAATATCAGAATTAAACAGTGGTGCATCTTAATTGCAGCAGTTTATGTTACACTTCTCTACACTTACAATCTATTGTCATATCACGTACAATATTCATTATTGGGTTAATTACAGTTTCACTATTAAAGCTGACAGGGAAATCTATGAATAGAGTTTGATGATTTAATCTGTTTTTCTTGTCAAAGAAATTAAGGAATTTTCTTTGACAATTTATTTTGGTATGATTTATGAGCTTAAATGACAGTCGACAAATATAACATTTTGATGCTAATGTTTTTTAAGAAGTTGGTGTCAGATTTACTCAATTTAATAACGGGGGATTTACTCCATTAAAAATTCACGGTTCGTGACATTATGATCCGCTTGCTCTCGGTTGGCCATGTTTATATATTTTTTTCACAATGACAACGTTTATGATTGACCGCGACGTCACGTGATTCATTAACTCGTTAAAGGAGGACCATACTCAGATGAATACAAAAATATTCATCTATCAAACATGTAAGAAACAGCGATCTTGAATATCCCTTTAATGAAACTTAATAAAACGTCACATACCATTTGGGCAAATTAAATAAACACCTTATCAGACGAATTATTTTACTTACTTGTTCATAAAAATAGATTGTGCTAAACTTTATTAACAACATGTCGTTCGTGCCGTTTCTAGTGGATCATATTATCATGTGTTTCACTTCTATATAGATATAGCCTGAAATATTATATACATTTCTATATGCAGAGAACGTAGCCACATGATTGAAAACGAATTCATTTCTAAATGGTGGTTGTTCAGTTGTCTGGGTTTACCAAATTAGGCTGTCTGGATATATCGGCTTCTTGGCCCTAAATGCATCAAACAGTTATGTTTTATTGTTTATTTTTCTCTTTGCAACACTCAATGATGTTCTGAAAAATCCAAAACAAAAAAAAACAATTCGCATCCCTCCCCTCTCCTACCCCATGCCACTTTTTCCTGTCCCTCCCTTAACCTTTTTTTACTCAACCGAACACCATTAAAAAATACTTTAACGCATACAGAATTGTAAGCATAACATATTTCACCTAAATTACCGGATTTGGAATTAAATTACCCGAATAGTGTTGATATGCCGTAAAACAAATCAAACAAATTAAACGCCATCGATAAATACTTGAACATATAAAGAACTTAAAGCATAACAACTTTAACCAAAATGACCGGATTCGGAATTATCTAACCAGAGGAAGGTTGATATGCCGTAAAACAATCAAATAAGACTAAATCATGTTCATTTCTGTCAACATACACATGGATTTGCAGGTTATAGTAATACATTTGAGATAATATTTACAGGGCTGTATTTTTTGCAGGGAGATTTTGCTATCCTCCCACATGCAGTGCCTGGTATTCCTAAAAGGGAATTATATCATACTGGCAAGGCTTAGCGTCGCTAAATTACGGTGGTCGAAGGAGAACCCATGTGTCAACGTGATTCGCACACTAATTAATTAATTAGAACCATGATGTTATGAAAAGAAAATTAAAGCTTGTTGGTTGAATTTAATTGCAAAGAAAAATATTCAATGAGTTGAAGAAATAACATCATATGATAATGTGCAGCGCGATAACGAGGAATACGGTAATTTACCATAAATTACTGACGAACTTTGTAATTTCGTGTAAGGACTTGAGTTATTACTAAATACAACATCCAGTTAAAATAAATGAGGATTCAAAATATGTCAGATATCTTATGTGACATTTTATAAACAATTGGTATTCGCAAAAATATCCAAATCGGAATTTATACAAAAATAATGTGGAAGACTTGCAACGAAATCCATAAGGATAGAGTTGAATAAATTGACAGATTGAAAGTAGTAGATAAAATTAAACAATAACGCGAAATAAAACACAAGAAAGGCGCACGAGTTAACGTCAAGCCAATTAAACACACACAGCTATGTAGAAGTCTCTCAAATAATTCACTAATAAAGTATCACGGTATTTTTTTCGTATAGATCGCATCAGAAAAAACGAACAGGAAATATTGTTTACAACCCAAACAATCATTATGCGTGTTCTTTCTTAGGTATTGTATGAATCACCAACAATCATTAAATTTATTTAATCAGGTACTACGACCCAACAGCACTAACAGCAGGCAAGCGGCATGTAGTATCAGCAACATAAAATAAACGGATCACCTTCGAAAATATTTTTGAATGCAGGGATAGGCTACAAAACGCGTAATGATGTTTAACTTAATTACCATCTTATGCTATTAGATTAGTAACAGAATGATTTTAAGTCTATTGTCCGCTAGTGAATAGTTGAATCAACTAGAGTGAAGGATTGAGAGATGAATACATAGCTGTTAATATTAAAGATGTGGAGTAATTACAATTACGGCTGATTAGAAGAATGAACATGGAATTATTTTCAAACACACCTCAACCACAGAAGCAAAGTGATATTTTAGCATGTATTTTTTAACTCAGTTTTTGATCAGCATGTGTATACATCTATTATTACATATGTATTTAATTAATGTTGACATTTGTTAATAATAAACTTGTTTACAGGAATTACAAATTTAAAGGATTTCAGAGTCAGAATACATTTTAATGGCATAGTATACTATTTCTCCTCCGACATCACAAAGTCATAATTATGTAAGAATTTAGCTCTCTTTCCCCTGTCACTCTCTCTCTCCTGCTTCGACCACTCTGTTATGGTATCTAATTCCTCATTTTTTCATCTGCCACTCTTTCTTAATGTTTTCTTACATCATTATATACCTGTCATCATATTTTTTTACCATCATTGGCGCTATACACTTTTCCTCTCACCATCTAAAAGTTTCATGTACAGGTGAAGTGTGTATTGCGACAAAAAAGGAAACAAGATAATACACAACATTTTCAATGTTTTAGAAGTATGTAGACAGCTATAAATATACATAAAATTGTGTCCTACTACTATTACTACTGCATTTCTTGGAACCAGGCTTTAAATATAAAGTGTTATTCCAAAATTGTTTGTCGTCTTAGATGTTGTTTTTGCAACGTTTCCGCCGATGTAACGTTCGACATTCTTAATGTGCTCCCTGTCAAACTGGGGCCCCTTTATGTCAGAATTGAGACCGTGTACACAATTTCTAATTGAATCCGTTAGTTAATACACGGTGTAGATTGTTCTTGTTGCGTCGGCCATGACGAATTGGGCGTCTTAAGTAACACTTAACTATATGCGTATTGTCGACTGTAATGCATATTTCACCTACAACATTAAGAAGACTGTCTGATAAGAGCTAAGTGTAGTATCTTCTCGGATATTGGAACCCATGTTTTCTATCCTCGGTCAGTGAAGGAAAATCCTTCTGGACTAAGACAATTTTAATTGTGTGTCACTCAAGAGTGCCCCATTTTTGGTTAGCTGGATATTTCAGATATTACAACCCAGCTTTGTGTCTTATTCTGCACTCGTGTATAAACATGTAAATAAGGACTGGAACTTAGAACTGATTATTCGATATCATGTTCCGGGTTAGGGTAATTTAGTATGAATTTTGAGAGCCATGCACCTATTCTTGCCTTATATTCGTAATGTTACCATATATATATATATATATATATATATATATATATATATATATATATAAGAAAGAGTATAGTCATTCATATGCAAATGAGACAAATCTATTTCCAATACGACGACACCTTTGGGGAATTGAGCTATCTTTTCCCTCTCGTGAATCTTGACGAGATGTTTCATTTTCGAAGAGTCTTTGATCGTATTCTCTCCGCTGTTCCATAGCGGAGATCTTGATATCTCTTATCTATTATTGGTATCTTAGTCTTGTTATTCATAGTCCATGTCTATATCTTCCAGGCTCACTCTATCTTCAATCTCTTATTAAGAATAATAAGTGAAACCATTTTTATGCATATTATGTAATTTCACTGTAGTGCGTAATTCAATGTTCTCGTACATCGAGTTGCGGTTAACAGTAGGAAATAATTGCATATGCAAACGTTCCAATCTAATAGTCCATCACGAGAAGAAAGTGAACAACTCAAGAATGGGTGAACTCAGAATGTATTATTTGTTGGAATGATTTGGGATGCATTACAGTTAAATAGTTACGGTGATTACTGTGCGAAAACGGGGGATTGCTCAAAGAATATAAAATAAATAAGAATACCTGTTTGTCACCCAGTCTTGTAACCTCTTTTCTTCCTTATCAGTCTGTTTAAGAGCTAACTTTTTGGGTAGCTTGTTTGAAGTCCAGTTGATTGGACGCTAGTAGTGGGCTCTCTTTCACACCTTTTTTGTATTCAAGTGATTCTAACTTCTTCCCACTTGTTATTATGATAATTAGTCTTTTATATCAAGTGTGTAATGCCTTGTCTGGGCGACCTTTATAAACACGGAAAGAAATGTTGAAGAGAAAAATAATTTTAAGATGTGAGAAACCCTGTATATTTGTTCGGTCACGACTTACTTTCAAATATAATTTTCTTATCTTAAACGTAAATTCAATGTACGCATAATATGTTATGTGTGTTTGTTGATATCAAGAGGCGTCACTATATTTTCGTCCGCAACTTTATATTTGTCATAGTATTGTCCTCTGTCTGTTACACTTCGATTTGGAATATTATCTCTAAATGTTCTCACAAATCTTTATAAGGTGAACTGTTTGCTGCTTGTTCGATCAGTCTACATACTACTCGTATGTTTGTAATAGTATGTTCATCGTTACATACACAGATTAGGTAGAGGCTTATCCGTTTAACTACTTTATGTAAGTGCAGCAATATTAGACGTAAAAATAGTGTTAGAAACAACGGTCAGATGAAGTATGAAACCGGCAAATCTAATTAGAATGTAAAGCTTAATATTAGAGTTTCGTCTTCTGCCTGTTTCCTCACCGATAGGAGTTCTCAAGTGGCAGAAGATACGTTGACAATATAGTTATCTTTTGTGAGAACAGAAAAATGTGAAATTGTTTTGGGAAGAATGACGGATTCATACTGAAAAATATACATAAATATAAAAGATAAAATAGTTGTGAACGAATGAAAAAGAACAACACACATAGAAAAAACAGACATTATTATAATAAGAAAAAATTAGCAAACAGATTTTTAAGTGAAGAACACATAATAACAAATAAGAAAGGAAGAATCAAAGAAAAACGAGGAAATACTCAATGAAACTAAAAAAAATAAAAATCTGAATGAAAAAGAAAGGTCGGTGAAAAAATAATGAATAAAAGAATGAAAATAAAGATTAATAAAGACTGGAAGAGTGACACAAATCAAGCAGAGATAAGCAAAAAGTAAAAAGAGAAAGATAAAAATGAATTAGAATAAATAAATACAAACTTTACTTATGAGAAATAATAAAATAATAACGAAAACCAGAAAACCTAAAAAAAAACGAAAATAGAAATATATATATATATATAGTTTTTATATCTAACAATCAAAGTAATAATATTAGTCAAGTTTCATTATGATCTGCCTATTGCTACTAACACTGTCAAGCGTTTATTATATAAGCTGAAGTTTACAACATTTATTGTCATAATATTAATATATATATATATATATATATATATATATATGTGTGTGTGTGTGTATGTATGTGTGTGCGTGTGTGTGTATTCTGAGTCTCTGTTCAGTTTCAATACACAATAAATACGGGTATATGGGTGCCTGCACAGAGTGTATATTGTGAAAGATGAGTTGCGCAATCCGAAACAGCACCTTTTTTGAACCGGAATTGTTTCAGCCCATGTTATATAATGATACGCATGTGATGATGGGCGTATGAGAGATTGCTTAGCTTACGCGATTTGTTACGAAGTCATCTCGTGCAAGTTTAGTGCAATGTTGTTTCTCAAGGTCGCAGTGACGGATGATGAGACCTTGGTTCAAAGGTTAGGTCACACCTGTGTTTTGATTTTGTGGCGTCACAATTTTCCCGGTGGGAAAACTAGAGTTGAGATGGTAGTTTTTACTTGGAAGTCGACTAGTCAAGTCGCCTTAGCCATGTAGCAATTAGATAAGCTAAGGGATTTCAGATTCCCCAACATGAGAGCCAGGCGATTTCCCCCTCGTCTTCCATTTACAAGTAATTAAGTAATTAGGAAATTAACTAGTGTAAACTTCTCTCTCTACTACGACGTAACTTGCTTCAGTATCGACAAGCTAAGCAAGACCACTCGACGTCGCCCGGATCGAGAAACGACACATCGTCCCGTTGGCAAGCGATGCCGTTCACTGAATCAACAAAGAAGCTGTTCTACAACGCCAGATTCCGACATACGAACGTATTATTATAAGCCAAATATTCAACACCCAGTTGCAAAGCGAAGTACAGAACTACTGGAAACAACGTCAAGATATGCAGAGAGCTCCATCTACGTACAAGATCTGATATACACATATTATCACCCATTTATTAAATCCTAGGTTCGCCAACGTTAAACGACTATATATATATATATATATATATATATATATATATATATATATATATATATATATATTGATTTTATTCCATTAGTTGCGACAAAACAAGTTATAAAAATATATTAAAAAAAATCAAAAAATATATATCTTGCTCTGAATTTTCATTGAGCACTCTCATAAACCCGGTTTCAACTTCCTTCGGATTCATACCCCCTGGATATTTGTAACAAGTTAATTATATATATATATATATATGTATATATATATATATATATAGAGAGAGAGAGAGAGAGAGAGAAAGAGAGAGAGAGATGGTGCGATCCACTACACCCTTTCCACAATCGCCTCCAAGTTGTAGTACATTTACTTCGATGTAGTGATTGTATTGTCGTAAGTATTGCTCTTAATATTCATGTGGGGGCATCGCCTTTCCAGTGTATTTATCAAAAAGACAAGGAACTATAAACAATTATATTTTTATGACTAGGAATTTTATAGGAATGTAAATAACCCTGACTTAATCAATTATTGTATTCTCTTTTAATGGAAATCGCTAGTGTAGTATAAGGTATGCTGTCATAATACCGTCCTCCCAAGAATCACTTCCTCTTTTTTAAGTGGTGCGCGTAAATATGTTAAGTGTTACACCCTTAATAAGGAAGGGAGTAATGCAGTATCTGTTCTATTGCCATACAATAATCATCCCAGGGAAAACCTTCTCCGTATTCTAGACTGGCATGGGGTGGGGCAATATGTAGTATGTCTTCGTTTTAAATAGTACCATTTTCATAAGCATGCTATTCATTTATATGCGGTTTTTGTTAGATATTACCATGTCTGTTTTGGAGGAGGTATTATAATACCTGTTCTGTTCTTATGAGACAATCATGCCAGGCATTACCCTATCCCTTATGGGTACTGTAGGGTATGTCTTTTCAACATGATACACTTTGCCCAGGTATTAAAACTTATTATTTTCAGTGAGAGAAATAATTATCACAGTGTTTATTTTCTTCTTTTGGGGGTAGTAAACTATATTTTCATTCGTAACAATACATTCCTACCAGCCATTAACTCCTACGTTTCTGTGTTGGTGTCGTGTAATGTTAATTCATGTTGATATCATCCCTTCAGACATTACCTCATTCTTTATGGGCTACTGTGTATAGTTCATTCACCATTATATCATCCTCTCAGCCTGGCAAAAATATGCGATCACAGGGAGCAAATATTAGCTAGTATATATATATATATATATACAGGGTGTCCCAAAATAATGTATACACCCTTTGAATTGCTATAACTCGTTAAATTTACTGATTTTTTAATTGCAAGATTGATACACAAGCAAAAGAGTAAGAATATACATGTAAAAATACTGACAGTAAAATTAATAAAAACATAGAAAATAAACTTTTAACAAAGATAAAGGCTACTTAGGGTAATTTAAGAATGTTCATAAAATTAACTCTCACCATAACCCCAACCCGTTCTGCTCAATACACTTTCCATTTAGGGAAGACGTGAAGAATTGTACCTACAAACGTCCTGCAATATTTACTTTAGTATTTGAGCACATTCTACTACAATTGCTACTCCTATTTGTTTGCAATTGCTTCAGGTTTCTTGCTTCAAACATTGTAGCCTTTACCTTTATTAAAAGTTATTTTTATATGTTTTTGTTAATTTTACTTTCAGTATCTTTAAATCTTCTACTCTTTTATCACTTTTGTTTGCAAGTCAAACGCAGTAAATTGAACGAGTTATAACGATTCATAGGGTGTATACATTATTTTGGGACACCTTGTATATATATATATATATATATCGTGAAAGACTTCAGGCCTTTCTATTAAATACATTTCCATAAAAGTGCTATTTAAGATAACCGTGTAAAATATATTTGGCTGAGATTCAATAATGACACTTACATATATTCATATTCATTGCACGTAAAATACTCCATTAAAACATCTATAGACTTTTTACAAGAAAACATCTAAAAGGACACCAAGAGCACCTTTGAAAATATTGTTTGATATCAACTAACTAGTGTACATTTATTTTCAGAACCGTACACTAGTTAAGATACTAGCGTATAAGACGAGAAAAAAAAACATACGTAGATAGAACAGTCCTATTAAGTCTTATGTTTATAGCATTAAGAAGGAATTACCGTTAACACAGTTCTATATTCAGAACATAGATTTAGTATACACTTTCTCACACACATATGTATATATATATATATATATATATATATATATATATATATATATATATATATATATACTGGTGATACCAGATCAGGCTGCCCTGTGGCTCCCTGAGACGAAATTCACCTACATTGACGTTATTTTTTTTTTTTTTTTTTTTTTTTATAAAACTTAATTATGTTCTACAAAACCAAAAACAAAAACAACAGCCCCTCTCCCTTTCTCCCTCCCCTTTTTTATTTTATTTTTAGAACTTGAAGCATACATCTTTTACTATAATGACGAGATTCGGCATTAAATAACCCAAAAAGGGTTGATATGCCGTAAAACAAAACTACCAAACCAAAAACGATGATTAAACATTTGAAGATATAAAGAACTTGAAGCATAAAAACTTTTACTATAATGACCAGATTCGGCATTAAATAACCCAAAAAGGGTTGATATGCCGTAAAACAAAACTACCAAAACAAACCTATATATATATATATATATACATTTATGTATTGTACTTGAATTCCATTATAATTAACTGTATACATATAGTAATGTGTGTTATATTGTTAACTACTGTTTACAACGTAATGGACGTGCATCAATAGTGTAGCCTTAGACTCCAATATATTACCCGATGACTTCCACAATATTGGTCATACACACTTTCCGTTTAACATAAGTAAAGTATTTTGAAATAAAAAATTATACTTCGACACCAAATAAATAAAAAAAGTGATGTCTTATAATAAAAGAAATGGCTTGTTATGTTTATTCGTTTAGCAGAATAGTTTAAATACGTTTCCGTTCTATTTGAATGTTGCAATTGTGAAAGTCAAATCAGAAACAACGCTGAAAACTGAATCAAAAATAATTTTAACATATGGCAGTAAATTGCAAGAGTAGTGTCTACTTTCTATTAATGATTAACCTATTTTAGCTGTTAAGGATTAATTAACTGTTTTATTGTAACTGCAATCTGAACTGAACATAGAAAGTTTGGCTTCCTGTTGTGTTCTCTCCGGAGATGAAGACATTTCATGGAATTACAACAAAATTCTAAAAAAAGGGTGAATTTGAACATTAATTACACGTTTAAATAATTGAATAAGGCTTTTACGACGATTGACCTTTTCTCCTGACATGAGATCAAGTTTTATATAATTCATTAAATTAATATATATTCATGATCTGATGTGTATATATTTTTTTATTGATCTCATGATCAAATCTATTTTCTTGGGCACACCTGTTCCTTTAGAGATTTACAATTAAATCGAAATAACGTTTAAGCATGGTTTAATAATACTTAAATAGTTGAATTGTTATTTTCTGTTGATTAGTAAATTAATATGATTATAACACCCACTAAGAATTTCTCGCTTATTATATTCGGGGTGTCATATATATATATATATATATATATATATATATATATATATATATATATGACATTTCTAAAAAACAACATTGTGCAATTTTAAATTATAAAATCAATTTTTTTAAATTTTGTTTTAATGCAAGTTTTAGATCTTTATCAGGCAAGACTGTTCTTCAGGGTGTTTTTTCTTCTTTATACTGAAGGTATTAATTACGAAGGGGTTAATCCACGGTAGAGACAAATACACGTCAATATGTTATGACGATAAGTCGAAAGTAAAGTCCGCTTTAATTTTACGCGCTTGTTTGGCGATTTTTGAATAAGTGAATTAACAACATCTTTTAAGCGCACCTGAAATAGTATTTTAATGAAATTTTAAAATAAAACATTGGTCAATTTTAAATGAGGAACACATTTATTTATTTATATTTGATTTTTGGCTAGCTTTCGATGAATACATCTTTATCAGACATGACTGTTTTTTACAATGTTAACTGGCAAGTTCGAAGTCAAGTCCGGTAGATTTTACCCACTGGTTGGGCGCTTTTTGATTAATGAAATTAACAACATCTTTGAAGCACACATGAAACTGTATTTAAATGAAATATTGATACACCTACATTGTGCAATTTTAAATGATACTGTCATGTGTTTGTTTTGTAAGCTTTAGATAAATACATCTTCATCAGGCAAAACTCTTCTTCATTTTGTAGGTATAAACCGTGAAGAGGTTAATCGACGGTAGAGACAGAAAAATAGTCTAGATGTAAAAGACGTTAGCTTGAAAGTTATGTCCGGTCATGTTACGCGCTGGTTTGTCGTTTTTAGAATAAGGAAATTAACAGCATTTTGATAGCACACATGGAACTGTATTTAAATGACAATTTGAAAAAAACTACATTGTGCCATTTTAAATTATGAAGTCAGTTGTTCATTTATCTTTAGCAAGCTTTCAATGATTTCATCTTTATCAAGAAAAAACTGTACTTCGTCCTTTTCTCTTTTTCATTTCAAGGTATTAAACGGTAGAGACAGAAACACGTCTGGGTGTTAAATACGTAAGTTAGTAAGTGTTACACCGGCCGTTCTTACACAGGAGAAACTACACCGGTTGTCACTATAAATAGTGCGAGTCACCAGAAGACAAAGCACAGTCTTGTAACTGTCTAGCCA
>OY744540.1:29695952-29723452 GCA_963556195.1 Sepiola atlantica | reverse complement strand
ATTAGTATTATTCTGTTATTATTTTTTTCTCAATGAAAGCTCTCGCATGCGGTACGGGCAGTGATCGCTCACTATCCATAACGGGTAATCCACCCTTAAGTCTGAGTGACAGCAACTCATTGCATTTTTCCAGCTTTTACAACTACTTTCAGTTGCATTTGATATACCATAGGTGTTCCTCAAACATACACCATTGAGTTTTCGTTAGGCGCAGGATTCCAGTAATCTCCTTGACTTTTTTTTGTTGAGTATCTGAATGGTACTGTACCTGCTCGGAGGTTCTTACACATTTTCATGCCTCGGTGATTTTTTTTATTCATGAGGGGTGTTCAGAATATTTATTTTTATATCTACTCTAATTAGTTTTATTTCCTTTGGTTTCGTTTAATGTAACTTCTTTTATTTATGTAAATCGCCTCAGAAAATATATGAACCTACTTAATGTAAGGAGCTAAAAAAATTACAACTTGAAGGTAAAAAACACTAGCAGACGATAAGTGTTATATGGATAGATTCCAACCTCAAAAGCAGAAGGTATTCCTCCTTTGTAAGCAACATCGCTCATGGAATGTGACGAGTGAAATACACAATAAGTAAGCGAGTGTTACGATGCTGCTGAAAGTAAATACAAGGTAGCCTTTCCACTCTCCATGCTTTTAGTTGTGTTTACGCAGTGCTTCTATCATAGTTTATGTGTATTAAGTCAGTCTTATCTTGTCATACGAGTTGGATTCCGCACTTACGTATTGGGCATATTAGTTTACCTGACACAGGGTGAGTAGGTGTGTTCTTACCAGTCGGGGAAATGTTCTCGACATCAGCCCGACATTGACCTTGATGCTGTCGGATTCAGGTATAGTTTTCCTCAGTCAAAGAGGGTTAAAACTCTCAGGCTTTACCTTCTAATTGAGAAGGGGTAAGTGTATTACTAATCGCCCGAGGCGACCTTAACGTGGAATGCCGACGGGTCTACTCAGGAAGTTTTTGTAGGCCAAGCGCGTTAATCTCAATGCGCTGGCTTTTAACACCTGACATTGTGTCTAGTCTGTTGGAGAGGAGGTAAATAAAAATAAGTTGACCTTGTGTCTAACCTCCTGGAGAGGAAGTAAATAAAATACCATCTCACTTGTTTTTATCAGTGTCGTGCTTTGTACACTTTCTCTAGTCAGTTGATTTTTGATACGTCACAGTAAACATATGTGGTGGTGTGTCTTCAATTTTAATAATGCTCGTGTACCAGTCTATTTTCTTTTGTGATCTATTTTTTACTCTAGTCTGTTACTTGGTTGGTTTAATTGTTCAAGTTTGCTTTTTTCTGTTTGGTCAGTGGCATTGTCGTACCTGAAATGAGAAGGTTTACTTGCCCGTATTTTTTCTCGTGATATGGTAGATGTTGGAATTACAGTGGCCCACAATAACAGGATGCCGACCGGCTCCTCTTATTTTTCCACCTGAGGCGGATCTGCCGATCATTACAGTCACACCATTCTTCTGCGCCACACGTCTTTAATTCTTGTGATGTAAAATGTGTTAGGTGCGTGTTATTGTCGTTCATGTACAAAGAAGGAGTACTTGTTGTCTGTGATATTATTTCTCCTACAATTACAGATACCAACATATATAGGATGTTAACCGAATGCCCGATGTTCGCCATCGATCGATCACATGCCGATAATGACAGTCAGATCAACGACATTTATTCCTCCGACTTTTGTTCTTGTTCTGTAACGTTTGTCATTTTTTCTGTATCTGGCAAAAGCAAGCCCGTCCTTAGTTTAAACCTATAATCGTGTCAGAAAGACAGTGTTCATCTCTCATCTTAACGGTGCACTATCACACGCATATATAAAAGAGGGAAAGTTACAAAAGATAAAACGCAGCTACACAATGAGAGTAAAAAAGAGGAAGTTAGCTGAGAGTGTTGGAGAATTGTTGATGGCTCGACATAAATTATGTCTTTCTTTTAATATTAAATACATCATAACAAAGAAGGGTCACCCGGATGTTCAGCAAAATTTCAGATTATTTTTAGACTTTATTGTTATTTGTAACGGACTTACTTCGAAATGTTTCTATAGGCCTGCTACCATCTTTTCTGACGCCTTCATACTGGCTCTGTCCAATCGGAGTAAAGGTAATGTGTACATCGTAAAAAGACTCAACCTTTCTTTTGAAAATCATGTAATTTTAGTATTCAAAACATTAAGATGAAGATACACTTTTATAAAATATTTAATTCAACTTTTTAAAATCACGACAAGACGTTAATATTATTAAATAACGCACTTATTGTATCCACAACCTCACTTACATTTCGTATGATACACATCGCTGATGCTGCCACTTCAATAATTATAAGTGGTACAACTTCTGAGATGTTTGCTTACTTACCTACCAAGGTCATTTCAGTTCCCTTCGATTGGTGTATGATGATTTCTGTATTTTCAGGTGGATTTAGTAAGTGTTATTCTTTTTAAATATCAGCGGGCATTGCCGGTGTTTTTGTTGTTGTTACGACGGTTAGATTTTTCCCTCGATGGTTTTTACTTTATATATCATATAATATAGCAGTGCCGTGAGTGGGTAGTGCGTATTGTTCATTTAATCAAGTTCTCTTCGTTTTTGTTCCACTGTTTTTTTAACAGTTCCTAGTGATTCTACTATTACTGGTATTACTTTCGTTTTCACCATGTTCTATACTCACTTCAGCGCTCAAGGAAGCTGGATGTAATCTTAGTGTTTTACCTTCTTGATATACACAGTTTTACATACGCATTGCAATATCTACTATTTGAGAAGTATATTCCTTCTCATTGAATATTATAAAGTCCTGCATTTTACTTGGTTTAGTTTGTTCGTTTATAATGTGGTATCGTTAATAGTATCATAATACTCCTCACCATTATTATTACTAGCACATATATGCGGTTAGAAAGCATATATTTACTACTATATATTACGGATGAAAATATACCAAAGGGTCCAGTAAGGAGGACGTAATGCCATTGAGAATGGTATAATAGTAAAAGAAGATATACTAGACTACTCTTGATAAATAGAAGGAGTGTTCTATTAAAATAGCGCTGACACTACCCGCGAACAAGAAGAAGGCAATACCTAGAAAGATAATACTATGGCGAACGAATATATACAGTACTAACCCCTTCAAAAAGAAGGTAGTAAAACCTAAGAGGATGGTATCATGCCTATAGGACAGATAAAATACTACTCATTGAAGTTAGCATTCCATTATATTACATGAGTTAGAAATAGTATAGTAAAATTAATCGAGCATTAAAATATAGTAAAAGTATAGTTAAGGCTAACATGTACTAAATCCCGATTAGTAATAGTCCTAATAGTATAGTTTGAGCATTAGACAGATATATGCCAAACAACGATCATTAATTGAAGTGATAATATAGTATCCACTTCATACAGGCATATAATAAATCATCATGCCTGATAAAAGTAATAGTATAGTTTCCGCTTAAGACACGCAGATACAACACATCTCTTAGTAATATATGATTGAATAACATTGCACAAAATGTGACATCCATAGAGCTTGGGGTGCCGAATCTATTATAATAAAGGATACTGTGAATGACACGTATTCAACTGTAGCAACATCCCTCCAATGTATCAATAAAAAAGCGGTTTTTATTTCTTCATTGTATCGTTTTAATTAAATAATCTATGAGATGCAATGTACATATATTCTAATTAAAAACATTAAATTCCATCCACACGTCTATGCAATGCATTATTTATAACACGAACCTTCCAAAATGTAATTAGGCATTTTTACAGTCAATTATATACGTTTGCAGTAGGTAATCTAATTAAAGCTTTCTAATTACAAACAATAATTACTCCATTTTGTAGTTTGATTTACATAGTATATAGATTTAAGAAGAAGGTCGGTATTTATATTTAAATATAATTACATTGTAAACGTCATCGAACAGCTACAAAACACTGTTGTTACTACTAAAAAACTAAATGATCTAAACCTTCACCTATACACACTTTCTGGAGTTTAGCTTTATTTGCCAACATTTAAAAAGCATACTACTTTTACTACTTATACTTCTGAATAATTAAAAATCAACCCAATAAAGAGTTAACATAAAAATATTAATAAAAAAGAAGTCACAAATATTAGAAAATATCTATATTAAAAACCCTTGGCCTCGGATCAAAATTAACATTCAACATTTTTAGAAGATACTGTGTATGTATATATGTATATATATGTATATATGTGCATGTATATATGTATATATATATGTATATATATATATATACATGTGTATGTATATATGTATATATATATGTAAGTATATATGTATATATCTGTATATATATGTGTATGTATATATGTAAGTATATATGTATATATATATGTAAGTATATATGTATATATATATGTAAGTATATATGTATATATGTATATATATGTATATATATATATGTATAGATATGTGTGTATGTGTATATATATGGATATATATATGTATATATGTGTGTATGTGTGTATATATATATATATATATATATGTGTGTATATATATATATGTGTGTATATATATATATATATATATATATATATATATATATATATATATATATTATATATATATATTTGTTTTTTGTTTATTTTACCCTAAAATCGACTACTGTATAGTGTAGGTTTTTTCACGACACTTTAATCCAAGAACTTTGTGATTTTTTTTCTGATGATTTTGTAGTGTGGCAGAGACGATATTGACATAAAAATGTTGTTTGGCACAAGACGAATGAAACGGACCGTAAAAATATATCTCACAGAAATTTTATATTTTTTGGAAATGTGAAAATATAAAAATAATAAAATAAAACTATGGTTATTGGAATATAATATGTACTGACTTATATATATATGTATACGTGTATATATATATGTGTATTTATATATATATATATATGTATATATCTCTATGTATATATATATATTTAAATATATATATATGTATGTATATATTTATATATCTATATATATATTTAAATATATATATATATATGTATGTATGTATGTATGTATATATGTATATATGTATATATATATATATATATATATATATATATATATATATATATATTTATTTATATAACTATCTATCTTTATTTCGCTCACTCGGTGTACTTTCCTGTCAGTTTCAGACTGTTCATTTTGTATTTCTCTAAAAATATGTGTATGTTCTTATTGTTCTAACTTCAGTCTTTAATGTAATTAGTAATAAGTAAACTAATAAATATAACAGTTAGATTAATTTAAATTTATGAATATAAACTTAAGTAATTTTTAGTGCGATGTTAAAATGTCTATTTCTTTTTTAAATTGTGCAAACAATTTTAAATGCACTATTGTAATCGTTAATATTTATTATTTGCGTCTTTATTCGAAATTATATATTTTTACTGAAACTCCGAAGCTGAACTCTGCGAATATTTTCCACAGAAGATAATTTAATGTAGTTCATCTGAAGATTGACCATTTAAGAACATCGATCATAAGAATGTTTTTTAGCGTGTAACTATACTATTTAACCTTTTAAATATCTTTTAATCCAGAGAACCATACAAAATAATGTGTTTTTTCAGACGAAGCAGTTGTAAATGAATGACAAAAACTCCATTTAATCGGATATCTTTTAATTGGGTTGGGTAGTGTAGTATCAGTTTTCTTGTCATACGACGACCTTCACAAAAATCACATGAACTCTAAAAGCTCCAGGTTCTCTTACAGAAAAAGTATAAATATACATAGTATATAAGCAAACTGTTTGCACTTGAAATCAAAACCAATAACATTTAAATTTCTGTTTAAATTGTAGGTTTTTGAATTATAACTTTTCTTTCTCTCTTTAAAAATCATGTAATAAAAATCCCCAATATTAAAAAAAACAGCATACTAGTTTATTTGAGGATAATTCCTGTTTCAGTCACGTAAACTATTCCGAGTGAAATACGTTTCGGTATTACTTATAAACAACTTATATATGTTCTTTACTTAAATCATGTTTTAGTAAAAAAATACAATAACTGGATTTTTTAAATGTTTTTTTTTGGTATGCCAAGTTTCACCGCGTACGTGAAACGGCAAAATCAACTTTAGGTCGGAAAAATAAAATCGACATTTAAACAAGTCGAGAAAGAGGCTAGCTAAAAATAACTCTAATCTAAATCTATAAACAGGTCTTTTACTAGAAAATTATGAAATACACTTTTCCTTCTTCCATTTGTTAGAATATTTATATCAGTTAAAAAAAAAACGACTATATTTTTAAACCAAATTTTTATTTTGGCGTTTCACGTGAACAACGAAACTTGACATTGTTTTTAATTTTTTTAAAACCGTTCCACCTAACCTGGGGTCAGTGCATGTAGTTCGTACATCATGATATCGTACTATCAGAATTAATTTTCACCCTATACGCTTCTTAATCTATAACACCTTAATAGATTACAAAAAAATAGATTAATATAATTTTTCATATCGTCAATTAGGTGTTATTTTATTTCTGTTGTATTTACTAATAAAAGCGACACACATAAAGTAAACATTTTAAGTTATTCAGGAATATATACTTCTTTTCTTTGACCAATTAACTTTTCACTTTTGACGATGTTTAGGAATAACCAATAAACATGAAAGTACAGCAAAAAACTAGTTAATATATAATTATTACGAAACGCAAAAATGTTCATTTTGCTTCCTAGCTGCGTATTTTGTTTTGTGTTTTAAAGTATTTTAAAGCGTGTATGGTTTTAATTTCAATTCACATTTTGGACAAATTAATTTCGTTTGACTGAAAACTGATATTCGTTCGCTGAATTCAGTATTTGCATGAATTATGCGAATAACAGCCGAACTAGCAAAATTAAGATCCATATGGAATTACAGATACATCACACACAGCTAAAAAAAAAAAGAGATTGATGCGCTCCTACGTTTTCCCCATATTTCTGTACGTCGGTGTGTCGTAGAACCTAGCTGTAGACTTAGAGAGAAGGATATTTAAATAGATGAGAACCTCTGAATGATTTTCTACATCGAATGAACAACCACATTACTAATTAGGAAGTAAAAAACAGACAAGCAATCACTCGGGCAATATGGAGATTTGCTTATCAGTGAAAATACGGAAAATGAAGAAGTACGACCACGCGAACAATCATCAGGTCTCGTAACGATAGTCTTGCAGAAAACTGTACAAGTAGGAAGTAGAAGGAGCAGACAAAAGAACAGGTAGGAACACACATCTGAGAGCGGATACAGCTGCCTCTGATTAACATGTTCAGGTTGGTAGAAAATCGGGAAGACTGTAGAAAACTGGTTACTAGTTACGCTTTGGCGCCTCAACAGTCATCCATACCACATAACGGATTTGTTGAGACAATTCGCCTAATAGCGGTGGAGTAGAGTAAGTAGACTAGCCTGTGTATATAATGTGCTTTTTCGTATACCTTAGCGTTAATGAGTATCGTTGTTGAATTGGTTGTGGCTGAAGAAATGGTTACATCGAGGATGTCATGAATTATTTTAAAATAATTAAAAAACAATTTTTTAATTTCATGATGCAATTATTTCAAATAATTATTTTCTTCTATATTCGTGCTTATTCGTTTTATTTTTTTTTCATGTGAATACATATTGTATGTTATAATATAATAAGTTGGTAATCGTTTTTGTTAATTGAATATTTATGATATAATTTATATAATTTTCTCATCATGAAATGTTGAAAAAATCATAGATTATTATGAAATAAAATCCATTAAAAATATAATCTCAATCGATACGCTTTACACGTAGAGTATATCCCAGTATGTGAATAAGAACACTAACAAACAATTCCATATTTTTTACAACATTTGATCTATATTAAAATACATTAAAAGGAAGAATAATACATTTTTCAGGCAATAGGTAATACTAACATATCGTTAACCCAAGCATGAAACGAATCCGGTAGAAACTTGGCTACAAACCTCCGGGGGCCAATTCTAAAATTATTAAATGCATCGAAACAGATTATCTGCAGTGCAACATACAAAATCTCATTACAATAGCTACCCACGACGACGACGTTTACTTGTTTCAACAACTTATACACTCTTCGCGTAAAAAGGAACTCTACTTAGACAATTATGCGAGAAGAGTACGTACAGGCTGACCTCTTAATAATCACAGAATCATGATTCCTGGCTTTTAAATGTACATGTATCCTCTCGAACCATATTTTAAAGTATTTCTAAAACATTTTACAGGGGTCGTGGATATGTGAAGTGACACCACTTTTTAAGGATTCCATAAGCCGTTTTTTGGAAGAGGGTGTAGTTTCTCCTGTTAAGGATAATTTGTACAATGGTTTTTACAATGATTTTTTAAGTGTTTTCTTTTCATGAATCCCTAGCTACCGACACGTTTTTTGATACTTCGATACCTTCGGAAATACAGAGAACGTCGAATTAAAACAGCACTAGCAAATCATTATTGGCAGCTCAAAGAAAATAGACGCTCACCAATAATTGAATGAAAAATAATATGACAGGCCAGTATATGTAGAAATTTAGACGCCCATGTTGATTATGTCTGAATGAGAAATTTGAAATCCTAAAATTTACAGACCCTCGAAATCTATTAAACAGTACAAGTGAGATAGTAAACAGTTGCTTGCACAGAATAAAGTATACCTTGAGCTAACAATACATGAATAAATAAACTAAACTAAACTAAAACCTAAAACTTGAACACTAAAACTGAAATAGAAATACAAGGTACCACGTGTAAAAATAAGTACACCCATTATATTGGCAAAACACATAAATAGCATATAGACCACTCTATAGAGACCGGAACAATAGAATAGCAAATAGGAAGTAAAACTAACCGGACCTTTGTTCGTGAGAAGTTTAACGATTGGCTAAGAGAACAACACAGAATCTGATTGGTAAAGTAACTAGTCATGTATATAAAACCACCCGCCAAAATAAACTCCGTGCATTTTAGCCTGTAGATTCCCCCAGGATGAAACGCAGGAGTCTCTGTGTAGCTTAATTGCCATACATATATTTTCATAGCTTACTACCTAGCTCTACTTACGTATCGAGCACGGTTGAAGTAAATATTGAAAATTGATACATAAAAAAAGTATATCTCCTTATGAAATTTTATGTTGATACATGAAATAGTAATATATATATATATATATATATATACATATAGATATATATATATATTCACGCTCTTACACATATACCAATTACAACTGATTTGAGAACACACACACACGTCTGAACACTCATACACATATAGCCTGCTACGAATTACAGCTGATTTGAGAATATGTGGTTCGTCCAAGTTGAAGAAACTGTCTAACGATTTTTTGACACATTATGTTGCATGTATGTTCCCTTTCAACTTTCTGTCTGAATCAACAGACGGTTTCATTTTTTCTATCTATCTACCTATCTTTCTATTTATCTATCTATCTATCTTCATTCTACCCTTTTTATCATATCTCTCTTTTTACTTTATTTAATTATATTTTATATTTCATGTTTTATGTTTTATGTTTTATATTTTGATTTTAACTTTTTGATTCTTAACGGTCCCACACATCGTGACATCCTAAATGATGAAATTTAAAATTTCTTTTCTTCTTCTTCCTCTTTTTTTCTCCATTTTATTCTTTCCAAAATATGATCTAAGGTTAAGATCGGATTCTAAATCTGTCTGATGAGATCTCAGTTTATAATAACTGTTGCTCGATGACATCGACATTCCAGTGTCGCAGATTTTATACATGTCTGTGTAAATAAAAATAATCATATATATATATATATATATATATATATATATATATATATATAGCAGTATATTAAGAACATATACATATACGAACATATCCAGAACCATGCGAATGTTTGACGACATGCATATATCTTATGACACATGCATATGAATATACAAACAAGAATTATTAATCATAGAGATTTATGTACATGCATTCCAATATTAGTTTTGTAATAAATGCGTACATGTATAAATATATATATATATATATATATATATATATATATATATTTATACATATATTATATATATACTACTTCCAGTTTTATATACATACGAGCATGCGTTAGTGTTATTACAAATACATGATTAAGACCACTTGCCTGCGTAGTCATGAACTGACCTGTTTTGCTCTCGTTCTTTGTATACTTCTGTCGAGTTGTACACTTGATGTGTTATATTTACTGGTTTTATTCGGCCCCTCTTGTTTGTCCAGTTCCTTATTGTCGATTTTATTTAATCACGGATGAAATTTACATTTACTTAAATCGTCTTTTATGTTTCTTATTAAATGTCAGAACTATATATTGATTATTTTTTTCTAACTCATCTATAAGCGTGCTAATTAGTATTTCTGTCTACATTCAGTCAATATTTCTGATCTGTTATTTAATCAGTCTGGTAGGTCGCAGCAGTTCTTTGCAGAAATGTTGATATTTTTGCAGAGTGTCGTCTAACTCTCACATTCTGCCAGTTCTTGTGGTACTTGTTATTATTACATTAATCTTCTCTTGGATTACTAAAAACAAAGTTTGATTCCAGTTCCCATTTTGAAGATTGCTTACCTGTTTTGACATATTTAACATTTTTGATAAAGTCGACAGAGTCTAATATATATTTTCATCAAAACTAGTTTATAACAGCTTCTTGCTGAGATTCTATAATATTTTAATATTTATCAGTTACACCCGATCGCAAAGCATGATCAAACGGAAGTTTGTGGTAACATTATTAATGTACGTGTTTGCATAGTAATAATGATGCGGACATACATATCAGATATTATTTGTTCCCATTTTAACCAATGGCACAATAATTGTAATGTTTAATTCAGAAACTTATTTTAATCACAGGAAACATTTCGCTGTTTAATCGTTATTTAGTATAACATTTTGTTTACTAAATCGCCTAATTTAAAATTCTTAAAATTATATACTGTAGTTTATTAGTGACTGGCGACCAAACGTACCGTCATCCGCTTCATTTTGTTTGCCTGGCGTCTTCTTATAACGATTCGCCCGAAGTAAAGCTAAACAAGTAATAAAAGCCCTGTCATAGATAATAGTAAGAGAAAATCTTTAACATCGATGGACAAATTTTGTCTCGTCAATCATTGTTTCGAGACGTAACTCTATTACTTTACAAAAAAGCTATTAACGTCACTGTTATTTTGCTAATATATCGATCTTTGCTTTCTTATGAGATTCGAAATTAGGTGCGATTCGCATAATAGATATTCAGTAGACAGCAAAGAACTATTAATTAACGGTAGACTTTGATAAGATAGACATATACTATGCATCTATAAATATGCAATGTCTAAAAACAAATTCAGTATACAACATTTGTATTCATTGTCTCGAATTTAAGTTTATACACTAGTCGTGATAAGGACGGCGTTTTGTCGGTAGAAACAATGTGTTAGATATTATTTACTGGATTGATCCTGTATCTCTAGTTATGAACTGGGTATTTGTCGCTATCTTCGGAGTTTTGATATTGCAGTAAAAACGTGGGATCTTAACGTCCCGTGTTTCCCAGAACTTACCTTGTGGGAGGAAGATACATTGGTAAGATTTGACACAAGGTCGGGAAAGTGGGATTTGAAAAACCAGCGCTCGAGAATTTGAGCACTCTGGTTTTATTAAACATTGCCTGGGCAGCCCCGTCGGCATTCCCCTGTAGGGGCGCTCCAGGCAGTAAGCAATAAACTTACTCCTCCCCAAAGAGGGGAGGCAAAACCTGGGAGGGTGCACCTCCTAGAACTTCACAGGACGGACAACCGATAGACCGGCGTAAATCCAGACCCGAAGGCCCGAACAATACCGGTTTATTGGGCGGAGTATAACCCCCTTGCTGAACTTATAACATATTCCTTAGGTAAATCTATGGCAGTAGGATTAAACTTTAATGTTGAATATCACTTATGCCCAGTGGCTAATCCAGCATATCCAACCCATAGTTTTAGTCTTCCGAGACTCATTCAGGATAAAGATTGTTCTTTGTGGATTATCTCTACACTTACCTTAAAACGTAGAAAACTGGAAAAATCGAACTAGTTTGGAAAAATGTACAATTAGAAATATGTAATTATTACTGTTACGGTATATTATAACTGTAATGTGATTTTTATTAGATCAACATTAATTGGGTTTTTTGTATGAATTTTATACATAATTTATATTACTATATCTGTGAAATATTATTTCTGTTATTCTCATAGTGACCTCATTCTGGATTATAATGGGTTGATCTAGCTCGGGTAGCCATCTTGTTTGTTACTCTGGCTGGAACGGATGGATTTGATTGAATGCGCGAACTAACTACACATGACTTACAACACGACGTAATAATAATTATTCAATTGCACAAAATCATCGACCGGTTTGAAAAGCGTCATAAACTATTAAGGCATTAGAGTGTGTATTTCCAGAATGGTCATAGAGGAATAACTTTCTGTATGGCGCATTTCTGCTTCCGGGCTCTTGTCCAATAACTGAGCTAACGCATGAAAAAGTCAGATAGAGGGACAGGAACAGAGAAATAGAGAGCATAGATGTTACGCTTATTTACTTTCTATATAAAGTATGGCGTATGGCTATTATTATGAATAGAATATTATCACAATTATTATTATTTTATCATTATTATTATCATTATTATTATTATTATCGATATCATAATACGCTAAAGTGTTACATGGCCGTACGTACGTTATCACCTTTCACGTACATTAAAAAAATATGTGATAGTCCTAGTGCCAAATGTACTTATTGGTGATAAATCTGGTGTCGCTAAGGTACACTTTTCAACTTTTCTCATTTGAAAATTAATTGTTCAAAAAATATTTTTTGAAATAGCTCCAGACAAGGCATGAAACCACTTGATGTAAGGAGCTGAACTACTACATTAAAATAAAAAAAACTAGCCCCAAATAAGTGTTATGTGGATAGATTTCTACCCAGAAAACTTCATTTTTCCCCTTTTTAAGAAACATCGTTCATGGAATGTTAGGACTAATGATAAAATAATTGAAAAGCGAAAATTACAAGGCTGCCAAAAGTAAGGTGAATGCCACATTTTAATTTCCTCACATGGTGTTGTCTCGTCAACTAGAAGAGTAATATTTAAAAGTAACATTTAAACATGTGGCATTCTTTTTATATATTTGAACAATATTTACCTGCCACTAATTTCACGGTAAGGAGACAGAATATATGTTGGTTTAAAAAAAATAAATTGCTACAAGTTTAATTAAATTAATAAAACAATATTTATTTCATTTATTGAACAAATATTTAGTTAATAACGACAATTATTTTTACTGAAGAAGAAAGAGTCATTTTTCCTCAATGGTATTGGTCTTGGCAGATAGCTGTCATTTCTAAAAGTATATCGTATACAGTAAATCATACAGACTGATGTAAAAAAAAAAAGTAGAATTTCCACGGAGTCTGGTCAGTCATTGTTATTATCAGTAAAGCTAAAGAGTTTTGTAGAGAGGTCGTACATTTCTCAGATGTCTATGAGTATCATCCTTATGTCAGCATTATATGATTCGCGAAATATAAAACCTGCAGATTGAATTACGTCCATGTGTGGTAAAGAGCCGCATCCTTTACGGGATAACCATGTTAATATGCATATGTATAGAAAGAACCGATGGATCTAAACTTTTATATCTCACTATTCCTTACGAGTAGTAGTTCCTCTGGTGACCATCGAAAAACGGATGCTTTGATAGTGTGAAGAGTGAAGCTTCGCGGTAAACCATTCTTGACAACAGAAAGGTGCCCTGCTTTAGTGATCGAAGCACCGTAATATGTACACGTTTGCCGAGCCGTAAATATACATTTAGCACCTATTTAACAAACTACCTAACATATGTGGCTACATAGCAAAACAATCGGTTCTTCGATATTGGTTCATGTTCAAATATATAGCAAACCTCTTCAGGATATGCTTGAAAGAAAGTTAATTATTATTTCACACGCACTAATATTTCTCACAGAATAATTAACAGTGGTCGTTCTCTAGAAAAAAAAGGATGGTGTTTAATAAAGAAAAAGTGACAAAAACTCTCTTTAGATTTCTACAAGTCTTCTCAATTTTCTATGCCAATTAAAACTAACTGCATTTTGACACCAACTGGTTACAATTAAGTGGTCACTGATAACGGGCGATTGCTTTTACTAGAATTGGAATGACAGTCCGCCTCCAATATTTTAGTACCACCGTCCGTTTCCAGTCGAGGGGTCGATGCTTCAGTCTATCCCCCCGACTCTTCGTAACCATTTTCTGTTATCAAAAATACTTTGATATTACCCAATTTCTTGTGATTTTTGTGAGGTGAAAATATCAAGTTTTTCTCATATATCTACCCGAGCAGTTGGAGTTTTATTGGGGTATCTTCGTATGTTCCAACTATTACATTATTTTTGCCACAAGTACGAAATCCATATCTGTGATTATTTACTAGCTATAACATGTGTTGTTCTATTGTAACTTAGTGAAAAAGTCTCCTCAGATGTCCGATACTCTCTGTAATAATTTTGCGTTCTCACTTGAGCCGTTTACCATTATTTATTCTCTGATAAATTACTGCAAATTTAATTGAATAATATTATTTACGATTCAAGTACTGCCCATTCCATGGATGTGTAGGTATCGCAGCTGCTCTGTACAATTCTCTCTATCCTATAGCTTTCCCCTCATTTTACACTTTTACGGCTATTGTGTGGGGTACCCACTTATTCTTGCGCAATTACGTTTTTTCCTAGGGATAATTTCAGATTATGGGATCTTCCAATCCATCCTGATAGTTTCCGCAGTATTGGTTATTATTTTCTCACTAGGATTTCTCACACAGGTTATCACAAGTGATTGTTCACTGATAATAACTGGCGGTGTGTCCTGGAGCCTGAGTGACAACAAGTCTCACCAGATTGCAAGTAGTTTCCACCTCTTCTGGTAATCATTGCAAATGACATTGCGTTATAGCAAAAGCCGCTTATCATTGATTTGTCACTGACAATGGCTGTTGGTATTTCACTGGGATTTAAGTGGCACCCTCCAAGGCTTTAGTATTCCCAGCAATCATTCCAGTTGGCGTCTTGTTGGTTCTCTCCGTCCTCAGTCCTTCCATCCTTCTTGAAACGTCACGACTTGGTGGTGTGGTACTAGCCGAATCTGGCGCCAGTTCTCTTGTGCTCATGTAGTCGCGTTCCTTCTTTTTTGTATCTATTAAAAGTTCCATGTTACTGGTTGGCGTTGTCAGTTTACCTGAGTTTGTTTCCTCATCAGTAGATCGTTTTAAAGATTTCAGCTGATTTCATCATTGCTGTCGTTGTATACTATCGGTCTTCTATTTGATTTCAATTTCTCCCAGTTCACTTTTAGTATTTTTCGGGACGGTTCACAGTGCTCCTACGATTATTGGTATTATATTGACTTTCTTCGTGTTCCATATTCCTTTAACTACTCTAACAAGTTACGTGTATTCGCTTAGTTTTTCTGCATCCTTTATATTTACCCCGTGGGATGCTGGACGGCGAAATTAACGATTTAGCAGGATTTCTTTTTTTTATTGATTATTAGGACATCCAGTCTCCTTGATTGGGAGAATTTATCTGTTTGTACCTCCATGTTTCAGTGTTTTTTCGCTATAAATAACTGACCCCTGTGAGTGTTAGAACTATTTCTATGGCCGTTCTTAAATGAAATTGTTTTTATTGTAGTGCTTTCACAACCTGGCGTGGAGTTTCTTATATTCTTATTGGGCCACTTTGCTGCATTCACTTATTAGATCGTTTACCGTTTCTTCTGTTTGTTCACAGAGTTGACATTTGCTTTTTTCTTGAGTTTTGTCGATTTTAGCTTTTATATAATTAGTTGTTATTCCATTGTTTTGTGCCGCTGTTAGTAGTGATTCTGTTTCTCCGTTTAGGACTCTGTTTACTATGCATGGTCAGGTGTTTTCGTGGATCTTTACTCTTGGTATTCTTATGAATCGTCCTTGTAGTTATTTATCTTCCTATCTATATTTTTCATTCTTGTGTCTATGTTCCCTGTATTGTGAATTCTCTGTGTTGGTTGCTGCGGTGGTCAGCATTTCTGTGTTTTATAAATCTGTTTTAGTGTAATCAACACAGTCTTCTCCCCATCTTTTCTTTTTCACATAGATTTGGTCAGTATTATCTGTCAGGTGTAACTAATTGTGCATGATCATTATTTTCTTAGTCTTCTGGTCAAAACGTTTCAGTTTGTCTGGCCCAGTCTATAAATAGTCCAGAACATCTTACTATATTTTAATTTATGTTACTACATTACTGCTATATATGTATGTCTCTAGGAGTTTTCTTTTTTTCTCTCGGGTGTTCTTTTCTAATCTTCTTTTTCATTTCTATTGATTTGACTGCGTTAGCTTCCAGGACCAAAAACTATTTTGATGTAACATGTTATTTTTGCTTTTCGCAAATAGCTTCAGCTTATTCATATACATGAGGTCATTTTTTTTTCTGCATTATACAACTTGTATCCGGCATCGTATTTTATAAATATATTGATGGGTTAAATCATGGCTATGATGGACTCTAGCGATGATAGAGAATATTCTTGTACGATTCTATCTTCATTCAAATCTTAGTTAGGTATTGTCAGTTCCAGTCTCATTGTTCCTATTTCTTTTTTAATCACATTGATGATCTTGTCTTATAGTTTTTATATCGTTAAGCACTCAACTATCCATGTCTACAATACCCGATTTATACCATGGCCAGATTCTTTTTATTTTTAAAAACTCTATTAGGATCTGTTGATTTATCTATAGCAGGTCATGCGTCCCTCTTTTCCTATTTCGGCATCCTTTCTGTTTATCGATAATAAAAGGGAGATATACATTTATTATTATTATTATTATTATTATTATTATTATTATTATTATTATTATTATTATTATTATTATTAATAATAATAATATTATTATTATTTTTGTGTTTGTTGTTCTCCCTCTACTTGTCCTACTCTTCTTTTTCTGGTTATTCCCTATTACTTTCATATTCACTGTTTCGGATTCTGCCTTACTTGGATTTCAGTAAAATACACTCATTTTACCCTTAAAAAAATTATTACTATCTGTGTTAGCATAACGCAGTTGGCTGGACCATTCAGATAATTTCTTTGAAACTCCAATAATATTTAACAAGCTTTTTCACGGGGAAGATAAGGGCGAGTTTGGCGCGTCCCAAGTGTACTGGTAGCCCGTAACGCTACATTTACCTTCGTATAGATTTCTTCTCTTCTTTTTTACTTTTCTGGTGGACAAATGCGTTAAGACGCCATTGTATTCTCTTGTGGGTTGATTCTAATCCCGATTATTTGTGGAGCCGGACTTTTCTTTGTACATTCCAGCTTCACGTACTCCGATCTAATCGCTCTACTTGCTAAACATTCAGAAAAGTTTGTCTTATCTGTATTGCACATGAATGTGTTTTTCTTTTATTATTCTGTTACTTTATGTTCTTGTGTCTGGTTTCAATATTGCCACATTTCAACTGATGTTTGAGACAAGCAAACGAATGTGTGAGGATCCCATTTGAATGATGCATAACTTAACTTAATTGATTATTAAGGTAGTAATAGTGACTGGTAAATTGCGGCGTTATTTCCTGTTTCTATTATGAGTCAATCCTGTGTCCCTTCATATGTGATAAGTAATGGAATGGTCAAGTAGATGAATAGTAAACCGCCCTTACATATTGAATCGACAATAACGAGTTCATTTCGTTTGGAATCTACTGTTGTCATTAAAGGCCTGACAAAATATTTAGACATTTTTTATATAAATATTGATAAGCTGTATTATTTTGACTTTTGTGCTAATCTTGGATGTAATTCTAATAATATTAATGTTGATCTATGTCTGCGTCTTTCTTCGTGAGCGTCTTGGCGACTCGGAAATCTTCATATCGAACTCAGAAATATGTACTGAATCTCGGACCTAACCCTTTATTAATATTTAATTTCTGTCAAGCATGACCGAGTAGAAGTCTTAAGTGTATGTTTTATTATATTTCTCATATCGCTTGCACTCAAAATAACACTTTCAACTTCCAGAATACTGTCTTTTACAACTAGTTATAACGTATAACTTTATACATTGAGCGACACGCCCATGTTGACTATATAAAAGTTGTAGTTTGGATTATTTCAGTTCGAAATAGCCTTAAGATTCGCGAGTTAGAGAATAAGCACATGTAGAAGGCTAGATGTTAATTGGACGACAAGTTGTGACAATAACATTCCGGATGAGAACTGTATTCTTAAAAGTCTACATTGTACACATGGCGAAATATGTTTTAAAACAAATACTAAATAATAAACAATTCTCTTACTTCCAAATAGTATATGTCTCCCTTGAGATAAATTTACTTGTATCTAATGTGCTACCCGATCTTGTGTTGAGCAAATACACACTTCAGAAAGAATGATTCTAATATGCTTCCCAGTGGTGTATTTAAAGTAAGGTAACATTTCAATATTTATTTACTCCTTCGCTAGGAGTTAGGCACAAGGCCAGTTTTATCTTACTCCCACAAGTAAGATGTGCCCCAAGCTCGGGTCGAGAAAGTGGGGTTTTAAAAGCCAGCGCTCGAGAGGTGAGCACTCTGGCCATTTAAAAATTGCCTGGGCAGCCCCGTCGGCATTCTCCGGTAAGGGCGCCTCAGACAGTAAGCAATAAACTTACTCCTCCCCAAAGAGGAAAGGCGAAGCCTGGGAGGGTGGACCTCCTAGAACTGCACAGGACAGGCGTGCAGTATCCATCGGAACAGATACTACACTTTGATCTTAGCCAAAAAACATTTCAATATGCAAATGTTCTTTCAACAAGTCTCTTCCGATGTTTATCATTCCTTACCTCTTTCAATGAACATTGCTTATTATTTGGCGTTACCGCAACAGACATTTACGATCGACTCTTGCAAGCAATGCCCGCTGATCTCTTGTCTGTAATTTGAGTGACTATGAATTGAAATGCCAGCTGCCGAGGGCGTTGTGAGCAGGCGTATTTGGTGACGTAATAAGTGATTTTTTAACGTAATTTGGCATTAAATGCATTTGTTGAAGAAAACAACATGTACAGACTTATACTCTTAAGCTATTATGTAAAATGAAAGTACAACACATTCATTATTGAATATACTATACAAATAGAATATACTATACACAGTCGTGTCATATAAAAAACGACCTATATATATATATATATATATATAAATATCTATATCTCTCTCTATATATATATGAAATATCCATTTCACCACTAAACGGACACCAACCGAACATTATCCCATAAACAGTACCATAAGGTGATACACAATCCATTTTTAACATTACGACAATAATCAAATATAAACCGCCATCGTATCGAATTTGAAATTGCGATGTTCTCATAAAATCAAAGCGTACACCATAAGTTTTTACAAACTTTTCAGAAAGCAATAACGCCTTACCAGAATCATTGCGTTAAACTATAATTCAAAGAACTAATAGTACACATAATCTACTCTTAATTTTAATCATATAATACACTTCAAAACATACATTGTTTGTCTTGATTTGTCCTCATATCCCCGTTTTGTGGTCATTTACTGCAGCAACACCATGCATATTTCAAACAATAAATTGGATACGAGTAGTTCGTACCGCTTCAACTTTTGAACCAGATAAAATCGACTTTTCGTTCGAATCCATTATCCAATAAGTAGGCGATGAAAAGAAGACGATAAGATAAATTGTTAATTGATTCAAAAGTAAATTGGCGATTGTTAACAATTTCTATGAAACAAAAGAGTGCAAAAAAAAACAAATAAAAGTCAACAAATGACTCTTACAAAAGGCAATAAAAGTAGGTTTCGGTGATATTAGTTTTACGCGTTACGGTTAGGTTAGGGTTAAGATAAAAATAACGGTTCGGTTTTTATCTGGTTTAATAGCTGGTCCCGTACGAAAATATCGTTTTTTAATTTCGCTTTCTCGTGAAAGTAATATGATAAAAGTTGTTTCATTAATTTTTCTCGTCAAAAAATAAATAAACATACGGCGAGTATTTCTCTTGCTTTAAAAGTGTTTACATTATTTTCTTTTTGGTGTGAACACCGCCTCGTTTTGACGTTGACGCAGGTTCGTGTTCATTCGAGTTTTCCGGCTGTTTATGTAGTTCATCGTCGTGAAAAGTCAGTGTTTTCTGTTTGAAAAGCGGTACAAATACCGATTAGTTTAACATAAGTACCCCATTACGTTTAGATTGGGTGAAGCGTGACTTCATGAATTTGTCATTGGTTTTAGTGTGTATTGTCGGCATTTGAATGGATTTCAAACTGGCATATCTGATTGAGTTGTCCGCAAATGTTTTTATTGGCATCCGACGAATCCCCGAAAGGGAACCAGCTATTAAACATTTATAAAAGTATGATATATTAAAACACGTACAGATGAAGTGAATCCCAATTGCGCATACACATAATATTGTTGTAATTAATTTGTAAAACTGTTTTGAAGATTTTAAGATTTTAAAATGATAACTTACTTTTCCTGGATAGTCTACACTACTATTTACTTCTTCCTATACTCACAACGTGTCCGCCAATGTAACCTCCACTTACGTCACATGCGGTCTTTCAAACTTGGGAACTTTTTACTGTCTTCACAGAGTAGACAATCGACTCTGCAATCTAGTAGGGGATACTTTTTCTCGTCCCTACATCCTTTTTCACGCTGAAGATATGTTGCTAGCCTCTCTGTACTGTATCGGTATGTTCATGACAGGTGCTCGACTGAGCACCACTTCCTAGAATTTATCTGTTTGACATTCACAGCAAAATCTCGTCTAACTACAACCACAACAAAAACCTTTCTTTTTCACTCTCTCATTAGTAAGAACAAAACGGCCATCTGTGGAACAAGATACCACAAGTCTTCAAGTCTAATGTAAACAAATACTTGTTGAGCCATCCTCTTCCATTATCAATTTTTCTTAAGTAATATTCTGCCCATCCTACCTATGGCTTCCGGTCACCTTACGGAGACGATCCTCTTCAAACTGACACACTCTTTAACCCTTAACTTCTAATGGACCCCGGACCTTGGTAAGCAGTTATCAATTATTTCTCGTCGAATTAATAGCTGCAGACAATGCGTCTCATTAAGTCGAACTGAATCCTCTATTTAATCCACTCATTTTCTCATCCCTATTTCCACGTGACCATAGTCCTAATAGTACAAAGCGTTGTTCAAACTGAGAGTCTATTTGAGGTTGAAGTTTTAATCATCACTTCCAGTGATAACAACTAACCATCACTTAAATTCACAGTTCACTCCGATTATGACTGGCAGAATGAGAACAATCAACGTCTGTGAATAAATACAAAATGTCATTAAACAATTCCCTACAGGTTTCCGAGTTCGACATCAGATTCCCATGTTCGATACGAAGCTTCACTAAGTTTAAAAAGCTCCACTTTAACCCTCCCGAGTTATATCGACCGTAATTATGTAAATATAGCAACCAAGATGTAAATAGTAGTCCGAATAATCATGTTTCGATTAAAAATCGACATTTGTTACAATACAAACTAATAACTGACGCAGAAAAGATTTTAGAGCATGGCTTAAAAAAAAATCGTATATTTTTCCTCCAACTCCAACTCAGACTCACAAGCTTTGGAGGTGTCAAGGTTTTTTATGATGTATCTGACCTAGGATGGTGTGATGACCAGGTCATCAAGTTTGGTTTCGGTCCGCAATGGGAATTTATGGAGGGGTGGTTTTCTTAGTCCACAATAGAGGTTGAGGCGAAACGCTGGGCAAGTTGCCGTGCAAACGACATCATTGTGGTTTGATAGTGGGGAATCGTTGATTGACCATTGTTCACCACCCTATTGTAGATTTTCCAGAAATCGCGACTACCTCGTTCCTCTGACTGAATGCGTTGTTTTTTTTTTAACTCAGTATACCTTCTCTTTGCTTCACCTATCACGGCATTACAATTGTTTATTTACTCTATAAATTTCTGTCTATTAGTAGCTGACTTATGGCGGCCGAACTTACAGAATGTTTGCTGCCTCTCAGCAATGTCAGCGGCACATTCCGAGGTTTACCATTGGGGAGAGTGGAGCTTGCTAAAGAATTTTCGCATGCGAACATAGGCTTCAATGTCTGCTTTTACCCATTCAATTAACTAATTTGCACACTAGTAAGCAGAAGTGGGAAGGTTTCCCTCCATGGGGCGTCGCTGATCTGATCTCTGATTGACTCAAAATCAGCCTGCTCGTAGTATCTCGTTATTTTGAGCAACGGCTCATCAGCTGTCGGACGACTTTTGAGGGTGATATAGATCATTAGCACAATGTGATCAGCATTCCGGAGTGTGCTATGAGCTTTCGTCACACAAGCCTCACGCATTGAAAATGTTTAGAAGTGAGGCTTGCTGGTCTACTCAATCGACAGTCTGAGAGAGGGAGTGAACTAAGGAGAAAGTAAACGTAGATTTGCTCGCTGCGTTAGTAAGGCTGGAGAATCCCAACCAGTCACGGTGGTGTGCATTAAAATCCCCAAATACATGTATCCGGGCATTCGAGTTAATTAAGAGTGCTCTATCTATGCTTTCAGAGACAGAGTTTAGCAGGGTACAGTATTGGGCCGAAGGTGAACGGTATAAGAAATACAAGTAACTAATGCTGTGATGTAAAGTCAACTAAAGTACATGTAGTCTTAGTCATCCGATTCTAACCTATGTTATATGGTAAAGGGGAGAGTGCTCATAACATTAACTCATAGCTCGTGCATATGTTTGTCAGAGTCTTTACGGTAGAGTGGAAGGTATTCAGTCATGTCAATGTGGTGAGCAGAACATGAGGATTGAAGGTTTGTTTCACTTAGTGCTAGGATATCCGGGGAGGTTGTCAACAGAAAAATGTCTACGTCGTTGATGTGTGTTCTAAGTCCCCAGATATTTTTGAATGCGAGCTTCAAGGTCAGAGGCGAAAGTGTTTTGTTGTTGGATGTCTGGTTTAGGTTTGATTTGATTTTTTTATAATGACATGTTTGTTTTGTTATAGCGAAGGTTGGGCAAGGTGTGACCTTGTTATGTGCCAATAAGCTCACACAACTAGTCCATTAGTCACGACCTGGTCCATGGGGGATGTGGCCTCGGGAAAGCCTATCGGAGATAACTGCAGTGTTCCTTTCCATGCGCGACATGCCACATACAACTACCCACGGGATTATGCAACTGATGATGGAGCAGCCGTGTTTAGCGCTACTCAATAGTTTGGGCTCCTATACTTTAAGTCGGAAACAGCAACCAAACAAGCTGTCTACCCTGTACCCCCAACTTGTCGGAACAAGAGCGACCCAGACAGGTCATGTAAGACTTTGTGACGAAAACATTTTCCCTTAATTGAGAGAAAGAGAAACGGCGTCCACTGTCTGAGTAAGGAAACAAGCCCAGCCACTGAGTGTTTTTGAGGAATCCCAGCGCTGGCACCTCTGACAAAGAAGGAGTGCAAAGGCCGGCGATGGCCAGAACATATAAAGTCTTTAAACAATAGTAGGTGTGCAAACCGAATATTTTGTTCGAGATTCCAACTCGAGAATAGTTGTCGTTCGGGACTAAGGAGGTCTCCCCCCTAAACGGTTTGCTGCAACAGCGTAAGTAGTTGGTAGCAAGGTTTTATTGTCAGAGATTTCCCTCTCAGAGATGAACGGGCTGACAAGGTCTTACGGGTCCAACACACTGAGAGAGGAAAATAGCCCGCGTCCGTGTATTAGTCGGGTATTTTCGAGCCCCGACAGGTTAAAAAAGACTTCCATATATATATATATATATATATATATATATATATATATATATATATATATATATATATATATGTGTGTGTGTGTGTGTGTGTGTGTGAATATATGTAGATAGAAAAAGTTTACTGAACACTGCAGAGGAAACAGAAAGTTGAAGATAAGTTTCCCTCTCGCAAGTAAGTAAAAATAAGAGAAAGACAGCCAAACCGGCAGGCAAGCGTGGGATTTCAAGATTTTCTTCAGTGGGAAATAAATAGACAGACAATAAGATAATATATATCAATAATTAAACACATTTAAGTCAAACAAAGAATTAAGTGCATTAGAATTTAGAGAAAAATAATATGTGAGTGGCCAAAAGAGTAAGAAAAGAGAAACAGAAAAAATAAATAAAAAAGTGCTTATATTTTCATCGTTGGTATGGGGAAATATCGTGTCTAGCCTGGCGCGCCTAACCTACGAATTACTTTAGTGGGAGGAGAGTTACCTAATTTGAGGAAGGAATTTGACGGGAGGGGGTATCTTTTTCACGCTGTTCGAAGACATTTTTTCTTTTCTATAATTTAGGACGACTTTTTTATTATTTGCATATCGTTGGCCGAGTAACTAGAGTGGTTGGGATATATTGTTTTGAAAATAGTGAAAAAAATCATTTGCCTAGCTCCTTTGCGATTTAGGGATGGCTCTTGAATTCTAAAAAGTAGTGGATACATCTTAGCCCAATGGAAAGAACACTTTGAAGATCTGTTAAACCGACATCCAGTCGTAGACGACAATGCGATACATCAAATCCCGCGGCGGTATGTGGGCACTTCATTGAATTCCTTTTTATGATGAGGTCAAGACTGGCGTCCTTGCTTTGAAAAATAATAAGGGTGCTTGTATAGACAACAGCCCTGTCGAAATCTTTAAATCGAGTAGACCACTCCTGTATTTACAACTGCATCAACTTATTGTAAAAATATGAGTACATTAGAAATACCTAGTTATTTAATATAAGGTACAATTACAACCATTTTCTAGAAACAAGGAAGAACTGCCTGTAGAAATAATACATGCATTACACTACTATCAATATCTAGAAAAATATTTGCACGTGTCTTCACAAAGAAATAAACACCTTTCGCTTAGTCTGTTTTACCCGAGTCACAATTTGGCTATCGACCTGCTCGTGGCACAAACGACATGATTCGGTATAAGGCAGCTTCTGGAAAAATGTCGAGAGTAACAGCTACTACTATATATAGCTTTCATTGATTTAACAAAAAAACCTTTGATAGTGTAACCCGTTAACTACTCTAGGAAACTTATCAAAATCTGGTTGTCCAGAGAAGTTCATCAAAATAATGAAACTGTTTCACAACGATATGACTGCAACGAGAATCGCAAATGACAGCTCTACGGATCCATTTAAGGACACATCTGGGGTTAAACAGAAATGTATGGCTGCGCCGACGTTATCTTCAATATTTATTGCGGCTGTATTGTAACTAATGGGTGGTCAACTTCTACCTGGTCTATATATAAACTAAAAATGGATGGTGGAGCTTACAACGTTAGACGGCTGAAGGCCAGAACTTATGTCATTTCAATATGCAGATGATAAGGCGGTCTGTGCTCTAGCTCAGGAGGGCTTACACACCTCGATTAATGCTTTTGCTGATGCATGCTCAAGACTAAAAATATACGTTAGAAAAACTGAGATGTTATTTCAGCCTTCACTTCAAGATGACAACAAAAGCCCTCCTAATATAAAATTAGGCCACGAATTGCTAGAAAACGTGGATCGCCTCGCGTACCCAGGTAGCACCCTTCCTTCTAATGCCACCATTGATGACGACATCCAATATCCTATATATCTGTAAGTGCTGCTTTCGGTAAACTTCGTCAGAGTTTTTGATGATAAAGATTTAAGGTGTGATACCCAAATACTAGTGTATCAACCCATTGCCCTTCCACCACTTTTGTATGCATCGGATATCTGGACGACATACCGTCTACATTTTATAGCACTCGAAAAACAACATCAAATACTTTTACGAATTAAAAAAAAATAACTGGCAAGATTGTCGAACCAACATCAGTGTCCTAGAAGAGTCTGCTTTCTCTAGTGTATATGATTTAATTGTTCAAAATCGTTTGAGATGGGCGGGTAAGGTTGAAATAATGAGCGACCAGTGCTATCCTGAGAAAATAGTTTGTTTCGGTAGGCTACGGACATTTCATGGTGTGCAATAGCGTGTGTATACACACTTATAATCATCGGTTGATTAGTTTAGCAGTGTAGACTGTGCATACACATATATAAACCTATATACATACCTAACTTCTCATGAATATATATATATATATATATATATATATATATATATATATATATATATATATATATGCATATAATTAATCCGATACACTAAACTTTATGTTAATTTTATTATCGAAAATAATTTAATTAGAATTACACTTCCTTCAAAAATGATCGTATTCAGGAAGCAATTGAAGCGAATGGTGCTTCATGAGTTTAAAAACGTACCTATCCGAAGAGACACAAAATATTTACTCAGTTTATGAAAAAGAATGTCTAAATAAACGAATGGACACAATATATTATACAAAATTAAAAAATGGAATTTCGTCTTAAAATTCAAGACCAATCAGGACATAACGTGAGTCTTATAAATAGCTAGTGGGGAATCTGTGAATATAAATCACTCAATCTCAAGTTTTACCTAAAAAGAAAGCATAATTCAAACTAAACAACTGTCGTCGATACTAAAAATTTAAAGCGAAATGAAATGTCTTAAGAGAAATATGAATCGCGATTTGAGATCCGCAGATAATGAAAAAACAATTACATATTCATTTAAAGTTACATGTGCCCAAACACATACACACACACACACACACACACACATATATATATATATATATATATATACATTTATAAATCAATAATATTTTTAAAATAGACCCATATACACATGTGTTGCATGCCAAACCTGCGATCGTTAGTATGAGAGGGGGGCTCGCCGCTGGCTACACGATTCGATCCCCGATACGAAAGTCATGTTTGATTCAGTAGCAGAGGCGAGTACCATTGCTAAACGCGCATTGTCTATAGATCGGAAGTAAATTAATATCCAAATAGGACACACGGTAACTATCTAGCAAGCAGTCGAAAGAGAACTCAATAGGTGTAGTCTATAGTAATGTATTGCGCAGAATGATAACTTGTTGTCAACTTAACTTAAAGCTCAATTTTGCCAGAGCTTTGAATAATTATTTTCAAATAAATGATATTTAAAAAATAGACGCATACACACGTGTTTCATGGTTAACCTACAATCGTCAGTATGGGAGGAAACTTTCAGCGCCAGTCACACACTTCAAACACCGATATTAAAGTCATGTTTTTCTCATGAGCTGAGGGGCGTGTATATATATACACCATATAATATAAATTATTATATTAGACATACCCATCTCGTCCAATATTAAACACAAGTTGCGAACTAGTAAT
>OY744540.1:29655952-29678452 GCA_963556195.1 Sepiola atlantica | reverse complement strand
AATAATTTATTTTTAAAAACAAATAATCTGCGTTGTGCAAGGTTTTCTAAATATTTTATAAAAAAAAATATCTTCGTTATTATTGCCACCCACCCAACGCTTCAAAATGTGTGACTTTTTAATATACTCTTCCACGCCGACCACGTGACACACAGCCACATCAACATTTTTCTTTCTTCGTCAAAACACCTAGACGGATTTTCAACTTGACCACGAGAATGTCTCAACCAAGAGGAAAAAAGAAAAAAAAGAAAAAGAAATATTCTTCTGAAGATGGTAGATTTACCGAAAGTACTCAAGTTTATATAAAAAAAAAATGTTTTTAAGATGAATAAATAATTTATTTTTAAAAACAAATAATCTGCGTTGTGCAAGGTTTTCTAAATATTTTATAAAAAAAAATATCTTCGTTATTATTGCCACCCACCCAACGCTTCAAAATGTGTGACTTTTTAATATACTCTTCCACGCCGACCACGTGACACACAGCCACATCAACATTTTTCTTTCTTCGTCAAAACACCTAGACGGATTTTCAACTTGACCACGAGAATGTCTCAACCAAGAGGAAAAAAGAAAAAAAAGAAAAGAAATATTCTTCTGAAGATGGTAGATTTACCGAAAGTACTCAAGTTTATAAAAAAAAAAAAATGTTTTTAAGATGAATAAATAATTTATTTTTAAAAACAAATAATCTGCGTTGTGCAAGGTTTTCTAAATATTTTATTAAAAAAAATATCTTCGTTATTATTGCCACCCACCCAACGCTTCAAAATGTGTGACTTTTTAATATATATATATATATATATATATATATAATCCAGGTAAAACATCCACAGGGTAGTAATCCAAAGAATTTTAATTGGGTTTATAAAAAGTGCTCAATATCCAATAGAGTTTTATAGTTGATTATTTTTATTTACACAGACATGTACAAAATCTGCGACACTGACATGCCGATGTTATCGATCAACAGCTATTACAAACTGAGATTTTATCACGGAGAGTTAGAATCCGATCTTAACCCTAGATCATATTTGGAAAGAATTAAATGGAGAAAGAAAGAAAAAGAAAAGACATTTAAATTTCAAAATTTAGGGAGTCACGTGGTTGCGACCGTTAAAAAATCAAAATATTAAAGTCCAAAACAAAAATACAAAAAACAAAAAATAATAAAAAATAATAATATAAAATCTTATATATAAAGTAAAGACGTGTTTTCCCCTGTACCTTCGCGTCGAATAGGAAAATAAACTCGAACTCAATACGTTACTACAATCGCTACAACATAAAGTCTATTCAAACTCTAGAGGCTTACATCCACCACGGGCAAATTGTTACTTTCGTTCCTCCATCAGTCACTCTCCCATAAAAAGACACCATACAGGTAGTAGCAAGAACATTTCTCTCTAACATTTTACTCCTCCCACGCTACCAGTCTACACCGGGTACAAATACACAACGGATACTTTACACATTTTACACCTTATTATTTATGTTAGGTCCGTCTTCACATTACAACACAGTAGCATACGTTGCACAGAAAATATAACAGACGCTCCCTTCAATACATGTGCCTACGTCATTTCCGTTAAATACTATTACGCAATCTCATACTCTCATCCTCGAACAGCGTATACAGTTCACGAAACGCCTGCAACATTCACTACGCTTAAACAGTTATGCCGATTTCCCTTACCGACCTACGACAACTTCAGGTAATACGCCGTTCCTGTTCTGCTATTTACATTATACATCTACCATGAACAAAATTACGTTTTACTTACTTTAAATAAACAAACTTCTACACAATTTGAACCAACGGAATACGTTAATAAAAAAACAAACTGTTACAGATTAACCGATTAACATTCCCTAATCCTTACCTCACACGGATTTCCCCCATTCTTTTAATGGCGATTAATTTACATTATACCTTAACATTTAAAAAATAACTGTTCACTATTCTAAGAAATTTGTAATTCCTACAATAAATAAACAAATATTACTTTTATAAATTATTATTAAATAAAATACAATAACAATTGCTTTTTTGGGATCACCTTCCCTCGCCGTTAAATACTTAGAGAAAATAAACAAAACATAAACAAACCGATTACATACATTTATTCTTTACGTTTTTCACATTAGTTTACATAAACGACACCAATTACATAATAACAAATACATTACATTTCATCTCTAAAAAATAATATACAAAAATTACGTTTTCCTTACTAAAACAAAACAAATACAGTTACTTCTACAGATTTTGACCTACCGTAATACTTTACGAAAAAAAACCCCAACGGATTACGTTAAGAAAAAAAACACGGTTACAGAATAGCCGATTACATTCCCTAATTCTTGCTTCGTACGGATTCTTCCCATTCTTTTAATGTCTATTCATTTAAATGATAACTGTTCATTTCCAAAAATAACTGTTGACTATTTTGAGAAACTTTTAATTCGTACAATAAAAAAAAAAAATTGTTTTTATAAATTATTACTAACTAAAATACAATAACAATTGCTTCTTTGGGAAAACTTCCCTAACCGTTAAATACTTTGATAAAATAAACAAAACATAAACAAACAGAAAAGATACATTTTTCCTTTACGTTTTTCTCATTATTACACTTAAAGGACAGCGATTACAGAATAACAAACATGAAACATTTCAACTATAAAAAATAAGATAAAACAATTACGTTTTTACTTACTAAAAAAAACAAAACAACTTCACTTCTACAGAATTTGACCCAACGTAATACGTTCGGAAAAAAAAGGTTATAGATTAGCCAAATGACATTACCTACTTCTTCCTTCGCACGTATTTTTCCCATTCTTTTAATGGCTATTCATTTAAATGATTACTTTTTATTTTCAAAATAACTGTTCACTATTTTGATACAGTTTATTTCATACAATAAAAATAAATATTATTATTTTCATAAATTATTAATAAATAAATGACACTAACAATTGCTTCCTTGTGAAAAGTTCCCTCAACGTTAAATACTTTGAGAAAATTACCAAAACATACACAAACAGAATAGATACATTCTTTTTAATCCAATGTTGGGGGGGGGGATTGAAATCTCAGCGATTAATTAAAGAGGCCTACAGAGCCCCATTAAAATCACCCCACCCCACATTATCTTTGTATACAAATTCCATTTTCTTTGGCTGAAAAGACAAATGGAACATGAGCACCACTGAAACACACACATAATTAATGTAACCTGCAGAGCATTACAAATTGTATTCGGATGGTCGGGGAGAAATAAAATGACGATTATATGATTATTTTCAATAAGGAAGAGTATTCGCTATTTTTTTAATTGACTGCGATTGAGTGACATGAGTCAAATGCCGAGCAGTGGGGTGTGGCGGGATTGATAGGTTGATGTGGTGGATCTGTTTTGAAAAGTAACAAAATATAAATAAACCGAAAAGAAAAATATTGTATCCGAGAGAGGGGGGCATAAAACACCGAATTGTACAATATATTTAAATCGACAGAAGACTCAGGAATGTGCAGAAAATCCATCAACGTTACTTCTACTATTTCGAAAAGTAAAACAAATAAAACTAAACCGAAATAAAAAAAACATGTATTGGGAGGGGGGGGTGGAAATTGCCTATTATATGATTATTTATAATAATAAACACTATTCTCTATTTTTAAATGACTGCGATTGAGTCACATCGGCCAAATGCCTGGTGGCGGACGATGGTGGCCGTGAAAAGTGCTGCTCGTTTTATGTTACGATTCACCTTCTGGCGAGCAAATGTATGGGCCGATTAGATATAACTCTTTCTCAAACACTAAATTATATATTGTTCTTGCATTGCAAAGCATGCTTCACAGAGGAAACGTATATATCCAACAATTTCAGATGGCGATGGAGCATAATGGTGGTGCAACAAAAATTGAGATCTTCTGACATAGATTCAGTTATCAGTGTGGAAATTCCGGATCCAGTGGCATCTTTTACATGATATCATTAGGCACCATATGATTCATGGACCATGTGGAAACATAAACAGATGTTCACTCTGTCTCAAAGATGGACACTGCAGTAAGAGATATCCCAGACACTTCTTGAGTGAAACTCAATCAGATACAAATGGCTACCCACAATATCGACAACTATCTCCTTTAGCTGGAGGTTTTGAGACGACAGTTACCCTACCTGGCAACATAACAGTTCCGGTAGACAACCGATGCATTGAACCACATAATAAACTGCTTTGTAAGATTTTTGATTCACATATCAATGTTGAATATTGCAACAGCGTGAAATCAATAAAATACATTTGTAAATATGTAAATAAAGGTAGTGATCAAGATACCTTCACAATTGAAAGTAATGCTCATGCTGAAGTTAAGAGTACGAAACGGAACGTTACATATCAACCAATGAAACCATTTGGAGAATACTTAACTTTCACATACATGTATATCATCCCCCAGTTATTCACCTATCAGTTCATCTAGAAAATGGACAGCGGATATACTTTACTGAAAGTACTGCGGCAGATAGAGTTGCAAATCCAACTTCAACCACTCTAACAGCTTTCTTCAAATTGTGTCAAACAGATTTTTTTGCATGTACACTTTTGTACTCAGAAGTTCCACTTTATTATACCTGGTACACAAAAAATAAGGTCTTCAAGCAACGATTACAGGGTAAGCCAGTTCCAGGCTATCCGTGCGTTAAAAAAACAGAAGTTTTGGGCAGGGTATGCACAGTGCATCCAAATCAATTTCACTGCTTCTGTTTGAGACTGCTTCCACACAATGTTAGAGGTACACAGAGCTTTAATGACCTAAAAACGATCAATGGTCAAGTTATGACTACATTCAGGGATGCATGTAGTGCACAGGGACTACTTGAAGAAGCTTTTACTGAAGATTTCCTTCATAGGAAATGCAATCAACAGCCTGAAGTTGATATAACACTTTCAGACGACATCTTCAATATGGCTTTAGTACATATAGAAGCTATGACTTATAGGATGAATGGTAAAACACTGACAAAATTTGGTCTTACCTCACCTAATCGATCTAAATCGAACTAAATAATGAGAAAATTCATATTTTTCGTACTATAGTTAATACTGTAGAAGATCAGCAAGGTGGCCTGATATTCCTTGATGCACCCAGAGGTACAGGAAAGACATTTGTTACCATGTTAATTCTTGCTAAAGTTAGGTCAGAAGGCAAAATAGCTGTGGCAGTCACATTATCTGCCATTGCAACCACTCTTCTTCCTGGTGGTATAACAGCTCACTCCACATTTAAGTTGCCATTATCCTTAACAAAAGATGCTGATCCAATTTGTCTAATAGAAAGAGGATCAGAACCAGCTAAAGTTTTACAGAATTGTTCCTTGATCGTATGGGATGAATGTACAATGGCACATGAACAAGCGTTCGATGCTCTAGATAAAACATTGCGTGATCTCAAGAAACGTGATGTTGTTATGGGTGGCATAACACTTTTATTATCAGGTGACTTCCGACAAACGCTTCCTATTGTTCCACGTGGAAGTCCCGCTGACGAGCTTAATGCTTGCATTAAATTGTCATATTTGTGGAAGTACATTAAGACTGTAACGTTAGTTACAAACATGCGTGTACATCTCAATAGTGACCCCATGGCTGGTGAGTTTGCCTCCCTACTCCTAAAAATAGGTGATGGCAAGCTTGCAACAACCAACAATGGCAAGATTGTTATTACTCCAGGTATTGGCTCAATTGTTTCATCACTCACAGAACTTAGTAGCAAAGTTTATCCAAATATAGCCGACAACTATGTGCATCCTGAATGGCTAACGGAGAGAGCAATTCTAGCTAGTGAAAATGACATGGTACATGTCATCAATCAACAACTGCTTGATGAAATTCCAAGTGATAAACAAACTTTCACTTCTGTGGATTCTACTCTCGATGACGACCAGGCTGTACAATACCCTACAGAATTTTTAATTTCATTAGAATTGCTTGGTATGCCAACACACAAATTAAAGCTGAAAGCTGGATGCCCAATTATGTTACTCCGGAATCTTGATGTTCCAAGGCTATGTAATGGAACGAGACTGTGTGTTAAACGCATGAAACCTCATGTGATAGAAGCTGTAATACTAACTGGTGTGGCAACGAGCAAACTGACATTCCTTCCCAGAATACCCATTATTCCGTCGGATTCTGCAATATAATTTAAAAGGCTTCAGTTCCCAGTTAAATTGTGTTTTGCCATGACAATTAACAAGTCCCAAGGACAATCATTGGCAGTGGTTGGTCTAAACTTGACTTCACCTTGCTTTAGCCATGGGCAGTTTTATGTAGGATGTTCAAGGGTAGGCTCTCCACAATGTCTATACATATTGGCACCAGAATGTAAAACATCAATCCTATTTTAATTACTTACATTACTTCCAGTGAAATGATTTATTTTCTGAATCTATTTATTTAACTTAAAAATTAAAATCAGGCTGTTATCTTTCCCCGGGCAACGCCGGGACACGGGTCCTGCTAGTATAAAATAAAGTAGAAAAGAAAGGTAGAATTAAAAAGGATAGATAGATAGATAGATAGATAGATAGATAGATAGATAGATAGATAGATAGATAGATAGAAAGACAAAAGTCATTTGCGGTCCAGACGGAGAGTAGGGGAGAGAGGTACATACAACTGAATGTGTCAAAAAAAAAAACTCGAAAAGTTGTTTTTTTCTCATCGGCCCAAAACAACCTCATTTCAAATCAGCAGCAATCAGTAGCATCACGTTTGTACGCGTACGTGCGTGCGTACGTGTGTGTTGAGAGGGGGTTGTCGTTAGCACATTTGGCCGCTAATGCAGTATCACTCTCTAATCGTTGCACTTTCTCTTAAAGTTATCAAGTTATCATTAATCAATTTATAAATCAATCAAAATAGCTATTAGATACATTAGTTTACACAGCTAGTTGTAATAATAATAATTATAATAATAATTGAAATGATAGTAGTAATAATAATAACAACATCGGTAATAATTTAAAAATGATGAGTACTACTATTAGCAAGCATTATTCATGATAATGATAATAATAATAATAATAATAATAATAATAATAGTAATAATAATAATAATAATAAAAATAATACAAATAATTTTATTTTCTACTATAACTGATACTTATGGCCACTATTATATCAATTGTTACCATACCCACCTCTAATATTATTATTAGTTTTATTAATATTATTATTACTAATATTATTATCATTACTAATATTACCATTATTAATACTACTATTATTCTTATTATTATCATTGCCATTATTATAATTCTTATGATTTTTGTGGTTACCATTGTTATCATTATTATAGCTATCATTAATATTTTTACTATTATATATATTATTAATATTATTACAACAAATAATTTCTATATTATATGATTATTTATTTTAGTCATCATATTCGCAACTACTATGATTAGTGTTTATTTATGCCTTTTTTATTTTTCTTTATCTTCTAATTTTCCCTAATTAATTTTATCCAACTATTGCTTACTATTATGGAGTATTATTATTGATTATTATGATTATTATTATTATCGATATTTCTTAATATTTTAAATCTTATTATTTGCCATTTCTGCACTATTATCGAGATGATTATTATTATTATAATTGTGTTATTATTAACATCAATGTGTTTACTCTTACTATTATTATCATAATTTTTATTATTAATTATTATTAATTATCATTGATTACCATTATTGTAATTATTATTATTATTTTTTATTATTATTAATTTTATTATTATTAATAATAATGCTTTCTAATAGTAGTACTCATCATTTCTAAATTATTACCGATATTAGTATTATTATTATTATTATTATTACTAATACTAATGTGTTAACGACACCCACCCCCTAAACCCGCACGCACGTACGTACGCGTACAAACGCGCTGCTACTGATTGCTGCTGATTTGTAATTATGTTGTTTTTGGCCGATGAGAAAAAAACACTTTTCGAGTTTTTTTTGGACGGATTACGTTGTATGCACCTCCCTCCCCAACTCTCTGTCTACCCGCAAATGACTTCTGTCTTTATTTCTATCTATATATCTATCCTTTTTAATTCTACCTTTCTTTTCTACTTAATTTTATATTTTATATTAATACTTTTTATTATTTTTTGTTTTTTGTAATTTGGTTTTGGACTTTAATATATTGATTCTTAACGATCCCAACCATGTGACTCCCTAAATTTTTAAATTAAAATTTCTTTTCTTTTTCTTTTTATATCCTTCTCCATTTCATTCTTTCAAAATATGATCTAGGGTTAAGATCGGATTCTAACTCTTCCTGATGTGACTTCAGTTTGTAATAGCTGTTGATAAATAACATCGACATGCCAGTGTCGCAGAATTTTGACATGTCTGTGTAGATAAAATAATCATATATATATATATATATATATATATATATATATATATATATATATATATGTTTTATTTTTCTGACCAATGATGAAAGATATATGTTCAGAGGTAAACATTTTTTTCAATTTAAGCAGACAATTTTTTTAGCATGAAACCAAAGATATCGGTGTTCAGAATATCAACGTATTTCAAAACATTTTTTAAAGTACAGTTCTAAATACATTGAAAAGGACGCTTTAAAATATATGAAATTGATACTTTTATATGAAATGTGTAACGTGTTTTTCCATTGCATTTTTTATTAATTGTACTTTTTTCACTTGCCACTGACAATGATCATACTAAGATGTTCTTGAACTTATATTTTAAGCGTATTTTTAGCGTATTTCAGATGTATTTTGAAACGTACATTTTGACCTTATTTTGAAACGTACGTTTTGAACTATTTTGAAACGTACGTTTTGAACTTTTTCTGAAACGTACATTTTGAACTTATTTTGAAACGTACATTTTGAACTTATTTTGAAACGTACATTTTGAACTTATTTTGAGACGTACATTTTGAACTTATTCTGAAACGTACATTTTGAACTTATTTTGAAACGTACATTTTGAACTTATTCTGAAACGTACATTTTGAACTTATTCTGAAACGTACATTTTGAACTTATTTTGAAACGTACATTTTGAACTTATTCTGAAACGTACATTTTGAACTTATTTTGAAACGTACATTTTGAACTTATTTTGAAACGTACTTCAAGACGTATATCTGTAAATCTGTAAATATTTTGAAATACGTTGACATTTCTAAAAACAATATACTTGGTTTTTGCCTTAACAATTGTCTGCTACGACTGAACATTCTTTTTTACCTGTGAACATATATTCTAAATCATTTTTCAGGATTAATAAAACTTTGTAAAATAGCTCTAGTCACGCACTACAGAGATATAACATACTTTAAATGTGGAATTAATACATATATATATATATATATATATATATATATATATATACATATATATACATATATATCTAAATATATATAAGTATATATAAATATATATATGTATAAATATAAATATATATATATATATATAAATATATATAAGTATATATAAATATGAATATATATATATAAGTATATATAAATATAAATATATATATAAATATATATATAAGTATAGATAAATATAAATATATATATAAATATAAATATATATATATAAATATAAATATATATAAATATAAATATATATATATAAATATAAATATATATAAATATAAATATATATATATATATAATATATATAAATATATATATATATATAAATATAAATATAAATATATATATATATAAGTATATATAAATATGAATATATATAAGTATTTATAAATATATGAATATATATATATAAATATAAATATATGAATATATAAATATATATATATATATATATATATATATATATATATATAATGACGGACGTAACTTGTGGGATCATAAAATCCTTACTGAGTGTTAGATAATGGCCCTGGAGAGATTGGCGCATCTGTGGAAGTCGGGTTTGACTTGCGCCATTTTAACGCGCGGCAGTCGAGTGCAGAACAAGGCTGGTTCTCACCGTCTGAGCTGGCAGACATAATAAGGTTACCGAGTGATGAGACCTGAGTTGAGAGAGGTCAGTCTGCAGCTGTGAAGAGCTGGCCCTGCGTGACAAACGAAGGGACCTGTGACGTCACTTGTTCTCGCGAGAAACGAATTGGAGTCAGTCTGGTTACGAAGGGCAAACTGTAAAGACGTGTGATTCCAATGTAAGAATACGGAAGATTTTCCTAATGGGAAGAAAAGCGCAAGATCCTTCCCCCTCTCTCTAGGAATAGTTAAGAATACATTAATAATCTAACTACGATTTTCGTAAATCTCTCTTTCTCTCTCTCACAACGATAGCAAAACACCTCAACGGGCAATAGAAACTGTCGCCGAATAAAATAAAGTAATTAAAAGAAAAAGTTTGTTGTCTTATAAAGCGACAGAGGTCGTTTGTTACAATCAGCTCATGGAGATGGTCACTACAGCACAGAAGCGAGGAAGGTGCTCAACCACTAGACGACAGAGCAAATTCTTCTTCTGCTTACAATAACCTATCATGTCGCGAGAGAATTCCGGAGTTTTGGGAAAAAAAATTAACAAAATTTACATTTTAAGACGGGGGATCAGTCTTCTTCGTCTTTTCCCACAGTCCATTTTTCACAACTTTTTAGGTCTTAAAATCTCAATTTTTTTAAATTTCTTTCCAAAAACCCCGAAATTATCTCGCGACATGATAGGTACTTGTAAGCAGAAGAAGAATTTTTAAAATTTGAGATGGTCAAAAAGAGGGGGATCAGTCTACGTTGAATTTACATTGAAAACTGATCCCCCGTCTTAAAATCTAAATTTTCTGAAATTTTTTCCAAAAACTCCGGAATTCTCTACTGACATGATAGGTAATTGTACACCGAAAAAGACTTTTTAAAAAATTGAGATGGTCAAAAAGTGGGGGATCAGTCTACGTTGAATTAACATTGGAAACTGATCCCCGCTCCTAAAATGTAAAATATTTGAATTTTTTCCCAAAAACCCCGGAATTCTCTAGCAGCCTGATAGGTAAGTGTACACCGAAAAAAGAAAAAAAAACTGGTCATTAAAAAGTTGTGAAAAACGGACTGTGAGAAAAGACGAACATGTGCCGTTTTTTCTTTTGTATGTAATATGTGTAAAACATATGATTCAAATATTTGCTGTTTAAAAACAACAGAAAGAAACACTATTTAATGTAATAGAAATGATTGCATTTACCGATTCAGGTTTCTCGCGCACGTAATGAAAACAGAGGGAGTAGGAGTGGTGAAATCTATGAGAGGCAAAGTGGGAGGTGTTTTTTTTACATAACAGAAGCATTTCTATGTAAGTATTAAAATGAAAAAAAGCTATATAGATAGATTTCTATGAGTCGTTCTGTTTATTATAATTGTTTTTTTTTTTGGATGTAATATGTGTAAAACATATGATTCAAATATTTGCTGTTTAAAAAACAACAAAAGGAAACACTATTTAATGTAATAGAAATGTGTGCATTTACCGATTCAGCTTTCTCGCGCACGTAACGAAAACAGAGGGAGTAGGAGTGGTGAAATCTATGAGAGGCAAAGTGGGAGGTGATTTCGTTCACCGATCACTGATATTAATAATGATTGTTGTTGTTTTGTTTGTTTGTTTTTGTTTTTTAAAAGGGAGGAGGTTTTTTGAAATGCGACAGACTTTACGAAGTGCTCCCGTTGAATGTTTTTAGTCGTCAAGAAAACCAAAAAACTATTTGATGAAATTAAATGAAATTGTTTATATTAAAAGCGATATAAAAATTTCCAGAATGAAAAATTTAATGCGTTCGTTAATCATAAGAGATTAACGGAATTGGAATAACAGATTTAAAACGATGCTATTTACGCATGCGCAACCGGATGTTGAAAACCGGAAAGCTGATTGCAAATATACAAGACAATAGAGTTTTAGTAGTATATAGATATATACATATTTATATATATATATATATATATACATATTTATATATATATACATATTTTTATATATATATATATATACATATATAAATATATATATATATATACATATTAAAATATATATATATATATATATTTATATATATATATATATATATATATATATATACATATTTATATATATATATATATATATATATATAAATATACTTATATATTTATATATATACATACATATATATACATATTTATATACATATTTTTATATATATATACATATTTATATATATATACATATTTATATATACATGTGTATATATATACATACTTATATATACATATTTATATATATATACATATTTATATATATATACATATTTATATATATACATACTTATATATAAATATTTATATATATATATACATATTTATATATATGCATATTTATATATACATAATTATATATATACATATTTATATATACATAATTATATATATACATACTTATATATACATATTTATATATACATATATATACATATTTATATATACATATATACATATTTATATATACATATATATATATACATACTTATATATATATACATACTTATATATATATATTTATATGTACATACTTATATATATACATATTTATAAATACATATTTATATATATACATATTTATATATATACATTTATATATATACATTTATATATATATATACATTTATATATATGTACATTTATATATATACATATTTATTTGTATGAAAATTTATATATTTATTTAAATATATATAAATATGTATATACATATACATGTATATACATATATATGTATATACATATATATATGCATTAATAGATATAAATATGTATATATATACATGTATATACATATATATATATATGTACATATATATATATATATGCATTAATATATATAAATATGTATATATATACGTGTATATACATATAGATATGCATAAATATATATAAATATGTATATATATAAATATATATGTGTATATACATATATATGTATATACATATATACATATATGTATGCATATATATGTATACATATATGTATTCATATATGTATATGTATATATATATATACACACATATGTATATATGTAAATATATATATACACATATGTATATATGTTAATATATATATACACATATGTATATATGTAAATATATATATACACATATGTATATATATATAAATATATATATGTAAATATATATATATATATGTATATATATATGTATAGATATATATATGTATATATATATATAAATATATATATGTATATAAATATATATATGTAAATATATATATATAGATATATATATCTATACATATATATACATGTATATATATATATATAAATATATATATGTATATATATACACATATATATGTATAAATATATATATAAATATATATATGTATATATATATATAAATATATGTATATATATATGTATATATATATACATATATATATATGTATATATATGTATATATATATATAAATATATATATGTATATATATATATATATATATATAAATATATATATGTATATATATATATATATATAAATATATATATGTATATATATATATATATATATGTATATATATATATATAAATATATATATGTATATATATATATATATATATATATATATATTAAAATGGTGTATGCTTATTTAATTCTCTGTAGTATATTGTCATTCGTCATGATTCATTTCTTACTTACGGGGGGAAGGCCGTACGGTATTCATTGGTTCATCACGATAGCATTTTTCAGGATTGCAAGTTTTGTGTGTGTGGGGAGTTTGTGTACTATCTATTCTGTTGTAATGATATCGTCGTCCATGGCATTAACCCCTCCTTTTTTTGTCGGGGGGGAGGGGCACTGTATGTAGTTCGTTAATCATGATATAATTTGCATATTTATTCATTTTTAATTTTCTAATGAATTACTTTTTTCTAATCATAACTAATTAAATACAAGCGTTTATTATTCTTTTCAATATATTTGTAGCTGTTGTTGTTGTTGTGGTTGTTGATGCTGTTCCTATTCCTATTTACTTCCTTCCACGAGAGCAGAGTAAGGTACAATGCCAATATTTAACGCGGAGAAACCAGCTGTTCCAAGAATAGGCACTCTGAAGTGGAACAAACAACTCAATTGCCTCGGTCTACAAGGATTTCTCATTCACTGACAGAGAAAATAAAAAAAACTAAGTTCAGATTCAGTACAGATACTACAATTTTCTCCTAGCCAAAGGCCAAGGAGTTAACATGATGGTGATTATGATGATGATGATGATGATGATAATAATAATCATCATCATAATCATCATCATCATCCTGATAATGATTTGTCATAGAAAAGAAATAATCTGTCTGTAATCTGTCTAAATTTTTAAAAACACATTTTTCTTGAATATAATTTACGTATTTTTCTTTCTTTTATAATAAATGTCACAGGTACAAAGTAACCATTTCGAATTACTCAGTAATATAAAAGTAGAGTAGTTTACCAATCGATGTTCCACCATTATGTTTATTCATTTCATTATATAACCAGTTTTAATAGGAAATTCATTTTAATTTTTATACTGAAACAAAATAAAATTAATCTACGCTGAATATCTTTAAGACTATATTAATTGATTTTTTGTTGGGTTTTTTTCATGAAAAAACAAAATTTGACGATGTTCATGCACAGTATATTTCCCCCATATTGGTATATATACAAATAACACGACGACAATCATCATTTAATAAAATCACCTCTACATTATCAAACTGTTAAATGACAATCACTATTTTGGTTTGTGTAAAGAAGACCACAGCACGTGTAATTGCTGCCCGGAGGGCGGGTAGTTTTTACTAGTATATATATATATATGTATATATATATATATATATGTATAGTTTAGATATGTTGTTTTTATTTTTTAGCGATAACAGCAGCTGGTATAGCCGCTATCATAGTTTTCTTTAATTCACTATCAAAGGGGTGAAAGTGTTCGTCCTTTAACATACATCATAGCATATGCAGTTAGTCGGCACTATTAGTAAACGCATTTATTTATTTTTTGAAAAAAATCACGTACACACGGTCTACCGATCTCCAATGTAGCGTTGACAAGATTCGACCCCACGACCACATCGTATGTTGTCTAGAAAGTTATAGACGTGCGAATATACTGATTGACCCAAAAGAATCGCAATATGTTGTTTTCTTGTGCTGTTGTGCTAGCGTGAGTCTCATCTACGACATACTCAAAGTTGGACATGATCCGGCTATGGAAAAGTGTGAAATTTCGAATATGTGTTGTTTGGTTTACAACTAATTTTCCATTTACATGTGAATCACTAACTCGCACAGTTTTTCATGATAAATCAATATATTTTGGATTGTTACCCACATGTTAAGTGTCAACCCATAACATGAAAGGGTTACCAGTAATGCCAAACAAACCCTTATACTGTATCAATAGGTACCCCTACACCCATTACCCTTGTTGTATCCACCTGAATTCACTTACATCACAGTGCGTTTTCAAAACTTTTAACTCCTCATTATCATCTTCCACTGGATCATTTTTCATATTGTCACACTTTCCGTCTGTTAACCAGAAAATCCTGCTGAAATATGTACAATTTGTATTGCTTTTAAATAGTTGACATTTGTTTTTGTATTTAACGATAACCGCAGCTGATGTAAACGCTTTTCTTATTTTTGTTTTCATTATTTTGTCAATCTACTTGATCAGTGCTGAGAGTTTCACCTCTTCACACATATTAGAGTACATGCATTGTATCGCCCCTATTATGAGGTGCATTTATTTAGTTATTAAAGAAATCCGCGTACACATGTGTTTAACGGTCTACGGATCTTCAGCGTGGCTTTGGCAGGATTCGATCCAACGACCACATTGTTTATAGTCTAGATTGTTCTCTCTGAGCAAAAAGAGCCTGCTGAAATATGCACAGTTTTTTTATCGCCTCTGATTTGTTGCTGTATTTTCAACAATAACAACAGTTGTAATAAACTCTCTATTTCTCACTCTTCATCTCTCTCTATATATAAAGAGAGAGACAGTTTATTACACCTCTCTCTCCCCCCCCTCTCTCTCTCTCTCTCTCTATATATATATATATATATATATATAATCAAAACTTCACATTCGTAAATGATATTTATTTATTTATGAAAGAAATCCACGTACACATGTGATTCACGGCCTACCAAACTTCAGCATGGCTACTGTTATACAGGGTGTTTCAAAAGTCTTGGGAACATTACAAATGCGTATATCTCATGAACTATTCCAGGTAGAAAAATGAAACTGGTGCCATTTTAAAGCTTGCTTAATCAAGTTTTTGGTCATACTAATGATTTTTGTGTTATCTTTCCAGGTGCAGTAATGGCGTTCTCTAAACAAGACAAAGCATTTTGCGTCCTCCAATTTGCAAAGACTGAATCGTCGACATGTGTTCAGCGTGCATTTCGCAGGAAATTTTAAAAAGAAGCCCCTGAAAGGAAATCCATTGTCAGATGGCATGCTAAATTTGTGAAAGATGGGTGTTTGTGCCCAAGTAAGCGAACAGGTCGCCCTTCAACGTTAGAAAATGCAGTTGAGCAAGTTCGGACAGCCTTTCAGCGGAGCCCCCGTAAATCAGTGAGAAGAGCCAGCAGGGAACTTCAGCTTGCTCCAGCAACTGTCTGGCGTGTCTTTAGGAAACGACTGCAAATGGTACCTTACAAGCGCAAGTTGGTCCAAAAGTTGAAGGACACTGATAAGCCACTTCGCCGTGACTTTTGCATTGCAATGCAAGAGAAGTTGGAAGATAACGGCTTTGATGACCGGTTTGTTTTTAGCGATGAGGCGACCTTCCATCTGAATGGCAAAGTTAACAAGCATAACACTCGCATATGGAGTACTGAGAATCCTCATGAACTTCTTGAGCACGAGCAAGATTCACCAAAAGTGAACGTGTTTTGTGCAATTTCCAAGAAAGGTGTCTATGGACCGTTCTTCTTTGAAGAGGCAACTATCACTGGTGAATCCTATCTCAACATGCTGGAAGACTGGTTAATGGCTCAGTTGGAACAAGCAGAATCTGATGACTTCATTTTTCAACAAGATGGTGCACCACAACACTGGAGTCTTAGAGTAAGGCAGTTTCTTAACACAAGGCTGCCTGGTAGATGGATTGGGAGATCTGGGCGAGGTGATGACGTTCTCATGTTCTGGCCTCCTAGGTCTCCAGATCTTACCCCGTGTGACTTTTTTCTTTTGGGGCTTTGTCAAGCAACAAGTCTATGTGCCGCCCCTTCCAAGAGATATTGACGAACTAAAGGCTCGAGTAACAGCAGTTGTGGGAACCATTGACGTCAAGATGCTGGAACGCGTTTGGCAGGAAATGGACTATCGACTAGATGTCTGCCGTGTGACGAATGGTGCTCATATTGAGCAACTTTGAAGATTCCCCACAAAACTTGAAACTTTAACCTTTCCAACGGTACCAATTTCATTTTTCAACTCTTAATAGTTTTTTAGTTATCAAAAATCGTTATGCTCCCAAGACTTTTGAAACACCCTGTATATATATATATATATATATATATATATATATATATATATATATATATATATATATATATACATGTGTTGATATATTTTTTGTATTCTATTACTTTTTCGTCGATGTATAGGAATACACAATGTTTTTTAAAAACAATTTTAGGCCACTACCTGCGACCTTTTTGGATGTAATGAAAGTTATGTATGTAGTCTTAATAGTGTGGGCATTATCAAAATCGAGTGCATACAATGGGATGAAAGGGGTTGTAACATTTACCAATATGTACTGACCAACATATCAGAGATCTCTGCCAATCCCCTTTTTTAATTTGACATTTATGTATTTTCAAAGTTTTCTGAGAACCTTAAATTGTTGTCATTGTTTATAAAATATTAACGTTTGGTTTCCGAGTAATATGATATTGAAACAAAAATTGATCAATATCTTTTAGTGTGCTAGTGCATTGTAATTTCTATATACGAGATAGATAAATGCAATGCCTTGTAGTTGACCACAGTTAAATTTTCCTTGGGATTTGTCTTGCCACATACAACCTTGGAAAAAGGACGCTAAACAAATACTAAGGGTGTGTAACACATAGGAACCAGCTTAGTCTCATGATGGAAAGTGACTGATGTTATAACCAATTTTACGACTCTGTCGGCATCCTGCGCATAGTCGCCCTTATTATTTCAAGTAACAGAATACAATGGGCCAACTACATATAAATATATATGACCCGCACAAAGAAAAGTCTACGCATATTAAGAAATTGACACCAATAACAAAATACTAATAATAATAGATTGGTATTATAAATAAAAGCACACACAAAGATGTTCAATTATACATATAAAACTTTGTCTTATTCATGGTATTGATTTCTCAAACAGCCTTACGGCTCGACATTAGTACTTCTTCCAGCCATCTAATAAGACAATTACAATATGTATTTCGAATTATGAGTAGATTTATACACGCCATAAACTGGTATTGTCTTGGCCTTCGGGGCTTGATTTACGCCGGTCTATGGATTTGTCCTGTGCAGTTCTAGGAGGTCCACCCTCCCAGGCTTTGCCTCCCCTCTTTGGGGAGGATTAAGTTTGTTGCTTACTGCCTTAGGCGCCCCTACCGGGGAATGCCGACGGGGCTGCTCACCCAATATTTAATGGCCAGAGTGCTCACTTTCTCGGGCGCTGGCTTTTCAAACCCCACTTTCCCGACCCGAGCTTGGGTCACATCTTACTTGTGGGAGTAAGATAAAACTGGCCTTGTGCCTAACCTCCTGGAGAGGAGGTAAATAATAATATGAGTAAAAGATTAACATCAGAAACTATAAAAGTCTTATACGATTCCTCGTTAAGAACAACCTATTTATAACTATTTGAAATATACAGGGTGATCCATAAGTCACTTCACTTAGCTATTTAAAATGATTACCATATGTAACACGAACATACTATGAACTTTTGATAATTGTTATCTTACTCTCTAATTACTGCTATTACTTATTTTAAATTTGTTCGTTTATATATTTGTTTCTATATATATTTATTTCATAATCAATCAAATATGCTACAAAGAGTCGTAAATTCCTTGCAAAAAAAGAATGGAGCTATGCATGCAGAACGAAAGTGGAAATTTTGAAAATTTGCTGTAATCTTACACTCCCATGAATGAATTTGTTGAATAAACTTTCTGTTTTGTATTACCGTATTTTTTAACTTTAGAATTTCAAAAATAAATAGCTAAGTGACTTAGGAATCACCCTGTAAGATTATTCCGAAAACACTTAGCATGTTCAAGAGAAAAAAGAATAAAACACACTATAGTTTTAACTTCCGTTTCATAACATCGTAGCAGCTAATGCAGGCGATATTTCGATTCAATTGATAGATTTCGATTTAACAAAATAAAATATTCTATATATAAGAGTCAACAGGAATAGTGCATTATTTGAAAAAGTGGAAAATAGACAAAATAATGCATGTTCATGAAAATAAGTGTTGTGTATTGGTGGTATTTGTGAGATGTAGGGCAAATATAAAAAAAAATTGAATAACACTCTTATATACTTGAACACATAAAATGTATTCTTTATTTATAAGTAAAGGAAATACTTACTCTTTAGTCGACAATGTCTTACTTTAAGAAGGCTGTGCAACACATGTCAATCTAAGAGTGTCTCTACATCGAAATGTGCAAAGGTCATAACTCTACTCTCCAACTCTTTTTTAAACGAGCGAGATCACCAAGAAAAAGAGTTGCACTCCTTTTAATATGTGTTCTAGATAAAAAAATATGGTTCAGCTAACAATACGGATACTATAGTTAGACTACATACTTCTCAAAATAATATAGTTAACAATGTGTACGTTGTGTTATAGACAGTAAAATGTGTCGATTAAATACTGCTTGGAAAATGTAACATCGAATGTAAATATCAGATCTGACAACAAATGGGAATTTAGTAATACATACATACGTATGAGATACTAATCTTCAGTATATAGACTGTATACACACTAACATTTCATCTATATATTAGACTACATATGCCAATTGAGACACAAAGTAAAAATTTATTCCACTATTATTTAATCGATGTATTTTCATATTCTTAAAAATAATAGTCTCTTCACATTTATAGTTTTACTATTGCTATTTCCAATGTGAAATCTAGTTATACTACACTAAATAATAACACATATAAGATACTAATTTTTAAAACTTAAATAATGTCTGCATCCGAACATATATATATATATATATATATATATATATATATATATATATATATATTGAACAGATCGGCGGTCCGTTTCCTCACATACACTACTACTTCAGAAAATGCATATAAAGTTGTGAGAGTTTGAATCACCTACGAGACACGATATCTGAGTTTCGTCGGTCTCTCTGTACAAAGGTTTGCCAGGAAATCTTACATGAGGATACTTTACCCTACAAGTAACCCCTGCCCAAATATTTAGAATAATTTAGTATCCAAAACTCAAATAAGATTCCCCGACACGTCTATACACCAGCATAGAATGCAGGAGGTACCTTCTCCAAGTATTGTTAACTCAAGTAATAGAACAGATACATACTCCGCCAGACGAGATGAATCAGGTAAGACAAAAGAAAGAAATATATATATATATATATATATATATATATATATATATATATATATATATACATATATATATATATATATATATACATATAATAAATATACACTATAACATTGTAGAGCGATCAATCGTGAGAAGAAAATTAATGTTCTGAACTTCTTTACTAACTCAACCTTAGACAGGTAAGGGAGAACGTTTATGGAATATTCGAATATCTATGTATCTGAAATAGAGCCCAAGTGTTATCCCAAGAAAGGGGCCCTCTTGATTAATGAGAATTTCGAGTGAAGTAAAATGAAACACAAATTTGTATATTTTCTTGCATTACTATAACGAAGTATCTATCTACGTATATACACTTCTTCTCTCGGTGACTGATTTTCCGCACAAATAAATGTAAATGCGAATCTAATGACATAGCAATATTTGAAAGAATACACAATTTTATTTGTACATGTATTTTCAAAACTCTTATTTTACGAGTTTTCTTACCGAAAGTCAACGAAGAAATCTATTTAAATACGTATAATGTTCGAGTTGCTAAAAATAATTGAATCTAAAAACGGAGAAATTAAAGAAACCAAAAATATGCACTTGAATTATGTTATGGCTCGAGTATCCCGGTGTGTTTGACGTCATCAATATATTAATACGTCAACGTATGTAACGATTGGAGTGCATTCTGAATACATGCACGCATCTTTGTAAGATGCTAGGTGTGTCTGTTACGTTTTAGTTTCAAATAGCTAGAGTATAATGAACCTGATAGTTTGAATAGCGAACTTTTATTTCAAGATGCGTCTAGAAATATCTCTAAGATGCTATGTTTCTCAGTTGGTCATACGTTTGAAACAGATCATTGTAGAAACAACTACTCATTAATATAGGATGTTTAAAAGCCAGATAAAATGTTTGCCATGCCAATATTGTTACATGAACATATGTCTCTTTCTACAATACAACGTATAGTATAAGTCTCTAAATTCCAGATGTCCTATTTAAACACGGACAAACTAAACTATTAAAATATACACATTGGAAGTTATGCAAATGTTTTAGTCTAGAGTAAACTGTTTTGAAATGTTATATAGTTGAAAGACAGTTAATGACATAAGCGTGACTATTGTAATATGCATGCTAGCCATTTGCGTAACCCGTTGAGTCACAAAATCGGTGCTTCTGTAATAAAAAGCCGGAAAAAGTTGTCTTTGTCTTTTATTGTAGGAGAGGTAAATAAGGGGCAGGTAACTCTTACCACGCTTTTTAAACACGATTTTCTAAAGTATTTTTTGTTAACTGTTACCGTTCTTCCATAAATACATTTTAATAAAACAGTACATTTTCCATTGTTGTCGAATTACTTATTTTTAAATAAATTGTTGAATTTTATCCATTTTGGAACAGGTGCATATATTCCCGTATTTCGTTTTATTTAACCTTTCCATTCACGTATTTTTAAATAATTTCAACACTATTTCAGACATAATAGATTTTAATACATCCTTTAATTTTCCATTGTTGTCTAATTTGTTGTGCATTTTTTATTAGTTAAATTGCTTTAATTTAGATTAATAGAACAAAAACATTGTATTTTATGGAAAAATATTGTTTGGAAGCTAGAGATGATGTGAAGAGTTATCTGCCCCTTATTTACCTCTCCTACACTAAAAGACAAAACAATACTTTTTTTCGGCTATTTATTACAGAAGCACCACAAAA
>OY744540.1:29610952-29645952 GCA_963556195.1 Sepiola atlantica | reverse complement strand
ATGCCATCCGTGAAAAAGTTTCTCCCAGCCTTAAGGAAAGCAGATGTCAAATGAGGGGATTTTATACATATATACGGTCAAACTGATAGCAAAATACACAAAATGATGATAGATTCATTGCCATTTACATGCGTAAATAAACTCAACTGTAAAATATATTTTCGAGAAAAAGACAACGAAGATAGGACTAACTGAACAAAACTATCAACTAAAAACTAAATGGGCATTAATAGATGTATGAACCCTTAAAATTGTAAAGACACAATCTGACCAATTATAAAATAGTATGGATGATTATTCTCAATCTTATTGAACTTATATTGATTTCATAGAATACATGATATTACGACGATATTCTTAAAAGTTTTCAGCGTCCACAATAAATAACTCATCATCTGGTTTAGTTACCTAAAAACAGACAATAATCGTATTGTATTTGAGAGTTCGACAAGTTTCCACTATCATCGGCTAATTCGTACCTAAACTGATATAGTTTCAGTAGCGACGAGTGAGCATCATATGTTGAATAAAACGTATGCTTCATCATATCCATGTTAGATTACAAGTTTAGCCATATTGGTAAACAGGTTTCTCTAAAACATCAATAGATGGCACTCCTCTTCGACGCTTGGATACACAATTAGAACTGTAAAAGTAACACCATTGTGATGGAGGCATCGTAACAGTGCAGGAAGTGGTCCCTATGGGATCTTTGAACTTCCTATTTCTCTCTTAAAAACATAATTCCGAAATTACTTGATGACTGTATGTAATTTCAGTAGGGAGACAGGTAGACATGCATGTTTGTTATATATGACTTAAAATCAATCTTTTCTTTTTATTTTGCAATTTTGTACTTATTTAATTTGTCATGATTATATTTGTCTATTCGTACTTTACAATCTATTAAGTCTATATCTCTCTCTCTCTATATATATATAGAGAGAGAGATAGATAGATTATATATTATATATATATTATATATAATATATATATTATATATATATTATATATATATATATTATATATATACACTTTTCAATCTTTAAATCTCCTTTTACTGGACACCTTATCAACGGACATTTACCAACTGGACATCCCCCATATCTTTTTTTACACGCACATTCTCACTCTCCATTACTTAATTTTTTTTCAAATTTTGAATTTTGGCTTTTCCACTGCCAACTTATCTATCTATGTAATTCCTCTGATGATACGATTTTAATCTTTGAAAACCCTTGACTTAAGGAAAGAATAATAAACATGTTTTTTACCGAGTAAACCTTGCATTGAACAATCGAAGTTGAAATAATTTTTTTATTCGTACATGTTTATCCTTCTTCTTTTATCTATATATATATGTATATATATATAGATATATATATATATATATATATAGAGAGAGAGATAGAGCCATCAATATAGATTGAGAGACAGAAACACAGACAGAGAAAATAGGCTGGCAAAAACGTGTGGATAATGAAAGATATGTTGATATTCACTAGCTAACAACATACACTCACTTGTTTTAGGTCGACTAAACAAAATTATCTATTTTACAAAATCATAAAAACAAACACAAAAACGAACGCAAACAAAGGAACTAACACTACATTACATTAATTGGAGATTTTATTAACTTATTATTTTGTTTTAACCCTATCGTATTCCTTATTATTGCCATTCGTAAACAGTTACATAGTAGTATCTAAATGGATGTACACATCGTATTTCTATTTTGATAACTGCAAGATTAGATCCCATCAGCTGAACTTCTTAAACATGCTTTACTAGTGTTTGAATTCATCTGCGTCATTTTCTAAAAAAGTTCTATCAATCTCATATAACACAGTCGTAACTAGCATTACGAGAATTGGAATTGACACTTAATCAAATGCCACAGAACTACAAGCCAAACCTGCCGAATTAATTGCTATTAAATCTTATTCTATTCTTCGAAGGAGCGATCATATTCATGTATTTTATACCAAGATGAGAACACTAGCTGTTGTCAGAAGCAATGAATGAGAATGCAAGTTAAAACACCCTACATAATTACCTACCATGAATGTAGTAGTCTGATGTTTGTAAATACATATTTGATAATAAAATATATATAAATATATCGTAATGTTGCCCATCTAAAATAGTTGATGTTTAAGACTCCGAAATGCATGCTAAAAATATTCACGTGGACACGTGTCATACAGGTAACATCGTTGGTAAACAATATGTTGTAAGACTCTCATATTCTGAAAAATGTAAGTTGCAGTCTTCTTACAGGCGATATGAAATAGGAATAACATAACATTAAACATCATTTCTGGTCATGTCTGACGAAATAATAAAAACACACGGGAAGATTTAAAATAGGGTATCGCCCGAAGTTCATGCCAGATTCGAGGTTCTACGTAAACTTCTTCAAGTTCGGGAAATGTATCTGAAAGTTGGAGGTTACATCGGCCGATATATTATTAATATAACTGTCATAATGATAATTGTAATGCAGATAAACGAAATTATATATATGTGATTAACATCACTTTTATAGGGAATATACATATGAACAATATTTCTCTTTTGGGGAAGAGATTTGAAGCTGTTCCCTTGATTTTCTTAGATGTTCGTGACAAAAAAAAACCCACGACGATTCAATCATAGAAAGGTGCTAATGTATTCTATATTAGACATCAACGACATTTTCAGAGATTAGGACCTACGCGAACTTTGAGCGTAACTTTTAATCCCAACCCTAACGTCCTGTGTATGGCCTTAGAAGACATCCCGTGTCACTTAGAAGCTGTGGGGAATGTGGGGTTGCACCTTAGTTGGTATTGCTCCCAGGTCCGCTCTGGCCCGGAGTAGTAGTACCTGTAAGGGCCCCATCTATGAGTCAAACAGAATAAACTGGCGCTACAGGTTGTAATAATTTATTGACTCCCTGACTCAAAATGCAACAAACATTGATGTTTTATTGTTTTTTTTCTTTGCTAAACTTAATCATGTTCTACAAAATCAAAAACAAAAAACAGCAAACAGCAAACAGCAAACAGCAATTTTCCTCCCTTCCCCTTTCCCTCCACGTCCCTGTCTCTCTCCCTACCCCTTCCACTTCCCCCCATTCTTCTCAACAAACCATCATGAATATATACTTGAACATATGAACAACTTGAAGCATAACAATGTTCACAATAATAACGACTTCGGCATTAAGTGACCTGAATGGGGTTGATGTGTCGTAGAACAAAACAACCAAACAAAACACCATGCCTGGTGCTACCAGATAAGGCTGTCTCGAGATACCTGCTTCTTGATGAAAATGCATAATAATTATGTTATTCTTATTTACCGTTGCAAAACTCAATCATGTTCTACAAAACCAAAAATATAAAAACAACAATTTTCCACTACAAACCAACCAAACGAAACACCATGCATATATATTTGAACATATATAGAACTTGAAGCATAAAAACATTTACCAATATGACCATATTCGGCATTAAATAACCCGAAAAGGTTTGATATGCCGTTAAACAAAACAACCAACGTAACCCTAACCCCTAACGCTTAGCTTAAAGCTAACCCTAATGCTAATATTTACCCTAAACCTAACCCTGCCCTTAACCCTAACGGCGGGGTACTAATCTGTGAAGGTACCGATCTCAATTGCTGAGTAAGGAGTTTCTATATACTGGACTATACCAACAAAGCTTTATTAGTCTTATCTATAAGGATCATGGGTTTCATTATATTCCACACAATTACAGCTTCAAGCCTATCGATGTTTCCTTTTATCAGATGATCAAATAAACAGATAATGGCTTAAATAAAACAATTATAACATCTAATCACCACTACTAAAAACACATATCTGAAATATAACATCTACAATTAATATTCAAATAATGTTACGCCTAAACAATAAATAATACATGTGGACTGTTTTCAGATGATGGCCGATATTAAAGTGTACACATTCGTTCATTATGAAGAAAGCAGTTCAATTCGGAAAGCAGTCCAAAAAAAAAGGCACCTGCTATTATGTTGTTGCAAACAATATAAGTTGCTAAAGTTGTGTAAACATATGACAACGCAGTGTACCCACTCCGTTAAAAAAGGTATATATATATGGTCAGCTAGTGTTTTTACTAACATTTATATAGTGTCATAGTATTATGATTGTTATTTCATGTTTTATTTAAAAAATATTATTATCATTTTCGAAAAACGCCATCCCACTATTGTATTTTTATGTAAAGTGAAGATTTCTTTCCAAATTCATTTCAGGTGTGTTTGAAATACTGTTCGCTTTTTGCCCTTCGAACCCCTTCAAATACCTTCGTCCAGGGGAAATAAAATGACATGTTTTACTCGCTTAAGCTTATGTGACGGGGCGTATACATTATATTCATTAACGCAAATAAATACAAATTAATAAGTTTATAAAGGTTAATAAATATAACCCCCCCTACAATATGTATAGTAATGTGCTCACAGCTAGAAAAAGGTATAGTTTTAATGCCTTGCATCATAAGTGTATCTCGTAGAAAAACAAACTCAATACCTCTATACAAACAAGGAAATATAACACACTACTAGAATCTGTATGGTAATACTAACAGCTAGAAATGGTATCGGTTTAATGTCATCCAACATTAAAATATATCGGATAAAAACAAACTAAAAACAGTATACAAAAAGGAAATATAATCCCCTACTACAATCCGTATAGTAATATTATCATACTAAGCAAAAACAGTAGTCGTAATGCTCTGCATCATAAAAATATTTCGGTGAAAAACAAACAAAAAACTTGATACAAAGAAGGTAATATAACCCCCTACTACCATATGCATAGTAATATCATCATACTTATAAAAACTCTTGTTGTAATGCCCTGCGCCATGAAAATATTTCGGAGCAAAACAAAATAATAGTGTACATGTATGTCTGCCTTTCCATGTATGCACTCACAGATTTGATATAAGTTTTTTTTTCAGTTTATGGAAATGTTATAGTAAACTAATTACATACACCTCAAATGGTCTATCTCTCCGTATGTATGTGTATCTGTCTTTCTCTATGTTGGTCCATTTCTCTTGGAGTCTCCATCACTCTACCTATTTCTTTCGGTATGTTTTATATGTATAAAACACTAGCAAAGACATGCTCCCTCCGATCGTATATTTTTGCTAAGTAGGGAAGATATCCTGGTGAACGAACATATAGTACACATACCTAGAAAGGAGGTGGTATTAACCGAAAATATGATATAATAACGAACAAACACTACCCCCACCCCCTCAAAAAGTACAAGATGGGAAGATGATATCATCACAACAGAACGGCTATTCCATAACCCCTCCACCAAATGAGGATGTAATATACGTAAGGAGCATCCACACCCCTTTAAAAGGTTTAGGTTTTTTCCTGGGATGAGGGTCTTATGACAACAGATCTGATACCACACAACTAATAACCATAATATTATGCACTAATCGATGCCATCAGTTTGTTTGATACATTTAAAATGTCGTTATTGTTCATTTGACTTTTCTCTAATATAAGAAGGTAGTATCTGTTCTCAGCATCCCGCCAACATCAGACGTTTTACAACAGATGAAAAAATTGCGTATGTATGTTGCGTACCTTAGTTTTTCTCCCCCGTCGTGTAGAGGGCTGTCGGGTCGTCTAGTGGATGAATTCTTTCTTCTTTGCCGTCTTCTGTTGTCTGAAATAAAAGCCACGTGGTGCACTCCGAAGACAAACCCTTCTTTTTAATTTATTCATTCATAACAAGCGTTGTTATTTCAACTGGGGCTACGTCGAGAGAGAGAGAGAGAGAGAGAGAGAGAGAGAGAGAGAGAGAGAGAGCAATCACTACTTTATCGTAGTTAGTTATTAATGTTTTCTTAACTATTCATAGAGAGGGGGAAGGATTTCTCGCGCCTGCATTCCCCTAGGGGAAATATCCCTTATCTTTACATTGTGAATCGCACGTCCTCTCGGTTCACTTCACGAATCAGACTGACTAAAAACTCGCTTCTCACGAGAACAAGTGACGTCACAGAGCCTCTGTTTCCCACGCAAAGACCCGTGACGTCACAGGCTCTCCAGGTGACTGACCCCTGATCTGGGGTCTCGTCACATGGTAACTTTGTCACCTCTGTAAGCTCTAACTGTGAGAACAAGCCCCAATCTGCACTCGACTGCACCCGCGTTAATTCGCGCAAGTCAAAATGATTTCCAACAGATACGTCCATTCTCATAGGGCCATTATCTAACATGTATAAGGAATATGAATATGCAAATTAAAAATATATTTCACCAAGTAATGCTACAGATTGTTTTTAAAAAATAGTAAAAAATTACTTATCCACAGAACACGTTTATCTTTCAAGTCATTGTCTAACCTGAACATCATAATTTAGAAACATCTATATTATGTATTTATAAATAATGTTCCACTCTACATATAATTACCAGTTGACGGCACCATATCAACATCTGAACTGCCTAAATTATTTATTGAGTTTAACTGAACGACTACAGTTCCAAATCTGAGATTACACGATGTTGTATTGTGTATAGCTAATTTAGAAACGCATATTTTATTTCCTTATTTATGATGTAAAACTCAAACTGTAATTAACAATGGACGTAGTCAAATCCGAGCTGCCACAATACTTTATTGATCATAGTTAAATTTTTAAAATTTATAAACATACAATTTATGTCCTTATTTATGATGTAAAACTCCAACTCTAATTAACAATGGACGACCACAGTAACAAATCTGAGATTCCACAATACTTTATTGATCATTGTTACATTTTTAAAATTTATAAACATACAATTTATGTCCTTATTTATGATGTAAAACTCCAACTCTAATTAACAATGGACGACCACAGTAACAAATCCGAGATTCCACAATACTTTATTGATCATAGTTACATTTTTAAAATTTATAAACATACAATTTATGTCTTTATTTATGATGTAAAACTCCAACTCTAATTAACAATGGACGACCACAGTTACAAATCCGAACTGCCACAATACTTTATTGAGTATAGTTAAATTTATTAAATTTATAAACATATATTTTATGTATGTGTTAATAATGTCAAACTATAACTATAATTAACAGTGGGCGCCCACAGTGCCAGCTCTGAGCTGGCAATGCTGTATTTAGTACAACTACATTTATTTAAGTTAGAAATATATAGTTATGTCCTTATTTATCATTGCAAACTCCAACCATAATAAGCAGTGGACGACCAAAGTTCGAAATCTTAACTGCCACAGTGTTTTATTGAGCACAGCTAAATTTGTAGAATTTTGACATAGATAGGGTATGTTAATTTGTATGATGTCAAACACAAACTATATTTTACAGTGGACGCCCACAGTTCCAGACGTTTACTGCTACAGTTCTTTATTGAATACAGGAATATTTTTATTTAGAAACAGTAATGTTATGTTTCATTCATAATGTCAGACTCAAACTACACGGTGCTTCATAAGTCCCTTAGCTATTTAAAATGATTACCATATGAAGCGCAAACATACTATGAACTTTTGATAATGGTTATATTACTCTCTAATTACGGCTATTTGTTATTTTAAATTAGTACGTTTATATATTTCTTTCTATATATATTTATTTTTATTTATTTACATTAGTGTAAATCATTATGTGCTTTTTTCCCAGTCAGTATGTCATTTACAATTGAAGAGCGAATTTTTATTGTTATTCATATGGACAAATTTGATGAATCTCCTACATTTGTTGAAAGACAATGACGACCTCAAATCAAAAATCACTGCCGAGTTTGTTAAAATTAATCAATCAAATATGCTACAAAGAAGTCGTAAATGTCTTGCAAAAAAGAATGGAGCTATGCATGTAGAACGAAGGTGGAAATTTTTTAAAATTTGATGTAATTTAAAACTCCAATAAATGAATTTGTTGAATAAATTTTCTGTTTTGTATTACCGTATTTTTTAACTTTAAAATTTCAAAAATAAATAGCTAAGTGACTTATGAATCACCTTGTATATTTAAGAGTCGACGACCACAGTTTCAAAATCGAATTTCTGTAATATCACTATGATTTGTTCATTACACTGAATTTGATTAATTTGCTGCTTTTTTATTTTTAATGTAAACCCCTGACTATGATTAAAAGTGTACAACCGAACGTACCAAATCGACCTTCTCTGATGTGTCAATGCTTCCTTTAATCCACCCAAATTGATCTAATTTAGTAACATAAATTGTTTCTCATTATTTTAATGACAAACTCCAACTATAACAAACAGTGGACGACCCCAGTGTTAAAATCGAACTGCCCTTATCTACCATTGCTTTATTCAGTGCAGCAACATTGATTTTACAAACCAATAAACTATAACCTTTTCATACTCATTACACTATTATAGAATGCAAACATCAAACAAATATATTAACTTTGCTTTATTGATACGAAGTAAATTTTGATAAAATGTTATGATAATCCGACTCACAACAACTCGATACTAATTGTTCGATTATATTTACTTTTCCCCCCCTTTGATGATTTCCTGGCCAAGTCCCGTAGGAATATTTAAAAGTTGGATTTTTTTTTTCTTTATAAAAATGAATCAAAAAGTTGTAAAATTCCATTGGGGTCTGACACAGTTTGATTTGATATGAATCTGTTGGTTGCTTAATCAAAACAAACTCGGTGGTTCATAGGAAATGTTATGCCCGTTCATTTCTTCATGAATAATCAAACATTTTAACGTTTCGTTCCGCCCTAGTACACAAGTCGCCGATCCGGGTTTCTACACTCTTTTATCTTGATTTCATTTTAAATATTATTGCTTTGACTCAAACCGAAAACACATCAACCCTTCCTTTTTTACTTTAATTAATGTCCGCATGGCGATAAGAAACCCAAACCCTGATTTCTCAAAAGAGACCTCATTAAATCGTTGATTTTTTGTTCAATTTATTCATTGATATACATATTACATGTTGATTTATACACCCAACTCCTTCTTATGAGCTTTTCTGCCTATCTGTTTTGTTTCACGTAAATCTCAGCACAAATACTATAGAAAAATGAAACAGTATTGCTCGTCAAGCAACACTTTCTACGTTGTAAACCGATAGATATAATCTGAAAATCTTCGTGTGGTTTTCATTTCGTGAGTGAATGATGAATTGGAGAGACTATAACGGCCTTTTAAAGGATAAAGGGGCAATCATCTCGATAAAACTGTGAGACGTCTCTGACATATGCAACGGATAGATTTTAAATAAATAATTTGTATTTTAGCTCTCACTTTTTGCGATCGAGCACTTTATTGATTTTTTTTCAACATACTCTGACGTACCATATATATATATATATATATATATATATATATATATGGGAAATGAAAAAGGATGTTTTTTTATATATTCATAAACGTTTCGTCTTTATTTATTTCCTGAAAATTTTAAGAAAAATGTCATGCAAGTACTTGAACATATTGGGTTGGCATGATTGGTTGACGAGAAAAAGTAGTAGCAACTACTGAGTGCGCAGGTCCGAGGTCCGAGCTTAGTGAAGTCAGTAGCATGGAATGAAATTAATGAGGATCGTTCTGAGTGAAAAAGTGGAGGGGTGGGGGTTAATGGAAACTATGTGGATAGTTGTTAGTGAAGAAGTGGAGGGTGGCGGAAGGAGGAAGGGACAGGGTAGGCTCTGTGAATTTGGTGTGTGGGTAAAATCATGGTTTTAGAAAAGATTTGAATAAATTAAGGGGTTTGAAAGTGGGAAGGTAGGTGGGTAAGAGGGTAAGAGAAGTAGTCAAAAGGGTGAAATGGATGAAGGGGAGCGGGGAGATGTTGTTGTGGGTAGCTGTTACATTTTTGGAGAGTAGTAGATTTTGACCAGCTGGCTATGTCAAGAATGTGTGGAATGAGTAAGTTAGAAGGGTTGCATCCGTGGTGAATTAAAATGTGTGTGTGGGGGGGCGTTGTGGGTGGGGTATGCGGAGACTGGTATGTGAGTATAACTGAGAGCGAAGAGAAAAATGTATATATATATTTGGGTCGATTACGAGTCTTCTTCCGACGTTCAAATCGTGCAAGTGACGTGAATGGTTATCGCTACACTGATAATTCTGCAAAGAGTAAACATATATATGTATATATATATATATATTACTAATTAAATATTATTAAAATAATTATGTGCAGCCTCTTTTATTAGCTCATTAAAATTATTAAATAAGACAAGCCTTCAAAAGCTATAATTCTGTTGAATGTTGTATAAACGGACCCCACACGCCCCTCTAACCCGTGCAGCCACTTATAAACATAGTCTCCACTCGTGTCTCTATCTTGCCTCTGGTTCTCTACTAGAGATCTTTCCAGACCGTGAACATTATTTTGGCCGATGATCGTCGTAGTGGCAAAAAAAAGATGTCGGTTGAATCTCCTCTAGGTCGGATGATGATGTAGATGATTATGCTGGCTCGTTGATTCTCGTCTCTGTGAAGGCAAGGTTATCAAGCAGAACAAATCAACGATAATAATGGAACAACTCAGCGATTTCCTTTTGTATGAAATAATTATTAACACGATAAAACGATTGTTTTTAAACGTCGAATTAAAGTCAATTTTATGGTAAATATCTTTTAGCTAAGGTATTTCGCCGTCTCTCTCTCTCGCTGCGTGTTTGCGGATCCCTTTACGATTGCAAGTTCTTAATTAAGTCATAAGTTGAACTAACTTGTCTACTTACAACGATGGGTCTTACTTCGACAGTCACGCATGCCTGAAATCGGCATGCGAGCCGAGCTCCATACACATCTGGACTGCCCCGGGTCCGGGCTCTGACTACCCGTGTAACTGTGTTCTCGTTCTAAACCCAAAGTCTTTTCTCTTACCGAAAGGGAGTATTGTCACACCTTTTCTTTCTCAAACATCCCTCTTCCCCTCTCGGAGGTGGGTGGGGTGCGCGAAACGGACTTACTCTCTTTTTTTCTCCCGATTCAGATAAATGGAGTCCTCTCTTTTAGCTCTTATTGCCTATCATGATAAAACAATAATTCGCTTTCTTCTCACTTTCTCCCAGATGTCGACACATCTACCAGTTCATTGGTGATTAAAACCTTGCCAACATTCCAATCTCCCATATGATAAACGTGGCTCATTATGTAGCGATAATTGCAAATGACAACTAACACGCTTTTTTGCCAGACAACTGACGCTATTTTCTTTCCTTGTTTTTACGGTCGTCTAGCGCTAATAATATGTACTAGTCTCATATCTCCATCTTATTTCTACGTAGGGTCTAGCATCATCACCATGATGCATACTAGTGCGCCCCCAGGTGCCGGATCCCCGTCGGTCCTAATTGTTCTGTTATAGTTGTTATGATGACAAAGTATAGTTGTCCGTCTCTTTGACACATATATACAGTTAATTTATCATCACGTATTAAGCCATCTATGGTAACATCACCTAGCGCGTTCGGAATCGGAGTTAATTGTGACACGTGTGTCGGGTTCGAATCGTTCGAAATGCGTAAATGTTTATCTCTATACTGATGATTTCGCAAGAATGACACGTATACGCATGTTATTAATATTTGACTTATTATTATTCAAATAATTAGTCGTTCCCCTATTTTAGCTAATTACACTAATTAAATAAACGAAGCGTTCAAAAGCAATGATGCATTTTTCTTCCGGCATGACAGCCGACTGTAGTTGTCCGTCTCTGTAGAACATATATAGTGTTAATTTCTCATTCCGTATGTAACCATTTACGATAGCCACAGTGAATTGGAGTTAATTGTTACTCTTGTTCCGAACCGCGAATTGCGTGAATTATCATATCTACACTGATGATTCCGCAGGGATAAAATGTATACGTCAATAGATAATAGTTAAAATAAATAATATTTAAATCTTTATTTCTGAAAGAACACTCTCTCTCTCATATGTGTATATATATATATATATATATATATATATATATATATACATACATATTTACTAGTAAATATATTTTGCTAGTCAGGACGATTGTATCATGGTGGATGAACATACACTACACTATCCTCCAAAGGAGGATGTAATGGTTGAGATAAAGGTATCAGATAATAATATCATAACAGAACAGGTACAACACTACAACTCCAAGAAAAAGGTAATCTTAGGAAGATTGTATCGCGAGTAATAGAAATATATTATACTGCCCGCCAAAAAAAAGAAAGTACTTCCTGGGATAAATTATGCTGGCATATACAAATATATCATACTACTTACCAAAGAAGGTGGTTAGGTCTTGGAGGATTATACCATATACACAAGGTGGTATTTACTGTGAGAATGGTATCATGATAAACGGACACATACTACACTATCCTATAAGAAAGAGGTAATGGCTGGTTTGGTTTATCATGACAATAGAAAATATACTGCATCATTTCCCACCCCTAAATGGAAGAACACTGTCTAATGATAACACAGCAGACACTACATTAGGAGAATGTAATACTTGGTAGGATTATCCCTACCCCTTACACAATAAGGAACTAAAACTTGAGAGAATAGTCTTATACTAACAGAATCGAACAACACAAGTCAGACATTTAAAAAAAAACATGACGATCATAGTTTAAAGCATAGCCTGATTTTAAAACAGTCATGCTACTATCGCACGTGAGGTGGCTCTAAAACCAAAACAAGTTTAAATAGTATTAGTACCATCCGATAGAACACAACATTTGTTTTTACAAAACCGATATTCATGCAATGTTTACAGATACTCGCTTTTTAACATGCTTGTCGTTTTTAGTCGATATATTTGAATTCGTAAATTCAATTAACTTAGGACTGTAACGAAAGGAACAACAGTGCTCCGTTGCCACAAATGAAACTCACTGCATCCCAAATGAAGATTGCATTATGGTACTCGTATTTTGAAAAGAAACACTTTGCTTCATTTCAACAATTACATTCATTCATTGATGAAAATGAGTTGAATATTAATGAATGTATCTTAGACGAACTGAAATGACACGTAGAAATGCTCTGTAAGGAAATTATATGTTATTTCCCCAATAAAGAAGAATTTGATAATCAGTACAGATTCATGAACACCCCTTTTAAATTACCGAGCTATATTCTGGCGGCAGTGTCATTCAAGATCAGTTCCTAGATTTATTGAACGACGGAAGTGCAAAGCATATCTTTGCGGAAATGTACGGCAGTGATTTCGGATTAACATGCCACGTTCTTATGCAGATTTTGCAAAGATTTATCAGAGAGTGATTCTACAATCTGTCACTACTTATGAGTGTGAGACCACGTTTTAACTTTGCTTCCCATCGAATAAAAAATGTCGCTACGTTTTTCAGGGTGTTCACACGTAATCGGCTAAAAAAGGTAGAATATCATTTTATCGGGGTGGTGGTAATCTACAATACTATCCACACTTTCAATATTTTTATTTATGCCAGAAAATAAAGATATTTAGTTAGATAATTGTAAAGTATATTTATTCAATTTTCACCGGAAAGGTAAAGCCAACTAAAATCAGTTGGTAAAAAAAATAAAAAACGACGTATAGTAAAAAAAAAAGTATAATAGTTTAAAAAAAAATAGGGGTACGTTTGCTTATTAACACCCTCCATTAATAACTGGCCACCACGAATAACTGAAATTCTGCTTTTTTAGGCGAGTACATGTTAACACTGGAAAACGGAAAGAATAACACACTGGATTAGAATTTAGAGTGATGGCTCAGTTGTATATATACTAAGCGTAAAATGTGCTCACATTGCCGGGCCATTGTACTTCTTTAAGGAACTTAAGAAATGTGTTTACCAGTAACTGTAAGTCTGAGTCGCAAGGTCTCTCCTAAAAATGTAGCAGCCCCTTCCAAACAGCACGCACGTGATTTAACTCCGATAACAAAAAAGAATATACTCAACTGTCCTAAAACTGGCCGGAAAAATTGAATGTATATACGAACATTTGCCCCCACTTTAAATTGTAAAATAATTGTGTGTTTTTTCTTTTCTGTTTTTCATTCCATCAAGTAAAAGAAGGTACACTATTTTTTTTAGCGGAGGGTCAGCGGAAAATGTTCATAATATCAAAATATGAATCTATTTTTTCTCGTAATCTGGACGGATAACAGTGCTACTAAACCTTTCTTCAAAAATATAAATTAGGCATTACCTTTATGAATAAAAAAAAAGGTATTCATTTATTTTTCAAAGAAAATGCAAAAACTGCAAAACGAAGGCGAGAGAAAAGGGCAAGAGAGAGCAAGCCAGACAACCACACTCTTTCTCCAACTCCTCCTTTCTCTTCTGCCTAGCTCGTAGCAAGCCACACCTGTCGGTACGTTCGTCGGTGAGCGCATGGAGTTAACAGTTAAGGTGTTTTAGTTATTTTACCGATTGATTTATTAAAACACTTTAATTAATTAATGTTCATATAGACGAAATTATAACATATAGATAGCAAACATAAGTCCATGCTATTCCAAATAATAATAGTAATTAATTATTAACTGTTTATAAATTAGTTATGCTAATTAGGCAATCAAAATAGTACCTCTTAATCTTGTATCTCATCTTTATATACACGATAATAAAATGTTATGTTGTATTATTGATTTAAATAACAGTAAACCGTTTTCCTAATAATATAGGAGTGATAAATGAAAACTATCGTGCTTATTCATTTATATATATATATATATATATATATATATATGGCACATTCTAACATTTAATAGATGTAAATTATAATTAGAAATATTCGAGTCTAGTTCCAGCAATAAATATAAAGAAACACCCGTTTTTATATATGCGCTTTTAATTTTTCATGAGCAAAATTACATTCAAGAACGATTTAATGACTTTGTATTAACACCATATTATTTTTCTTATCCATTACAATCTCGGGTACACTTATACGAATGATATGGATATTAATTGATTATAAAACATTTTCTCATATCAAAATGGAAAAGAAAAGATATCGCAGATTCTTTTCAAAACTATTCTATAATAAGATAGATTCGCACAAGAGGGTAAGAACAAACTGTTCAATCAGTTTAACCTACAGACACCAGCGTGGCAAGCTTTTGTTACTATCAGTGTAGGAAGTGATTTGTTCAGACTGTCAGAGGGTACGAACCCAATAGAAAATACGACTAGACTCTGCACGCTAGCACTAACCCCATTGCCATGGGAAATTATCACGTAAAGAAGGGGCATTATGTGCAATATTTGCTCAATGAAAGCGAGAAACAGACAATAGACCGCCAGAAGGGTTCAATGAAGGTTTTCGAAACTTCCTATATAGCTAGGTGACAGTCTATTTTAACTCCCTAAACATCGCATAACTAATGTCTTAAAAGGGATTATAACATTCTTTTATTAAAACTTATTAAATTATTTTAACCTACGGACGTCGGCGTGTTAAGTTTTCATAAGTGTATAAGGTGGCAGTTTCAAACAGTCGGAGTGCACGAACCCTGTACAGAATAAGCAGAGGTTTGCAAGCTAGTGCTCTAACCCCCACAACCCCGAGATATTATCACGTGACAATGAAGTTATATTTAGTCCTTAAAAACGCGAGCAACAGACAGTAGACACTTGATGTGATTCATCGAACGGACCTTGTTTATAGCTAAGTGACAGTCTATTTGCAACTCTCCGAAAGAGCTAAACCTTAATTGCTTAAAGGGACTTATAACAATAGTTCATTAATTAAATATTAAATTATTGAACATACAGATGCCGACGTTTCAAGCTTTTGCTATCATTAGTGTAGGAAGCGACAATATCAGACGATCGGAGGGCAGACTCAGTATAGACTCCGTAAGATCGTGACTTCATCTTATATATATATATATATATATATATATATCTACCTACGTACCCGTGCGCTGTATCTTCGATCTTTATTTGTCTAGATATGCAAGAGCATTGAACGGAGGTCGTAACTCTCTTGCTTAAATGACAATCATCATTTCTATTAATTCGACCGTCCCTAAACACTGTCAATTAATTAGGACTGCTCTATTTAATTACCTGCAAATCTTTGGATGTATGTTAATAGCCCACGGTGCTTACCTATGCAACAGTGCTCAACCCAAGGGTGTATGCAGTCAAACAGAGTGCGTCCCAGAATCACAGGCATTTAAGGTGTCTGGACAGTCAAGTGCTTTTAGCCTAGATCGAAAGTAGAACGTTTATTAGACAGCTGGCACTTTTACCAATTCTGTAGCCAGGCACAAGTGTTTAGTAAACGTAATCTCAATGTTTATATTAGCACCGTTACTTATCGAATAAGTCTCTATTTGTTTATACAAAAGCTTTGCATTCTAGCTAATGGACGTTGGTAATTTTACGTAGCACAGTTCCAAATCCAAGAAGTGGACATTAGGAAGACATTCGCCAATATTTCCACATTAATAATGAACCCAACCGTAATAGTAAACAATGTGAATGTCTGCTTCATCTAGTTCATTTGACGTTTCATTAATGTGTATAATGTCTTAAGCCAGGTAAAAATGAACGCAGTCGGGATACAGAAAACATAAAACAAAAATGGGTAAACAGCAAAGAAAGGAAAAGAAAAGTAATAGGGATCAATCAATTGCTTGTAAAATGTTATGGCATTAAAAGATGTATTCTAATTGATTTTTGTCGATTGTTTTAAATATTCAGCTTTTTGCGTTTCCTCCTTTAACTTTAGTTTATCTTGACCCTGTCTCCCTTTTTGAAACTCCCAATACTCTTCCCTATTCTTTTGCAAATACATCTCCATCTTTATTCTTCTGATGTCTGCATAGTACTGAAAATCATATAACCCCAATAAGGAATTTTCAAATCAGTATTTAGATATATATTAAAAGCAGATGCTACAAAACCTATTCGGTTCTTTTTTCAATGCATTTATATTCATCGAAAGATTTGAATACCGAGAAATATAAAAAAAAGTGTCAATGATTGTATCATTTTAAAATCAAAGTACCATTAAATATAAATGTTTAATTACAGTTTCATGAATTTAAGTTTAACCAATTTTTCAATAGAAATATCTCATTAAATATAAACAATGTGTTGAACGTTTTAGAAGTTTTTTCTATGGTATTTTTATACATTTGCAATCTACAACTGTACTAAGATAGGATATATATTTCAATGATATATATATATATATTATTTGTCGCTCCTTGAAAGTAGAGCGCTGTAATTGGTAGTATTAACACAGCATGACGTCACTTGCTTATAATGCATCATTCCTTCCCTTAATAGAAGTAGAATGCCTCGACGTCAAAGCCGCCGTTAAAGTGTTAAAATTATCATAGTTTATTCGCTGTTTACAATTGGCCCAGCGATTAGCGACGTCGGACTGGAGTTGAAAAATACTTGAGGTCCGGGGTTTCGAATCGCATGACCGGTAGTGAATAGTCATATCTCTATGCTGATGAGTCCGGATTGAAAAAGTACGAAACGTATACGTACATAGATAATAAACAATAACAAATATTATATATATATATATATATGTGAGCAAATAAGTGTTCATCTTGTTCTTGTATACACAATGTTCCGTCGAATTTAGAGAGATTCTGTCAAACTTTCTAATTTTCTGAAAGGTTCGAATGCTGCGCCATATAATACCTAGCTGATAATATAATTATATCGTGAAAGTACACTTAGCGTTCATTTTTAACTACATTTTACTGAATTTATGAGAAATATGCCAGTTTATATGAATCATTTGTTAAAAATTGAAGAAGTTGTTCATTGTACTCTATACACATTATGTTTGCAATCACATTAATGGGGTAGAATTATTTGTAACCTGGTTTTTGTTAATATACTACAATTACTCCCTCAAATTCGGATATATCGCTTTTCTTAAATCGAGCGCATGTGCATTAAAATCATTAAGATCTTGGTAATAAACTTAGGAATAGACAACCAGACAAAGTACAAATGTTAGTTCAGAAATAGCTGTGTCGCTATATTAAGACGCTACTATGCGATTCAACCGTGATTTAAAACTCGAGAAAAATGTCTACATTCAAACGTAATACCGTCTGACACATCTGTTACCAGCACGTGTAAACGTAATATATAAATGCTTACATATATGTGTTATTACACATCTATCTGAGAGGACTATGCTTTGAAGACATACTATGCATTTTATTCTAAGTGGGTATCATTTATGCTCCGTCCTAGACAGCTCGACCTACGAGTGTAGAAAGCACATTTATTGGGAAACAATGTTTTCGCTCTCATACGAATCTTCACTGTGATTAGAAAGTGCGACTAATTCGAATGATTAATGCATATATACGTCATTACTTTATTAACTCAATTAAATAAGTAATCCTATGAAACCACATTAGGTGTCAAATATTTTCCTACGAGCTTTCACTCTTCATTCAGTATTTAGATGGACGTTATTTTTGGAGTTCCATACAGCAACAATCATCGATGATATTTTCACGCTCAATATCTTCTGAGTACGTTATTTCATGTTCGGCTATTATTAAACCAGGTGAAACAGTAACGTGACGAATATGTACATCTATTTATTGCACGAATATAGCGCTTATTTATCTATTTATTGCTCTGATTTTCTCTATATTTATTCAATGCATTTATGTATGAAATGTTATGCATGCATTTATGTATGAACATTAGACTTTTATAGTTACAGATAACCTTTTATATTCCCCTCTCTTATGAACCGTTGCCAGGCGTAATAATGTTAAACATGCAGTTGTAATTGGGTTCTATTAGTAGTATATACTTTATGAAGGAGGGTAAGTGACGTTAATACAAGTGGATCCGTAAACAATAGGCACTTGTCCAGATTTTGGCCACACATTTTTTACTAAAACAAATCAAATTGTAAAGTTTCACATTTATTCATGAGTTGGTAGAAAATACATGCTGTTAAAAGATGCATACATAGAATAATGATATACACCCTTTTTACATTAACGAAAATTCAGTGTAAGATAGCATATTAGATAAGATTAAAAGGGGAAATTCTACTGGATGTAAGTAAATATAAGTAAATGCATAAATGCATTGCAAATAAATGTTGCTTGTGTTGCTCCCCTCACAATTAATGTCGATGGCTTTTGAAAATCTAATATCGAGTAGCAGTGATCGTTCCGTTTTTTATTGGTATTGCCGTCAAATGTTTTACACAATCTCCAATAAAATGATATTTAATTTTATCTATCACCAAACCAAGTGTTGTTCGCTTAAAATATGTGCAATAAACATTGCTACATGTGCCCGCACTTGTATTATAGTCTATCTATCATTAGCAGTTCTACAACACACTTTTCTGGTGATTAGGGTCGCCAAATATCATTACATATCATATCTTTAAAAAGTTAAACAAATACAGGATGACAGTGAATGCTCTACACATATTTATTCAACTAAAACATTTAAATAGTACTTTCAGCATGTGCATTGTGAATATTGGTGAGTTTCTCAAAACTTTCATGAACGCGATGAGGTAAATCCTTATTGACATTGATGTTGGACCTATTATTTTTTATCCATTATTTTTTACCCATTATTTATCACCCCATTATGTATTTAGTCAACTATATTAAATTAGATATTTTGCTGGTTCATACTTCGTACTTTAAAATACATCACAAAAATAAATCACGTAGATCAAAGTTTGGGGAATGACAAGACAATTTCGCATTATAATTTTTAGAATCAAATCATACAAGCTGCTATCCAAAACAATCCTTACCTTCGGAATCAATAAATTACATTTTATATTACATTTGATGGAATTAAACACATTGATTTATTCTCTCTCTCTCTCTCTCTCTCTATATATATATATATATATATATATATATATATATATATATATAGAGAGAGAGAGAGAGAGAGAGACAGAGACTTTAAGGTTACTATGTGTAATGAATAATTTGTGTCGTTATTTAATTTACCAAAGGCACGGTACATGTCGAGTTATCTCCCTTGATTTAAGTAAAATATATTTGAGATATTATTATCGACAATTATCTAACATCAGATGAGGTATTTAACAATGAGTGTCGAAAAATGTCAACACCAGGAATGAAGAGACACATAGTGTTAAAGGAACAGCTGACAAAAAGGATACTAGAGTGATAGTATATAGGTATATCCTATATTCACGGCTGGTTTCGTACTGTTATATGGAGTTAGGGTAACATAGAGTATACTACACTCAGAAGAGTATATATCCATGGGTTCTTCCGTAGCGATGAACGTCCACCATTAATAAATAAAAGTTGAATCGTTCAAGATAAATTACAGTGTATTTGTGTTCATTTACAACAATAAGCCTAGCGTTAATATACTCAACAACACTATGTAGACACATTTCTAGAGCCCAAACTCCGTCAAACACTAGTAATACGCAAACTATGTTTTTCAGTTACAATACACTTGTGATGATATCACAATAGGTAGCTAGTATTTTTCTGTCTATTACTGACACATCGTAATATTTTAAAGATGTAAGAAACAACGTGAACCACGATGGACACGTGTTATAAAGACATTCTCATTAAACCGGAAGTGGAACTGAAATTATTACTGACATATTATGTATACATAAACCTATGGGAATTTCTATTCATCATTGTGATTGTGAAAATATTTATAACTTCATGTAAATGGGGCATCATTTTTTCGAATTTCTTAGGTTAAGGTTCATAGTATAGATTTTCGGACTATTATTCTCATCTGTGTACTGATTTGTATCATGTGTTGGCCAATATAACTTTCGCCTTTCTCCAGCTGCATGTTTTTGTACGTTGAAATATTTATGCTAAACTCGTAAACCTTATACTCAAATGTATGACTGAGCCATTGCTTAAGCCCACGAGGTTCGATTATACTTGTTATGTCAAAGCTACCGGGTGGAAGTGGTTTATAGTTACACTACATATTACCACAGCAATGACGAGTGTGGTATACGCGGATAATATGCCTTAGTTGACAGACCACTACGACACTATATTAAGAATTGACGTATATACCATTCTCACTGCTGCCTTTGTATTATTAGATTGGATTCATTTTCGAGTGTGTGGAAAGCACGCAATATCCTGTATCACATACATAAACCATTGTAGAGTTTTTAAAACAACTTTTTACAGAATTCATATATTTAATACATATTTGTTTGACTGCATGAATACGGTGTTTTATATCTTCGCTTATTTCATTTTTTTCTGTATCATATAGACAAACTGCGCATCGAAGTAAAGCGATGCTGATGTTATGTATTTAGTTGGTGATTATGTTCGCATATTAAGTCAAGCTGGATTGAAATAATAGTTGTAAACTTTATCGCATACATTACTGAAATGTACGAATTTATCACGACTCTAGATATTGGTGAATAGTAAGGTAGAGTACATTCTCAAGAAATCGTATCCTTACTACTTTTAGAAAAACGAAAACAAATAAAGACCACCACTCACCGGCTTATCCAGACGGGCTTATACTAGGCTATGCTTTGTCGTAAATATTATGAGTCTTGACAAGAGCAATGAGACAACGAACGAAATGTAGTCACGAATTGCGCAACAATTGTTTCACTGAAAACTCATTGTTTACAGACAACTTAACAGAAGAGAACAATTATTTCAAGTCAATGGAAAGTAAAGAACAACCAAATATCTGTATGTAGAAGCGCTTTTCTAGATTGCCAATATCAGAACCAATAAGTTTGGTTTCATCGAACCAAAAGGAAATAGAAATATCCAGATCTCATTGTAGTGGGTATACCTTTTTAAATTTAGATTTTACTGTTATATGAAATTCAATTACATATGTCCGAGGTATGCAATTGTATAACACTTGTTGGGGAAGCCTGGGATGATATATATCTTTAAGTCAACCGGACGTTACTAGAAGTTTGCTACAGCGTGTGTGTAACTGTTCACCTTCCCAGAGAAAGTACATTGACTTATACAGGGTGGGCAAAAATAAGGGTCCTATTTTTAAAAATTCATAACTTTTTTATTTATTGATTTTTTTTTTTGATTTTTTTTAGAATAAGTAAAGGACCCCTTCCGAAGCAAGCATGAGCCGTATTAGCCCTAAGGAACGTACCCTCATTTAGAAAACATTATTTTTGCTTAAAAAACTCAAAACAGTGTAAAAAACAATACTTTAGTTTTTGTAAGTTTTAAGAAGTGTTTTTCGGCTAAAATTTGTTTTGTTTATTTCAAAAAATCTCGGAAGGGTCAGTCTACACACACATAAAGTTTGGTGAGTTTAACTTTTATTTTGTGGAAGTTATTCAAATTCAAGTTATTCAAATTTAAAGATAGGACCCTTATTTTGGCCCACCCTGTATATCAAGTATTTATGGTTGTTTTTGTTTTGCTAATATTTTCTCATAACCGTTTGTTATACGCAATAAAATATATGCACGTGTGAATTAATTGCGCTTACTATAATGAGTGTTGTTGGACACGCTTTTGTGTAAGAACTTAACTTTTGATTATGTACTAGAAAAGGGTTTATATGATTGCACACAGAGTTTTTTTATATTGAAGTGTCAAACAGTGTATAAAATGTAACTTTACCACTGTATAGCAATGTGCCATTGACGCATCCAAATGTATACAGAACGACAGAGAGTGTGTGTTCAAATAAATTCTGCAAGTAGTGATATATGATAACTGTTTTCAAGACAAACGTTGTTTGTTTCTCTTGAAAGCTGCAAAACCTGAGGCTGTGTCTCGTTTTATAAACTAAACGACTTATACTGTTTGTTTTCTTTAAACAGCAAAAAGGAAAAAAATAATGTCCGCAAACGTTTCGACAAAACAACACACTGGATCTAGCATTGAATAACCCACAAAACTGATATTCAAACGATAAAAATGAACATGAATCGCTGTCTTTTTCTATTACAACTATTTATGTTTACCAATACTATCAAGAAAGTCTACGTCTCTTGTCCAATAATATTCGACAGAAAATAAATAGGCGAAAAGTACTAATGTACGTTTTAGCAAGGACACAAAGCCAATTCAATGACGCTTGTTTATTTCGCTGGGGAGTCTATAAAGTGTAAGGAAAGTGAATTTAAGAAAAGAAATATGATGTAAGAAAAATGTTCCAATGGTGTTATTCCTTTTGTTTTATTGTTGTATGATGGGTGTATTATTACATTAGACATTTGATTCATGTGTAACGATCTATATATTTGTTTATTTTTTATAAGTCTGGACATAATCACTTCCACCCTGGATTTGTCGTTAGCTTAACAAAATGTGATTATCGTCTCACTGACGTCACATTCTATCGCCTGTGTCTTCACGCCGTCCTAATGTTTTAAAACAGTAAGCACTTGACGTCATCAAGGACTGCTTTGATTTTGTCTGCTGTCACTTAGATTGTATTACTCGCAGCGTGTTATACAAAACCGACCTAAAGTACGACTTAAATGCATTACATTTTTATCCTGCTATTCGTCTCATTGTGAATCTTGACATTTGAAAGTATATCAAGAACAAGTTACTTGTGTGTTTGGCAGTGCCGACATTTTTAAAAAGACCAAACGAAAAAATAGAAGTCATCTGTTTTTCTTCTGCTGATTGTGAACGACAACAACGCAAATTTCTTGTCAACCACTCAACTAGTTTAGGAGAAGCCACACATCCTTGTAACCTATTCTATCGCTATTTGCTCTTGAATGGCTTACGTTTTTGCTAGCCTGTTTCGAGTCGAGAAGAGTGAACGCTGAAGTTGGTATCATTCAAGATTGCTTTGTCGGATAACTGATGGATAATTAATGTGGTTAAGTGTAATTTGTAAATGGTGAGGTCATCATAATTTCATAGGCAGCATTCATCTGGATGATAATACATGAGAGCGATTTCAGAGGTAGCACCTTAAGAGACTTCTCCATACGCGCTCGATAAATATAGGCTTATTCTAAAGTGGCATGTTGCACATGGACATGTGTTAGAGTATTTTCGGCATAAATGATTAGGTCCGTCATTGTCAGATTAATGTTTCGGCTTCAGGGTTGGTTATTTCCCAACATATACATCACCGTAATTATAGTGACTACCTTGTTTTTTGAGTGATTCTACGTTTCTCTCCATTTCTTGTGATCATGCAACTTAATCATCTTTCGTTCTTTTACGCCTGTTACAGCTAGGGGCTTCATAGCCTGTCTCGGGCGACTTTGATGAAAAAAAAACCTTGAATTATTGCTATCAGCCATGGTTCAAGTACGATAGTCGTTTGTATATAAAGTAAGAAAGCAAAATCTGAACAAATTTTATATGGGAGTTCGGGTTTGTACTAAATCATGGCAATCATAGATGCAATAATAAGATGATAACTATTAGTTTTATTATAATAATAATAATAATAATAATAATTATTATTATTATATTCATAATTATTTGCGAATTATGACAAAATGGTGTTTTTATATGTTGTGTAAGGGGCACAGGGGGTTGGATGCAGATAGTAAATTTTATTTTCGCACACTACTCGCTATGCTGACGGGTCGACGGATAGCACTGGTCACAATCCATCCCTCTAATTCTCTCACATTCAGACTCTAAGCGTAATACCCTGGTAAAACGCCCCAGCTTGCGGGCTAATTCATGTGAAGGGGCTAGTGTAATCATGGCACCGCTGAGCGAAATATTCACAACACGATGGCTACAGCTAACGCGAAGAGTTACACAGCAAACTTAAACGGGCAACGTCTTCCACACCTGGGTGATATCGGCTGTGATCAGGCCTCGAGAAACGGTCTCTACCAGGCGAAAACTGCCTTGATACGCTACATAAAAATAACAACAACCTCTCAACCTATACAGGATCAGCCGTCGTCTGGGTCACCATAGGGCAGCGCCTTTCGTCGTTCCCAAAGACGGAGGTTGAAAAAAATTAAGTTAGGGCACCTAACAAGCTTCGTGCCAGGAACAATATCGTCATTAAGAATTTGAATGTGAGTAATCTCAGAAAATAAGGCTAGTTAAACAACTTGCACATGAAATAAACAGTTTTTGATCGAACATTCTTGGATTTTGTGTCGTATGATTAAATAATATCAGTGACACTTATTTGAGATCATAAGCTTTCCACTAAGTTTAACAGTTCGTGTTTAAGCCTTTAAGTCTATCGATGACGTGGGCATAACGTAAGTCGGTAATTACCTTTTCTCTGATGGTTACTGTACATATGTATATTGTAGTGCGTCAGCCACTACTCTCTCCAAAATAATTTTGAAGAACGTACAAGAGAGCAGCCAACCCTGTAGTACTCCGGGTGTCGTCCTGCGCCAGTCATTTCTGCTGAGATCTCTAACATTTACTTGCTTTGTTGTGGAGGTTTTTATGACTGTTTTTTTTTATGAATATGTCTCCAGGCAAGCTGTGAAGCCAGTTGGTGTAACGAGATTCATAGAACGAAATATGATTAATTTCCACAATAAAAACAGAGAGAGAGAATGATTGAATTACTTAAAAACAAAATAGTCATTTACATGACGGTTATACATTATCAAGCAAAATAATCAAACTTAAACCGAAACCGGCAGTAACGGACGAACTCATGTATGCTGAAAATACAGCAACGCACACACATCCATGCACAATATTGCACATGAAAATAACCTGATATTCGGCGAGTGCTCTAAAGGCTATGGCATGGATATCAACGTGGAAAAATATCAAATGGATGACCACCAACACCACGGGAACCAGCAAGAACATAAAAATAAGTGGCGAGAAACTGGAAGCTGTCAAAAGCTTCAAGTAATTTGAATTATAGTAAAAGTATTATTGTATAATTTTTCGAATTTTGTTAATATTATTTCTTCCTGTTAATTGGGGAAATGTTCCGCGTTTTAACGATCTCCTCAACCATTAGCTGAATTGTTCCGTCCCGTGAAACCGGGAAACTTCTACGTGTATTCAATGGGCCTTCTCCTGAAAAACCAACAAACTACGTGTGTCTCACTTCTCTTTATTTTGTAAAATAATTAATTACGTCTTCACACATCAATATATTTTAGGATTACAATTGCAATTGTGCTTTTTTTTTTAAATATAAAATTGATAATGGCAAAATCTAAAAATTAAATTAACTTTTTTATGTTTAAACAAAAAAAAAATTAAGTACTTTTTTCTTAGTTTATCTTCAGGAAAAGACGATATCGATCACAATATTGTTGGACAAATTAGTATGTGGAAAACATTAACTTTCTTTACGTTTTTAAACGACCTTGTAGAAATTTCTACTAGCATTTCCAACAACGTACAATAAAATAATACCAATCGGTAAAACAGTGTAGTTAATAGCATCGTGTGATAATAGAATAAGAATCCTCTCAATTAAAATACTAAGGCAATTGACAGCTTTCTGTCAGTCAATCTAAGTTTCTTTTTTTCTCGACTAGATTTTAACTACAGTTTTAGGAAATATTAAGCTCGTTCAAGAAATAATTGTTAATATATTCGGCAAGGTTTTATTTTGCATTCGACGTATTGCGAAGTTTCCATTATTTAAGAGTCGATGAAAACCAAATTTTCAGAAATTCTTAGAATAACAAATTAAACAATTTTCAAATATGAATTGCCCTGTTTCCAGAAAATACCGGTCAACATTTCAAAAGTTTTAAAGAAGTAAAAATAGAACCCACCGTATTATATATTAATAACGCAACAAGAACGCCTCGAATTGTACTAAGCGAGAACATGTATATCAATAAGCTGCAAAGTCTTTCAACCTGATAAGCGAGCGAACACGTTAGTATGATTCATAATCCGACCTATTACAACCTGTCGTGTTCCCTGAGTCTGAGTGACAACACACGCTCACAGATTTCCGGTATTCTCCACCACTTTTCGATAACTATTGCTAAATACTTTGCAATATCGGAACAGCCGGTAACACTTGATTTATCGCTGGTAACGACACTTGGTCTCCTCTGAAATTTGAGAGGCAATAAGGTCCTAGTACTCTCTGTAAACTAAGAGTAGAGGTCTGGTCCGTGCTCTCCCTCTTCGGGCGTCCCATCCTCCTTACCCATTCATTACTATGTTGTGTGGTAGCAGCCGGGGTTGGTCCGATCCGTTTTTATGAGAAGGAGGCAGTTGATGAAATGTATTGCAGTTTCTGTTCCTTGGGTTTATGTGGCGGTATTCTTCTGTGGTTACTGTATTTGTGAATGGTTACCGTTTGTAGCTTATGCGTGTTTATTTCAGCATTCGAGGATTTTCTTCATTGCCGTCTTTTATATGGTCTCAGTGATCGCTTTCATTCAAATGTTTCGCAATCATTTTTCAGGTTTTTGATGAGTATCCCCAATACTCCGAATATTTTGGTATCATATTGACTTTCCTCATGTTCGATATTCCTTTCAATTCGCTGGCAACTTCCATAAATTTGCTTCTTTTTTCGTCTTCTTGATCTTCCCTCAGATGTCTTCTGGAACGGAAAAATCTATGATTTGGCACAATTTTTCTTTGTTGTTGACTATTATGACATCCGTTCTCATTGCTTGTGTGAGTTTATCTGTTTGCACCTATATGCCCCAGAGTGTTTTGTAATGTGCGTGTTCCAGTTGTGTCGTTAATTGCTGTTTGTACCATTTGGTCGCGTGTTCGGAATGCAGTCGTTTGCATAGTTTTCAGTGTAATTATTTCTACATGCAGTTGTTCCAGTATTGATTTTGGGCTAATTTGCTGCATTTACTGATCATATGATATACTGTTTCGTCTGTTTGTCTACACAATTTGCATTTAACGTTTTCTTGGTAGTTATCTATTTTAGCTTTAATGTAGTTAGTTCTAATCGCATTGCGGATGTCAGTAAAAGCCCCTTTTCCCTGTTCAAGTGTACTTTACTTAGCCATGCCCAGGGGTTTTCGTGTGCCTTTTTCATTTGTCATTCTAATTAACCGTCTTTGTAGTCGTTTTCCTCCACGTTTCTCTTCTTGTACGTTTATTTTTGGTTTCTGTGCGTTCCCTAATTGTATAGTGAAACGGTGTTTCTTGCTGCATTGATCAGCCTTAATGTGTCCTGGGTTATTTATTTGGTCATCCATACAACCTTTATACTCAACATACTTATTCCTGCTTTGTTTCTTTTCACTTTGCGTATTTCAGTATCGTCTTTTGGTTGTATTCCGTGTTGCATGGTTATATTTTAATTCCATAGAAAGTATTATTAAGTAGACATGTATAATAGCAGAAATGTACATTACTAATTTTATATATATATATGTATTTTGCACAAACAAATCACGAGGACTCTATGCACCAAAGTGTAAATTAAGCCTACCTTTCTAGACTTAGCTTAGACACTAAAGAAGACCAGTTTAGAAAGGTAGGCTAAATTTACACTTCGGTGCATGGAGCCCTTTTATATGCAGTGAGATGAACTTTTCGGTGAATATGTTTGTCATTTTATATGCAGTTAGATGAACTTTTCGGTGAATATGTTCGTCATTTTATATGCAGTTAGATGAACTTTTCGGTGAATATGTTCGTCATTTTATATGCAGTTAGATGAACTTTTCGGTGAATATGTTCGTCATTTTATATGCAGTTAGATGAACTTTTCGGTGAATATGTTCGTCATTTTATATGCAGTTAGATGAACTTTTCGGTGAATATGTTCGTCATTTTATATGCAGTTAGATGAACTTTTCGGCAAATATGTTCGTCATTTTATATGCAGTTAGATAAACTAGTCTTGTAGCACAAATTGTGATTGCTGTCGAATACGTGCTGATCGAATTTAAACGGCAGACATTTGTTTTGTTGTTTTATAATCGTTTTATCGTTTAATCTTTACAACATATTTACTTTAGAAATTACAGTATTGACATAATACCAGACATTATGCTACCTCCACAGTCACTAGTAAGATAAATGATTATATACATAAAAAGTGGCATGCTCTTTCTGTTCCACATAAAACACCGAAAGAGATAGTCTCTACCATTTAATTTGCGATGTACCATATATATCGACTTCCTGTTCGTGAAAACACGTCCTGTCCACTTTAATTCACAATTATATTAAACTCTCTGTAGAATTAACAGGCATAACTTGTTCTCACAATAAATACATACACAGTTTCGAGTAAATAAAAAGAGAAAAAAACATTATTTTCCTATATATTTCAAATTGATGCGAGTTTTTTTTTACGTTTTTAGATTCAGCATTTCTCATTTCTAGTATTTTCTTACTACTGAATTAATTTTCGTGTTTCGTTTTTTCTTTATAAGATTAGAAACAGAAGTAGAGTAAGAGATATACACAAACAGGGAAGATAAGAGTGAAGTGAAAAAGTAGGGACAAATTACAGAATAAAACTATAACTAAATGTTTTTCCCTTAATATTTTATATTTGACTAAACTGATAAAGTAATAAAACTAAAATAAATAAATAAACAAATACATTAATAATTAAAATAAGTAATTAAAAAATGTAATAATAGAAAAATAGAATAAAATAAAAAAAAACTTACTATATAGATTCACTATTACTTTCCAACAACGGAATATATATATATATATATATATATATATATATATATATATATGGATATGTTGCATTACAGGCATCAAGACGTAACGTGCAGCAAGGGGGGGAAGAGAGAGCTTCTTTATTACTTCTCGCAGAAATCCTTCCGGACTGAGGCATTTCTTCAAAACCACCTCAGCCGTTCGGATCTCATCCTCTCCGGCCGAAAACAACGCGAAACGTTCACGAGAGGATTAATGGTGATTTCAATCTCTCCCCCCAGCGCCTCCGATGATACAATTTACATCTATATCATTTTCATAATCATTTTACCCTATATAATTCGAACAGTATATCACTCTTTCTTTTTCTATAAACTCGGACCACAGTCCTAAAACTTCACTCATCAACTTACGGCATCTCAGCCTTTTTTCAATTACAAATCTTTTAACGGCATCTCAGGCCTTTTTTCAATTACGAATATTTTCACGGCATCTCAAGCCCTTTTTCAATTACGGCCTCTCTAAAACCACTGCCGTTTACGGCATCTCAGGCCTTTTTTCAATTACGAATCTTTTCACGGCATCTCAGCCCTTTTTCAATTACGAATCTTTTCACGTCATCTCAACCTTTTTCAATTACGAATCTTTTTACGGCATCTCAAGCCTTTTTTCATTAAACGTCTCTTAGAATTACACGTATCTTAACGTCTTTAAAACAGTTCTCAAACAAATCTCAAATGAATCTCAAAGGTTACCTTGATTTCTTCGGTTCTTTTGGTCCGTGATTCGTCTAGTCTTCGCTGGATCGTCTCGATCAAAGGAAGAAGCATGTCTCATACAAAGGAACAAACGAGACGTTGATTTTCTTGAGGGGATTTTTCACACAGTTTTATTTATTCTAAACACACCATTTTCTTACTGCTCGGTTCGGTTGTCGTTAGGAGGATTCCGGCTTCAACTTTCTCACACTCGGGCTGTTTTCTTTTCTTCTGGGGATATCTTTAGGCCCCCCCACAGTGGGGCCCTGCCCGTTTGCCCGGCTACATTTTCGCAACCGATCTGAACACTCTTGCTTCCAAGTTCCGACTGATCTCTAAAACTAAGTTATTGTTCTCTCTGTGGTCACGTGATTCTCGTTCCCACGCGCAATCTGGGGACAAAACGACTGACTGATCTCTGACTCAAAAGGTCACGTCAGGTTTTTCCAGATTTGTTATGACTGCTCCTAGATCAAACACTTCTATGACTCATTTCTGAGTCCAGAAACAAATCCTATTTTTCGAATAACAAAACTAACTATTTGATACTAGTTAATCTACCCGTTTGAAATACAGGGCCCGTCATAATATAACAGATACACATGTATGTGTGTGTGTATGTAGAGGTTTGTTTATGTTTGTTTATATGTATATTGTTGGAATTACAGACTTATATAGGGGTGACAAGTCACTATAAAAAGTGTGATCCATGTGATCCCCTTGTTACAACTGAATGTTTGAATGAGAAATAGAGAAACACGAAACAAAAACAAAACAAAAAAAACAATAAAAAAAATAGTCAGTTAGATGGGTAATTCTGATTATAATTGACTAAAACCTAATTAAGACACTAGAAAATATCCTCTTTAGAGAGGGAATACTGACTAGGTGGGAGAGTCTAACATTAAATCACGAGCGGAAATTCAATAGTAATCTCCACTCCCACAATAATGATTCACTTCGACAGTTGCAGCAACGATTGCGGATAGGCAGCAATCATCCCTCCGTTTGAACAGCCGTAATTCAGCTTCAAATAGATGAAGAAAACATGTACAGCATCAAAAGAAAACTATTGTAAAAGTACAGTACTCGCTAAGTGTAGGTATACAGAGATGGGAGTCACAAACATTATGAAATTTCTATTTCTGGATAATCTATAAAAATCAGAAATCAAAAATCTCGCAGGTATCAAAACAACAATGATTCCGCTTGCACGGCTATGGTTTTCCAAGCGGTTCACCCTAAATTCCACATTGTATTCTACCAACCACTCCCTCCTAAATTTCCGGCTATCATGAAAAAAAACTGACATATTCAAAACATGTAGACCTAATGTTATCCCTAAAATACTAATCCAAAATGCTCTGTTCAGCTGGCCCCTGTTATCTTCAAATTCTATAACAAAAGAATTGATGAGTCTTGCTTCCCTAATAGATAGACAATTATGCTAATATTTTGTAAGAACTCTGGTGAAAGTAGTGACCCGGTAAAATGCTGCCCTATACGTCTCCTCCCGCCTTTTGCTAAAACGTCTGGATCATTAATAAATCTAGCGATAGTTTACCACCTTGTGAAGGCCAAACTTATTTGCCAACAGAAGTATGGATTTAGGCAATCCCCTTCAACTGCGGATAGCAGAAGTGTTATATTTGAACATATATGATATGCATTGCGTAGAGCGGTAGCACTTAATATATTCAAAGCCTTTCACAAGGTCCGGCGTATGAACTCTTCTAAAGAAATGTAATTCGTACGATATTACTGGACGAATATTTAATATATTCAGATCTTTTTAAGCTAAAACAAAGATCGAGGTCGTCCTCGATGGTCGTTCATGCAAAAAATGTAACATTAATGCGAGGTGTCGTCGATACTTAGACTTTTATTATTCTTGCTTTGCATAAACTACTCCCCTGTTGCAATTGCGTCCGAAGTGAGTATATTTTCTAAAGAAACAATGTTTTATTGTCAACATGCTGGCAAATTGAACGCACAAATGTCCAAAGCAATGACTGAATGTTTAGGAAATGACGTCTAGTTTTTAGTAAATTAAAGCAAAAAATAGTTAATTTAATGCTACCAAGAAAATACTATTTGTTCGTTGGAGATTTACTTAAATTATCGTACGATAATTTAAGTAAATCTCCAATAAAATGTTAATCCTATATATTATTAAGTAAGGAAATGGATCCATATTATTGATTAATTTATAAAAAAACTATACATATTAGAAACGACAATAGAAATGTGCCGTTTGGTATGCATGTATGCACATATTTAATCTTTTACTCTTGCTCTGAAACTAAGTCAGGCACAGCACACGGTCATAGCGTATCTATAGAGCGATGCAACATTATTACGGTTGACGCCAGTAAGAAATCGTAATCCGTAAATTGCGTAAGTCTCACACTATTTTGTGTCAACGCTAAATTGTTGGATTCTCAAACAGCATAGACGCAGAACAGCCAGCTGAAGTACAGTAGATAACTACATCTATACAAGCAACATGAGATTTTGGAAGCAATAATACATTTTAAACGGAACGTGTACAATATGACGTCAAAAAAACAGTTAATTATTGTGTCGTAAAATCGTTAAAATAATGACAATATTTTATTCCGTCTTCTGTGTTTTATTGTAAACCGATAATAAGTCGCTTATTAAACGGTGTGAAGAATAAATTAATCTACATATTATCGCCATATTGTTTTTGTGTCAAACGTATTCATAAAAGTAAACTTTTAAAAGCGAATTGAAAATATAGTTATAGTTCAACATTTACCCAGAGGCAGACAGCTTTGGTTTATCATAGAAACGTGTCTGAGAAACGTTAACATCAGTGAACCGAATTATATATGATCCTTTAATCCAATACTATAATTGGTAGATTCATACAATTATTGACACTCTCTTACGTAGAGATACACACTATACAAACACTCGTAAACACATACCCAGCTATGCAATGTCTAATCTATTAAATAGTGAATACACATAAAGAGAAGAGTGAAAAATAAAAAAACGTAGACCCTTTTATAAAGCCTTTAGACTGATTTAAACGACCTGAATAAATATCTAAGATTGAAGTAGTTTTGATCGACTGAACTATCAACTGGATTTAGGTATGTGTCCGTGTTATTATTTTCTCTAGTCTGTAATCATGATATCCACTATTCTATATCTTAAACTTTCCATTCATCTTTAATTTGATTTAATTATTTAAACCCACTCATACGCAGGAATCAAAACTAATAGTAAATAGCTTTTTTTTCAAAGTTTCTCCGGATATCCGTTTCCCGATTATTATGTTCTGTGGTGTAATAATAGCAGCCGCGGACTAACAAATTCGATATAAACACGCAGATAGTGTCGGCAATTGAATGAGATAAAAGTGTATTGTATGATTGATCTTTTTACATTAATTCTGAAGAATAAATATTGTTAATTCATATAGATTTATTATAATGTGATTTTAGATATAACAATATGTCAGCTAAGTAAACGCACTTCCGTTTTGAATATACTACTTGTTAATAATTGGTCTTGTAATGAGGGGAATCTATTGAGTTGAGTTGTGTCTGAACTATGTGCTGTTTTAAGTTAAGAAAAATTGCTCAAAAATTAACCGCGACACTCCGGACAGGATGTTGATCGGATCGTGTATGAATAAGTAATTAAATACCTTTTTTAATCAAAGCTGGGGTTACATTGCTAACTAATGATAGTCCAGAATACATCATCTCTGAACGTTTTCTACCCAATACTGCAGAATACACCCTATCACGTATTAGCACATTTTGGATATTTATTTACACACAAATGGCCTGAAAATCGAGGAACATACATTATCACTTCAGTTCGGTTGTTTACCTTTTTCTGCATTTTTTACCATTGATTTGACGCAAAAACACAATGCATATATACCATCAAAATATTGTGTATGGCCTCTTTACAGTTATGAGGAATCCGTTCAGTTTGTCCATTTGCATCGAAAAGATTATCTATTGCCTTGATTGATAGGTATACCATCTGGAAATATCATAGCTATGCGCAGCTACCTATACAGCCTATAATTATACATATAATATTGGCAATCAAAATCTATCACTAAAAAAATCATTTTCATTTTAATGCGATTAAAGTTGTGTTCAAATTAAACGAGAATTTTGTTGATTCGAAAGATTTGAACATCTTTCGATTAGTTACAAACTCTTCAATTGATGTTTAATACCATAAAATTAGAATTGTTTAAACACATTTTATCTTGCAGCAATTGGCATTTAAAAGTTGAAAATTAGTTACTGTTTAGATTAATGATTTTGTTTCAGAGTAAATTAAGTATCATTTATCAAAATATATTTTACAGAACTTTTTATTAACTGGAACAACATAAATACAATATAATAATCCATCTCTTTTTTTAAATAAAGAAAAATATATATACTACCCACCAATGATACCAATTAAACTATCTTAGTATCGACAAATAAAATCAAGTTTCTTGATTATGTACGATACTTTTGTTTTGTGTGCTTGTGAAAATGTTATAATTACATTTCTAACAACACATCTAACTGTTTTGTGCTGATAAGAACCTTATTAATGAAACACATTCTGAAGCATTGATTTTTAGACCATGATCACGAAAA
>OY744540.1:29540952-29600952 GCA_963556195.1 Sepiola atlantica | reverse complement strand
CCACATATATATAGATAGATATACACACTTATACACATATATATATACACACATATACACATATATATATATATACACACATATACACATATATATATATATATATATGTATATGTGTCTATATATATGTACACATATACATATATATATATATGTACACATATACACATATATATATATATGTACACATATACACACATATATATATGTACACATATACATATATATATATATATGTACACATATACACACATGTATATATATATATATACACATATATATATACCCACATATATATACATACACATATATATACCCACATATACACATATATATATACACATATATATATACACATATATATACACATATATATATATATATATACATATATATATATATATATACACACATATATACACTTATATGGGAAAATGAAAAAGGAAAACCAAAGAAATGTATGTTTTATGTGTACATCAACGTTTCGTCTTGACTCTGGAACTCCCTCACTGCTCCTTTCCTGACGTTACTACATGCATACATCAAACTAATATAAAAAGACATCTCGCTGTGCAGCTCCTAAATTAGGTTGACCCCCAACACCTTCGCCCTTTTTCTCAGTAGCCCCTTACGTCTACGGTGGCGTCCTGCCTTGTTTTGGGTGAACTATGGTAATCTTATGTTAAAGACAAGGTATGAAGCTACTTGATATAAGACGCTAAAAAATAAATACTACTTCAAGGTTCAAAACTATCCAACGAAACGTGTAAGATTGATATACTCGACTTAAAAAACATTAACTATTCCCTCTTTGTCAGAAGCATCGCTCATGAAATGTGATGATTAAAAGACAAAAGTAGGGAAGCGAGAGTAACGAGGCTGCTGAAAGTAAACCGAAAATCCACTTTCTACTCTCCTATTTGCAAAACAGAAACCACTTTGCCATGACAGAAGTAAATAAACATAATTGTTTTGTTCTTTCGAAACAGTCAAATCTATTTGGAATTTCAATATCGCTTTATCTAAAATAAATAAATTGTTTGCCACTTTGATACAGATGTCCTCATAACATTTCTCATATAGCTTGTAGTTCCATATGTTTAAATGTTTAAGCACCCCTTAACTAGGTATTCGTAGGTTCTATCCCGGTTTAATGAGGTGCGATACAGCTAAATATTCCGTCTGCGGATAAACACATCCGACTTATTTTTTTTTCGGGTTGAGCACTCTGGTAAGTGAAATCATCAACTATTTGCCACAACGCAAAGCTCTTCTCGAATGAACACATAAAGCGCATCGTAGTAGTTGACAATGAATATATATATATGTATATATATATATATATATATATATATATGTGTGTGTGTGTCTATATATATATATATTGAATAACATAATAAAATGAGAAATTAATCCGATTGTATTAAAGTTCAAAAACAAGGAGTGATATTGCGTCCTTAACTCATGAGCTTTCAAAGAAAATCTTCTCCTCAGAGGCTCATTACTGCAATGACAATACTGCAGGTAATGAAATTAAACGTTGAATATATATAACTAATATATTTTAAAAGTACATAAACGTATATAAAACAGTAAATAAGCTACATTTTTGGGAAATTCCGTAGGAAGAAAAGAGAGTATATATTTTTTAAAGGACTTTTTTTTAACACAGTTCACCCCAAACAAAGCAAGTTGCCACTTTAGACGTAAGGGGCTACTGGGAATTAGGGTGAAAGTTCAGGGGGAATCCTTAGTTGGGATCTGTGCAGCGAGATGCTTGTTCACATTAGTTTTAGTTTGTGTATGTTTGTACAGTAGAGGATACAGGGAACAGGGAGGCGGTTCCAAACGCTGGAAGCTCGAGAAAATAAAGAAGCTATTGGAGTAGAAGGCTCTCCGGCATCTGGGGGCCTACACAGTGAATGTATGGGACTTAGCTGAATTGTCGGGTCGGTCGAGTGTATGTACGTTTTTGTTAAACCTACACAGTTCATTCAAGTCATAAAGTTTAAAACAATTTCAGAAAGATGTCAAAGAAGTCGATTAAAAAACAATCCAAGTAGTGAATGGTATTCCAAAAACGAAAAAAGTTATCCAGGCGGGAAACCTGCCCGCTATCGATGCAGCAGACGACAGCGAAAAGTGCACTCAGGGTGCATGCAAATTAATAAAACGACAGAAAAAACAAAATCATATAAACAGTTCAGAAGACTCTCTCGCTGTTGAACATCATAATGTCCATCTAAGTGTTGCTACGAGCTGATACGAGTTGTGAAAACATCCTGGTCTGACGTATATATAGAAAAAATGTGATGGAGTAGAAAGACGCAGAAGATTCGATCAAAAAAAAATTGTTAAAAATAGGGACTAGTAGATAAAAAATGAATAGAATTATGATTGTTCCGCTTAAATTTAAAATCAGCAGGAGTCAACTTTAACAAAAACTTAAATGTTTAAAATGTGAGGGGTTAGGAGAAAATGACAAAATACGAAGAAAAAAAAGGAGATGGTAAAAAGTATAAGACAGTGTCAAAACAGGAGAGTGTGGGTTTTAATAGTGGTATATTAAAGGAAAATAAAAAGATAATATTAAATTAATTGTTAAGATACAAAAATTGTAATGAATGAATTAATAAAATCAGACAAACAACATTTATTTTCAGAAAATAAACGTCAATATTAAATCTAAAGTTAAACAATTTTACATAAGAAGTTGCTGTATAAACAATTTTACAAATGTTATTGAATGTGTTCGTGCGTTATATATAATATAAAATCATGAGAATGAGTTTTGTGTAAACACTATTTAAAAAATATATATTTTTGGTTGCATAGCCATTGCCTGGACAAAAGTTTGTCGATATTATATTTCTGATATGTATCTGTGTGTTTGTCTGTCTATAAGCTCTCTACATCTCTGTGTATTTATCTCTCTCTTTCTACAAATATGTATCACTGTCCATGATAAAATTGAAAATAACACTGTAAAAAAAGAAGAAACTCAATTTACCGAGCAAATTTCGCTTTTAATTGTTTTCATTTCGTAAAAGTGTCATTTAGAATGATAGTATGTCGCCATCGTTTGTACTCTATGTCCCTAATATAAGTATGTGTAAAGTACAAATATAAAATACAGTAAAAGTATTCCAATAAGTAAATTAATAAATGGGATTAAAAAAAAGGTGTAATTAATTAGAATTAAAAATGTAATATAACGGTAATAGGTACAAATTCAGCATCGTCTTTTTAGAAAGTTTCATTTTCTTGTAACTGCAATACAATGTAACTATCCATATATCTGGTATTTTGCAAATACAGTACGCACATCTTTTGTCAGTCATGTGTAGATACGTATATGAGCATGATTATAATTAGCCAATTATACCGGAAATAAATGCAGAACATTCTAAACGTTTTGTGAACATCTCGCTAGAATTTTGCATTTACAAAACAGCTTCGCTTATTATACAAGATTTCAATATGTTTTCTCGGCTGTCCACTACGCCAATATAATTAATGAACGATAAATGCTTCAGCAGAGCTGCTAAAGAAAAGACATATGAAAATTTCGGACAATGAGGAAATGTCTGCAACTGACGTGACATATATATATATATGTCACTATATGTGAGCACATAATGTATTATGTATATAAACTTTATCTCTCTCTCTGTCTCTATCTCGATATATATATATATATATATATATATATATATATATATATATATAATTCAGCAAGTAATAATAGTTATTGTTCTTATTAGTATTCGTAGTCAAGATTGGTTTCTATAAAATAATTGAATAGAGGTATATTTCTATGAAATAAATGTATTCTTTTCTTCTCTCTTTCTCTCTCTCTCTCTTTCTCTCTCTCTCTTTCTCTCTCTCTCTCAATATATATATATATATATATGTCTCTCTCTCTCTCTCTATATATATATATGTCTCTCTCTCTCTCTATATATATATATATATGCCTCTCTCTCTATATATATATATGTCTCTCTCTATATATATATATATATGTCTATCTCTCTCTCTATATATATATATGTGTGTCTCTCTCTCTCTCTCTCTCTATATATATATATATATATATGTGTCTCTCTCTCTATATATATATATATGTCTCTCTCTCTCTCTATATATATATATATATATGTCTCTCTCTCTATATATATATATGTCTCTCTCTCTCTCTATATATATATATGTCTCTCTCTCTATACATATATATGTGTCTCTCTCTCTTTCTCTCTCTCTCTCTATATATATATATAAGTGTGTCTCTCTCTCTATATATATATGTGTCTCTCTCTATATATATATATATGTCTATATATATATATGTGTGTCTATATATGGGTGTCTATATATATATGTGTGTATATATATATGTATATGTCTATATATGTATATGTCTATATATATATGTGTTTATATATATGTGGTTATATATATGTATATATATGTGTCTATATATATATATATATGTGTCTATGTATATATATATGTGTCTGTATATATATATATGTGTCTCTATATATATATGTGTCTATATATATGTGTATATATATATATATATGTGTTTATATATATGTATATATATGTGTCTATATATATGTGTGTCTATATATATATGTCTATATATATATATGTATATATATATATGTGTCTATATATATATATATATGTCTATATATATGTGTCTATATATATATATATGTGTGTCTATATATATATATATGTGTCTATATATATATATGTGTTTATATAAATATATATATATATGTGTTTATATAAATATATATATATATGTGTTTATATAAATATATATGTGTGTATATATATATATATATATATATATATAGGGGTGTCTATATATATATATATATGTCTATATAAATATATCAACCAAATAAAACTATTGCTTCAAACCAGATAGTTAGAATATACAGGTGATTTGCTATTTAAAATGATTACTATATGAAGCACAAACATACTATGAACTTTAGATAATAGTTATCTTACTCTCTAATTACTGCTATTTGCAAAAAAGAATTGAGCTATGCATGCAGAACATAGGTGGAAATTTGGAAAAGTTTCTGTAATTTTTACTCCCATACATGAATTTGTTGAATAAACTTTGTTTTGTATTACCGTATTTGTTAACTTCAGAATTTCAAAAATAAATAGCTAAGTGACATATGAATCACCCTGTATATAATGCTTGACCACTTATCATGTATATATATATATATATATATATATATATATATATATATATATATATATATATATATATATATGGGTTGGGTAATTTTATTTCAATATATCTAAAACGTATTTTTGTACTATCCTTTATAAGTTATAATGTTCTCTTAAATCTAAATGTTATTCGACTACTTCAGGTTCCATGTTAAAAAGTAGCATAATATTTAACTGATAGTTGACAGAAAGCCTTCCTGATATCTTCTCTCCAAATATATCCGTAGACATCCTTAACATTAAGAACATTTAATAACACTGTTATGAGTAGGGCTAATACTAATAACATTTTCAAACAGTGATAAATTAGGCAAGTTTATCTTTTGTTTCAATAATTCAACTAGATTATAAAACCTCTAACAATCTGTGAACAGCTGACAAACTATGATTAATTTTCTTAGATTAGCTAATTTAGTTAATTTACAAATTTAAAAATGTCACTTAGATTAAATATCTTTTGTTTAATCTAATTATTTTTGAGTTGATCAACATTGTTTAGTTGTTTTCCATTTGATTTTTAGTACAATCAACAGATTTTTCAGACTTTAATGTTATGAAGTATAACACAATGTGCACTATATTTGCAGATCTTTTAAGATAATTCCCCAATGAAAATTCATTTGATATATTCATCATCATATTGTTTAAAAATATACTATCACCGAAAGAATTGTATTTCACAAATGTATAGCTGATATGTCTGAAGTTACACACTCTTACATATTTACACATATTTGTTGCTGCCAAATGTTTCTTGTGAATCATACAGGTCACATCTATTCAATTATAAGCGATTGTATTCATTTGGGCTAACACTCCTTTGATTTTTCTGGTCATAGACGCAGCCTCATCTGTGGTGACTTGAATCAAACTAATTATGCGATACATTTTATTATTAAAATATTTTATTTACATATGAAAATATATTATTACTACAAGTCTTCTCTGGTAAATTTCTAATAAATAAGATTATTATGTTATTAATAGTTGCTATATTAATATTTAAGAATAGTTTTGGTGTTTTATATGTATTTTGTATGTCTCCAATTTTCCAGTTCCTGTCATTCTAAATATATTGATTTGTTCAAGATTGTATGCAGCTTATTTGCCAGAAGCTTACATTTTAGGGTTTACACCTTACTCCCATCTCATTGAGGTGCTCCTGCTGTAGCTATCCTTTTTGACAGAATATAACTAGCTTTCAAAGACGAGCAGAATTCGCTTCTTGAAGAAACCTAATTTTACAGTTTGTGCTTTCAGTTTTAACTCAAATATGTTACTTTACCTACAGATGATAGAAGCTCTTTTATTTTAAATCTCTACTTATGGTAATATAACATTCAACCGAAACTGGTTTATTTCCATCAGATTTATTTACAAACGATAATGAAAATAAAACCATAACTGTATTGCCTCTATTTTCATCGTTTCTTTTCACGTTAGCCTTGACATTTGCTAAAATTATTGAGTTATTAATTTTATTATATTAGTCATAAAAATATAATATATTTATTATATACTAGAACATATATTGTTCCTCCTATCGCATATTTTTGTAGGTTGAGAGTATTATATTTTTGATGAACGAACTACATACACTGACGTCAAATAAGGGAGGTACCTACTGAAAGAATGATATTTCTAACGAATACCTCTCCATCCGCCAAAACGTAGAGGGTAATGCCTGGGAGCGTGATACGATAATAGCAGAATAGATTGTACACTACCCCATCCACCTACACACAAATTTAAATGTAATCCTGGGAGGATGGTATCGGTAGGAACGAACCTATACCACACTGCCTCCCCTTAAAAGAGGTGATGCCTGGGAGGATGCGTCATGACGGAATTAAATAAAAATACATTGTAATATTATTATGGTAAGTGGAACAACTTTCGCATCTTATTTACGTAACATTAAAAAATGGCATGTTTTGTTGTCCACGGAAAACTCCGAAATAAAAGGTTGGGTGAAAAATATAGTCGCTATCTTTATAAGCAAATAGAAATATGCTAGCTAATAGAGGAACGATAACTTTCTTTAATAAATTGACAATTAAGAAAGACATGTTTACAAACTTGAGTTTTCTGTTTTCCTTAACTAGCTTCTCTCTCGAGTCCTTTAGAAAGCGACTATATTTTTACGACCTAATGTTTATTTCACCTTTTCACGTGTACGCTGAAACTTGACATGAGAAAAAAAAATTAAAAAACCCTAATTCTTACTTTTGTTACTAAAACATGGTTTTACTTTAAAAACATCTAATTGTGTTATGAGTAATACCGAAACCTATTTCACTCTGAATAATTTACATGACTGAAATAGGAATAAAGAGAAGAGAAGAACGACAAGCATGGCTCAAACACAAATAATCGATATTAATCAGAAAATTTAACCCAACATTAAACAGTAGAGCCGAGCTCAATTTTAACTTCTTAGTATAAACACACATGACAAGCATCACCCTACACATTATAACAAACGATTACCTTATGTATTATAGATAAATATTATAAACAAATAAGAGAAGTACGTAATAGCACTTACTTTGACCCAATGTGTCCGCAGTCTGACGCTGCTGCACGCATACCGACTTACACCTGTCGCTAGTTCGGGCACATGGTTTCACACGTACACCCATCTATACAAATATTAACTAAAAATCATAAGCAATTAGATATCACGACTACACATGATAAAACCTTATAATATAAATGAAAATACATACATACAACGAAACTATGCGAGGAAAAAGCACATAGAACTACACACACCCACACATTTAACCTATAAAACTATGATACTATTCACATAACCACCTACCGCACCAAGGATATACCATCCACCAGTCAACAACGATACATAACAGTTTAAGAAACTATATTAAATGAATAAATAAACAATAAATGAAAATAAATACATAAATAAATTAATGGGATGGGTCAGATTAGTTAACACTTTCAAGGGGCATAACTCCAACAATCACAGGTAAATTCATTCGAGTTACCCCCCCCCCCATCTCCTCCATCAGACACAGGCAACGTTAAATACCACACACAGGACCCCACAATATCAATTAAATACAACACGTCTAAACACTACACATAATAATATTAATCATCAGTGACATAATAATTAAACAATATGGAACTGCACAAAACTACTTAATCTAGTTATACCTCAACGTTCATAAAAAAGTGTCTGCGGACCTTAACACCCCGTCATTTCCTGGCCAGGCTATTGGCGAAAAAAAACAAACAAACCCCGACGAGTGGATATATTTATTTCTGATGATGAAAGATTCCCTAGAAAATTTAAATAAAAAAAGGAAGACAAACCACCCTTCAATGACGGTTCAAACTTAACACTGGTAAACATAATATAATTATTTTAAAATTATTAATTTCTCAATATTGTCATTTTGTGTAACTATTTTATGTACTGTTTTATGTACATTTTACGATTTTACCATTATATGTACATATTACGCACAATGCTTCAATCAAACTAAAATAGCCTGCTCACATGTATTTATATATGTGTTTTAATATATACTCTTCATCTATTTCAATAATTTAATTAATAATTAAAATGATAGTATCAACAACATAACAATTGCGATATAGAGAAAAATTTGAAATGCAAATTAGAAATGTATATTATAGTATATGATTTGTTTTCAAACTTACGAAACAAATATGCAAATGAACAATCTCGAAATTTGTTTGAGAACATTTGGAGATTCCTATACTGTGTCTGAAACTATTGTATCATTATAATCAAATAAGCATTTCGGTTTTGATGCCAATATTGTTACGATATATGGAGAAATGTTACGCATTTATCTATTAGGATATACTATTAAATATTAATGTATTTAAATTTTAATGTGAACGAAATATCAATGTAAACAATTTTAAAAGCTGTAAATTAAATTATATACATGAACATGTAGTGATATATTTGTAGCACTTTCATCAGCGAACTATTTGTTATCTCTGTACGTGACCGGAAGTGTGATAGTAATTCGGCTTGGCGATTATGTGATCATCGTCTCTTCACCGCGTGGCGAAGTACACTCCTACGTATAAGGAGATCGAAATGCGATGAATCGGGGTGACCCGAACACGAATCAAGATGGTAATGTTTAGTTCGCAAGTTTTCTTCTAGCCAACAGGACGCGCCTTTTTCCCGTTTCAAACATGACTCTACCATGAGCTGGTATCGAACTCCGGGATAATACCACTTCATCTAACTGATATGAGTGTGCACATTGTACTGTGTTTATGCTGTTCCTGTGCTTCCGTGAATAACAGCTCGTATCTATTAATTTGTGGGACCTTAATTTATTTCGTGGCAGAATGGTGATCCTTTTTTCATTTCTATTTCAGTAAATTTGGGCAGACGTATTACTCTTCCAAGTAAGATCGTCATTGTTATTTCCTTCCCGATTAATACCACACCCCCAAGATGTTTTCATGCGCCAACATATTTATTATAAAATGCAATAAGATTGCAAAAGATAATTGAAAAGTAAAACAAACATACATATAACAATTATTGAAAGCGTATAATAGCTTATTAGAAAGTATAGTTATTTTTTATTGTTAATACTATTATTTTTATATTTTATATCATGTATTTTCCGCTTACTAATTTTAACGAACAAAATAAACAAACAATTAATCCAATCTTCAAATCTGACTGTGGATCACAAAAATATTCTGTAAATGGACCACTGATGCTCCATATTGACCATGCTTTGAAACAAATATCTTGTTGATAACACTGGACAACAACATGTTTGCTACTGGAGATGTGTACATTGATTTAGACTAATTTGGGTACGTTGATTTCAAAAATCATAACCGTTTTGCTGTATCACGTCAGGATTTCGAGTTTCAGAAATACTCCCATTGCCTACAAGTAGCCTACCACCTCTTACGTTACTACGATAAAACGTACTTATATAACTACTATTTTTTCTTTCTTTCTTTCTTTCAGTTAAACATGAGTAGACGTTCCTGTACCAATCATCCAGACAACTTCTTTTATGTATGTGGTCGGTTTACCCAAAAAGATAAAAAACGAAGTGTATCTAGAGCAGTGAAAATGAAGGCCACCTACTTTCACTACTTCGGCTGTAAGGTCGGGGACCAAGAAAAGAGCTGGGCACCACACATCTGCTGCACAAGCTGCCACTCAGCATTGACTCAGTGGTTGGTGGGCAAGCGCGCGAGCATTCCATTTGCGGTGCCCATGATATGGCGTGAGCCGCAGAATCATCATGATGATTGTTATTTCTGTGGCACAAGCATTGTCGGCTTCAACAGGAAGAATAAAGGCCACATCAAGTACGCTGACTGCGTCTCTGCTCGTAAAACTGTGTCTCATGATGACGAGCACCCCGTTCCAACATGTCCATCTGATCCGAACATAACTGTAAGCAGTGGCGAAGAAGATGGTGATGAACATTTTGAACTCGACACTCAAGAACAAGAACCACACCTTCTGAACCAGAGAGAGTTAAATAATTTGTAAGAGATCTCTCGCTGTCAAAGGCGAAGGCAGAGCTGCTTAGATCAAGGCTGCAGCAGTGGAATCTACCTAAACCTAACACCAATATCCCCTTGTTCAGAGCACGTCACAGCGACATGGCTCAGTTCTTTGAAATGGAAGACACGATGACATTCTGCAGTGACATCAACGGTCTGTTGAAAGAACTTGGGTGTGATCACGATCCTGCAGACTGGCGCCTCTTCATCGACTCGGGGAAGAACAGCTTGAACGCTGACTGCTCCACAATGGCAACAAGAAACCATCAGTCCCACTGGCTGACGCGTTCGGCATGAAAGATACCTATAAGACTATGCGGCAGCTGCTTGATTCCATCAAGTACAGTGACTTCAACTGGCACATCTGCGGAGACTTGAATGTGGTGGCGCTGTTGTTAGGGATGCAGTCAGGTTACACGAAATACATGTGCTTCCTTTGTCTCTGGGATAGCAGAGACGACAAGAATCACTGGACGAAGATTGATTGGAAAGAGCGGACGCACCTGGTCGATATAACGTGAAGCGTGTCGCCCTTGTCGACCCAGCCAAGATTTTCCTTCCACAACTCCACATAAAGCTCGGCTTGATGAAGCATTTTGTACGAGCAATGGATCTGAATGGGCGTGGGTTTTTATACCCGAAGGAAATGTTTGGCAACACCTTGTATGAGGCTAAGATCAATGCTGGTGTCTTTGTTGGACCGCAAATCCGAGAGGTAATGAAGGACGAAACTTTTCCGACAACTCTAAACCCCAAAAAGCTGGCAGCGTTGAGGAGCTTCAAAGCTGTGACGAACAACTTATTGGGGAACGCGCGCCGACAACTATGTGGAAATAGTGCAGCAGCTGCTGGAGTCCTTCAGGAAACTTTGCTCCAGGATGTCCCTGAAGATCCATTTCCTACACCAGCACCTGAACTTCTTCCCTGACAACTTGGGAGCTGTCTCAGACGAGCACGGCGGGCGATTCCACCAAGAGATTTCACTCATGGAGACGCTTTACCAAGGGCGGCACAACCCGAGCATGATGGGCGACTTCTGCTGGTTCCTGCATCGTGAAACTGACACAGAGCAGCACAAACGCAAAGCCAAATGTTTAAAGCATTTTTAATTACATTCTAGTAGAGTTTTTCTGTAATTTCTATAATTTTGAAGCAGTTATGATGAAATAAATGAATAAATGATTTTTTGTAAATTTCATTGAAACCCTGACTTCTAGGCAATGTGAGTATTTCTGAAACTCAAAATCCTGACGTGATACAGCAAAACGGTTATGCTTTTTGAAATCAGCGTACCGAAATTAGTCTAAATCACTTCACACATCTCCAGTAATATTTTTTTTTTCTGAAATGTGTTGTCCAGTGTAATTAGTGACACTAAACTATACGCTACTGGCCGCCGTTAGCAATTTAAATAAATAGTTTAACTACTAGAAAGTCTTCACTTCACTAAATTCAAAAGGCTTGTAAGAATACATTTCCAAAGCAAAATCAAGTTCGATATTATATTCAACATTTAAAAATATAGTCTTTGTTATGCAAACAGTTATGAAAATATTTTTGCACTGAAATTGCATTAACTTATACTTGATATAACTTACACATATTTATATATTGTTAAAGAGATAAGTCAAACTAAACATATCGAATTAGTATCATTATGACTCAATGCCCCGCAAAACACTGTCCACTTACCAATAAACACATGATTACTATATAATGTATACACTCCTAAGAAGAGCACACACTCATTTAAGTTAATCATGCAACCATATAAGCGTAGAAACTTTCGCTAACAACCATGAAAAAATTCAAATATAAATGCATTTACTCAAACACACACATACAACAAGAAATATCTTCCCCGATAGAAAGGGTTCAGCAAGTTTATATATTATGTATATTCTTGTGACAACTCGACCTGCTAACCTGCGCCGTTGTGAGGGATTATTTGATTCTAAAATGTACTCGGTGGTAGAGAGCAATTTCTGTAGTGGCTTGCCCATTTTCCCAATGTATTATTCATAAGATTGCATAACTAGTGGGTATCTCAAAGTGGATGCTTGTAACAAAGCAAGTGATGACTAACATGGCGAAAGCTATTGTTAAACTGACTAGAGAATAGTTGCTTTAGAAGTGTTTCTCTCTTTTGATTTCGCTTCATATATATATATATATATATATATATATATATATATACATATATAGTAATAGATATCATATATGTATATGAATATATACCTATATTTTATAGCCTGTCAGAAGTCATTAAGCACATCACATAAATTTCAATAAATCATTAATAATTCCTGACCCAATCTTCGTCAACTATCTAGGTATTAGACGAGCGCTATTTTTCAGCTCTTAAATATAATTAGTTTAATGTTTGTCTGATGTTAAACTCTTTCTGTTTTTCTCTTTCTTTCTTTGTCTCTCTCTCCTCTCTCTTTCTTTCTTTGTCTCTCTCTCCTCTCTCTTTCTTTCTTTGTCTCTCTCTCCTCTCTCTCTCTCTCTTTCTTTCTTTGTCTCTCTCTCCTCTCTCTCTTTCTTTGTCTCTCTCTCCTCTCTCTCTCTTTGTCTCCCTCTCCTCTCTCTCTCTTTGTCTCTCTCTCCTCTCTCTCTCTCTTTGTCTCTCTCTCTTCTCTCTCTCTCTTTCTTTGTCTCTCTCTCCTCTCTCTCTCTCTATCTTTGTCTCTCTCTCCTCTCTCTCTCTCTCTTTCGTTGTCTCTCTCTCCTCTCTCTCTCTCTTTCTTTGTCTATTTCTCCTCTCTCTCTCTCTTTCTTTTTCTCTCTCTCCTCTCTCTCTCCTCTCTCTCTCTCTCCTCTCTCTCTCCCCTCTCTCTCTCTCTTTGTCTCTCTCTCCTCTCTCTCTCTCCTCTCTCTCTCTATCTCTCTCTTTGTCTCTCTCTCCTCTCTCTCTCTCCTCTCTCTCTCTCTTTGTCTCTCTCTCCTCTCTCTCTCTCTCTCTTTGTCTCTCTCTCCTCTCTCTCTCTCTTTGTCTCTCTCTCCTCTCTCTCTCTCTTTGTCTCTCTTTCCTCTCTCTCTCTCTCTCTCTCTCTCCTCTATATATATATATATATATATATATATATATATATAATACATACTTAAAGGGGATTAATTTCCCCCGTAATTCTTTTTATATTTCATCGTTTAGTAAAACACACACACACATATATATATATACATACATCAATATACAGCAGGCGAATTGTTATTTTCGCCACAGCTTACAAGCAAGACATTTATTCAGCTCCGGCTTAAAAACTATCGGATCTGAATAGATATCTATAACCTATCGATAAATTGATCAATAAGGAAGCTAGAGGTTTTCAAAATGCTCACTTTGCTTTATACAGAACTCTAACTGACAAACTTCAATCTGAACCCTGCGAAACGGATATTTCCAGCAGCAAACTAATGCACAGACAGGATAAAATAGACGTTACCAATTGCCGTCGGACTACCATCCTCTTACAGAAATATTTGGATTCCTAAACAATTTGAGTATTGTTCTTTTTCAAACATTCATTTCCAAAATAACAGCTGTTTTTATTTTTTGTTTTGACGTGTTTCAGGAAATCATCCACTCTGACTTTATGCTCTGATATCAACATACGCCTCTTTACTATTTTATGTATAATTTTCAAAGTTAATGTTGCCGATAATATTTACAATTACATTGTCGGCTTTTCCATATCCTCTGATGAGAAGAGTTTATCTTTGGACACCCATGGATTAAGGATATGTAGCTTCTTGCTCTGAACTTTTGATGTTCAAATAAATATTGTATATTTACAATTCGTTAGTCTCATCTTTCATCTCTAAGAATTGATTGCTCTATTCAATATATTGAGCTTTATATTATCACGATAGATTATTATTAAACGATAATTCAATTATCGTTAATTTAATTCAACATTATATATATATATATATATATATATATATATATATATATATATATAGATAGATAGATATATATAGATAGATACGCAGTATTTTTATTGTTTGTATTGGCGATATAACAGTCTTGCGTTTTAGTATTTTCCACTTTCTGAGCGGTTAATAATATGCAGAATACTGCATTCATATATATATATATATATATATATATCTGTATGTAGGATTGTGGGTGGATGTGTGTGTCTAGGCGTATTTCTTATTGAGATGTATTGTGCCTACAATGGTTTCATGTATTTTAGCAGAAATGTTCCCTTATTGTAGATGGTGTTGGCTGTGAATAAGTGTGTTCTGCATCTATGTAGGGTGTGCGTGAAACGTTGACATTTGAACAAGGTGATAACTATTATTGTTACTTAATGGATGGCTGTAAACTATTTTACAAGTTAGTATGGATTTGGTATCGATGTGGACTAGTGCAAAATATTCACACGAAAATCTGAGGAACAAGTAAGTTCTGTCTTGGATTAAACATATAAATATACATGACCTTTTACTTCCTCCGTGATCTATGATCTAACATGTGCGTGGTGACATTTGAGGAAATTACGTCACAATGGTGGGAACGAGCAAAGAAAGAAACTTTTCAGTCAACTTGTGTTTTGGGACCGTGGTGCACGGATGCAAAATCATCATGTAATTCAGGAAAAAAATAGAATTTAATTTGTAAAAATGTTATAACGAGTTGATAGATCTACTTCGTTACGGGGATATGAAGTAATGCCTAACTAAGGAAGAACGGTTTGTCTCTCCATCAAATTTCATAAATTTTTAGTTTTATAATTATAAGGTGAAAATCTCTCAAAATTATCAACTATTAATTCTCTGTGTTATTGCGCCTTTCTCCTTTCCATGAATGACATTTTTATTACAGACCTAAACGATCACGATCACGCGATGGTGCCTAAGAAATGCGGTCCAGCACGACGGTGATGACTGCGAAATGCGACATACTGCAATGGCGGTAGTGACGGCGACGATAGCCAGGAAGTATGCAGGAAAGCTACGTAAGACCACTGAGAAAATTTATAATAAATAACTATTGATTTAAGAACGATAACGTAACGTTCTATATATATATATATATATATATATATATATATATATATATATACAGAGAGAGATAGGTAGATAGATAGATAGATAGATAGATAGATAGATAGATAGATATGAAAACAGAAAAACTGAAATCGTTTAAACGATTCGTCTTTATTTCAGTAAGATTCTCTGAATGATTGATTTGACAAATATTTGAAAAAAAGTGTGTTTGTAACGTGAAAGCAACGTTTTTTTTCTGGGTGGGGCATACAGTAGCTTTTTGAATTGAAAATGTGTACTGTGTTTATAAAATATAATGAGTATTATTTTCGAAAAAAATATAGCCGTTAGGATTTAAAATGTGTGATATTTTTAGTAAATGAAATGGATCTTTTTTTATTTATTTGTTTTTATTTTCTTATGATATTATAGATGCTATGTTCAAAGTTTTGTTTGGAGTGTACGGTTTAATTAGTTCCATGTATTTAAATTCAAGTTCTGTCCGGATAGAATAAGTTTGCTGATTGAAAGAAATACATTTTAGAAGCCGTTACCTTGTTTGATTGTTTCGCAGTTCATAATGCACGCTGATTCAAGAAGTCTTGGCTTAGATTCATTTAACATGAATTTGAAATGTGAAATGTTTAAATGTGTTACAAGAATGATCGTGTTTTAATCCATGAGAGAGGAATGTTTTCAGAGAATTTTTATTTTGTATATCTTTGATATGTTCACGACGCATTTTCTTTAGTTCACGTTGAGTTTCACCTACGAATATCTGATGACAGTTATTACATGAGACAGTATGAATATATATATATATATATATATATATATATATATATTTGTGTTATAATGGAATAATTCCAGGAAGAAATCAGGGTATGATCGCTCAATGTGGTAAACAGAGCAAGAATAACATAATATATAATAACACGAAATTACAAAATTGTCGGTGCAATAATTTATTTCAACCTTGTGGTTTCCTCAAGCCTCAAACTAGACAATTACATTTTTGAAACTGACAGAAAACTGAATCTACCTTCAACAATTCAAATACAACCAGAGAGAGTGGTGGTCGCAACCAATCTGAACACTTCTTACAGAGCGAAGAGGGATTAAAATCTTATATTTAACTAAGACGATCGAAAGGGATCTTATTGTTTTTTTTTTAAATAATAACGGCTGTGTTTAAAGCACATATTCTTTTGACACTTACGACTTGGTGATATAAAACGCATAGACGCTTCTACACACACGCACATATATACACATCCTACGATCACGCACACATGCAACAATATTTTTTTTTGGGGGGGGGCATATAAATTCGGCTAGACTTGTGTTTTCAACCTGATAGGAAAAAGAAAGGAAGAAAGAAAAGAAGAGAAACAGGCAGACGTTTGCGTGTCATCGACCGACTGACAAGCTGTGGAATGTTTACATTTGACAGGTTTTCATTTTGTCTAGATCTGAGGGATAGGATATATTTGAAAAATAAAAATTATTTCAGATTATATTTGAATCTATTTAGAAATACATATTATACGCATGCAGTTACATACACACACACAGATGCCAATATGCATCTATATACAAAATATTTACATGAACATTTTATATTCTAATTGTAATACAACAATCTGAATTCTAAAAATTCTTCTTATTTTAATTTTATAATCTATGGAAACCTATAATTATAACCTAATTCGTATCTAACAATGTCTAGTGATAATATTAGACACTTATACTTAAATTAATTCAATGATTAGTGTATTATCAGCAGAAAAATTTATTAAAGCTATCTTATTTTAAGTAAATAATCGGAATAAACAAACACCTTCTCCAAGCCATCCATTGTTTTAACGTGTTTAACACCAGCGGCATGCTGAATATTACAAGTTTCTGTCGCTAATATTCATCCTTGATCCGTCTTTTTTCTTTTTGCATATCTGATGTAATAGCTAAATATGATAGATCCATAGACTTCAGGTCATCATGTGACAAACCGCTTTTGATGATGTTTATGAGTGTGTGTCGCAGTTGTTATCAAACCGGTCTTCATGCTTTCTCTCCATTACCCAAATAATATATACTGCTTTTTTATAAACACAATTCTTTAAAAACCTCCCACGTGCCATTAGACGATATCTTCTCTAGCTTATTCTGAAATTCTAGAGTAGCATTCTCATCTTTCAGCTTTGCACACTTTCATTTTTTTGGACTCGAACCTTGCAGACGTCCTGTCGATAGCATCTACGGGTGATGACGTAATGAATCAAAGGGCATTGCTTGGATCATGGATGCAACTATGTGTTCTTATACTTTAGTTTCAGGTGGAAACACGTGTAGTTCTAACTGAATGCAACTCCAAACATATTTCCAGTAAACGCACCCTACTCTTGTTTATAGTTCCAAACTCATAATGCCCAAGTAGACGTCATGTTAACTATTGACTACCCACCCTCGCATTGAAATACCCCATCATGTCAATTTCATCATACGTAGAGCAGTTAGAATTACTCTTTTAAGATCTTCATTAAAAAGTCTTACTGGCTCAGGTGGGCTGTCCAATGAAAAATCATCAACAGAACTAAGAGTCGCATATCGCTGACAAACTAGAGGCCAACCCCAGTTTATAATGCTATCATTGAGACCATAGGAAAGATTCTCGAGTTTAGAAACAACATATTTGAAGAGCCGATCCGACGCTATGGTCGTGTTGTGTCGTTCGCTTTATGGGTTTCCGATCCACTAAATTACATAGTAACAGCCTTGCTTTACATGACTACTCCGACATTGATGTAGTAACTTTGTCAAAAAACAATGTTAAAACGTAACAATTGTTGACAGACAAGTGGTGTTCGTCTCACCAGCCCCTTAGAACCATAACGATCAAGTACGGTTCTGACGTTTTTACAAGGTATTTTTTAAATTAAATTTAGTATTACTAATTACAATCATTACTAAGCTACTCACATAGTTGGTATCTACACAGAGTACATATGCTAAAAGTACCCGCACGGCAAGAAAATATTGTTATGGAACTCGCTCCAGACAAGGCACGAAGCCACTTGATGTAAGGAGTTTAAACATAGTACTTTTATGTTAAAATCTAGCCAACTACAAGTGTGAGATATATAGATTTCTTCCAAGAAAACAGTAATTAGTCCCCATTTTTCAGAAACATTGCTCATTAAATGTGAGTGTATAGTGGCTAACGCTTGTGTGACACGACAACCTCTCTTTGAGTATCGGCGATCATGAATCTTGTGACAGACAAATAGCTCGATAGACAGTAGTCAATTAAACCGCAGGTGTTATATCGGAGTTTTACTTCTCCTAGTGACCTGCCTAAGAGACAAAAAAAACTACGATCTATATGCACTGTTGTACAAACTCACAAAAAATACTAATTCAAATGATATTTCGCTTCGTTCTCTTTAGTTAAGAGTTGTTCAGGTTCTTGATGGAAGATGACAGTGGTTAAGTTGATATCGACACGCACTGAAGACCTGGGTGTTCTAAGTTCGAATCCAGTCGGTTCCACAGTACCACATTCACTTATGATGTTGGGAACCTTCTCGTGGTCCTTCACGTAAGTACCCGATGTCTTTCCAGAAAGATTTATAACTATAAAAATATCGGGGAAACTAATGCCAACACCAGAATCATATGATTCACACGAAAGAGGAAGAAGGTTCTGAATAAATAGTTATTCATTAGGCAAGAATACAAGGAATAAATAAACCAGCCTAGAAATATAAAACGGAAGTTTTTATTCGTGCTTTTTATATGTATCTAAAGTCACATGTGGATGATCTGACTGTAAAAGGTGTATAGGAGGTATAATCGAATGGTCATCGTCATTTTAATCTGAATACGGTTTACGAAATATGGTAAACTATGATGACGAAACCATAAAAAAGTGACACACCATGTGTCAGCAAATCAGACGCATTAAAAGCAATACAAACCAACCAGCCGGAAATTGAATTTTTCTAAGTAATAACACAATACGTTTTAGCTTGGTTGTCATTATTGAGCAGTTTCATGATATTAAGATGAACATGATTCAGACACTGGTCATATATGTTTAATATTTTTCTATTTCATTATAGCGAAATTATTGTTACTTTATTGGCTTGTCAATATTGTTAAATGTTATTTTCAAGTGTTGAACAATGATGTCTTACTGCAAATATTATGTTTGATAGTAAGGGGTGCCAGAGAGAGAGAGAGGGAGAGAGAGAGGGAGAGAGAGAGAGAGAATAAAAATATGGGAGAACGCTCTAAGATATTGGATGATGTTACGGGTAAGTTGGAAATTACGTCACGTCCGTTCTAAGCGGGCTCTCATTTATCTTGTTCTTTCCACATTAACATTGGCTGACGTGAAAAACGGTCAGTCCACTGCCAGTAGACGGGGTCTGGAGGATGTGGTTTTATGATATCCCTCTCTAGTTTCTTCATTCTCTCACTCCCGTACAAACTATTCAATCTCTGTATCTTGTTCTATGTTTAACTATAACTTCTAAACCCAGACCAGCATTGACGCGTTATCGTTCAACGGTGAGTCTAACAACACACATGAAGCGGCCGAGAAACACCAGCCAACGGCGAAGGCGAAACCCGTATACTAACAGTATAACTGAAGCAGAATTGCAACCGTTATAATAAATCCAATTATTTTTATAAAGGTGTCCGAAAATACTTGAAACTATTTAAAGTCATCAGCGATCGTTTAAATTTGATAACAATATCAAAACAAATTCAAGGTATGTCAATTGATATGATTTATATAAATATATAAAACTGACAACATATATATAAATATATAATTATACTGTCCGGAATTGTTGTATCTGGTCAGTTCAGAGTTTTTATTTGCACTTGCACAGAATAATCGTTTCGTTGTAATTAATAGATTAATATTTCTAACAAAGATGATTTCATTTTAATTCAGCATTACTAGGATAATAACGAGTGATCTTGAGACGACATTATATAGGGTGGGCAAAAATAAGGGTCCTATTGTTAAAAATTCATAACTTTTTTATTTATTGAGTTTTTTAATTTTTTTTTAGAATAAGTAGAGGACCCCTTCCGAAGCAAGCATGAGCCGTATTAGCCCTAAGGAACGTACCCTCATTGAGAAAACATTATTTTTGCTTAAAAAACTCAAAACAGTGTAAAAAACAATACTTTAGTTTTTGTAAGTTTTAAGAAGTGTTTTTCGGCTAAAATTTGTTTTGTTTATTTAAAAAAATCTTGGAAGGGTCAGTCTACACACACATAAAGTTTGGTGAGTTTAACTTTTATTTTGTGGAAGTTATTCAAATTCAAGTCATTCAAATTTAAAGATAGGACCCTTATTTTGGCCCACCCTGTATATCAATTTTGAGTCGAATTCACAGCATATCATTTCAAGTACTCGCTAGTTCTTTCCACGATTCTTAGTCGTTGATGACTAAAAACGTGGCCATCGATAAATGTATTTTGTAAGTATCGACGCGACAATATGGGAGACTCGCATTGGTTACCAGAACAATGATTAGCACCTAGGATTAAAATAACATGTGTTTCTGTATATTTCGTTTAATTTCAGTATCGCTAACTAAAATCGAAATAAATAAAATGACATCAAGTATTAAGTGCGATACTACCATTAGCAGAGTTGTTGGCTTAGTTAGAGAGCGTTAGAAGTTGTTTTCTTTTCATTTACTCTAGTGCAGACTATGCGTGCTAATGAATATTGTATAGCGTTTGGGTTAATGGCTTCTTGATGAAAGATAGTGCATGGTGGGTCTGTGTCTGTGGTAAATGTGTGCGGTGATAGTATTGTTTCTAACTTATTTTCACTCGTGTATCAAGCAAGAGTAGCACATTCTATAGTTAATTAAATTTTAGGGTAAAGCTGTTTGAGCATATTTTGTAAGTAGCTTATGTCTCCTATGCAGAATCAGCACTATAGTGTCTGTAACACACCCATGCTCGAATAGTTCGAACAGAGGAACTCCGCAATAAATTAGCTTGAAGAAGGAACCCCATTCATAAGTAATAAACTAATGTATAGAACTAGCAGGACCACACAATTAGAAAAACTACGAATCCCTAAAAAAACAAGGAAAATACCTTAGTATACATAGGTACACAAAAAAACAATGCAGGCATATTGACAGACACCTTAATCTTTTCAACCAAAACAACAAATTAAGCATATTACTTGAAACAACAAAAATAATAAAATGTAAACGCCCCTTCCCAAAAAAAACCCCCATCAAACACGTTTTTCCTCATCCTAAGACCATCAACACACAACACAAGTGTTACAAAATACAACAAGAGATAAAGGTAAAGTGTATGTCATAATAGTAAAAAGGCACCTATATACATTTAAAACCCAACACAAACATTTCACAATGAAATAGACTAAAATTTACCTCCCAGAATCGTGTCTATGTACGAAAATATAGAAATGGGACAAATCTCTTATATAAAGGGCAGTTGTCTGTTTGTATGTTTGTTTGTTTGTTTGTATGTCCAGTATCTCCTCAAAAACTACCCGACGACATGTCAAAAAGTTGACATCTACAGGACCGCACAAATCCCGGATGTAAAATATCTAAAAATCGCGAAAATCGATTCACTCGCTGACAGTCAACCGGACCACTTTCCGACAAAAGGTAGCAGTTTTTTCGTATTTTACACGAAATTTCAACGTTAATATATAGTAAATTCGAAATAATCTAATGTATTTATGTACTAATCCGATAAAAATGCCGAGTCACTATAAACATCCCATAATCCCTTGCCGGATGTACCCGGTCTTGCCCTAAATTGTGTCCGGTTGTATCAGATCATCCAATAACTTCTGTCCGGTTGCATCAATAACAACATAGGAATCCTACGTTAAGAGTGTGTAGTGAAACAAGGGTTGCTCAATCACATTCTAACCTGTCCCATAATCCCTTGCCGGATGTACCCGGTCTTGCTCTAAATTGTGTCCGGTTATATCAGGTCATCATGACGTCAGAGAGTGGCAGTTTTCCTTTCTGTCATTTTTCCCTCTCACACTTTCTTTCTTAATTATTAATAGACGCTAATATTCCTCCCCCCCTCCCTCCCTGTGGCCGTTCTGTTATCATGATAGGAATTACCTCCTCCTTTCAGGCCAAATTGGGGGGGGGGGGGTTACGGTATTCGCCGGTGTGAGCATTACCTCCTCCTTTTTTGAGAAGTGTAGAGGTAGGGTAGTATCGGTTCCGTTGTCATGATGCACTGATCCCATGCATTACCTCTTCCTTTTTTGAGAAGTGTAGATGTAGAATAGTATCGGTTCCGTTGTCAGGATGTGCTCATCCCATGAATTACTTCCTCCTTTTTTGAGAAGTGTTGAGGTAGGGTCGTATCGGTTCCGTTGTCATGATGCCCTCATCCCATGCATTATCTCCTCCTTTTTTGAGAAGTGTTGAGGTAGGGTCGTATCGGTTCCGTTGTCATGATGCCCTCATCCCATCCATTATCTACTCCTTTTTTGAGCAGTGTTGAAGTGTGAGCGACTCAGGCGAAATCCGGGGAGGGGGAATGTCGGCATTCGTCGGTATGAGCGCCTCAGGCGAAATCTGGGGAGGGGGAATGTCGGCATTCGCCGGTATGAGCGCCTCAGGACTATTTGGCAGATCAGAAGGAGAGAGGATACCTAAGGGATTTCATTAGTGCTCATGAAGCCTCCTCCATTTTCAAAGTACTCGGCGTTGTCCGGGAGAAAAGTGCTCAATATCCTAGATAGAGCTACTGTAGTGATAGGTTTAGAAAATATTTTAACGCCATCTTCGTTCCCCTTTGGACAATTTTGCACATGAAAACGAGGGAGGATACCTAACTGATTTCAGTAGTCCCCAGGAGGCCTCTTTGATTTTCAAAGTACTCGGCGTTGTCCGGGAAAAAAGTGCTCAATGTCCTAGATAGAGCTACTGTAGTGATAGGTTCGGATAATATTTTAACAGAATCTACGCTGAAAAGGATGGGGGAATGGATAAGAGTTATTTCAGTAGTCTCCAGGAGGCCTCTTTGATTTTGAAATACTCGGCGTTGTCCGGGAGAAAAGTGCTCAATATCCTAGATAGAGCTACTGTAGTGATAGGTTTTGAAAATATTTCAACGCCATCTTCGTTCCCCTTTGGACTATTTCGCAGATCAGAAGGAGAGAGGATACCTAAGGGATTTCAGGAGTGCTCATAAAGCCTCCTCGATTTTAAAAATACTCGGCGTTGTCCGGGAGAAAAGTGCTCAATATCCTAGATAGAGCTACTGTAGTGATAGGTTTAGAAAATATTTTAACGCCATCTTCGTTCCCCTTTGGACAATTTTGCAGATGAAAAGGAGGAAGGATACCTTACTGATTTCAGTAGTCCCCAGGAGGCCTCTTTGATTTTCAAAGTACTCGGCGTTGTCCGGGAAAAAAGTGCTCAATATCCTAGATAGAGCTACTGTAGTGATAGGTTTAGAAAATATTTTAACGCCATCTTCGTTCCCCTTTGGACAATTTTGCAGATGAAAAGGAGGGAGGATACCTAACTGATTTCAGTAGTCCCCAGGAGGCCTCCTTGATTATCAAAGTACTCGGCGTGGTCCGGGAGAAAAGTGCTCAATGTCCTGGATAGAGCTACTGTAGTGATAGTTTTGGAAATTATTTAACGCCGTCTTCGTTCCTCTTTGGACTATTTCGCAGATCAGAAGGAGAGAGGATACCTAAGGGATTTCAGGAGTGCTCATGAAGCCTCCTCGATTTTCAAAGTACTCGGCGTTGTCCGGGAGAAAAGTGCTCAATGTCCTAGATAGAGCTACTGTAGTGATAGGTTTTGGAAAATATTTTAACGCCATCTTCGTTCCCCTTTGGACTATTTCGCAGGTCAGAAGGAGAGAGGATACCTAAGGGATTTCATGGGTGTTCATGAAGCCTCCTCGATTTTCAAAATACTCGGCGTTGTCCGGGAGAAAAGTGCTCAATATCCTAGATAGAGCTACTGTAGTGATTTGTTTGGAAAATATTTTAACGCCATCTTCGTTCCCCTTTGGACTATTTCGCAGATCAGAAGGAGAGAGGATACCTAAGTGATTTCAGTAGTCCCCAGGAGGCTTCCTTGATTATCAAAGTACTCGGCGTTGTCCGGGAGAAAAGTGCTCAATGTCCTAGATAGAGCTACTGTAGTGATAGGTTTGGATAATATTTTAACGCCATCTTCGTTTCCCTTTGGACTATTTCGAAGATCAGAAGAAGAGAGGATACCTAAGGGATTTCAGGAGTGCTCATAAAGCCTCCTCGATTTTCAAAGTACTCGGCGTTGTCCGGGAGAAAAGTGCTCAATATCCTAGATAGAGCTACTGTAGTGATAGGTTTAGAAAATATTTTAACGCCATCTCTGTTTCCCTTTGGACAATTTTGCAGCTGAAAAGGAGGGAGGATACCTAACTGATTTCAGTAGTCCCCAGGAGGCCTCTTTGATTTTCAAAGTACTCGGCGTTGTCCGGGAAAAAAGTGCTCAATGTCCTAGATAGAGCTTCTGTAGTGATAGGTTTGGATAATATTTTAACAGCATCTACGCTAAAAAGGATGGGGTAATCGATAAGAGTTATTTCAGTAGTGCTCAGGAGGCCTCTTTGATTTTGAAATACTCGGCGTTGTCCGGGAAAAAAGTGCTCAATGTCCTAGATAGAGCTACTGTAGTGATAGGTTTGGAAAATATTTTAACGCCATCTTCGTTTCCCTTTGGACTATTTCGCAGATCAGAAGGAGAAAGGATACCTAAGTGATTTCAGTAGTCCCCAGGAGGCCTCCTTGATTATCAAAGTACTCGGCGTTGTCCGGGAGAAAAGTGCTCAATGTCCTAGATAGAGCTACTGTAGTGATAGGTTTTGGAAAATATTTTAACGCCATCTTCGTTCTCCTTTGGACTATTTCGCAGATCAGAAGGAGAGAGGATACCTAAGGGATTTCATGGGTGTTCATGAAGCCTTCTCGATTTTCAAAGTACTCGGCGTTGTCCGGGAGAAAAGTGCTCAATATCCTAGATAGAGCTACTGTAGTGATAGGTTTTGGAAAATATTTTAACGCCATCTTCGTTCCCCTTTGGACTATTTCGCAGATCAGAAGGAGAGAGGATACCTAAGTGATATCAGTAGTCCCCAGGAGGCCTCCTTGATTATCAAAGTACTCGGCGTTGTCCGGGAGAAAAGTGCTCAATGTCCTAGATAGAGCTACTGTAGTGATAGGTTTGGAAAATATTTTAACGCCATCTTCGTTCCCCTTTGGACTATTTCGCAGATCAGAAGGAGAGAGGATACCTAAGGGATTTCAGGAGTGCTCATAAAGCCTCCTCGATTTTCAAAGTACTCGGCGTTGTCCGGGAGAAAAGTGCTCAATATCCTAGATAGAGCTACTGTAGTGATAGGTTTAGAAAATATTTTAACGCCATCTTCGTCTCCCTTTGGACACTTTTGCAGATGAAAAGGGGGGAGGATACCTAACTGATTTCAGTAGTCCCCAGGAGGCCTCTTTGATTTTCAAAGTACTCGGCGTTGTCCGGGAAAAAAGTGCTCAATGTCCTAGATAGAGCTACTGTAGTGATAGGTTTGGATAATATTTTAACAGCATCTACGCTGAAAAGGATGGGGTAATCGATAAGAGTTTTTTCAGTAGTGCTCAGGAGGCCTCTTTGATTTTGAAATACTCGGCGTTGTCCGGGAGAAAAGTGCTCAATATCCTAGATAGAGCTACTGTAGTGATAGGTTTGGAAAATATTTTAACGCCATCTTCGTTTCCCTTTGGACTATTTCGCAGATCAGAAGGAGAGAGGATACCTAAGTGATTTCAGTAGTCCCCAGGAGGCCTCCTTGATTATCAAAGTACTCGGCGTTGTCCGGGAGAAAAGTGCTCAATGTACTAGATAGAGCTACTGTAGTGATAGGTTTTGGAAAATATTTTAACGCCATCTTCGTTCTCCTTTGGACTATTTCGCAGATCAGAAGGAGAAAGGATACCTAAGGGATTTCATGGGTGTTCATGAAGCCGTCTCGATTTTCAAAGTACTCGGCGTTGTCCGGGAGAAAAGTGCTGAATATCCTAGATAGAGCTACTGTAGTGATAGGTTTGGAAAATATTTTAACGCCATCTTCGTTCCCCTTTGGACTATTTAGCAGATCAGAAGGAGAGAGGATACCTAAGTGATATCAGTAGTCCTTAGGAGGCCTCCTTGATTATCAAAGTACTCGGCGTTGTCCGGGATAAAAGTGCTCAATGTCCTAGATAGAGCTACTGTAGTGATAGGTTTGGAAAATATTTTAACGCCATCTTCGTTCCCCTTTGGACTATTTCGCAGATCAGAAGGAGAGAGGATACCTAAGGGATTTCAGGAGTGCTCATAAAGCCTCCTCGATTTTCAAAGTACTCGGCGTTGTCCGGGAGAAAAGTGCTCAATATCCTAGATAGAGCTACTGTAGTGATAGGTTTAGAAAATATTTTAACGCCATCTTCGTCTCCCTTTGGACAATTTTGCAGATGAAAAGGAGGGAGGATACCTAACTGATTTCAGTAGTCCCCAGGAGGCCTTTGATTTTCAAAGTACTCGGCGTTGTCCGGGAAAAAAGTGCTCAATGTCCTAGATAGAGCTACTGTAGTGATAGGTTTGGATAATATTTTAACAGCATCTACGCTGAAAAGGATGGGGTAATCGATAAGAGTTATTTCAGTAGTGCTCAAGAGGCCTCTTTGATTTTGAAATACTCGGCGTTGTCCGGGAGAAAAGTGCTCAATATCCTAGATAGAGCTACTGTAGTGATAGGTTTGGAAAATATTTTAACGCCGTCTCTGTTACCCTTTGGACTATTTCGCAGACTAGGAGAGAGGATACCTAAGTACTTTCAGTAGTCCCCAGGAAGCCTCCTTGATTATCAAAGTACTCGGCGTTGTCCGGGAGAAAAGTGCTCAATGTCCTAGATAGAGCAACTGTAGTGATAGGTTTGGATAATATTTTAACAGCATCTACGCTGAAAAGGATGGGGTAATCGATAAGAGTTATTTCAGTAGTGCTAAGGAGGCCTCTTTGATTTTGAAATACTCGGCGTTGTCCGGGAGAAAAGTGCTCAATATCCTAGATAGAGCTACTGTAGTGATAGGTTTGGAAAATATTTTAACGCCATCTTCGTTTCCCTTTGGACTATTCTGCAGATCAGAAGGAGAGAGGATACCTAAGTGATTTCAGTAGTCACCAGGAGGCCTCCTTGATTATCAAAGTACTCGGCGTTGTCCGGGAGAAAAGTGCTCAATGTCCTAGATAGAGCTACTGTAGTGATAGGTTTTGGAAAATATTTTAACGCTATCTTCGTTCTCCTTTAGACTATTTCGCAGATCAGAAGGAGAGAGGATACCTAAGGGATTTTATGGGTGTTCATGAAGCCTTCTCGATTTTCAAAGTACTCGGCGTTGTCCGGGAGAAAAGTGCTCAATATCCTAGATAGAGCTACTGTAGTGATATGTTTGGAAAATATTTTAACGCCATCTTCGTTCCCCTTTGGACTATTTCGCAGATCAGAAGGAGAGAGGATACCTAAGTGATATCAGTAGTCCCCAGGAGGCCTCCTTGATTATCAAAGTACTCGGCGTTGTCCGGCAGAAAAGTGCTCAATGTCCTAGATAGAGCTACTGTAGTGATAGGTTTGGAAAATATTTTAACGCCATCTTCGTTCCCCTTTGGACTATTTCGCAGATCAGAAGGAGAGAGGATACCTAAGGGATTTCAGGAGTGCTCATAAAGCCTCCTCGATTTTCAAAGTACTCGGCGTTGTCCGGGAGAAAAGTGCTCAATATCCTAGATAGAGCTACTGTAGTGATAGGTTTAGAAAATATTTTAACGCCATCTTCGTCTCCCTTTGGACAATTTTGCAGATGAAAAGGAGGGAGGATACCTAACTGATTTCAGTAGTCCCCAGGAGGCCTTTGATTTTCAAAGTACTCGGCGTTGTCCGGGAAAAAAGTGCTCAATGTCCTAGATAGAGCTACTGTAGTGATAGGTTTGGATAATATTTTAACAGCATCTACGCTGAAAAGGATGGGGTAATCGATAAGAGTTATTTCAGTAGTGCTCAGGAGGCCTCTTTGATTTTGAAATACTCGGCGTTGTCCGGGAGAAAAGTGCTCAATATCCTAGATAGAGCTACTGTAGTGATAGGTTTGGAAAATATTTTAACGCCGTCTCTGTTACCCTTTGGACTATTCTGCAGATCAGAAGGAGAGAGGATACCTAAGTGATTTCAGTAGTCCCCAGGAGGCCTCCTTGATTATCAAAGTACTCGGCGTTGTCCGGGAGAAAAGTGCTCAATGTCCTAGATAGAGCTACTGTAGTGATAGGTTTTGGAAAATATTTTAACGCTATCTTCGTTCTCCTTTGGACTATTTCGCAGATCAGAAGGAGAGAGGATACCTAAGGAATTTCATGGGTGTTCATGAAGCCTTCTCGATTTTCAAAGTACTCGGCGTTGTCCGGGAGAAAAGTGCTCAATATCCTAGATAGAGCTACTGTAGTGATAGGTTTGGAAAATATTTTAACGCCACCTTCGTTCCCCTTTGGACTATTTCGCAGATCAGAAGGAGAGAGGATACCTAAGGGATTTCAGGAGTGCTCATAAAGCCTCCTCGATTTTCAAAGTACTCGGCGTTGTCCGGGAGAAAAGTGCTCAATATCCTAGATAGAGCTACTGTAGTGATAGGTTTAGAAAATATTTTAACGCCATCTTCGTCTCCCTTTGGACAATTTTGCAGATGAAAAGGAGGGAGGATACCTAACTGATTTCAGTAGTCCCCAGGAGGCCTTTTTGATTTTCAAAGTACTCGGCGTTGTCCGGGAAAAAGTGCTCAATGTCCTAGATAGAGCTACTGTAGTGATAGGTTTGGATAATATTTTAACAGCATCTACGCTGAAAAGGATGGGGTAATCGATAAGAGTTATTTCAGTAGTGCTCAGGAGGCCTCTTTGATTTTGAAATACTCGGCGTTGTCCGGGAGAAAAGTGCTCAATATCCTAGATAGAGCTACTGTAGTGATAGGTTTGGAAAATATTTTAACGCCATCTTCGTTCCCCTTTGGACTATTTCGCAGATCAGAAGGAGAGAGGATACCTAAGTGATATCAGTAGTCCCCAGGAGGCCTCCTTGATTATCAAAGTACTCGGCGTTGTCCGGGAGAAAAGTGCTCAATGTCCTAGATAGAGCTACTGTAGTGATAGGTTTGGAAAATATTTTAACGCCATCTTCGTTCCCCTTTGGACTATTTCGCAGATCAGAAGGAGAGAGGATACCTAAGGGATTTCAGGAGTGCTCATAAAGCCTCCTCGATTTTCAAAGTACTCGGCGTTGTCCGGGAGAAAAGTGCTCAATATCCTAGATAGAGCTACTGTAGTGATAGGTTTAGAAAATATTTTAACGCCATCTTCGTCTCCCTTTGGACACTTTTGCAGATGAAAAGGGGGGAGGATACCTAACTGATTTCAGTAGTCCCCAGGAGGCCTCTTTGATTTTCAAAGTACTCGGCGTTGTCCGGGAAAAAAGTGCTCAATGTCCTAGATAGAGCTACTGTAGTGATAGGTTTGGATAATATTTTAACAGCATCTACGCTGAAAAGGATGGGGTAATCGATAAGAGTTTTTTCAGTAGTGCTCAGGAGGCCTCTTTGATTTTGAAATACTCGGCGTTGTCCGGGAGAAAAGTGCTCAATATCCTAGATAGAGCTACTGTAGTGATAGGTTTGGAAAATATTTTAACGCCATCTTCGTTTCCCTTTGGACTATTTCGCAGATCAGAAGGAGAGAGGATACCTAAGTGATTTCAGTAGTCCCCAGGAGGCCTCCTTGATTATCAAAGTACTCGGCGTTGTCCGGGAGAAAAGTGCTCAATGTACTAGATAGAGCTACTGTAGTGATAGGTTTTGGAAAATATTTTAACGCCATCTTCGTTCTCCTTTGGACTATTTCGCAGATCAGAATGAGAAAGGATACCTAAGGGATTTCATGGGTGTTCATGAAGCCGTCTCGATTTTCAAAGTACTCGGCGTTGTCCGGGAGAAAAGTGCTGAATATCCTAGATAGAGCTACTGTAGTGATAGGTTTGGAAAATATTTTAACGCCATCTTCGTTCCCCTTTGGACTATTTAGCAGATCAGAAGGAGAGAGGATACCTAAGTGATATCAGTAGTCCTTAGGAGGCCTCCTTGATTATCAAAGTACTCGGCGTTGTCCGGGATAAAAGTGCTCAATGTCCTAGATAGAGCTACTGTAGTGATAGGTTTGGAAAATATTTTAACGCCATCTTCGTTCCCCTTTGGACTATTTCGCAGATCAGAAGGAGAGAGGATACCTAAGGGATTTCAGGAGTGCTCATAAAGCCTCCTCGATTTTCAAAGTACTCGGCGTTGTCCGGGAGAAAAGTGCTCAATATCCTAGATAGAGCTACTGTAGTGATAGGTTTAGAAAATATTTTAACGCCATCTTCGTCTCCCTTTGGACAATTTTGCAGATGAAAAGGAGGGAGGATACCTAACTGATTTCAGTAGTCCCCAGGAGGCCTTTGATTTTCAAAGTACTCGGCGTTGTCCGGGAAAAAAGTGCTCAATGTCCTAGATAGAGCTACTGTAGTGATAGGTTTGGATAATATTTTAACAGCATCTACGCTGAAAAGGATGGGGTAATCGATAAGAGTTATTTCAGTAGTGCTCAAGAGGCCTCTTTGATTTTGAAATACTCGGCGTTGTCCGGGAGAAAAGTGCTCAATATCCTAGATAGAGCTACTGTAGTGATAGGTTTGGAAAATATTTTAACGCCGTCTCTGTTACCCTTTGGACTATTTCGCAGACTAGGAGAGAGGATACCTAAGTCATTTCAGTAGTCCCCAGGAAGCCTCCTTGATTATCAAAGTACTCGGCGTTGTCCGGGAGAAAAGTGCTCAATGTCCTAGATAGAGCAACTGTAGTGATAGGTTTGGATAATATTTTAACAGCATCTACGCTGAAAAGGATGGGGTAATCGATAAGAGTTATTTCAGTAGTGCTAAGGAGGCCTCTTTGATTTTGAAATACTCGGCGTTGTCCGGGAGAAAAGTGCTCAATATCCTAGATAGAGCTACTGTAGTGATAGGTTTGGAAAATATTTTAACGCCATCTTCGTTTCCCTTTGGACTATTCTGCAGATCAGAAGGAGAGAGGATACCTAAGTGATTTCAGTAGTCACCAGGAGGCCTCCTTGATTATCAAAGTACTCGGCGTTGTCCGGGAGAAAAGTGCTCAATGTCCTAGATAGAGCTACTGTAGTGATAGGTTTTGGAAAATATTTTAACGCTATCTTCGTTCTCCTTTGGACTATTTCGCAGATCAGAAGGAGAGAGGATACCTAAGGGATTTTATGGGTGTTCATGAAGCCTTCTCGATTTTCAAAGTACTCGGCGTTGTCCGGGAGAAAAGTGCTCAATATCCTAGATAGAGCTACTGTAGTGATAGGTTTGGAAAATATTTTAACGCCATCTTCGTTCCCCTTTGGACTATTTCGCAGATCAGAAGGAGAGAGGATACCTAAGGGATTTCAGGAGTGCTCATAAAGCCTCCTAGATTTTCAAAGTACTCGGCGTTGTCCGGGAGAAAAGTGCTCAATATCCTAGATAGAGCTACTGTAGTGATAGGTTTAGAAAATATTTTAACGCCATCTTCGTCTCCCTTTGGACAATTTTGCAGATGAAAAGGAGGGAGGATACCTAACTGATTTCAGTAGTCCCCAGGAGGCCTTTGATTTTCAAAGTACTCGGCGTTGTCCGGGAAAAAAGTGCTCAATGTCCTAGATAGAGCTACTGTAGTGATAGGTTTGGATAATATTTTAACAGCATCTACGCTGAAAAGGATGGGGTAATCGATAAGAGTTATTTCAGTAGTGCTCAGGAGGCCTCTTTGATTTTGAAATACTCGGCGTTGTCCGGGAGAAAAGTGCTCAATATCCTAGATAGAGCTACTGTAGTGATAGGTTTGGAAAATATTTTAACGCCGTCTCTGTTACCCTTTGGACTATTCTGCAGATCAGAAGGAGAGAGGATACCTAAGTGATTTCAGTAGTCCCCAGGAGGCCTCCTTGATTATCAAAGTACTCGGCGTTGTCCGGGAGAAAAGTGCTCAATGTCCTAGATAGAGCTACTGTAGTGATAGGTTTTGGAAAATATTTTAACGCTATCTTCGTTCTCCTTTGGACTATTTCGCAGATCAGAAGGAGAGAGGATACCTAAGGAATTTCATGGGTGTTCATGAAGCCTTCTCGATTTTCAAAGTACTCGGCGTTGTCCGGGAGAAAAGTGCTCAATATCCTAGATAGAGCTACTGTAGTGATAGGTTTGGAAAATATTTTAACGCCACCTTCGTTCCCCTTTGGACTATTTCGCAGATCAGAAGGAGAGAGGATACCTAAGGGATTTCAGGAGTGCTCATAAAGCCTCCTCGATTTTCAAAGTACTCGGCGTTGTCCGGGAGAAAAGTGCTCAATATCCTAGATAGAGCTACTGTAGTGATAGGTTTAGAAAATATTTTAACGCCATCTTCGTCTCCCTTTGGACAATTTTGCAGATGAAAAGGAGGGAGGATACCTAACTGATTTCAGTAGTCCCCAGGAGGCCTTTTTGATTTTCAAAGTACTCGGCGTTGTCCGGGAAAAAGTGCTCAATGTCCTAGATAGAGCTACTGTAGTGATAGGTTTGGATAATATTTTAACAGCATCTACGCTGAAAAGGATGGGGTAATCGATAAGAGTTATTTCAGTAGTGCTCAGGAGGCCTCTTTGATTTTGAAATACTCGGCGTTGTCCGGGAGAAAAGTGCTCAATATCCTAGATAGAGCTACTGTAGTGATAGGTTTGGAAAATATTTTAACGCCGTCTCTGTTACCCTTTGGACTATTTCGCAGATCAGGAGAGAGAATACCTAAGTCATTTCAGTAGTCCCCAGGAAGCCTCCTTGATTATCAAAGTACTCGGCGTTGTCCGGGAGAAAAGTGCTCAATGTCATAGATAGAGCAACTGTAGTGATAGGTTTGGATAATATTTTAACAGCATCTACGCTGAAAAGGATGGGGTAATCGATAAGAGTTATTTCAGTAGTGCTCAGGAGGCCTCTTTGATTTTGAAATACTCGGCGTTGTCCGGGAGAAAAATGCTCAATATCCTAGATAGAGCTACTGTAGTGATAGGTTTGGAAAATATTTTAACGCCGTCTTCGTTCCCCTTTGGACTATTTCACAGATCAGAAGGAGAGAGGATACCTAAGTCATTTCAGTAGTCCTCAGGAGGCCTCCTTAATTATCAAAGTACTCGGCGTTGTCCGGGAGAAAAGTGCTCAATGTCCTAGATAGAGCTACTGTAGTGATAGTTTTGGAAAATATTTTAACGCCGTCTTCGTTCCCCTTTGGACTATTTAACAGATCAGAAAGAGAGAGGATACCTAAGGGATTTCAGTAGTCCCCAGGAGGCCTCCTTAATTATCAAAGTACTCGGCGTTGTCCGGGAGAAAAGTGCTCAATGTCCTAGATAGAGCTACTGTAGTGATAGGTTTAGAAAATATTTTAACGCCATCTTCGTTCCCCTTTGGACAATTTTGCAGCTGAAAAGGAGGGAGGATACCTAACTGATTTCAGTAGTCCCCAGGAGGCCTCTTTGATTTTCAAAGTACTCGGCGTTGTCTGGGAAAAAAGTGCTTAATGTCCTAGATAGAGCTACTGTAGTGATAGGTTTGGATAATATTTTGACAGTATCTACGCTGAAAAGGATGGGGTAATCGATAAGAGTTATTTCAGTAGTGCTCAGGAGGCCTCTTTGATTTTGAAATACTCGGCGTTGTCCGGGAGAAAAGTGCTCAATATTCTAGATAGAGCTACTGTAGTGATAGGTTTGGAAATATTTTAACGCCATCTTCGTTCCCCTTTGGACTATTTCGCAGATCAGAAGGAGAGAGGATACCTAAGTGATTTCAGTAGTCCCCAAGAGGCCTCCTTGATTATCAAAGTACTCGGCGTTGTCCGGGAGAAAAGTGCTCAATGTCCTAGATAGAGCTACTGTAGTGATAGGTTTTGGAAAATATTTTAACGCCATCTTCGTTCCCCTTTGGACTATTTCGCAGATCAGAAGGAGAGAGGATACCTAAGGGATTTCATGGGTGTTCATAAAGCCTCCTCGATTTTCAAAGTACTCGGCGTTGTCCGGGAAAAAAGTGCTCACTGTCTTAGATAGAGCTACTGTAGTGATAGGTTTGGATAATATTTTAACAGCATCTACGGTGAAAAGGATGGGGTAATCGATAAGAGTTATTTCAGTAGTGCTCAGGAGGCCTATTTGATTTTGAAATACTCGGCGTTGTCCGGGAGAAAAGTGCTCAATATCCTAGATAAAGCTACTGTAGTGATAGGTTTTGAAAATATTTTAACGCCATCTTAGTTCCTCCTTGGACTATTTCGCATATCATAAGGAGAGAGGATACCTAAGTGATTTCAGTAGTCCCCAGGAGGCCTCCTTGATTATCAAAGTACTCGGCGTTGTCCGGGAGAAAAGTGCTCAATGTCCTAGATAGAGCTACTGTAGTGATAGGTTTTGGAAAATATTTTTTTACGCCATCTTCGTTCCTCTTTGGACTATTTCGCAGATAAGAAGGAGAGAGGATACCTAAGGGATTTTATGGGTGTTCATGAAGCCTCCTCGATTTTCAAAGTACTCGGCGTTGTCCGGGAGAAAAGTGCTCAATATCCTAGATAGAGCTACTGTAGTGATAGGTTTGGAAAATATTTTAACGCCATCTTCGTTCCCCTTTGGACTATTTCGAAGATCAGAAGGAGAGAGGATACCTAAGTGATTTCAGTAGTCCCCAGGAGGTCTCCTTGATTATCAAAGTACTCGGCGTTGTCCGGGAGAAAAGTGCTCAATGTCTTAGATAGAGCTACTGTAGTGATAGGTTTGGAAAATATTTTAACGCCATCTTCGTTCCCCTCTGGACTATTTCACAGATCAGAAGGAGAGAAGATACCTAAGGGATTTCATGGGTGTTCATGAAGCCTTCTCGATTTTCAAAGTACTCGGCGTTGTCCGGGAGAAAAGTGCTCAATATCCTAGATAGAGCTACTGTAGTGATAGGTTTGGAAAATATTTTAACGCCATCTTCGTTCCCCTTTGGACTATTTCGCAGATCAGAAGGAGAGAGGATACCTAAGTGATATCAGTAGTCCCCAGGAGGCCTCCTTGATTATCACAGTACTCGGCGTTGTCCGGGATAAAAGTGCTCAATGTCCTAGATAGAGCTACTGTAGTGATAGGTTTGGATAATATTTTAACGCCATCTTTGTTTCCCTTTGGACTATTTCGAAGATCAGAAGGAGAGAGGATACCTAAGGGATTTCAGTAGTGCTCATGAAGCCTCCTCGATTTTCAAAGTACTCGGCGTTGTCCGGGAAAAAAGTGCTCAATGTCCTAGATAGAGCTACTGTAGTGATAGGTTTGGATAATATTTTAACAGAATCTACGCTGAAAAGGATGGGGAATCGATAAGAGTTATTTCAGTAGTGCTCAGGAGGCCTCTTTGATTTTCAAAGTACTCGGCGTTGTCGGGAGAAAAAAAGTGCTCAATGTCCTATATAGAGCTACTGTAGTGATAGGTTTGGATAATATTTTAACGCCATCTTCGTTTCCCTTTGGACTATTTCGCAGATCAGTAGGAGAGAGGATACCTAAGTGATTTCAGTAGTCCTCAGGAGGCCTCCTTTATTATTAAAGTACTCGGCGTTGTCCGGGAGAAAAGTGCTCAATGTCCTAGATAGTGCTACTGTAGTGATAGGTTTGGAAAATATTTTAACGCCATCTTTGTTCCCCTTTGGACTATTTCGCAGATCAGAAGGAGAGAGGATACGTAAGTGATTTCAGTAGTGCTCATGAGGCCTCCTTGATTTTCAAAGTACTCGGCGTTGTCTGGGAGAAAAGTGCTCAATATCCTATATAGAGCTATGATAAAGACTATCATGAGAGGATTGAAAAGGATGAAGACTTTCATGAGAGGATTGAAAAGGATGAAGACTTTCATGAGAGGATTGAAAAGGATGAAGACTTTCATGAGAGGATTGAAAATGATGAAGACTATCATGAGAGGTTTGAAAATGATTAAGACTATCATGAGAGGTTTGAAAATGATGAAGACTATCATGAGAGGTTTGAAAATGATGAAGACTATCATGAGAGGTTTGAAAATGATGAAGACTATCATGAGAGGTTTGAAAATGATGAAGACTATCATGAGGGGCTTGAAAATGACGAAGACTATCATGAGGGGATTGAAAATGATGAAGAATGTCATGAGAGGATTGAAAATGATGAAGAATAGACTTACAGGATTGAAAATGATGAAGAATAGACTGACAGGATTGGAAATGATGAAGAATACCATGAGGGGATTTAAAATGATGAATAATATCATGAGGGGATTGAAAATGATGAAGAATATCATGAGGGGATTAAAAATAATGAAGAATATCATGAGAGGATTGAAAAAATGAAGAATATCATGAGAGGATTGAAAATGATGAGGAATATTATGAGAGGATTGAAAATGAGCAAGAATATTATGAGGGGATTGAAAATGATTAATAGTATGAGGAGATTGAAAATGATGAAGAATATTATGAGGGGATTGAAAATGATTAATAGTATGAGGAGATCGAAAATGATGAATATAACGAGGGGAGTTAAAATGATGAAGGATATCATGAGGGGATTCAAAATATATAGTATGAACACCGGGGCGGTTATAAGTACCTATATAGAAGGCGCAGACAGTGGTGGTACTTTTTATAGAAATAAGTCATACTATTGCCCTGTGAAACGTAGGATGAAATGGTGGGGAAGAAACAGCTTTCGCAAAAGGCAAAATTTAAAAGTAGCGACCAGGGTAGAGAAAAGTAGAAAGATAAAGAGACAGCTATAGAGAGAGAAGGAGAGAAATAGAAGTTTTAATATAAAGATGTTACATACGCAATTTTTCTTCAATTATGTTTTTATGACCCCGAGCAACGCCGGGTAGCCCCGCTAGTCATATATAAGTACCACCAGCACACTAAAATATAAGGTCGTTCAACACAAAAGTAAAATTAAACTCGCATATGAGATAAACTTATTGGTTTCACAACACATTATCACATGCAGGTGAAGTAGATTTTAAATCATGCTGAACTATCTGATATAGTATTACTCCTATCTCCTTAAACAAGAAAACATGTATGACGAAATTCACACCGGCATTTGGCAAATGACAGCACAACTCACATAAACGCAGGGTATAAAAAACATATATATATATATATATATATATATATATATATATATATATGTATGAATATATATATATATACATATATATATATATATATATATATATATATGTATGAATATATATATATATATATACATATATATGACAAGTTATGTAAGTGCGTATGTGTGTGTAGACATAACCATATGTATACACACATACAAACACATATACATAGGAACACACATAAACCAGTATATATACACTGGTCTTAATGCATACACATACTCACACACGCATACGAATACACGCACATGAAAATGAGGATGATAAGAACAAAACAACTAAAAATTACAATCCGTGACAGACAAAATTCGAAGAGTAAGTATTAACCAAAGAATTGGACTCTTGAATACACTCCAAATATATGCCGAAAAATGTACAAATGACCTAGAAAAGCAGATAGAAAAAACACATGCACACAGACAGCAAACGTTTAATACAACAATCTCAACCTATATTTCAAGTCTACAACTATGTGAAGAGAGCAAACATGCTCAAAACACATGTTATATGGGAGCGTAAAATTTATACAAAACATACGAGAAATGTTAACCGTAGCATTACTTTGTATATCCACACATACACATCTCTCTCTGTCTCTCTCTCTATATATACATATATATATAGATATGTGTATATATACATATATATATATATATATATATATAACTGGCAACATATACATCCACGTATGTATCTTGATAATTTTCTTCGATAGATGGAATGTTTAACGCTTGCGTTTAGCTTACTTTCCATACATATGCACACCCACATAATATATATTTATATATATATATATATATATATATATATATATATATCAAATGTGTTTTTAGAGAAATTCCCTTTGTATTTTTAATAGTTGATGGTGTTAAATTTCTAGGCCGTGTATACGGAAAAGTCATTTTCACAAAAAAGATGCGCTTGGCGATAGTAAAAAAATAAAGATAATTATCGGATAACCAAAATGTAATTTGAATAAAAATAATGCATCTAAGAGCAGTGGCTACCTAAATAGGAGAAGCAACATAGCATCATCGAGTGTCATACGATTAATGTTAGGTGTATAAAAGGCCCTTTGGCAAGAATCCATGCAGTGGCAATAGAGTTGTACCTAGGAATATAAACAAACCTATGTGATTGCCAATAGATTGAAACAAATGTTGCTGAATAAAATTACCTGCGTCGTCGCTACAGTTACAATATCGTGCAATGAAGGCGGTTGGGGTAATCTCAAATTGTTATATACTACAAGCTGACATTGATATTGTGGTTGGTTGACTTAAGGATTGGAAGAATCAACCCTCGAATTCCTGTGGGTGCATCTTCTTCCTACATACCCCCCATCGCTCATTGTCACAGAAAATAAAGAGATATCGTTGTATGTTCATAGATCAATTTGCCGGCATACTTTTAATCACCGCAGAAATACAATCATTGTGTATCAATTCACTTCCTATGAAAACTACTGCAGTATATTAGGGATTTAATAAAAAAAAACATCTCGATGCACAAAACAAATTTTTATTTGTGTCTGAGAAAAATTCTCTATCAATTCAAAATTTTACACAAAAAAATATATCTCCGTAATATGTATACATATAGATAGTTAGGAGAATCTTTATTCCCGGAAAGAGGTTTTACATTGACAATTCTGTTAATATATTGAATTTTACCATTGATATACATTTTTAAGTATTGAGTTTTTGTCAATTCAAGTATTAAAATAATTATTTGATGCGAATTGATATCTATACATTTTAATGCATAGATACTTCATTTTAACGCATGAGATTCCAAGTATTATTTGAGTTTCTAAATGGAATTGTTGTCTAACACACCGACACACACTTTGTACACACACATACATATATATACTATTATATTATATATGTATATACAAATGGTATATGTATATATATACATATATATATATATTTACATATATAATATATTATATATATATGTAAATGTATACATACATACATACATATACTGTATGCATATATATATATATGATATATATGTATACATATACACCCATAATATATGTATATATATATCATATATATGCATATGTATACATATATATATACATATATAATATATGTATATATATATATATAATATATATACATATATATAAACATATATAATATATGTGTATATATATATATATTACATATGGATATATATACATATATAATATATGTGTATATATACATATATAATATATGTGTATATATATATGTGTATATATATATTATATATATATGTATATATATATATGTGTGTATATATATATTATATATATATATGTATATATATAATATATGTGTATATATATATTATATATATGTATATATATAATATATGTGTATATATATATTATATATATGTATATGTCTATATACATATATATATATACATATATAATATATGTGTACATATATATTATATATATGTATATGTATATACATATATATACATATATAATATATGTATATATATATATATGTATATATACATATATGTGTATATATATGTATATATATACATATATATATATATACATATATATGTGTATATGTAGATGTATATGTATATATATACACATATATACATATATAATATATGTGTATATATATATGTGTATATATGTGTATATATATACATATATATACGTATATATAATGTATGTGTATATATATATACATATATATTATATGTGTACATAAATATATATATGTATATGTATATATATACATATATATATATACATATATAATATATGTGTATATATGTATATGTATATATATATATACATATATATACATATATAATATATGTGTATATATGTATATGTATATATATACATATATATACATATATAATATATGTGTATATATATATGTATATGTATATATATACATAGATATACATATATAATATATGTGTATATACATATGTATATGTATATATATACATATATAATATATGTGTATATACATATGTATATGTATATATATACATATATATACATATATATACATATGTATATGTATATATATATACATATATATACATATATAATATATGTGTATATATATGTGTATATATATACATATATATACGTATATATAATGTATGTGTATATATATATATTGTATATATATATATATTATATATATGTATATGTATACATATATACACATGTACATATATAATATATGTATATATATACATATATACACGTGTACATATATAATATATGTATATATATACATATATACACGTGTACATATATAATATATGTATATATATACATTATATATATATATATGTATACATATATACACACACATATATATATATATATATACATATATAATATATGTATATATATTACACATATATGTATACGTATACATATATATATATATATACATATTATATCATATGTATATATATGATATATGTGTATGTATACATATATACACATATATATATATATATACAAAATGTATTATATATGTATATGTATACATATATACACACACACACATATATATATATATATTCATATATATATATGTTGATAAATAAATATGTTGCTAGATACATACCTATGTGGGTGTTTGTGTGTGTATGTGTGAAATACAAAAGGAACACAAATAAAATAAGGGGCAATATTCATAAACAAGACAGGTTTACAGGTTTTGTTCGGATCAACGAAAATCTTCCAAAAAACTGAAGATGTTAAAATGTATTGAACAACAGCAAAACATAAGAAACTAAGTAAAAAGAAGAATGGATAGCGTGGTGTTTCAGGCACCTGTGTAACTATTTGCAAAACAAATGTACGAATTAATACGATGGGTGCGTCAAAGGCGTTGACATGAAAAAAGGATGTGTGAAAGTAAAGGAACAAAGAAGAAAAATAGAAAATAAATGGGAACATGCATAAAAAGCAATGAAAATGAATAGTTAGATTACCCGTGATCGGAGTTTGTAATTCAGTGGCGAGCTATATAGCATTGTTTAAGTGCCGTTTTTGGCAGATATGTGTTTACGGATATAGGTCCGCGTCCGAGGTGTGCACACTTTAGTGATGATAAGAGTATTACAGCGCTTTTGGCGGAGTGTGAGAGAGTATTTAGTCTTGAGGAGTATGCAGTTTGTAAAGTGAATATGTTGGGTAAAATTGTTTTGTGTATGACTAATGCTTTAGTGCAATTGTTGCTTGAAGTCCTGTTTGTGTTCGTAAATTCGGCATTCTATATTCTTGGCCGTTTCACCAATATACAACATCGGCACATTTTATTTTGTTAACGTCGGCTAGGAAATAAGTATCCTTATTTTTACGCCTGATGAAGAAAATAGATATGAGATGATTAGGGTAAACTATTTAATATTTACTTTTATGATTCATGTTGGTATTATTTGTGCTGATAATATGGCTATAAACGGACCATTTTCGTAATGTTAGTCTGTTGTTGTCATAGTAATTAAAGGCTTTGTTTTTCGAATCTTGGATAAAAAAATAGGGAGGTTGTAAAACTTCGTAAGTTATCTCGATATAGGTTCATTCAGCTGCAAGGAAGCTCTGAGGAACGTGTCTATGACAATTCCTAGTTATATTCTGTTGTTGTAATAAGAATAATATATATATATATATATATGTGTATATAAGCATTATGAAATTATATTTATTTTAAAGAAATCAACGTAATCACTAGCTTTTAAGCCTGATGATTTCTTTCGGCAATAAAACTTTAACGTTTATATGTTGCTTTATTGTCGTACAAATATGTTCATGTTACAAATTATAAAAATATATTTTCATAATACTGCATAGCTTTACTCACATATTAACCACTAACATATATACGTAATATATTACTTTAAAATATTATATGGGTCCATATATAGGCTAGTTATTAATTATATATATATATATATATATATATATATATATATATATATATATATATACTGAATTTTGGGTTGTCTACTTTCTTGTGTCTGTGAAACATGTAAATGGCGTAATGTTATCTTTTGAGACTCGATAATATAAAACACTATGACGTAATTAAGGCACAAGACGTTGACGCTGTCTATTAAATGCAGGGGATAATCGTGCACAATTCATGAGATATTTTCTTTTTTTCTATCTTTTTTGTTTTTCGTTTTTGGATTTATCTTCCTCCCATAGCGGTAAGATCTGACACACGGTCGGGAAAGTGGGATTTGAAAAGCCAGCGCCCGAGAAGATGAGTACTCTGGCCTACAAACAATGGCTGGACAGGCCCGTCGGCATTCCCCGGTAGGGCGCATCAGGCAGTTAGCGGTAAACTTACTCCACCCCATGAGCGGAGGCAAAACCTGGGAGGGTGGAGCTCCTAGAACTGCACAGCACAAACCCACAAACCGGCGGAATCACGACCCGAAGGCCAAGACGATACCGGTCTATAGTGTGTAGTATCCATTGGAACAGATACTACACATTGATTTTAGCGCAAAGGACAAGCACAAAATGACGATGTAATCCATCACACCGGATGCAGAAAGCCTATTGATTATAGGTTTTCTACTAGACGAAGCTATTGATCCCTGTGTGTAGATTTTGTTTTGATGCTTGCTTATTTTTTGTTCAAGTTCAGACTAGAGGGCGCTATTATTTTGTGAGGTCATCTATTCAACATAGGAATACCATACAAAGTTGATTACATGAAAATGATAGTTATCTAACACACCAGAGAGAGAGAGAGAGAGACAGAGACAGAGAGAGGAAGAGAGAGAGTGAGAGGGAAGCAGTAAGCTTAATTATTTTTTTTATTAAGACAAACTCTTACTCTTGGCGTCACTGATTGTCTATTACGTAGCTGTTTGCGGGTTTTCATGCACACTAGATGACTTTATCGTTCATTTCACTAGAATATGACTACCCCTATCAAGCGAAAAAGGGAGGAGAAACTACTCCTTTGTAGTGTTTTATCCAGAGGAAAAATATGAATTGTGTATTCTGTTATATTGTTCTATTGTTTGTTCTCCGAATGTTTCGGCAAATATAACCTCAAACCCTTTTCCCGTGAATCTGTACAGCATTTCAAACGGAACCCTTTTATTTAATCCTAGGAAATTGCTTGCTTCATTTCCTTCAGTTATTACCTGGTAGAAATCTGAAGCAATTCGTAATTGTATTCGTCATATTTCAGAAGACGATTACCATGCACTGATTTCACTTGACAGTTATATCCGTTAGGCCAGGGTTAATTCCGAAACGAATATAACCATTTTAAAACATAGCTTCAAACTCGAAATCAAGTATAATAATAGAAGTTAAATTGTTAATATATGCTGATGAACTTATTACACGTTTGCTATTTTTATTCATATATTTGTTGACCTCAACTTAGTCTGTTCAGATATATGATAAGAAAGGATAACATCTCAAAGCAAGATTTTTGATAGAATTGAAGACTCTTTGTAATCCTCGTTGACAAGATCAGAATTTAACCAATGACAGATGCGGACAATGTCTACGAATCAATTGATTTCTGTATTATTTCAGTTATTTTTGTTTTCATCTACAGATGTTTTTTTTTGTCTTCTTTCTTGATCTCTTCTGCCTTCACTCTTCAATCTTGCTTGTCGGGAGAGCCATCTTTGATGAGATAAGAAGTGCGGAAGCAAACGGAGAATATCATGTCTGACATCTTATTAATCAGAACACATTTTTCTGATATTTATGCGATTTTTTCTTTTTACTTTTATATAAATCATGACTGGCTGCTTATGAAATCTGTTAAAATATAAGATTTTATTTCATATATTTAAAAGAAAAATAATGTATATGATACGTACCAGTGGCCCGTTGGGATACACCTCCTACCACTATGTGTTCTACTTTCTCTCATTAGAACATTCGTATTGGTGCATAGCTAAAAATAACATGTCTCATTACTTCTACATTTTTTGTACGTCTTTTTTGTGTTCTTCTTCTTTTTTAGTTTATCATTAATTATGCAGAAATATTCATATTATGAATTATTTTTCATATAGAAGCAATAAAAAATGTGAGTTATTTCGCCATATTTTTATTTCACCTTATAATTTTTACGTGTGTGTAGTGGTGTGTACGCTAACGGGTATGTAAATTAGATAGCATTACAAGTAAAAAGTGTAAGTGTTGCTTTTAATACTCACATATAGATACAGGTACATTAAATTGTTATTGGATACGCCTATGGTGAGCGACTTTGAGAGTGATACATATATTGCTAAGACAGAGATTCATAATTTGTTTAGTTAATTATTATTTACGGCTTATTAGACCAATTAAACATGTATTTTTTTAAAAATAACTCAACCCCGGAACTAAGGGTACCTTACAATAGATTTTATATTATTAAAGTATATAGAGTAAACCCTTAGGAAATAAACGTTTATTAAGTCACATATAGTATAAAATGGGATGTCTAAGAAATTGAATGATGCAGGTAGTGTATAATTTCCCCCCGAAATAGTTTTAATAGAATGTTGGTATTTTGTACTGAGTTCCAGCGTAATCATGATGAACCATTTTATTGTTTTGTTTCATAATTAACGGGCCTCTTCTCTGCATAGTTGCATTTAAAATGTATTACCTATTTCCAAGGGAGTTCGCCTGCTAGTATTTGGTTATTCCCTAGCAGATCGTGATGAAATATGAAAGCATAACCCCAGAACACTCTTTCCTTGATATGGAGTACTGTTGACTACCAAGTGTGTTTTTGTTTAATAATCGTTCGCATATCATCATAATCTATCAGTTATACTCTCCAGGTAATTCATTGATTAAAGAAAGGCATTTGCGGTTCACGAAATACGCAATGTTGCGCAAGATGTAACGCGTCATTTCAGATTGTTTGCAGAACCCATTTTAAAACCATTGGCAGTTTACTAAGCTGTCTCATTTCTCATGATGATTTCATAATTATATATACGCCTATTTCTCGAGTCGTAAACCTTCGGCTTTGTATTAATAGGTGTTTCTAAGGAACCATTATCCTATCTACATTGGCAGCACTCTCTTGTTTAATCTTGGAAGCTGTAAAACCTGTCTATATTTTTTTAAAACAACATAATATTACCACAACTGACACCGTGTTTTATACACGTATGTATCTCGCTAGAAAATCGGAAGTTTATCATATCAACATATAGCCATTTAAACTAATGCAACTCTGTGTAAAATAATAAATAGAATTATTTTACCACAACTTAAAATGTCATTTATTTTGCACCGTTTTTATTTAACGTAGCAGTTTCTGGTTTCTTTCTTTAAGGGGGCATTACTATTAATGTATCTAATAAAATCATGTATGACGTTGCTTCTACTCGCCTTTTGGCTAAGATCAAAGTGTAGTATCTGTTCCGATGGATACTGCACCCCATAGACTGGTATTGTCTTGGCATTCGGGTCTTCATTTACGCCGGTCTATGGGTCTGCCCTGTGCAGTTCTAGGAGGTCCACCCTCCCCGGCTTCGCCTCCCCTCTTTGGGGAGGAGTAGGTTTATTGCTTACTGCTTGAGGTGTCCTTACCGGGAAATGCCGACGGGGCCGCCCAGGCAATTTTTAAACCCCACTTTCCCGACCCGACCTTGGGTCACATCTTACTTGTGGGAGTAAGATAAAAACTGGCCTTGTGCTTAACTCCTGCAGAGGAGTAAATCAATACTCGCCATGTGTTATGTAGGCATTAATTAAGTTGAGCAGATTCGCTTGTAAATATTCAAGATATCACGTATGAAATTAAATCGCAAACATCCTTAATAAAACTCGGTAGGTGATAGTCTAGCCATTTCTGAAACATTTTCCTTAGCAAGTTAGTTTATAAGGAGCAGCTGGTCATGTCGGCAGTATTTACATCAGCTGGTCAGCATACCAGACAGAGTACCAATGAAGAAACCTGATTTCGTTCTTTTATCTTTTTGCGAACTTTACTGCTATGTGTTTTTCACTAGTAATCAAAACACTTAACGCACTCGCTTGTTGAAACTACATTTAATTTCTGTCGTTTTCCTAAACGCTCACTGTGGTTTTATTTTTTACCAACAGATCACAAATATTTATCCTGATTTTACCTACCGAATCATCTACATCACCAACTGCCAAAATAAGGTTTCATTGAATTTCATCCGATATACATTCAATTGACTAACCTTAAATTTGGGTAACCTACATGTAACATGTTAAATATAGTAACCATAGTGATGACAAGAAATAGAATTCTATTCCAGCTAAACTCGTTGTGTATTTGTAAGAAAAAGCAGCAGCATTTACTTATTTAATGTATTGGAAACAAACAACAACTTTAATTGTATAACATCGACTTAAAATCTACTAGCATCTACGTTTTTGTCGAGGATAACCCAGATATATAATGAATGCATTACAACTTGAAATATATAAAACACTTATTTTGTGTATAACTAAACACAAGAAACGTGGTGCTTTGATAATTACGGAACGAAAATGGAGTAGTGTTTACTTCATTTTGGTAGAAATAACAATCATAATATTTTTAACTCGACCTAAAAAGAAAAAATTCTTTTTTCTCTCGGTAAAAACAAGATATACTCTTCTATAACGCCAATGTAAAATGCGTCACATTTTAATTGATTTTTGGTCAAAATAAGCAATTGTATTTTATGTAACGGATAACTATACGTGCTTTAACCACTGACTAAAGTTAATGCGTGCACTAACTTTTCGAGCAACCTATAAATATAGACTCCGTCATCAAATGGATTGTTTAAGGGCGCGAAAACCTCTGTGATCTTATATTTACGCTCTGTGAGCTTCCGTTTATCTATTTATTAGGACGAATACCTCATCTGCGTCACCAGACAAGATGAGTATTACCGGAATTGACTTATACTTGAAAAATAAGTTTTGATTGTTCGAATCAAATGCAATTTATAAAAACTTACATATTAACGCATCGAACTCCCAACTCTCTATCTATTTCCATTGCTCTCTCTCACTCTACGTTTATTAAACTAATCTTTAAAATGTCGACATATCTCAAAGACCATTGCGCGAAATAGTTACTTTCTTTTCTCAACGTCAAATTTACACATATATGTATTGCTAAGTGCATGTTATACCTCACTTTATATATATATTTATGAATATAAAAATATATATAATATATATATATATATATATATATATATATATATATATATAAAATATATATATATATATATATAAAATATATATATATCAAAAAGTACGTCTACTACATTTATTTATTTCATTTTAGTGTTTGTTCACATGTGTCGTGTTTTGTGTTTAAATTTTACGTGTTTAATGCTTACGTATTTTTAACATAATTGATTTGTTAAGGCATTTGTTTAATTAAAAATCTGAGTTTAGTTATAGTTATTAAAACTTTAGTGTACGTCTGTGTACGTATCCTTTCCGTTTCCGTCTCTAAGTTATATTATTGGAGTTTATTGAAGCCTGCAAATTATTATTTTAGTGAGTGTTTAATGAAGATGCTTTATAAGCGATATTTTGAGTTTTTTTCTGTTCTGTCATGATAGTCTTGTATATATGTATATATATATATATATATATATATATATATATATATATATATATAAACAATAATATTTTTTATAAATATTAAATATTTAAAATATACCTAGAGACATCGATGTTTCATGCTAACGCAATCTTCAGTCTAGGAACCAGTTCCCAACGGTCAGCGGGCGCGAACCCCGAACACAAATCGCCACTGATTCGCAGTCGGAGATCTTACCCGAAGGCCACTGGAAACTAATTAGTAAATAAAGGGGAATTTTAACTGTAAATAGTAGAATTACTACTATCCACCAAGTAGCTAAGAGTGATCTACGAGTCGGATCATTGCATATAGCTATTTGTACTACTTGTACTACTATATATATATATATATATATATATATATATATATATATATGTGTGTGTGCGTGTGGTTGTGCGATGATGTGTATGTGAGGGTGTGTCAGTATATGTATATATATATATATATATATGTGTGTGTAGATTTTGTAAAAAAAATCGCAAACAGCCACTAGCGTAAATGCATAGACCATTGAGTAAAACCAATTCCAGCTTCCGGCACTTGCCAATGTTTACCTTGAGATTTCACTTACATTCAGCAAGTGTCGCGTCATGGCGACGGAGTAGAAGCGCCGACTCTTCACGGTTGAGTTTCGATCCCGGCTTCGGAAACTAGCTTGTATAGCCGCACTGGAAAGCTCTGATACAGCAAAACCGTATGTATGTAAATCACACACACACATATGTATGTATATATATATATATATATGGGAAGAGAAGGATGAAGGTAATCCGACGTGATGGTAAAATGAAAAAGGAAAAAGGAAAACCAAAAACTGGATGTTTTTTATGTGTACATCAACGTTTCGTCTTTATTTATAAGACTTCATCAGGATGATGATATAGGGAAAAGATATCATGCAAGTACAGATACATGTAGGGTAGACATGTTAGGAAGAAAAATAAAATAAAATGAAAAATAATGGCAGCGTCTTGGGGGACGTCCGTACTTGTTAGAGAATGAAAATGAATGACGAGAATGAGTGGGAGAAAAGGGGAAGGGTGGAGGGACCAAAAAACTATAGATAAAAACATAGAACATTTTAACAAATCCTTCAAACACCTAATCAAGAACAACAAAAAATGGGCATCAAACATTGAGTATCACCCTATCATTCCCACATTATACGGGCTCCCCAAAACCCAAAAACCTGACACCCCCATGCGTCCAATTGTATCAAGCATAGGTAGCACCACACACAAAATCGCACGGGCCATAGCTAACATCCTCACTCCACTAATGGGTACCATCAGTCCTTCCCACATAAAAAATTCAGGCGACCTTCTTAGCAGAATAAAAAACATCAACGTAGAAAATAAAAATATACACAGCCTAGATGTAACTTCGCTCTACACTAACGTACCTGTAAAAAAATGCCTACACTTACTTCACACACATATAAAGAAAATAAAAACCAACCTACCTTTTCCCCCCAACACTTTTATCAAAATAATTAGACTCATCACTGACATAACATATTTCCAATTTAACGAAGTATTCTACAAACAAAAATTTGGACTCCCCATGGGCAACCCCCTTAGCGGTGTATTGGCCTGCCTCTTTTTAGAATTCTTAGAATCCGGTCCTTTCAAATATAGACTACCTCCTAACATCGAATACTTTAGATACATAGATGATATTTTAATTTTCCTCCCCACAGACACACAAATCATTCATGTTAAAGATAAACTCAACACAGTAGAACCCTCCATAAAATTCACCCATGAGACTGAAATAAACGGCTCTATTCCCTTCCTTGATACTCTTATAATTAAGTCCAACAATAAACTAGAATTTAAGGTACACCGCAAAAACACTCACAAAAATGACTACATACATTTCTACTCCCACCATCATAGCAAGATCAAAACAGGTATAATTATAGGCTTCTTCCTACGCGCCCTAAGAATATGTAGCCCCCCACACATAGATGAAGAAATAAAATACATTTTTAATTCCCTAAAAACATTGCAATACCCCACACATTTCATATTAAATGCCAAGAAAAAAGCCTTCCAAATATTCTCCAGAAACACCACAAAAAATCAAACCCCTAACACCTCTCTCATAGACAGACCCCTTCTCCTACCCACGCATTCCAATAACACATCCATATGCAACACGCTCAACAAACTAGGCATTCCAACAGTACAAACCACTTCTCAATCCATAAAACAAACTTTAAACACATCTAGACATTTCCAAAAAACACCCACATCCCATGCCGGCTTATACACTGTCCCTTGCAATGATTGCCATCAATTCTACGTGGGAGAAACACAACGTGAATTAAAGAAACGATTAAATGAACATAAAAGGGACATAAAAAACAACAACCCTCTTAGTGCACTTTTCTCCCATGCTCTAGAATATGGTCATGCATTCAAATTTGAACAAGCCAAAATCACTAAACACATCCACAACAAATCTCGGCGAAGATTATTGGAAACTGCCCTCATCACCTCCTCCACCACCATCAAGCAACGAAATGGTTTCTTTAACCTATCACCCTTAATAAGCAAGATCATCCTCACAGAACAAAGTCTTTTGCCTGATCATGGCTAACTTTTATTTTCATCTCTAACCTTTATGACACTCTTCCATTCACCCACACTCTTCCTTCTTCTCCCTGAATCTTCTTTTTTTTTTTTTTTCCTTACTTTTTCCCTCACATTTTTAATACTACAGTCCATATAAACTTTCTCATGTTCCAAATATTTCAAATATTCCTCACCCACCCTTTCAATCACCGCCCTCCCCCACCCACTCCAATCCCTCACTCATTGCTATCATTTTCCAAATATTTCAAATATTTCACACCCTATCACGACAAATCCTCCCTCTTCCCCCTCTCATCTATTTTCTCCCATACCTCTTCTTAAATTCCCTTATTTTCTCAAAACGCTCTCTAAGACCATAACTTTCGCCCATCCACCAAAATCACAGCCCCCCCCTCCCTCTCTACCCATCCCCATTTTCCCTGCATACACCCCCCACACACAAACATTCCAACTCACTCTTCCCCTTTAATCTTGACCACAGCCATCTGGTCAAACACCCCCTCCCTCTCTTCCTCCAATCTCTCTCTGCCATCCATTTTACCCCTGCTCATCCCCCACCTCTTTCTCTCATCGCCAGCCACAGTAGTCCTTGCTCCCTCCACCCTTCCCCTTTTCTCCCACTCATTCTCGTCATTCATTTTCATTCTCTAACAAGTACGGACGTCCCCCAAGACGCTGCCATTATTTTTCATTTTATTTTATTTTTCTTCCCAACATGTCTACCCTACATGTATCTGCACTTGCATGATATCTTTTCCCTATATCATCATCCTGATGAAGTCTTATAAATAAAGACGAAACGTTGATGTACACATAAAAAACATCCAGTTTTTGGTTTTCCTTTTTAATTTTACCATATATATATATATATATATATATATATGATGGCCCTCGCTCAGTCTTGAATACAATTTATACCGCTTGTAATGGTGCATGTGCATGCAATAGTGAGGTTAAAGTAGCACAATCTGGAACCATTCTTCTCTTCAGTGTAGTTCTTTAAATTTTAAGCTTATATATAGCATATTCTATTTATTTTCTTTAACACACACACACATATTTCTATATTTATATATTTATATATTATTTTACTTCAGTCTCTATGTGTGATACATGGATACTCGAATACTCTATCAAACTTCTCATTTATTTCTCAAATGTTGTGTTAATAAAGAAGTTAATAACATCAATCTTCCCCCCCCCCAATTGACCAATTAACTATGTTATAGTATATCTTTCTTGTGGTCTATTGATCTTACCGGATTATAAGACAATAAAACACATATGCTGATAGAGTATCTTGCTAAGTGTTTTAACTGTAGGTAACATAACTAGGAGAAGATGCATATATCCTCGCATTAGCAAGTGTATATCCGTGCTGAGGGGGTCTTATTTGTACTGCGAATACTATTTTATTTTTATTTTTTTGTCAGCTTTTACTTGTAGGATGAAATATCCTCATGTCAGTGTATTCCTGACAAACCCTTGTACAGAGAACCCGAAGACACTGGAGGATTGTGTATCGGAGGTAATTAAAATTCTCAACTGTGAATAAGCATGTATTTTTTGTAGGTTGCATTTCAGTGTAAATATCTGAACAAATATCACAGTGGAATGTCTTCTTCCTTGGAATGACTTCACTCATATAGATGCCTGTATGTGCATATGCGTATGAGTTAAGCACATGATTATTGTCTATTTAGCGTTGCATCAGTTACAGTCAGAATGGCAGTAGTATCATTTACGCTGCACCTCACTCTATAAACCTGCAATTGCCTCCCAGCGTACACCATCTAATGGGTGCCAAGCTTTTCCACGAAATCACACCGTATTCTAATATGCCGTCTGGGGATAAGTTCTTCATCACACGGCTCAGGTGGACACGTAAACTAATCTTTCAAGCAACAAATCAATATACAATCAACCAAAAACTCGATATTTCTACCCAACCGAAAACCGCGGTTGTTTTAAAAATTATATCGGTGAGCGTGGCATCATCTCATTATAAATGGTGAGACGTCCTTTGCATAACCATAAAAGACGCAGAACAATACACGGTTTAGTAACGCATATAGGTGTTAAGATCAGGATTTTCAGATACATTGAAAAGCTAATTTTATTTGGCGAAATATTTGTAATTACTATGAACAAAAATTTAAAGTTTATAAAAAAAAATGTTACGATTTTTCTTTTTAAATAAATATCGCATCTTAAACATGCTTTTAAGGTATTTTTACCTCATTCTTTATTCTCAAATTTCAATTTAGATGCTTAAAAAATATGAACTTCATTTGATAACTATCTCGCGAGCATGCGCGTCTCTTCATATTGGAAAGTGAAAGCAAAAAACAATATCCACTCACTCGTTCGATTACACCAACAAGAACGGGACAATCCCATAAGAATTTTCAGATACATTTATAAAGCCAATTTTATTTGGCGAAATATTTATAATTACTATAAACTAAAAATTAAAGCTTATAAAGAAAAAATATGTTACAATTTTTCTTTTAAAATTAATATCGAATCTTAAACATGCTTTGAAGGCATTTTACCTCATTCCTTATTAGTAAATTTCAATTTAGATCCTTAAAAAATATGAACTTTATTTGATATATATATATATATATATATATATATACTTATTTTCTAAATACGGTAGCTGATTCGTTACAATTACGTTTTAACTTACTTTTAGTAAATGTACAGATTAAATGTACGCAAGTTTAATATACACAACTTTTCTCATAAATGACTAAAATGATTCCAGCTCGGCTATAAGCAATATGTACATCATTTGAGTTACACATTATCCCACTTGAAGATATATAAGAGACACATGTGTGCTCTAGACATCCTGTAACTTTTTTTTATTTTGTAGGATATCGTACATCGATTATAAAAAATAGTAGGGTCAAGTGTACAGATTTAGTCGCTTCCTCTCGAAACTACGAAGTTTTTAAAAAAATAATGTGCTAACGTTACTCATCGTGTTGCCTTGAATGCGTATCCCATAACTAATAATGATCAATTTATACATTGAGAATTAAACCCTCACACACATATAGTAGACGCTAACGCGCGATCGCACCAGTCTTATTTATTACTGAATATAATTCAAAATTCGATAAATGCCAATAATTTTATCTCGCTTATTAAAAAAATCGCGAGAAGTGTTGATCCGAAGTTTACCAAAATAACAAGGTTCTTAAATTACGCCCCGTGTTTCTTATACATATGTCATACTAGATAATAATCGGTTCATTAGTTGCGTAATCAATATATATATATATATATATATATATATATATATATATACATATATATACATATACATAGAGGGAGAGTAATTTAGTCTGATTCCCTTTAACCTTGTATTTATGCCAAAAAGTAAACCAAGGAATTTTCTTGTTATATATGTTTGATTACGAGAGAGAAGTAAATAAAACATAATATGTCCTCTAATGTTTGTATGTCTTCATATAGCCTGTAATCTTATTTAAGATTACAAAAAGTACGCTATATATTTAACATGCAACACTTGTATACTATTCTTTGCTTTTAAATAAATGTGCTGAGAAATAATATATACCTTTGTTCTTCATGGTCTTTGTTAAAGTAAAGTCTATGTTCCTGTTTTGAACCTAGTAGAAGTTTAGTTATTCGAGTCGATGAGAAATAATGTAAATCACACCAAGTTTTGACAGCTACGCAATAAACAAGTCAAAAACTAAAAAAATACATAAACCAAAAAGAAAAATGAAAAGATATATCTACAAGAAATGTAATTCGATATTTCCAATATGAATCAAAGAAGATGTTTTATTGACACCTACTTTTCAGAACAAATGTCGACTTCCATCGAAATGCCAATCGAAATAATGTAATCCTACTACAAACAACACATTCGTAAGCTAAGCTATTATTTTATTTAAATCTTCTAATATCAATTTGTGTTTGGTAAATCCAGGCAGAAATGTGTTCGTTTCGTCTTTAAGAACCCATACTAGTTACACGGCTGCTCACATTGTGGATGTGGCATTGCGTTTAGTTACTTGAGCCGGCAAACATATCAGTCGAGTGCCCGTTCTCGACAGTAAGTTCGGCAGAGTCTGGAAGACTTTCGCAGTAGTGGTGTCTGTTCTATATTAGGGTCAGGTATTGTTTTATACGGGTCTTGGTGCCGTACACTCTCAGGAGTCTCCTTCTCTAGTTGAGAACTGTTAGTTTAGTGCTCATAGCCTGGAGTGCCCTTGTTTGGGAGCGCCGACGGAGGTGCTCAGGCATTTTTGTGTTCCAGATTGCACTACCCCATTGTATTATTATTTTTTAATCGCGATCTTGAAAACTCTGTGGCAGATCTGTCTGCAGTTGGAGGGACGTAAATACCAACAAACCTGGCGACACAGAAGAGGTCAAATTTATCTCCGTTTTTGACTTCTCAATTAAATATGTTTACAGTTACTTGTAAATGGTGGTATGTCATCAATGAGGCGTTGATTCGGAAAGTTCTTTTATTCGGATTGCATTTAGAATAAATCCTGCTCATGCTGAAAAACCTCTGACCTGGCAACAATTGACCCATACACATTTCCAGCTTTAAAAAAACCCGTAGATATGAAATCTACTGGAACATCGAAGTCTCATTTTAGATCTCTCAGTAAAAATTTGAGGTATCAATTACGCCTGTGTAGTAGTTTAACTGGAGTATTATTGTATGCATACTGAATGAAAAGATTGTATATAACATACGATGTTTCAGAATATTTTTTATAATTTGTATTATGAAGACTACAACTCTCATCTTAGATGTTATTAAACAAACGTGTCGGTTTATTTAATCTCCGACCTCCAGCAAGTGCGTATTGTCGAACTAATTTATAGTGATGTCTAACCCGGAAAAGTGTGCAGAATTCTGAAGTGAACCATGACGCAGCAAATAGAGTGAAACATTATACTGAGTTTAAAGTGATAGATTTCTGGGGGTTGAAGGTTCAATCCTCAGCATAAGCGAACTCAAGAATACAATTATAATTATCAATACTTGTATATTACCATAGCTTACGGAACGAGAACAATCTCTTCTAGTGCCCAAATAAATCGTTCTGTTCAAAATTCCATGCCAATTATCAAGTTCGATATAAAGATGCTCGTTTTCGACGATACAAACCTGAAGAAGAACCGAAATTGGATCTGACGAAATGTTCGGAGAATAACATACAAGACAAGAAGAGCAGTCCAGTTAATCAAAATAATTTATATGTATACGAAATAATCTGACGGTTAATCTTGTGACGCTGACTTTTTTGATAGCATGTTCAGTCGTGTATGACGTTTTAATTGAGAAATAGCAGTTTCGTCAATAAACGTGCCTAATAAACGTACGCATTTTATAAGATATTGGTTCGTGTTACTGGAACATTACTCGTATAATAAATATCAAGTAACGTTGGTATTTAGGCAAAATAGCCATCAAAGAATTTAACTGAAATTCACACATTTGACGACAAATTACACACTTCGCCCAGATATTTAGTCGATACATTGTGTATACGGCGTAATAACGTTGATACACAGGGTCCCGTCAGATCACTAGAGTTCAGCGACATTGAGCCTAGTCAGTACTAAATGGATGACGGTGTGAGAATACGGTGGTGTATGTGCTCTCGCTTGTCTCGGCATTGTTTCCAGTCGACCTGGCTTTCTTCTTGTCATTGGAATCAAGAAGTGCAGATTCAAGAGAGGCGTGGTATAGTATTGCGCAACTCTTACTTCACAAGTAAACGCGAAGCTGCCCTTAAAAAGGGTATCCATTATATCTAACAACTGAACGGGGGCCATGGAATTGTGGAGTAAATAGTTACACATCCGAACGAATTGCTAGTTTTCTTTCGCGATTTCGTATTTATATCCGTTTTCGGATAAAGTACATCACCAATTTCCTTCTTCTTTTCTTCTTCTCCCCTTTATCCTTCCCCTTCTCCTTATATTTCAGTAAACGCACTTCTTTCTACTTCTTTACATTATTGTTCCTTCATCTTTATTTACTATTTATTAAATGTACCTAATTTTAAATTGACGCCTTCGGACATATCACATAAATATTCGTTTACTCGCAAAAAGTACTGGAAACATAAAACAAAACCTAACCCTACGTCGAGGTGACAACGGACCTCCCCCTATAATACCGAAAACATTATGAATATAAAAATAAAAACCAATTTGTCAGTCTCTGACCTCCATTTGAATCTTTTTTCCAACAAAAAATCAAGAATAAATACAAAATTTATTGTTTTAAAAGTGATTGTTTATAGCGTTCGAGGTTCTACGTATGTCAGCATATGGGAATTTTTGTAAATATGGAACATGTTTTAATAGGTATTCTGCATAAGTACCTTAATGTTTATCAAATTATCCTATTTACTTATTCATGCAATATATTTGATTCCTTGTTGTATGTTATTCATTTTTGAAAAGGGGGCCCTTAAAATAATGCCGCTCAGACCTTTTATGCCTTTCTGAAAAATTACTTGTAAATCTCCACCTCCAAGACATTTACTTGCCCCCCCCCCTCCCCCGAATATCTTCATATAAATGATTTCTCATGTTTTGGTTCTCATACTATCAGTTTCCAGTAATCAAAGATACACAATATTGTATTTTTCATTCAATGTGTTAGCTATTTCACAGCTCGATTCTCGAACTTGTCATATTGATGCGTGATTTCCATTATTTTGCGCATTACCGGAAGTGCATATTCTTCAATTCAAACATTCCATTCCGCTGCATTAATAGAATATTCTGATTTCTTAAAACATTGATTTCAATTCCATTTTAGAAAATGAATTCTGCTCGCACGTATATAATCCTCTCTTTGCTCCGTTGCTTATTCAAGGGGCAATACTTCTATGTATTTCTATTATCCTGCATTTATATACATTTTCAATTATAATTTAAATGCGTTCCTTTATTGTTTGTGTTGATATGTTTACCACAGAAAAGTAGGTAATAATTAAACATAAGATTAAATTCATTTTGTTTTCTGTTATAGTTTTTTTTTTATTATCAATATAGTATAATATACTCTATTTGAACGATTGTCATGGAATCTGTGGTGAATGTTCCATGTAGAAGAATCAATTATATTTCGTTCCGGATCCAAGTTAAGTCATCAATACGCGCCGTGTCTTATTATTTTTACACGATCTGTAAAATTACAAGTTGCGGCACTTTTAGCGAGAGTTCTAAATATATTATGGAATAATATACGGTTTTATATTTGAAACTTGAGGATCATTGTGTTACATAATAAATGCCGCGTTTTAGTGTAAATGTACTATACATAGACAGATTATACACACACACACATATATATATTTATATATATATATATATATATATATATATATGTATATATATGATATTAAAATGGAATAAGCGGAAGACCTAAAAAGGTAAACGCTTCGCCCAAATGTTATATGGGCTTTGTCAAGAGCGAACGAGAAAAATGCAAAAAATGACAAAAGACGCGAAAGTCTATAAATTATGAGAAATATATATAGTGGTAGGGTTCATGTAGAGAAGGAAAATATGTATAGAGTCGAAGATAAATACAGAGCAAAAATAAAAATTAGTAACGGGAAAGAAAAGAAAAGAATAAAGAGTAGAAAAGGGGTCCAAAGGAAGAATACTTAAAAACTCAGGAAATCAGCCGGTGTCTAGATATATCTTGTTTTCATGAATAAATGCTTTAGATAGGTTAAGGGAGATAAAATAGACGCCCATTCTCTGTGTAATCTATTCATACATTATATATATATATATATATATATATATATATATATATATATATATATTGTTTTTCTGATGGTCTTTTTTGTATTAAAATGAAAAAATAATAAATGTGCCATACTTGTACACGTTTCATCAACGTTTTCGTTTCTTCGTCGAATCATATACAGGTGTCAAAAGCAAATGAACAAAAAAGTTGGAGAAAGAAGTTATTTTTGAAAAGCCGGCGGGAAAACGCGCATAGAACGTTATTCGAATAGTTCCAAAAAGTTGTTGTCGATGTAAATTCAGCAACGCTGGATGGCCTCACAGAAGAAAATCGCATTACGTTTAGAATTCTGTTATTTTCAACAAGGTGTGCATGCATATATATATATATATATATATATATATATATATATATATATATATATATATATATATATATATTAAATCTCCGAAACAGTTACATGGTAAACAGCTGATGATCCCCGTGTTAATATTAGACGCTTAAGGTCTTCTGTTTTTGTTTTACTCTTAGATAACTACCCCCCCCCCTTTTTTTTTTCTTTTTTACTCATATTTTTTCATTTATTAATTTTCCAACGAATGTTAGTCTGCAATATCTTGGATTTAGTTAGTTGGTCTGGGAATTTAAACTGCATTTTACATTTTTTTTTTTTTTTTTTAAATAACTCAAAGCTTCTTTAGACTATATATATATATATATATATATATATATATATATATACTGACAGACAGATAGATCA
>OY744540.1:29523452-29535952 GCA_963556195.1 Sepiola atlantica | reverse complement strand
GTAACATTGAAGAGACGAATCCACGGCTAAAACACACACCGAGTTACTCTCCCCGGCAAATGATCGTGTTACAATACTAATGTCATGTTGATATCAGATCATTGAGAATGATATTAACAAAATGAAGATCTAAAATCTACATTTAACAAATAAGACTAGATCTCAATATAAGATTCAAAATACAATAAAAAAATCCACCGCCGAACGAGGAAAAAGGTGAGCGACGCTAACGTATTTTTTTAATTTCAAAATCAAACATCGCGGTAAGTAAACAAAAACTCAATCAGGTGTTATAATATGGTAATGGAGAACTATCTCTTCAATCTCCATAACAATTAAGTTGATTTAACGTTAGGGAACGGAAATAAATTTTATACAGTTTATTAAGAAAATTAGGAAACATAATAAACTATATTAAGTACAAATACTATCATCACATATTAATTTAATTTAAAACACTTTTAATTTTTTTATTTAAGAATATAAAAAGTAATTAAGAATGAATTATGGTTTAAAAATAACTATTTATGAATAGAATTTAAAAATAAAAATAATAAAATTAATAGTAATAATAATAGTAAAGATGATTATTATGAATTTCATCATAAAAATATCACAAATTTAAGAACAAAGACAAAAGAAAATGTTAATTAAAAGAAACCTTTTAAAAATTAATTTAAAAAACAAAACAATACTTAATTTAAAAAAATCTTATATTAACAAAATACCTTCATGCTTTAAAACTCAACCAAGAAGGTGTTAAAATGTGTTAATGGAATAAATTGAAACTACACGGTTTACCTGGTCGAGTTCCTTCTTTCACCCTGAACACACTTCTAAAAGGTTTTAAACAAATTCCTTTTATATATAATATATATATATATATATATATATATATATATATATATATATATAATAATCCAGGTAAAACATCCACAAGGTAGTAATCTAAAGAATTTTAACCGGGTTTATAAAAAGTGCTCAATATTAAATAGAGCTTTTATATATGATTATTTTTATTTGCACAGGCATGTAAAAATATGATCTAAGGGTAAGACCGGATTATAACTCTCCCTTATTATATCTCAGTTTATAATAGCTGTTGATCGATAACATCGACATGACAGTGTCGCAGATTTTGTACATGTCTGTGTAAATAAAAATAATCATATATATATATATATATATATATATATATACATGTACGCACACATTGGAACTTCTCATACATGGGCGACCTAAATTTAAATAATTAGCTATCTTATTGACACATTAGTGTATACAAACTTAAGAAAGTATTAATATTAATATAATTGTGAGACAACTTCTTATATGCGTTACTCGCCTGCCTGTAAGTAACAATGTTGCACGTTGAACTATATATTTAAAACTCTTTTCTCAACTGAATATCTATTGCCATATAATATGCAAGAAGGTAAGCTAATACAATACTACGAAAATTCTTATGTTGAACTTCATTAATATTCACTTACTTCGCTCGCGTACAATATCGACACTAGATGACAGTTTTTCTCTCACGCATTCATTACGTGGTAGTCGCCGTATCTCTATCGATTTGTTCAATGACACCTTTAAAACACAAACACACAGGAATGTATTTTTTTGTGATTTACATAGTAAACGCAAAACTAAATTGAAAGTCAAAACACTCGAATATGTTGATGTGTTCTGCTTCTTTGATACTACACGATAGACGAGTATATTTAATAGGGTTATCACCGCATCTTATAAAATAAAATATATTTTTAAAAAGTAACGTGCAATACGCCATGTAAAAGTCGTGTAGATCTATATACTGTATGAATGTTTATCCAAGAATAATTTAATGTTGATCTGCTAAGTCACGTCACTACCTCCTCTCGCAAGCTCTTTCGGTTATCAGTACAGCACGTAGAGAATAACTGCCGTTCTTTTTTATTAAAGGAAAGCGCCCATTGTACATTTTTGCTGGCATTCTTGGAGACGAACACTTGGCGCTTGATTGAAGGTTGATTTATATTCCCGTTCAGTATACGTTACGCCAGAATTTCGCCCCTCAACTGCGTGATAATCCCCAAAGACGGGTTGACATGATGTGTCTATCGCCAACGAAGATACATTCAAAAGAAATCAATAAATAGATCAAGTTTAATGTTGTAAACCTACTAGTAGCAGTAGTAGTATTAATAGTAGTACTAATAGTATAATAGTACGACTTATAGTATTATTAGTAGTATTGCTGCAGCTACTATAACAACTACACATAGTACTACTAGTAGTCGTATAAGAATCCCTTTCGTCACCTTAAATGTCATTTACAGTTGATGTTTATCCCCGGTCTAAGAGTGTTTAACTGAATAGATGTCCTGACCAATCTAGGTGGCAGTATGCTTATATGTCTCTTTTTATACTAGCCCGCTATTGATCGTATTTATTTGTATACCTTGGTAGAATGTTTGATCAGAGAACGTGATATTGGTCGTCCGTCTTAGTATTGATCATGGTTAACGTTACTTTACTCATGTTATCTTACTTACACCGAGGGGTAAACGTGATATTTAGTCATATCGAAGAATAACAACTATAAGACGCCAACTAAATGAAATAAGTTATGTCTCGCCGTAGCGAGTTCGTAAAAATGTGTCTGCCCTGAAAAAGGAGATTGTGCACATACAAACTATAACAATTGAATATTAAAAAAATATTAATTTTTAAGATACGCATTTGTGTGTTGTTGTCTACTAATGACTCCCGAGTTTGCAAAGTGAAAAAAAACACTCGGAAATTAAGATTAATGAAATAAATAGATGAAAGTAAAATGATAACGAAGATTATAAAATGATTGAAACATAATTCATGGAATGGATAACATGTAGGGATTTATATGGACGTTTCATTCGTAATGTTCATTTGCATTGGCTTTGGAGATGAGCATTTTGTAGCCCACGAAGCAGAAGTCTTGTGGCAACGTGTCAGCAGATGGGAATTCTTGCAAACATGCTCTGTTTTAGAAAAGTCCGTTCGATGTTAGACACAGAGAGGGAGTAGAACACGCCTTTGAAATAGTAGTAATAAAACGAGTACTTGCTGTGAATGTTTTGATAGCAAGAGCCAGAGATTGAAACACACTCGAGCACTTTCCATATAGAAGAGAAAGACTAGCGGCGTGTCTTTTGTAAGAAAGTTTTGTAGAGAACTGAAGATTATATCCCTCACAAGATAAGTACTCGACTTTTAACACTGTCAGAGTAGGGAAGAATGATATCGGCGGTAATATGAATATATAGTTCTAAACAACACACGAACCTATACAATTAAGTCAGTCTAGATGAAATTATTTCGTAAGAAATTGTTCGGTTTCTATGTGCATATCTTTATATGTGTGATTACCCGGATATGTCTATGAAGAATTGTGTAAGAGCAATATCCTGACGAATTTTCTGACCTTAGTTCTCTGCTAGAGATAGAATGTATTCAAACCGGATATGAGAGAAAATAATTATAATAATAATAATAAGAAGAAGAAGAAGAAAAAGAAGAAGAAGAAGCAGCAGCAGCAGAAAAAGAAGAAGAAACAGATTATAATAAAGAAAACTGATGGCCATGCACAATTCACTACACCTGAAGAACAATACTGACTGAGTATGTGACAATGAACAATATGAGAAGAGAACTGGTAAGTACTGTGTGAATAACACCGACAAGGAATTAGAAGAATACATATCCCAGATCACATTAAGGCAAATCACAGCAGCCAGAGATAAACAAAATGAACAATACAGGAAACAGATAAACGAGAAATTAGACGAAAAATTAAGATGAACTATAACCATCTACGCGCTCGATTCATAAGACTTATAAGAGAAAAAATTGAAAAAATAACTGGACAAGGCTACGAGAAATACATGTAATACACGAAACGCGATCACTACTAACATTAGCAAAGAAAAAAATCGATTAGAACTAACTATATCAAAGTTTAGATAGACGAAACACAGGAGCACATCAATTGCAGACTCTGTTGACAAAGAGACGAAACGGTAAATCAGATAATCAACAAACAAGCCCAAGAGAACACATTAACCAACATGACAGCGTAAGGAAAGGCAGTGCACTGTGAACTATAAAAACACCTGCATTATGAACACGCAGATAAATTGTACATACACAAACCAGAGGCAGTACTGGAAAAGGAAAATCAGAAAATAGTCTGGGGCATGATAGTCAACAAGAAGTAAACACATGCAAGATTGTAGTTGTAGATAATACCGTCCCAGAAGAGCATAGAGTTACGATTACGGATTACGAAAAACGAACAAAATAAAAGGAACTTGAAAAAAAACTGAAAGGAATATTTAAGATGAAGAAAGGCGATATAATACTAATAAGCGTATGAGCACAAAGAACAGTCCAAGAAAAATTGGAAACCCTAAGATTCATTAGAATTAAAGGTACACTATAAACCGGATTGCAATGATTAAGCAAACTGAAATCTTAAGGAAACTCTTAGAATAACTAACAAAAACTGCGAAAGCTAACCAGTCAGATGCAATAGAAATAAAATAAATCATGAAAAGAACAACACCGCTTGAACCAACGTGGAGAGAATTTGTCCGAAATTTGATAAACTCATCCTCCCCTGAAAAAGCAATTGCATCAGCATCAGCTTATACCACAAAAATAAACGTGAAGGGTCAAAAGGGAAGGACAACCTGGAAAGTACTGGGACTTTGCGGAGACTTATTGTAACCCGAATCCCGGAGAAGACCAATGAAAGTAACCACGAGAAATCAATGCTAAGCAACTGTTGCGATAACACAAAGTCATTTGCAATGATTATCGAAAGAGATAGAGAGTATTACACCGATGAGGAGGCTTGTTGTCACCTAGAACTCAGGGAACACCCTCTGTGAGTATCAATGAACAATTGAACTAATCATATAGAAAGAGCATTACGCGAAATAAAAAGAACTAAAACGACCAGAAATTGCAAAAATAGAAGCCTCAGCCTCGGTAAGTACCATACCAAATGGTTATAAAGAGACAAGAAGGATGGAAAGACCGAGAAGAACACCACCTAGACCTCCACTGTAAGTGCGCTGAGGATCGACACTTTAGGAGGTGTGTATCTACTCAAATTCCAGAGCAAGCAAGCGATTGTTATCAGCGAAGAATAAACGGTAATCAACTGTTGAGATAATGCAAATAGCTTTGCAGTCGTGAGAGCTGGATTCTGTAGAGCATTGTTTTCATTGGGATTCTACGAAACTCTAATCCCTATGACTAATGGGCAATCGCTATTAATTAGCCGTGTGAATACAACAAGTCAATAAAGAAAAAAGCACACAGATATAGAACGGGCATTATACGAATTATAGAGAATTTAAACTGCCAGAATTTACATACACTGACATTTCGCTCTCTCCAAAAATAGTGGCACCAGCCTCTGGAAGTACTACACGAAAAGGATGTTAAAGGGCAAGAAAGGTGGAAAGACCTGGAAATGAGAACACCATCCATTCATCTACTGGTAGGGAGCGCAATGAAGACCTCTACTGGGAAAATTTGGAATAAATAGAAAAAGTTCAAGCAGTAAGTCAAAGAATAAAAAGACAGAGGATGGATAACGCCATCTAAATTGTGAATGGAAGTGGAGTTATAATGCTGGAATATATTTTCGTAATGAAACAGTAAACGAAGTCAAAATGGATATATCTGAAGATTTGCTGTCACTAAAAATAAAGTGAAATCCATAGATTTGTTTCACCGAGAAAAAAAAATGGGAACAACTTGGATGAAACCCATAAGTGATGAATAATAATGCTACTCGACAAAGTTCGTTGAATCAAATCCAACTTAAACGACTTTGCATAATTTCCCCAGGGCAGCAGGTTACAGCGTTCTCTCAATTAATAATAAATGAGGAACGTGATTAATCATACATGGAGTACATCAAAAGACAAATACAAGCTCCCATCCTCACTGTACATTGGCCCAAAGACTATAATATCGAGACGACTTTATTTACATTTAATGTGTATATGTATATATATATATATATTTCATATATATATATATATATTTCATATATATATATATATATATATATTTCATATATATATATATATATATATTTCATATATATATATATATATTTCATATATATATATATATATTTCATATATATATATATATATTTCATATATATATATATATTTCATATATATATATATATATTTCATATATATATATATATATTTCATATATATATATATATATTTCATATATATATATATATATTTCATATATATATATATATATTTCATATATATATATATATATTTCATATATATATATATATATTTCATATATATATATATATATTTCATATATATATATATATATATATATGAAATATATATATATATATATATATATGAAATATATATATATATATATATATGAAATATATATATATATATATATGAAATATATATATATGTTTAGATAGTATTTTATTATTATTATTATTATTATTATTACTAGTATTACTATTGTTATAAAGAATTTTATTTGATATGCAAATTACCATATCACACGGTAGTTTTAAGGTAGTATATTATTATTATTATTATTATTATTATTTTATTATTTATTTATGTATATATATAAGTAACATTTTAGGCTGAATTATTGGGGAAATGGTAGTTTTATCTGTACCATTGGAGAGCCATGCATATAACTGTCCTGTTTTTAAATCTCCGAAACAGTTTCATGGTAAACAGCTGAAGATCCCCGTGTTAATATTAGATGCTTACGTTAAGGTCTCCAGCTTTCGTTTCACTGTTAGATACTAAATCCCCCTTTTTATTTTATTTACTTACTATTATATATTATTTATTTATGAATTTTCCAACAAATGTTAAGTCTACACTATTTCGGATTTAGTTAGTTTCTCTGGGAATTTAAACTGCATTTTCCTTTTCTTTTTTTTTGTCTTTTTGTTTAAAATAACTCAAAGCTTATTTAGACTATATATTGGGTATTTGGATCTGTATGGCTAGGTTTCCTTCCTCTTATCTATTTGCCTTTCTGGTACCAAAGGTGCTAAAGCTTTTTTTTTTTTTTTTTTTTTTTTAATGCAACCTTAATTCCTATATGATTTTATTTCTAGCTACCATATCGCAGAATGTTTCGTAGGTGTAGTGTTTAGATAGTATTTTATTATTATTATTATTATTACTAGTATTACTATTGTTATAAAGAATTTTATTTGATATGCAAATTACCATATCACACGGTAGTTTTAAGGTAGTATATTATTATTATTATTATTATTATTTTATTATTTATTTATGTATATATATAAGTAACATTTTAGGCTGAATGATTGGGGAAATGGTAGTTTTATCTGTACCATTGGAGAGTCATGCATATAACTGTCCTGTTTTTAAATCTCCGAAACAGTTTCATGGTAAACAGCTGAAGATCCCCGTGTTAATATTAGATGCTTACGTTAAGGTCTCCAGCTTTTGTTTCACTGTTAGATACTAAATCCCCCTTTTTATTTTATTTACTTACTATTATATATTATTTATTTATGAATTTTCCAACAAATGTTAAGTCTACACTATTTCGGATTTAGTTAGTTTCTCTGGGAATTTAAACTGCATTTTCCTTTTCTTTTTTTTTTTGTCTTTTTGTTTAAAATAACTCAAAGCTTCTTTAGACTATATATATATATATGAAATATATATATATATATATATATCATATATATATATATATATTTCATATATATATATATATATATATCATATATATATATATATATTTCATATATATATATATATATATATATTTCATATATATATATATATATTTCATATATATATATATATATATATTTCATATATATATATATATATTTCATATATATATATATATTTCATATATATATATATATTTCATATATATATATATATTTCATATATATATATATATATATTTCATATATATATATATATATTTCATATATATATATATATTTCATATATATATATATATATATATTTCATATATATATATATATATATTTCATATATATATATATATATATTTCATATATATATATATATATATATTTCATATATATATATATATATTTCATATATATATATATATATATATATATATATTTCATATATATATATATATATATATATATATTTCATATATATATATATATATATATATATATATTTCATTATGTATCATGGGCAATTTATGTCTGAATATTTTTCAGTTTATCCGTTCCAAGTTCCTTATTAGTGTTCGAGTTTCAAGCTGATATTGGTCAGTGTATTTGCCGTGCCAGTTTTGAACTCTACTACTTTCATATTTGTTTGCGTTATATGTGTAGAGATGAAATAGTAATACAATATATATATATATATATATATATATAAATATATATATATATGAAATGTTATAATATAATATCATCATAATCACTATCATCATCAAGTTCTTTTTTAATTTCACTCCTGGCGATAGATTCCCTCCATGATTTCTTTCTACCTTGTTTTATCCCTGGCTAGGCGGAGCCAAGAAGGACCTAGTTGGCTATCGAGGTCGTCTCTCCACCGGGTGTGTATCTTTCATCTAGGACTTGCCTCGGAGTCCATTATGTCGCGCTATATGTCTACTTGTTGTCTGTAAATCTCGGAAAATGACCTACCATTCTGTTTTGCCAGTCGCATAGTAGTGTAGTGATGATGGCATTTACTCCAGTTTGCTGTCTGATCCAGTTGTTTCTTTTTCTGTCATGTAAACTGATGCCGAGCATAATGCGTTCAATTTTGTATTGTGCCACTCTTTGCTTTTTTATTGCTGCATTATTAAGCGGCGATGTTTCGCTACCATATGTATTAACAGGCATGATGTATTCATTGGAAACTTTTTGCTTAATATTTATCATTAACTTTCTACTATTAATGATGTTGTATACTACTGAAAAGGCTGTTTATCCTAGCGCAATTCGCAATTTGAGTCCAGGCATGGTATCAGCGTCACTTTTCACCGTCTTTCCTAAGTAGATGGAGTTGTCACTTCCTCGACATTTCCATATTTCACTCTGACTGGGCTTCTGTGGCATATTTGTTGAACATGAACTTGGTGTTTCCAGTGTTCATTTTAAGACCAACTATATGGCTAGCATTGTAAATGTTGTCAAAAATCTCTTCTTATTCTTGAGGTGTCTGACTTATATCGTCGGAAAATTCAAGATGAGCAAAGTATACTCCGTTTATATTGATACTTCTGTCTTCCCAGTCAATTTTATTAGTCATCGAATCTCGCAGGCAGGATGTAAAGATGTTTAGTGAACTGTTGTCACCTTGGTCGGCACTTCTTTCTATATTGGTTATTCTACTGTCCTGTACGTGTTTTAAAGTTACTGTCTCCCTGCCGGAAAAATCCTGATACATGTGTATGGTAGCATTGTCAATTACTTGACTTTTCAAAGCTGTGAACATAGAGGTGAATTCGATGTAGTCAAATTATTTTTCATAATCGACAAAGGTAAACAAAGTGGTATACAGTGTTCGTAAGCTTTTTCTTGGGGTTCGTTAAACCTTGAAGGTGGTTTACCGTGGAAAATCATGGTCGAAAATCAGATGGGGAGGTTTCTGTCAAATGCATGTTGCATACTTTTGAGGAGAATTTGGGAAAATACTTTGTAGACAACAGAAAGTAGGCTTATTGCCCTGTAGATTTTAAAACCTTACAATTCTCCTTTCTTGTGTAGGATGCTAACTGACGCATTCTTCCAGTTGCTAGGGAGTTTGCATTTATTAAGGCATTTGTTTTATAGGTGGGTAATAATCTCTACGGTATGTTTAACCCCATTTTGAGAATGGCTGCCGTAATTCCATCTTGACCTAGAGATGTATCTCTTTAATTGTTTGATTGCAGACTATATTTCGGACTTTAGTATTGGAGTGGGTAGCGTAGCCGTCTTCTCCTCGTTTGTAAAGGAGTTTTCCTGGCGTCTCCTGGTTTTGTAGAACTCTTCAAATAGTCTGATTAACAGGTTGAAGTCAGTTACAAGAATGTAATCGCCATGTGAGAAAGGTTTTTTTGCCGAGACATTGTTTATTTTTAGTAGCTTTAAGCTGTTTCATCTCATGGTAAGTCTGTATTTCCTCATTCATTCGGCGACATATGGTATTGAATACTTCAGAATATTCAATGTTTTCAATATTGGTACTCTCTCTTTTAATAGGTCTCCTGTTCTCTCTTAGTAATTTGGTCTTCGCTGACAGCTTGTCCGGTCTTCGTGGTGTGCCTTTTAAAGCGATGTCCAGTGCCGTTTCTAAGATAGTGGAGGTGATACAATCGCATATTATGTCAACATCACTATTTGGTAGTGTTGCTTCGAGTACTTTGAACCTGTTAGCTAGTTTCAGTTGTAATTCATGTGCTTTGGCAAATAGCAAATCCTGGTTTTACTCTCTGTAATTTGGTGTAAATGCAGAGCAAGGCACGTATTAGACTGTGGTCACTTCCACTGTTGAATCTGTTGAAGACTGAGACATCTGTACAGGTTTCTTGTTTATTAGTTAGTATGTAATCGATTACATTCTTTGTGGTGTTGTTTGGGGCAGTCCAAGTCCAGCATCTGCTAAGCTACTTCATAAATAATGTGTTCACGATCTTCAGCTGGCGTCATTCACACAAATTAATAAAACCATCTCCCTTAGGATTTCGTGTTCAAAAACCAAACTGACCAGTACTGTTTGTTCTCTCCTAACTTTAGCGTTAAAGTAACTTATGACTATGTTGTAATGGGCTTTGTTGTTTGTTATAAGGCCATCGGTTTCCTCATAAGTGGCTTCGACTTCCTCATCTGTGTGGCTGGTGGTTGGGAAGTATGCGTGTATAATGTTGAGATGATATCCGGCACGTTCGATTCTGATTTCGCAAATACCGATGAGGACAACGTTTATTTTAGACAGTTCATCCCGCAGTTCTATGTGTGTGTCATAAGATAAAGTTCTTGCGTTGTATGTTGCACTCTTTAGGTTTCAATGGAATCCTGTTTTGACACAGGGATTCCTACAACACTCCGCTTAATTGTTCACTCTCTCCATGAGTTGGATGGTGATTTTAGAGCTACTGGCTTATTTGGCTGTGTCTGAAATTAAGAGGAGTGTTGGATAGTTTGCACGCTAGGAACTGCGGGTTGATGAGCTATTTGCCCATAGCTACGTGTGTGTAGGTGGCTGTTGCCCCACTAGAGATCATCCGCCCTTTTGCAGGTTTTGTTTTTAGTCATATTGGGCGGGGGTACACCACCCTCCATAGTGAACCGTGAAGGACCCAAACCGCAGCAGATAGTACTTGGTTATATTGTACCAGTAGCCTCTTTTATTTATTTATTTAAATTATATATATATATATATATATATATATATATATATATATATATACTAGCGGAACCCGTCGCCCGGCGTGTCACGGGAGAAATTAGTACGTATTGAATAAAAAATAAACCGCCTATTGTTCTTCCCCCCCCCCTCTACTGTGTTGTTGAATGTTTTAAATTAAAAAAAAAAAGAAAAGAAAATAGTTTAGAGCAGTATGGGATCGAACGCCGATATTGGCGATAATGAAACCTCCCTTCTTAACCATTGCGCCACAGTTACTACTTGAATAATGCATGTGAAAATATGCTAGTTAACGTAAGCTTGTTTACTAGCAGCTTCTGGGAGCGAAAAGTAAAGTTCAACAATGACACGGTTTATGTCATTTACTTGGGACGGGTGAAAGGTTAATGATTTTGAAAATATAAATGTGTCGGCGTCTAACAGCATCTTGGCGGCTATTGAATTAAGTAGGAAGTCGATTTAATGAAGGAATTGTAGCCGCCATATTTGAAGAATAAATGTTGCAGGAACTGTGTTCGTTAATGTCATTCGCTTCATTCCGGAATGAATGTAAATGTGGAAATAAGTTAAAAATAGGAAAAATGTAATGTGATATTCGCGGAATATCATAGGATTCAACGGGAGCGGTCATTATTTGTTTGCGTATTATTTTATATTATGTAGTAAATTAATACCAGGCAAATAATAAATAAGGAAGGACTGTTTTGTGAAAAGTAAACTGTGTTTATTACTTCCCGGTGTCGATGAGTGTAGTAACACTACACAATTGTTAGGGGGAAAAGTCTTTGCTACCACCTATATGGAGTTGGTTTTTCGGAGAGACGTTGATGGTGGGCCAAATGTAATATTGAGTGTTAGGTTGGAAAAAATAATAACAACTTTACTAAAACACGCTCGGGTGAATAAGTGTAGTATAGCGGTGAGTTTAGTAGCCTGTTTTGTATATGGTTATTTTCCTATACTCGAGAAGGTACAGGGGAAAAAACGTCTCTACTTTATATATTAGATATATATATATATATATATATATATATATATATATATATATAT
>OY744540.1:29488503-29508503 GCA_963556195.1 Sepiola atlantica | reverse complement strand
TTTGTCAGTGTTCTAAAGGGAAAACGTAATTAGTGAATCATATCACTTATTTGCGAATTAATGTTCGTACTGCGTCTTTGTGTGCATGCAACATTTCATTAAGTATGTATTTCACATTAAACTAAACATACAACTTACTTTTCATAAAAATACTTGCAAGGCATTTGACACAATAAATAATTTAATTTTTAAAGAAAATAATTCATAACGATATGCATCTACAATTTTAAAATAAAAAAGTGCAACACATTTTCTCAAAAGAAAAATAAATAACAAACAAATATTGTAAAAGCTTGAATAATTAAGGGTATTTTCTAAATTATATTCCTAAGTTAAAAATATTATAGATCTAAAATATCTATTACAGGCTATATTTGTATTGAATTAAATTAATTGAAAAGATAGTAAGAGTTAAAAGCCATGCAAATTATATTAGGATTTAAAAATACATATATAAAAAACGATGAACTATATAGTTAGTTTGCGTAGTTTAATCTAATATATTGATATAAAATTACGAGGATCGTAAATATTGAAAACTAAATGGAAGAAATATAAAATTTAAAAATAAGTTTAATTTAATATAACATATTTCATATAAAAAAGGATATTAAATGAAGGTAAAGTTTTGACGAACAACATAATACGAAGTAAACATGAAATTACGAAAACACAAGTTTTAGATGATAAAATATTTTATGATAAAAATGAGTTAAACATCGTATGTTCAATAACACCTATACTCTAACGTTAATATATTTAAAACATCAACATCATGACAGATATATAGCAAATATGTCAGAAGATGTTGATAATAAAGATTATATTGTTTGTTTTAACTACTTGTAAACTCTAACTAAAAACAAACAATAAAATACTTTCAGTTGTGCGGGCTGCTGAAAATTCTTCATAGAAATACATAGCTTTAAACTGCCCTACTAAAACGGATATGGCAGTATTCATACTCTTAAATAATAAAGGGCACGTTTTTTATCATTGTACATCATTACATTACTTAAAAAAGTTGATATGCCGTACACCTAACCAATTTCGCATTTTATTTGTGCTACTCTATTACATCACCTAAAAAGAGTTGATATGCTGTTAAGCAAACACATAACGCTTTTATATTTTTCTACGGTATAACATTTCCTAACAAGTGTTGATATGCCGGAAGGCAAACTAATATCGCCTTTTATTCTGCTACTGTATTACGTTATCTATCAATAGTTGATATGTCGTAAAGCAAACCAATCAGGCCTTTTATTTTTATACAGTATTACATTACATAAAAAGTGTTGATATGCCGTAAAGCAAACCAATCAGGCATTTTATTTTTATACAGTATTACATTACATAAACAGTTTTGATATGCCGTTAAGCAAACCAATCAGGCCTTTTATTTTTATACAGTATTACATTACATAAAAAGTTTTGATATGTCGCAAAGCAAACCAATCAGGCATTTTATTTTTATACAGTATTACATTACATAAAAAGTTTTGATATTCCGTAAAGCAAACCAATCAGGCATTTTATTTTTTTACAGTATTACATTCCATAAAAAGTTTTGATATTCCGTAAAGCAAACCAATCAGGCATTTTATTTTTATACAGTATTACGTTACATAAAAAGTTTTGATATTTCGTAAAGCAAACCAATCAGGCCTTTTATTTTTATACAGTATTACATTACATAAAACGTGTTGATATGCCGTAAAGCAAAACAATCACGCCTTTATTGTTTTACAATTTTTCTACATTTGTTTTACATCAGGTAAAAAGAGTTGATATGCCGTAAATCCAACCAATCCCCCCTTTTATTTTTCAACAGTGTTACATCACTTTACAAGAGAGACACGACTAGTATTGTTTTTGTTTCAGCATCAAAATAACCGAGAATGTATAGATAAGCGTGAGATAGAAAGAAAGCCTTTTATTGTGCGTCAGCAGTAAATAAGCGAAAACGAATCGATATGTCACAAATGAGAAGCGATTCATTTTGCCCCGGAATCAAATAAACCAAAATGACGGACTGACTGTTACACAAACACAACCAATCTGATAGGTACGGCGCTAATTATTTATTTCAATATTTCCGGAGTTTAGCGATGATTGACGTTCGTTATTTCATCTTAATGCAGTTACGAAACGAGGTTGTTCGTAAAGTTTCATTAAACGGACTAATGACTTTTTAAAATTCTAATCGTTTGATGTTTTTTGTTTTTTTTACTGTCGTTAAATGGTGTTTAAGTTACTGGATGCAGTTTCGAAGAGGAATTTCATTTGAGATAAAAAGTAGCTTTTATGAGCAGGTATTTTCATGTGTTTAAATGCATTCAACTGACACAACCTAATAAGCATATAGAAACAGTTTATTGTAACATACACATATACGAACACTCACGCATACGAGATAGAGATATACGCATAATTGTACGCACTATCTTTATAAATATAGGTATGGTTATATGATTATGTATTCGTATGTGCAGGATTCACTCCTAAACGAATTGATTATTGTGAATTTTGTAACAGCTGCTAAGAGTATGGGTGCGTGATATAGGGTATAGTTAGTTCAAGTAAGTTATTGACAAAGAGAGCAAAAAAGAGGTGTTAGATATTCCGGAGAGTTAACATACCTCCTATATCGTGATATTTTTACAATAAGGGATTCGATATAAATTAATACATATTCCGGTAATTTCAGTTTCTCTGGGTTATTATAAAGGTGCTTTCGAGCATAACATGGACACACACTCCCATTTTAAAATTAAAATAGTACATATATGCATTATATTTTATCAATAGTAAGTATACTGGCATTAAGAATGATTCCCAAAATTGACATTCCTTATTTAGACTACTAATGCGTACACCTTCAATTTTAGACTTATCTCGAATTAAAAGATTCAAAGGATTTTGATCAATATTTTAATAAAATTTCTCGACATCAGTTTTAGTAATATTATATCTTGATTTTAATATTCATAAAGGGGCATAAACGTTGTACACAACTTTATTGTTCGGTGAATTAATTTTACCCGTCTTGAGATGGGATTTTTCTCGTAATATATATATATATATATATATATATATATAGATATATATAGATATATATATATATATATATATAGATATATATAGATATATATAGATATATATATATATATATATATATATATATATATAGATAGATAGATAGATAGATAGATAGATAGATAGATATATATCATTATTCATAACAAAAACTATACGGGTTTTGTCTAAAAGGTTTCCGACCTTAGGCCAGAAAAAAATATTTCAAATAGCTGACGGCGTTGTGACACTAATATCCTTCAAAGTAGGTCTCATATGCTTGAAATAACTTAGGCCACCGAGCCATCCACTGTCGGAAATACCACTTGAAATGTGTTCATTTCTGCCGTCGCGTTCCGCATGATTTCTTCTCTAGTCTCAAAACGGGAACCATTCAGAGACGTCTTCCATTTTCGAAACAACTAGAAGTCGCAAGTGGCCATGTCTGGAGAGTAGGGAGGTTCGCGAACGACTGGAATTAACAGTTTGGCCAATATATGTTGGATCAATTTGCATGAATATGCGGGGCGTTGTCGTGATGCAGTTGCCAGTTTTTCGCCGTCCACATGTCTGGTCTTTTGTGCTGAACTGTGTCCTTCCAGTTCGTATTCGTGATGCACAATTCCAGTAATATCAAAGAAGACAGTGTGCATCACCTTCATTTTTTTCGCATCTGTAACGCATTTCTAAGCCTTGGAGACTCGGGGTGCTTCCATTGCGACAACTGTATGTGTTTGTTTCTGGGTCCTACCCGTACACCCATGTCACGTCAGCAGTTATCACGGTGTTCAGTAACCCAGAATAGCGGTATCCAGAAGGTCCTGTGCAACTTGAAAACGGGGGTCCTTTAGTTTCTGCGACAACAAATTGGGCACAAATTTCGCAGCCACGTGTTTATGTTCAAATCATCATGCAAAATTGCACGTGCGGAATCTTTACTCCCTCCGACCCTTTGGGCGATCTCCCGCACAGTTGAACGGCGATATTCCATCACAAAATTTCGAACCATCTTTACAACAGCTACGAGCAGTTTGGAGATTGTCAGAACACTAGTCACTCTCCGCTGATGTTCGGCCATTTTAAAATCAGTTTAACGACTACATAATTTTTGTTACACTCATCGCATCTTCACCAGACACCTGCTGATACTTACGGATTGTTTTGCTTTGAGAATCACCAAACTTCTGACATCATTTGATGCAGTTCATTTTCTAAACACATTCAGCAATCATGAGAGAATTAATAATCCGACGAACACGTTGCGTATAAGTTCACTCAGCGACCGACAGGCAGCGACTAACACACATGACGGCGATGATAATATCAAAACATGCGCATGTAGTTGTCTTCATTCACTGTGTAAAGTAGCGCCGCCCTACTGTCTCTATTTTGCACGAAAAAATAAAAGTCGGATACTTTTTAGAGGAGCGTCGTATGTTACATATTTCAGAAACGTAGCATGTGGTTTCATTGAAACATGGTTTCATTGACAAGCATTTACGTTTTACCGTGTAAAAAGGTCGATAGCGAACAACGAAATGATACCAAATAGAAGAATGGAGTTAAAAAATCACCGGTAGCATATTTCGATGAATTAGCTTAAGCGTCTCTTTTGGAAAAAAGTACCGAGCCTAACGTCATTTTAAACGTTAAAAGTTCAACGCATGTAAATTAGCCCATTGTATATCTCTGAAATATTAAAAATATACTTTTTAAATAAATAATTTGTATTTTAGCTCTCATATATTTTCAATTGATTTATTTTCAGTATGCTCCAATACACACATATATATATATATATATATATATATATATATATATATATATATATATAAAATACTTGAATTGTTGTTGTTTCCTAGATATTTATCCACGGAAATCGAGTGTATATAGGTTATTGATCGATAACAAGTACGAACTCTATTATAGTTTGAATTATTTCATTTATACACACTTTATTGATTTCCTATATGCATACATGTTTCATCTGCGATTTCATTAATACGTAAGCTATATATATATATATATATACATATATATATAACATTGAGAGAAGATAAATATAAACATACAATTTAATCTTTAAAATAATCCTATTTAAAAAGTCAATGCTATATATACGAGATGAATCAATAATAAAATAAAAGGAATGGTTAGAATAACAATTGGCAAAATAAACAATATTTATTGAATCATCAAGTAGTTCAAACAAGGAATATATAAATATGTTATTTCTCAACACATCGATTTTCAAAAATGCATTTTTTAACATCAGAGGAAACAAGTAATAAATCAGTAAAATGATAGCACTGTTATCACATATTTTAAAATAGAAAAATATATATGCTAGAATGCAAAAATACACACACATTTTTTGAGCAAATGAAAAGCTACTTCGATGGAAAAATGTAAAATGTAAAAAAAAACGTATATTATGAATGTCAAGCAAATATTGCAGGATGTCTTTTAGAAATTCGAACAGCTAAATAAAAATCGGAGAATATAGTGGTTCAATCCGATGTTTAAATGCATTGATAAAAAGCTGAGACTAATCAGAAGAAAATCTAAGTGTATACATCTCTAACACATCTCACAACATCAGCAACTTCATCTCACAGTAATTTAGCTTTAAAGGGGAAGTCAAAAAGGTGATGTAAAGCTTTAACCAACAACATTGAAATAGTAAAAAATAAAAATAAATATAAGATAATGAAAGTTAAATAACTTACGAATAGAGAGACAAAGAAAGGAAAGAAAATAGAAAAGAATACGTTTAATAGAAATATGCAGACAAATCATAACAGAAGAAAAAAAAAGATTACAAGTTAAAGCATATTTGATTAACTTTTTTTTCATTTCTTTTTTTTTCTTTGTACTTTCTACTTTTCTTTGGTTTTTACTTTTTTTTCTTTTCGTTATTGGTTGGATATTGGATAAGTTGGGATGAATTTGCGGGGCGTTGTCGTGATGCAGTTGCCAGTTTTTCGCCGTCCACATGTCTGTTTTTTTGTGCTGAACTGTGTCCTTCCGGTTCCTATTCGTGATGCACACTTCCAGTAATATTAAAGAAGACAGTCAGCATCACCATGATTTTTCTTCGCGTCTGTCACGCATTGCTAAGCCTTGGTGACTCGGGATGCTTCCATTGCGATAACTGTATGTGTTTGTTTCTGGGTCCTACCCGTACACCCATGACTCATCCCAGTTATCACGGTGTTCAGAAACCCAAAATAGCGGTATCCAGAAGTTCCTGTGCAACTTGAAACGGAGGCCCTTTAGTTTCTGCGACAACAACTTGAGCAGAAATTTCGCAGCCACGTGTGTATGTTCAGATAATTATGCAAAATTGCATGTGCGGAATCTTTACTCCCTCCGACCTTTTGGGCGATCTCCCGCACAGTTGAACGGCGATCTTTCATCACAAAATTTCGAACCATCTTTACTACAGCTGCACTCCGAGCAGTTTGGAGATTGTCAGAACACTAGTCACTCTCCGCTGATGTGCGGCCATTTTAAAATCAGTTTAACGACTACATAATTTTTGTTACACCCATCGTATCTTCAGCAGACACCTGCTGATACTTACGGATTGTTTTGCTTTGAGAATCACCAAACTTTTGACATCATTTGATGCAGTTCATTTTCTAAACACATTCAGCAACCATGAGAGAATCAATAATCCGACGAACACGTTGCGTATAAGTTCACTCAGCGACCGACAGGCAGCACTAACACACAGGACGGCGATGATAAAATTCACACATGCGCATGTAGTTGTCTTCATTCACTGTGTAAAGTAGCGCCGCCCTACTGTCTCTATTTTGCACGAAAAAATAAAGGTCGGATACTTTTTAGAGGGGCGTCGTATGTTACATATTTCAGAAACGTAGCATGTGGTTTCATTTAAATATGGTTTCATTGACAAGCATTTACGTTTTACCGTGTAAAAAGGCCGATAGCAAACAACGAAATTATACCAAATAGAAGAATGGAGTAAAAAAATCACCGGTAGAATATTCCGATAGATAAGCTTAAGCGTCTCTTTTGGAAAAAGTACCGAGCCTAACGTCCTTTTAAACGTTAAAAGTTCAACCCATGTAAATTAGCCCATAGTAGATCTCTGAAATATTAAACATATACTTTTTAAATAAATAATTTGTATTTTAGCTCTCATATATTTTCAATTGATTTATTTTCAGTATGCTCCAATACACACACACACACACACATATATATATATATATATATATATATATATATATATATATATATATATATATATATATATATATATAATACTTGAATTGTTGTTGTTTCCTAGATATTGATCCACGGAAATCGAGTGTATATAGGATAGTGATCGATAACAAGTACGAACTCTATAATAGTTTTAATTCTTTCATTTATACAAACTTTATTGACTTCCTATATGCATACATGTTTCATCTGCGATTTCATTAATACTTCAGCTATATATATATATATTATATATAACATTGAGAGAAGATAAATATAAACATACAATTTAATCTTTAAAATAATCCTATTTAAAAAGTCAATGCTAAATATACGAGATGAATCAATAATGAAATAAAAGGAATGGTTAGAATAACAATTGGCAAAATAAACAATATTTATTGAATCATCAAGTAGTTCAAACAAGGAATAGATAAATATGTTATTTCTTAACACATCGATTTTCAAAAATGCAAGTTTTTATCATTAGAGGAAACAAGTAATAAATCAGTAAAATTATAGCACTGTTATCACATATTTTAAAATATAAAAATATATATGCTAGAATGCAAAAAATACAAACATTTTTTGAGCGATGGAAAAATCGAAAATGTAAATAAAACGTATATTATGAATGTCAAGCAAATATTGCAGAATGTCTTTTAGAAATTCGAACAGCTAAATAAAAATCGGAGAATATAGTGGTTCAATCCGATGTTAAAATGTATTGATAAAAAGCTGAGACTAATCAGAAGAAAATCTAAGTGTATACATCTCTAACACATCTCACAACATCAGCAAATTCATCTCACAGTAATTTAGCCTTAAAGGGGAAGTCAAAAAGGTGATGTAAAGCTTTGACCAACAACATTGAAATAGTAAAAAATAAAAATAAATGTAAGATAATGAAAGTTAAAGAAGAAGAAATTACGAATAGAGAGGAAAAGAAAGGAAAGACAATAGAAAAGAATAAGTTTAATAGAAATATGCAGACCAAAAATAACAGAAGAAAAAAAAAGATTACAAGTTAAAGCATATTTGATTCACTTTTTTTCATTTCTTTTCTTTTTACTTTCTACTTTTCTTTGGTTTTTACTTTTTTTCTTTTCGTTATTGGTTGGGTTGGGCAGTAGAGAAAAGTAAAGGCATCGTATGGTCCTCTTATACACATTTACAGATAGTTGTGTCGGTTTTGTAGGCCCATCTAGTCATAGAACTTTTAGCCCGCCCCATTGCCGTTTTCGGGCGGTTGAGTTTTTTGCTCTCGCCCCAGTGTTCCCTTGAGCCTGAATGGAGGGCTACAGTAAAGGGGAATTACATATCAGTAGACGAAAGGTCATTGTCTAGCCATCTTCTCGGCAGCTGTAGTCTGAACTCTTCTTGATATGGTTAGGGTTCGACGTAGCCGAGAAAGCTTATCCGTGACTCCAGTAATTGAACAGTTGGTTCACGTCCATGAAACGGACGCCGTTCATCACTGTTAGTCTTTATTGTCTCTATGGGCTAGTAACTTCCTGTCTCACATTTGCAAGGGCAATGCCAGTGAGGAGATACAGGTTATTTAGGTTGGTAAGTATAAGGCAGCTAGTGATCTAGCATCATGTATAGTTCAATGCTTGATCAAATGTGTTGGCACGCGTTGATCCTTCCCAGACAAAACAAGCAAACTCTGCAGAAAAATATCGCAGGACCAACGCAGTTTATATGAGTTTGTCCCCACTTGGAGTTCCCTTAGTATGTTGTTCCGACATCTGACTTTAATCTTTTTTTGTTTCTTTATGCTCCTTAAATTAAAGGGCGCGGTCCTAGAGAACGTCATGTAGACAGCGTCGGTGCAGATCAAAGTAGTATTTTAGACAACGTGAGTGTTCGGAGACGGTTATCCTCCTCCCACACCGGTTCCTCAAATGGGACGACCAGACTTGTGTTTTACGCACGATTAGAATGCACTTAATTACTCTCGTATTAGAAAAGTAGTTCATCTATGGCTGAGTTTAGGAGTGCATCTTCTGATTCAAACGTACTCTTTTGAGATGTTACCCCAAGGTCATTAGCATAAATAAACAGCTTAATGTTCTGGGCAATTGGTTTGTTATTCGTGTCAATATAGCGAAGTAATTAAAGTAAGCCATTATATGTACTTAATTTGTTGTTAAGAATAAAATCAAGATGGATCTAATGAGGTATGTAAGTGCCAGATCTTTTGAAAGCTTCTAGATCATTCTCAGAAAAGGTTGATGGTTTACAGTGTCATTTTGACTCAGATTAAGCCGCATCATTTGACCAGTCTTTCATGAAACGCATCTTTGATGTACTGAGAGAGATTCATAAGCTGGCTTGTTGTGAATTGAGCTAGCGGATCTTACCTGTTTGGAGGCAATGGTTGGTTCAGCAACTGAGGGTAACCTGCTAAAGATTAGGTGCTAAAACAGCTTACACTAGATACATGGTTTTGAGATACGACGAACACCCATTTTAATACGCTGGAACTTTCCCAGGTGTAAGAAGAGCGATTAGCCTGTATCTCTCCAGATCTTTAGAATGTTTCTTGTCAGCAGGCAGTGTTTGATCAGTTTAAGAAGTCATTTTTGTACAAGGTCCAAAATACATACTTATTTATACTGATGGATTAACAGCCTTAACTGCATTGGTGCTTATATAGAGCTATTCAAGTAAGAACAGTTCAGTCAGTTCAGTGTTCTGGGAGAATTGTAGACGATCTCTGTTTAGTATTTAATGTTTAGTATGGGACTTCCCACTGAGTAGCAACTGATATGCAACTTTGTTGCCAGTGATGACGTTTTGCTATTGATTTTAAGTTGATCGATCGTTGTTTATTTTCAATTAGATTCTATGCTTGTACTATTTGTGTTTAGAAATGCTATTATACAAAGTTTCAGAATTGAATTAGTTCATCTTATTAGTGACTGTAGAAGCCATGAACATATTTTGCAAGAATTAAGGTCTCATGGAAACCCAATTGAGAAACACTGTTACATTTCCATATCACACTGCTGTTTTATGTCTAATGTCAGTTCCTTAAACGTGCCATAACGAAATACTATCATTATTAGTAATTGAAGTAACAGTTTTAGAAATAGAAATAAGTGCGCGAATCATAGTTTGGAGTATTTTACTTTGTATCTATCGAATAACATTACGCATCAAATGTTTGTTTCATGGGATAAACAGTATTACTCTGATTAAAAAGTTAAGAGCACATACGATTTAGTTTATTTGTATCATCACCAATAATCGTAATAATAGTCTAATTTTCCATGACCTGACCAGGAAGCTTCATGTCGAATATTATTTCTGCTGAGTAACGAATATTATATACACTGGGAGACTGCGTATCTAATTATAATATACTTTTTTCTATAGGCATTATTTTTTTTTTGAAATTCACATGTTACTTGATACAAACGGTATGCACATTCTTTCACCCGGATATTATATTAAACATTTGGAAATTACAATGTCTATGTAATATGAAAGGAACAATTTTAGATATCATAAGAAAAGGAAAATAATGGAAAATTATTGCAAATCAAAAAGTGTAAAATATAGGAAATAAATGTGAAATATGTTTTTACTAAAATATTTAAAAAAACAGGAGGCATCAGTCGAATTCCTATTGCATCTTTATATATAACAATGAACATAAAAATAGAAAAGTACAACATATTTTAATGTGTTATGAGGGTATCTCTGTAACGGAAATTATATTCTATAGTAAAATGCATTATATATCCTCAACAATTTATTCATTCAGAATTATGTTCAATTATTACACGACTGTAATAATGATAATACTTTTAATATTCGTAAAAACCTATATATATATATATATATATATATATATATATATATATATATATATATATATTTGTAGTCCTGTGACTTTGAATAGTCAATATTAAATAAGGCACCATGGTGGTATAATTACACATATGTATTTACAGAAGTACAGCATATATGTTACAGAAGAGCAACTCGTATTTCGCCGTATATTCCTCTATACATAATGTCTAAAACTGTCCATATTGTAACTAAATAGAGTATATCACCGTCACAAAATATCAACCCCCTTCATAGCTAGTCCCAGTATTGAGTTTATATATATATATATATATATATATATATACATATTCTTTTTGGAGGTAAATAAATAAGTCATTAATTTTACTTTTTCTCCTTGATCTTCGCTGTTCAGAACCTGTTTGCCGGATTGTTATTACAAATATGTCGAACACGACATCCATTAGTTCGTTCTCTTGAGTATTATTTCCGACTCCATCTGAATATTGCTTTCTCATCTCGTTCATGTGTATTTTGTGTTTATAAACGTGGCTACTTTTATCATGTTTATCATGTACAAACTCTGCTAATCCACTTCCCCTGTTTCCTAGTAGGATTTATTGACCATCCAAAAGGAAACTTCTCCAAATTGAAAGCTACACTCTGTGACATTGTTCCATTCGTTATTTAGTATGGGTTTTAACTAATCTATCAACCCCCGTGCTAATCTTACTTGCAAACATTGCCGTATTGTCTTATTAAAGATGAACTATTCTTATGTTGAGTCATCTTGCATTAAGTAAGCGGTAGTTATCCATTTCTAGTTATTAAGAATATTTTGAACGTGCCAACGAACAATTCTGACTGCCCATTGCTTCTCGCATGTTACGGTTCGATCGTTAAATGTTCCACTACAAATGTTTGACAGAATGGTGTTAGTTCACTAGACGTGAAGTGTGTTCCATTGTCTGATACAGTACAGTCAACGATCACGAATTGGGTGAACAATTCATGTAAAATCTAATGGTTATTTTCGTGATAGGTGTTTTAACTTATAATATTTCCGGCAATTTCGAGAAAATGTCAACCAATATTAGGTGATAAATTCCACGTAGCAAGCCACCAGAATCTACGTTGATCATAGACCACAGTCGCTCAGTTTTCAGCAAGGTTATGCCTTTCATAGGATATGTCTTCGCTGCCAAAGCATGCCATTAGTATACTTTCACCGTATTTTCAATGTATTTTTCAATAGTTATCCAATGCGTATACATTCTAATACGGCTTTGTATTCTCGAGATTCCCGGGTTTCTGACATTAAATGATTTTTGTAATGCTGTTGGAACTATTCAATTACCGTACATAATTGTTTCATCGCAGATTGAATACATTTCCAATATTTTTCGATGTGTTTACTTTTCTTTTTAAAATCCTTAAAAAATAATTGTCGCATGACGTCGTTTTACCGGGAACTCTCTTATAGCGTGACGCAATGTATTTACTGCCTCAGGAGACAATGAATGTGTCTGCAAGGAGTTCAGTATAATTTGGGATGAATCTAGATCATCCGTCAGCATGACTAATTTTAAATGATGTGTTAAACTCTATATAATAATCGTAATTAACGAACATGGTATTTCATATCTGCGGTGTGTTCATGATATGCGTTTTAACCTACAAATCGTCAGCGATGGTTTATGGTCGGTTTGCAACGAGAAATGTTTTCCATGAATAAATCGGTGCAATTTTGGACCATACAAATTTTATACGGGGAATAACGTGCGATATACGTAAGGACAAAGGTGTTTTTCAATCTCTCTTCCCATGTGTGTAATACGCAGAATTCAATTTCGTACGGGCTAACATCAGTAGCTACATAACCTCTAGATCTGGATGTTGTTTCGACAAAAATAATTGCGATGTAAGGATGTTTTGTTTTTAATTTTTCAAATGCCTCCTGGCATCATGCCCTCAATACCAAATCTGTTTTTTATAGCTCATTTAAGAGAGTGAACACAGTATGAATGTTTAGACTCAGCATATAATAACGTGCTAAACCAATAACACTTTGTAGTTACGATGCATTTTCCAGAGTGAACTTATTGCTTTTTTGCACTAGTTCTCTCTATCTTCTCCTATCTTAGTATAAAATTTGTCTGAGACAGGTTTTTCTATTAAAAAATGGTACTTTTTTCTTCTTCACATTAAATCCATAGTCTTGGATTCTCTTAAATAAGGCATGTTATTTGTGTTGCTCGCTGATTTTACGGAATGTCATTCAGATAGAACTGTTGAAAAATGCCTGGTTCCACCGTGATCTGAAATGGTATTTGTTCACATTTGTCTTAACCACTATGGGTATTTATACACACTTGTTTATAGGTATTTGTAGATAAGCATAACTTAAATTGACTCTTGAAACAAATTTTCCTCTGTTGAGTCTAGTGAAAATCACTTCTGGTCGAGGCAGAAGAAACGGTTAATATTTTAATGAAGGATTAAATATGTGGTAAAGTTACCGCCCATGTGGATATTTTCATTTGTATTTTTTACGTAGACTGTAGACGAAACCCTACTCGCTGTACTCTACTTTCGATAATACTCACATTTCATCTAGTCAATTCATTTCCTCGTTGATTCAATAACGCGAATCGAGCATTACGGGGTATTTTTTTACAATCTAGTTAAATATATGATTTGAATTCAAATTTGACAGTCACTTTAAAAATCTTCCCTGCTCACCAGAGAAAACCCCTGAATAACTTTCTATTAATTATTTCTATATCTCCCTGCTTCGGCATTTAAGTTTTCAATATTTTGACAGAAAGAGTCTATGGGTATATTCGATAACTGCAACTATTCCATCCAGTTTGTGTTGAATATATTGTTCGAGTTTTTTTATTACGTACATTCTAAATTATAAAGGTGTTCCTGTCTAACGTTAGAATCTAGCTCAACATTTTGTTTGTTCACGTATTTTTCTAACATTGAATACTACACGTTACTCAATGTCTCTTGAATCTTGGCGATCATTAATAAAACATTGGTAGTGTTGAAGAGTTAAATCAGTTCATGTTTCTTGATTATTGAGAACTCTTCGTCATTGCTGCATCCGTATTTAATACTAAACTCTTTGCAAAGTTTAGATTTTTAACATGTTAGCGCCCAATTCCGACAATTTGTAATCACTGCATGTTTACAAATAACGCAAGTTAAATTACTGTTGTCTTTGTTTTATTCTCTTGTGAGATTGTTTATTTTCTTTTTTTTTGAAGACGCGGTTTAGGGTAGACAATATAGTAAATAAGTTTACCGCTTCAATAAATATAAGGTTGTTCGGTTTTTATAGCAATATATGATTGACACATTTGGTGTGTTCAACTGTACCAACTTACTTAATAGCAAACGAAACTTGTTTTCTAAAGCAAACAGTCTACATTATGAAGATTATCATATCGTCTAAAATGCCAAGCAAACTTAATTATCGATAGCGTTCTAAATAGCGTTTTGTGAAAATGCATTTTTATATTCAACATTTTTACACCTAATTAATAATTCGTATACTTTTTTTCTGTACATTTTGGGTATGAGGAAATATTTTTTCAAACTTATTTTCTCTGATTCTTTTTCTTGAACTTTCATTTGTTCGATCTTTTTCTTGAAATTTCTATCACAGGCGTAGCTTTTCTATTTCCATTTCCTTATGATATTCTATATGTTCATATTTCTTATTTCAGTTGTTGATCTTGTTTGTCTTTAATGTTGTCCAAAATAGCACTTTTAAATTACTCCATATTAGCCCCTTAAAATAGTCTTCCTACTCTGCGTGTTCTTTCAATTTTTTCACACGGTCGTAACTTATCTAACTGGAAGAATAATTCTTAACTTCCTAGTGAGAGATCATAAGTGAGCCTTTTTATTAACTTATTCATCTGTCATTGATTAAGCGATAAAACATGAAGTGCAATATATATACTTATTTCGTTTCGTAGTCGAACGGTTTTAATTTAAAAATTTTCATTTGGCGGAATGGCTGGAAATATTTTTGGTCTCTCTCTAGAACAAAACCTTACTTTCATTCCTTTTTTCTGATGTTGGAGACCTTACATCCATCTGTAGAGTTTGTACACGTTGCGCGTTACAAATCTAGTACGACTTTTAACTGCTCGCTGTTACTGTTGTAATTAACACTTATTTTTGCACACCACCAAAGTCTTTTTTGAAAATTCTACATCGCCAGTTGTGGTAAGGATTATGTTTATGCGAGATTAGTACGAATTCTCATCGCCAGTATTGTGTGCTACATAAGTGTAGGTTATGTTGTGCTGTTATACGTTCGAGGTCTTCGCAACGCCTTGCGACCTTGATGGGCCGATAATAAATAAGACAACAAGGTTGTATATTTACAGAAGTGTGTATTTACAGAAGTACAAACTATTATGTTACAGTAAGACAGCTCGTCTATCGTCGTCGGCTCTTAACACATAATGTCCTGAGAGTCCATATAGTCACGAAATATGGTTGACACATTCATTTTATTATATTCATTGCTAATAGGGAGTTGGTATGTAACTCTCTGAAGTCCAAATTATACTATACCGTCTATTAATAATTTGTATCCGTCTCTCTAAAGACAACACTACACACTTAGTCTTTTTAATATCGGATATTGGTATATATCTACCTGAAGCTGGCGTTATACAATTACTTATACTACTAATTTAGATGTGACATATGTCTCTCTGAAACGAAAATAACACAATGAACCTTCTTAATAACGGATATCTGTTTTTGAAGCCAAAAGTATACTATTGCAATGTTCCAATGTTCAAATTTAGGGGGTCGTGTATTACCTGTTCTTTTGTCATGATACCTTAATTCAAGATTTTACCTGTTCTGTTATAATTATATCATTTTCCTAACCATTAGCTCCGCTTTTGGGGGCAGTGTAGTTCGTTTTATTATGACATGATACTATCATCCAAGACATTTACTCTTTTTTGGAGAATAATAGTGTATCGGTTTTGTTGTCATGATAATATCCTTTCGAGGAGTAACCCCTTCTTTTATTGTGAGGATAGTGTAGTATTGTTTTGGCATGATACCATCATCCCAAGTCTGACCTTCTCTTTTTGGAATGCAGTGTAGTGTATGTTGTATCGTATATACGAGCATATATTTGGTAGAAATTATAATACCGCAGATTACAGTTACCGTACATATTACAAAAGTGGCAAATCTAGACGTGACCCATCATCATAAGAATACAGTTTGGATGTCTCAGTTACGCCATCGTGTTTTTTATATTTAGAAATATTCAGAGACAACGTTCATGAAATTGTTCTTTCTCTTTGATATTGCTGTTATCCGATTCAAGACAACACGAATAAAAGAGTCGACTCTAATACATTCCTAGTAAGTACCTATGACGAATTAACACACCTATAACTATATTTTTGCATTAATCGGATAAAAATGTAGTATTAAGAGTATGCGATTAACTTATCTTTATTCAACACGTGGGTAGTAATTTAGAATGTACACCTTCTTATGCTGTGTTTGTCTAGCACCCCATTCGCGATATTCATTATACTCTATTTTTTATTTTGATTTAATATTTATTTCTTCATTTATTTCTGCCTTACATTTATTTATTCCTAAGGGATATTATCCGAACATGTTGATGTTTTTTCATTAAATTATTAAAAAGTAAGTAAGTAAACATGTAACGTTGTAATTTTGTCATTATATATATATATATATATATATATATATATATATATATCGGTTTGATTACACTCAATTTCGATCTGAATAGTATCTCACATTAGCTCAATGGTTTTGCGATATGGTTTTTTTTTCAAATATATACACTATGCTTTCTTGTAGATAAAACATACTTTTTAGGGCCATATATTTATAAATTCATCGATTGTGAGCATGAATTAATATGCAATCGTTTCTATTAAGTTAAAGTAGTCAAACAAAAAATGTGATATTGTACATTAATCTTGTCTGGGATTCGTCAGAATCGAACCGTGAAACATGTAAAATAGCATGTATTAAAACGAAAATATATCTTACATGATACAATGCATCGATCGTACATCATATGTATACAAGCACACACACACACACACATATACATATATGTACTTTATAGAGCATCAGCATATCACGCATTGTAATATTAAGCAGACCACTTATCAGGATGGTTCTTAAAAATATAACCCTATCCCTATACCAACCACGGAGATCTACCGAGGTTGGAAAACGCAAGGCGAGTAACTGTCATTTCCCATGCTCTGTTGAATCTATGCCTCCGCTCTTTTGTTACATTGACGATGGGGATGATTCCGGCACGATGAGAACAACAGAAGCCTCAAATACTCTAGAAAACCTAAGTGGGTCAGTTCGCAAGATCGGCTCTGGTCGAGACTTGTGATGATTACCTATGTGTAGCGAATTCAACGACATTTCTGTTAATTGCAATTGACTAATGCGGACAATACACTTACATACAACAGGTTCTTTTTTTTTCGTTCGAATACTATCGTTGCTACGGTGAAAAGAATGGCCACATACAGTTCATGCTTTATATTTCAACTACTTTAAAACCCGTTCTACCCTACTATCTTCCAACCGAGACCCGACCAACATCACTCAAGTAACTGATTGCGTATTATGACTTTCAGCATCATTCTTCTTCTATGATCTGAAATATATGACTAAATACAATTACTCACACTTACTTTTGACGATGCCCTAGATACATTTTTATACCACTTGTTATAGAGTGCCATACCCGGTCCTGATCAGCGACCAACAACGGATAACATAACATTTTTGTTGCTACAGCGGTACTGTGATCTCTTGAACCTCCAACCGCTTCTTGCACTGGAAGCGACTCTAAAAATAACGCTTGTAAACCTCATCAATTTCATATTATCTTATTAAAACGCCTTCACGTTTGAGCAATGAAGTCAGTAGGCGTAAATACATTCGCTGCATAATGCTGAATATAGACGGAAACCTGAATTTTACCATGCACACTTTTACCTGTGATCACTGGATACTCGGAAAACATAACATAACAGCAGAATACTGTCACTCAGGAGTGGGATCTTGAACACTATAGGTGCAATACGTGGTCATAATTTCATACAACATTCTGATTCATATTACTTAATAAAAGAAATATATTTTAAATAGTGGACGTTATGGATTAGAACTCGAAATAATTTAGGCGCTATCATATATATATATATATACGTCTATATATATACACGTCTATATATATACACGTATATATATAGACGTATATATATACATATATATATACACGTAAATATATATACACGTATATATATATACATATATATATACACGTATATATATACATATATATATACACGTATATATATACATATATATATACACGTATATATATACATATATATATACACGTATATATATACATATATATATACACGTATATATATACATATATATATACACGTATATATATACATATATATATACACGTATATATATATATATATACACGTATATATACATATATATATATACACGTATATATACATATATATATACACGTATATATACATATATATATACACGTATATATACATATATATATACACGTATATATACATATATATATACACGTATATATACATATATATATATATACACGTATATATATACATATATATATACACGTATATATACATATATGTATATACACGTATATATACATATATATATACACGTATATATACATATATATATACACGTATATATATACATATATATATACACGTATATATATACATATATATATACACGTATATATATATATACACGTATATATATATACACACGTATATATATATACACGTATATATATATATATATACGTATATATATATACACGTATATATATATACACGTATATATATACACGTATATATATATACACGTATATATATATATATATATATATACACGTATATATATATACACGTATATATATATATATATACACGTATATATATATACACGTATATATATATATACACGTATATATATATATACACGTATATATATATATACACGTATATATATATACACACGTATATATATATATACACGTATATATATATACACACGTATATATATATACACACGTATATATATATACACGTATATATATATACACACGTATATATATATACACACGTATATATATATATATACACACATACATATATATATATACACACATACATATATATACACGTATATATATACATATATATATACACGTATATATACATATATATATACACGTATATATACATATATATATACACGTATATATATACATATATATATACATATATATATACACGTATATATATACATATATATATACACGTATATATATATATACACGTATATATATATACACGTATATATATATATACACGTATATATATATACACGTATATATATATATATACACGTATATATATACACGTATATATATATACACGTATATATATACACATATATATATACACATATATATACACATATATATACACGTATATATATATACACGTATATATATATACACGTATATATATATACACGTATATATATATATATATATACACGTATATATATATATATACACGTATATATATATATATACACGTATATATATATACACGTATATATATATATATATACACGTATATATATATACACGTATATATATATATACACACGTATATATATATATACACACGTATATATATATATACACGTATATATATACACGTATATATATATATACA
>OY744540.1:29471003-29483503 GCA_963556195.1 Sepiola atlantica | reverse complement strand
ATTAACTCATTAATTCCTTCTGTGTTCAGTTTTAATACATCTGTTAAACGTTTCTCTTGATAGTTCATCCATTTATTTACAAGTTATTTTTTTATAATTAACCTAAATTACGAGGTTAGAAAACTATGCCCCTAACAAACTGTTAATCGATATGTAATGAAACACCTGGTTTCTTGCTTAAGGTATCTTACGTTAAATGTTCCGTTTTAATCGTATTTGTACACATCAAGTCTCTCAATGTCGTAAAAAAATCTTAATATAGAAAAAATAGGGCAATAAAAATGTAAAAAGTTTATTCTTATTAATTTGTTTTATACGACCATATTTCAACCGATTAATTTTTTTTTCATTTCTCCTCAGAATCTGATTATAATAGTGTACTTTCATCAGAATCTATACAGAATGTGTTGCTTTTAAAACACAGGATTCAAACTCGACATGCCAAGTTAATCAGTTCCCATCATTAGCTGATAAACCACCGGCGTATTTATTGGACTGATGAACACACCGAAAGAAAGATACCCACATCATGATTAAAAGTAAAATGAACGTATAGCAAGATGGCCGAACACATGGAGAATATATACTTATAGTTCTCCCGTGCCCGCAGGGCAGCTATCTTCACTTTTCTCGCACGAAGTAACCTAACATTTGACGGAGTAAGCACAGACAAACCAAATCTAGAATTCAGATGTGTGATTCTGCCGTCTCAGCTTAATGAAATAGTTCGAGGCAACCGTCGTATTTTACCTAAACATGTTTATATACTCTAAACCATAACCAAGTCTGGTTGATAGGTGTGACTTGGCACGTGCAAGCATCTACCAGCACAGTTTAAGTAAAACACTTTATCAGAAGAGGATGTGTGTGTTAGCATTCTTCCCACAAACGTATGTGCGTACCACGTCCGTTCAGCAACGTATGTACTCATGTTCTTTCGATGGGGTTATGTGAAAGGTCATTACAATAGCATCGATAAGAGCCTTCAGCATTCTATATAGCGGTCTCGCAGAAGACTAGAAATATTTCGATCCGCCTCATGAAGCAGTATGTAATACCTCAGAAGATGACATCCTAAGATCGTTCAGAATCACTGAATGTTGGTCTATTTCTTGTTTCTGGCAATAAAAAGAATGGCAATCATCAAATGATAACAGACTGTAAATACACTATAAATTGAAATAAAATAGTTTTTTGTTTTCACAACAGGGAGAAAAATGTGAATAAGAAAAATACGATATAAAATATAAAATATTTATTACAATATGAAAAAGAGAACTTATACACAAAGGGAAACATACATAACTATAAGAAAGGAATAATGAATAAGATAAAGAAAAAATGAAATATCGAATAATATGAAACGAACATAAATTTGAAAACGAAAATATAATTACATAAGACAGACATAAAATATATGGACAATAAATGGAACATACATTAAATAAAAATACGGATATGTAATTATGATTGTAGCCAACAGTGAGAATAATTAAACGAAATGGTCGAGAAGAGAATAACACATTGAAATAAAACAGAATGAGGAAAGGAGAAAGAAAAAAAGACGAACACTAGATAAGACATAAGTAAGACTGACATATATGACAAAGTGCTAGAAACCTAGAAAGTATGTAGGCTTATTAAGGCGCTAGTGTACATTTAGGGAAATATACCGAAAACATTGAAATATTTCTTCACACGAGTTTATGAGATTCGAGTTCGGGGAGACGAATTTGTTACGACTTTGGATCTTTAAAAATGACGTTCAGCTGAATCCGAAGGATTGACATGTGTAACGGTCGTCAGCTCAAAGGTGTTTCCCTGGCATAAGTGGCACATGTCGATCGTGAAGAAATTTTGGTGCGCGAGATGTGACGGCCTTACCATAATGAGACACAATGAGTGCCCCGACAAGTAAGCCATCGATGGATGGAACGATATAGCCAGCGACAATTCAGATAACGTGCTGTTGGGGGGAAGAATATGTCGCCCGGGCGATGCCGAGTGATCTTGCTTGTAAATATAAAGTGGTATACAGAGCAGATTGAACAGTAGCGCAAGGAGAGTACTGAGAGAATTCAGGGATAAACATAATTTAAAAGCTGCGCGTCAACCTCCTTCTCGGAAAAAAGCGTTGTTCTCGTCGGTCGTCCACTAAATGACGAATCCGAATTCGAAAATACCCTCATCGCATTATCCAGGAGAAAGAGAACAACGCTACGAAAGGCCTGCATTTCTGTACATCCCAGTTTCGAATAAGAAAAACTATTATCATGTTAAATACACACCAAAATAGTGTGTCCGGTGTCTGTGTTCAAATAGATGACGTAATCCCTTAATGGTGCCCCATTTTAAGCAAATTCGAAAATAAAATATAAATAAATGTTCCATGCGCATCAGGATTACTTTCAGTAGAACGCCGAATAATCTTAAGGTCGCAAAAACAAAAGAAGCAAATGCTGTCGACTATGATTTGAGAAAAATGTTATTTAAAAACACACCAATATTACTTTTTATTGTAAATTACTGCACTATATTCTTTTTAAAAAGCTGGCAACCTACAATAAATAAAATAACAAACGAAACGAATAACAAGTTTTAAAAATGTTTAACGTAAATCCAATTTATGTAACGTATTGTGTCGCTCTCGAACATAACTAGTAAAGCGGTTGTCTGGAAATGACGCCGGTTTGTTGTTGACGTTTTACGAAATTCACTTCCTTTCTCTTTTTGTAAATAGTTATTTGTCACCTACAGAGGATTTTACGAAGAATAGAAATTACTCGTGATACAAATGGATATTTTATTAGCATTCTTTAATCGTTGACTTAAAACATAATTAACAACCTCGAAAATATTCAAACAACGTAAAATCTAAGAATGATGTTTTAATACTCACGCATGGCTCTTTTAAAACAGCAGATGCAACCACTGACAAGAACTCGAACAGGATATAGTACTAGATAGAAATACGTGTCAATAGATTATTTTCGTGTAAGTGTGAAATTAATATATATATATATATATATATATATATATATATATATATATATTAACGAAAAATAAGTTCTATACAGTTAAGGGTGACAAATAATGCAATTTTCTGCATCTTAATAACTTAAGAATTGAGACAATCGAAATACTAGTTAGCAAGAAAACAACGAATGTTGCAATCACCAATAAAAAAACTAATATAATTTTTAAAAAAACACGCTATAATTAAACATACGGATTTAAAATAAAAGTTATACAATGTTAGAATAAATGCGCAAATGCTGTCTAACTACACACACATTATATATATACGTATATACATATATATACATACATATACACATATACATATATATACGTACATATACATATATACATACATATACATATATACATACATATATACATACATATATATATATACATATAAACATATACATATACACATATAAACATATACATATACACACACATATATATATATATATATATATATATATATATATATAGATATAGATATAGATATATATATATAGAAACGATAGGGTACATATACATTCCATTAAAGTGTTCCTTTACCTGTCAAACGTTGAGTCAGTAAAGAACTTAAGAACATTGATATTTCTTAACTGACCAGTTAATTATGTTATAGTATATATTCTTTTGGTCTGACCGGATTCTAGGACACGAATATCTCTTACTTGAGGTGTCATCACTTGAAGAAGATGCACCATTCCTTGCATGAGCCAGTGTAAAGACGTGTCGAGGGGAGCTTATTTAGGGTTTGAATAATATGTAATTTTAAATATTTGGTCAGAGTTTTCTTGTATATGGAAGTATCTTCATGTCAGGTGATACTGACAAACTCTTGTACAGAGAGACCGAATACACTAGACAATAGTATCTTATAGACAATAGTGTCTAATACACAATAGTGTCTAATACACAATGGTGTCTAATAGGTAATTCAAACTCCTCCACACAGTATGTACTCAATTGTGCTTAATGCAAGATATAACCTTATATCAAGTAGTTAATGATTTTTATTCACACCACAATTTTACATAAGTGTGTTTATATTTTTAAACATTAAATATTATCTATAGGGTTAGAACTGGATTTTCTCGCTAAACATTTCGATTTGATCGGTAACCTGTTATTTTCTATTATTTGATTATAACACCTTGTTTTATATCCTCAATAGTGGCAGGAGTTTACCTTATATATTTCACTAAGACTTATATCTGGGTTACTACACGATGTTAGAATAATGCAATTAAAGGATGGAATAAAAACAACATACAAACAACAAACACTCATACATCTATGTGTATATGTATCATATATACAAGCACACATACATATATATGTATATATATATTCATATATACAAGCACACACACACGCATATATATATATATATATATATATATATTCATGTATACAAGCACCCACACGCATATATATATATATATTTATATACAAGCACACACACGCATATATATATATATATATATATATATACAAGCACACACACGCATATATATATATATATATATATATATGTATATTCATATATACGGAACACACACCCACATATATATATATATATATATATATATATATATATATATATCAATCATTGTAACAATGATAAACACAACACTTATATGAGCAAATATATTACACCTATCCAAACCTCATTATTTATCCTATATATTACGAAAATCAAATGGTAACAATTAAACTGACAAGTCGCTTCATCTTCAATGGTTTATGTAAAGACGAAAATCGTACAATGCAAATTGCCAACGAACAAGTCAAATATTTATGTCCATTGGGATGAATATAAGCTGATTTACAAACCATGCTATGAGAACAGAAAACGTACATTGTCTCATTAGCTTCATGTAACTTATGGCGGATGAACACAGTTTTTAGAGTGCAAGAATAGTAACATTATACGATGTATTTTCTAAGCGGTGCGTCTAAATCAAGAATAATGTCTTGTGTTATCTCGATGTTTACACAACGCAAATCATAGAATAACCGCCAACTGATAGCGCCATCTCCAAAGTCACACACGTATTCTTAAACTTCGCACTGTGTAAAATGCTCCTCATTCAAAAATTATGTATATATATATATATATATATGTATATATATATATATATATATACAGATAGAAGAAATAAAAGTGATAAACATGTTCGAATGTCCAACTTTATTACAAATTTCGATTATTCAATGCTAAGTGTATTCTGTAATACACCAGTGTTTATTATTCTTTCCTCAAGCCAAGGCTTTTCAAAGATCGACATCTTATAATCAGAGGAGAAATACAGACAGATAAGTTGGCTGTAGAAAAAGCCAAAGTTCAAATATTTGAAAAATATTAAATATATTAAAAATGGGCTGAAAAAAGTTCGTGTAAAAAGGATATGTGGTTTGTCAAGATGGTAATTGTCATCTGGACATTTTTTTACATTTAGCGCTTTCTATCTACCTCTTTGTTGTTTCTTGCATGTGACTATTTCTTCCAAACGCATTCTTTGTATTAATTTGAAAACTTTTCCGTTTTTACTTACAGTTCACCAACCGATTGAGAATGGTCGTATTATAGACGATTGAAATATTTCGGAGAACTATACAAAATGTGTTTTTTGAGTTTATTTTTGCTAGTTGTTGAATTGCTTATCCTTTATTCCATTTTTATTTTTACACATATATATGTATATATATATATATATATATATATATATATATATATATATTAAATATATGTTTTCTTTTATGTAATACATGGAATTAGGAGCATTATAGTAATAGGGACAATAGGAGTAAAATAAAATATTGCATAAAGTGGTGTCTTTGTAGAAGGATGATATGCGGGCGTTCATGTGTTTCTTGATGCACAGGTGTAACGGTCTCATAGTATGTTCTTTATAGAAGCTATTGCATCTGGTGCATTGTAAGTTGTATACACAATGTGTAAGGTGGCAGAGCCCGGTGCTAGGAATATGGCAATGGGCCAGAGAGTAGGGTTCGAGGGTATGTTTTTGTGTCTTTCAGATTATTGTTTTCGCAAGGAAGTGCCGATGTTACGTAGTCGGATGTTAAGGGTTTCTTTGTGTATAGCCTTGCTAATGACAGTAGTAATTTAATCGCAAAGGAACATTGGAACAGGTATTGGAAAGGGTGCGGTGTCTGCGTGTGTTGATCTCATTTAGCTGAGCTATGTTTGAAGTGTGGTGGCCGTTATTTAGTGGGTTTTTTATTTGTGCAATGTTGTTGACAGCAAAGGCGCCTTTGTTTACTGTGCGGGTAATTTTATTGTAGTGTTAACCAAATTTTGCTTTAAAGGCAATGCAGACATTAAATGTACGATAATATTTTTGTCGGCATGTTTTTATAGACGTTGCCTGTATGCCACTATCTTTAATGATGTTAAGGTTAAACTTAAGGAGTGGGAGTTAGACGGAATCGTTCGATGGTGAGTTGTATGTGAGGGTAAGTGTTTTTAAAATTGAAAAATATTTTAATGACTTAACCACAAGAGGATATGATTATATGGATAGTATCTATATATCTAGAGAAGAATATATGGGAGGGTAAGGTGCTTAATGCTCGTTGTTCTAGCCGATACATGTAAGTGATGTCTAGGAGAACAGACAGTCTCGAACTCATAAGGAGGCCAGTGCATTGCTTAAATGTGTGTTGCTGGAAAGTGAAGTAAGTGTTGTCGATGATAATGCATAGGATGTTATGAATGTCAGTAGGGGTTAAACAATATGTTTTCTATGTTGTGAGAGACCATATGTGCTCAGTAATGTGATCTATAGCTGTTAATTTAGCAGAAGTTGCAAAACCACTCCAGGATGTTCTTAAAAAGGAAAAAAAACATGAATATAAGCTCAGCCTCAGGAAACAGCAATTCATTCTCTGAAGAATAAACTGATCTCTGTACCAATACTGATTCATTATAGTGCTTACAAGCTAACAAGAGTCTAGGCAGATGAATCATCTCATGGCTTGGGTTGAATACTGCTTCAGAAGGAAGCCCATGACTGGAGACTTGTATTTTATACGTCAAGATCTCTCACTTAAACATTGCAGAGATATGAACAGATCGAGAGAGGCCCATTAACAATTACGTGGTGTTGTGAGCAGTTTGCGGAGTTCTTAATAGGACTTCTAAAATCATTGATAACAACAGATTACTTACCTCTACTTCCACTGCTGAAGACCAAACGCCGCGATGTAATGATCCCCAGAATTAAACGTTTCTGCATGCGGCTAATGAGATTCGCCGACGAGATTAACGCACCGCAGGGGAAAACCTCATTAGCAAATACATTTTATCCAGGGCTCTTAGTAGCCTACCACACAAAAAGGAGTTCCAATCTAAGAGAACATCTTCGTGAGTGATAAACGACTTGAAGGAATTAGGCAGAAGCGAGGCTTTGATGAAATTTGCACTCAAATTATCATCTTTTCCAAGATAGACGACTCGCATGAAGTAGCAACATAGGACCCTAAACTGAAGCCCTACTGGTTCGTGCGCCAATGTCTTACAGTGTATCAGGGACTGTTATTATATAAAAGCCGACTTAACATCCCAGCAGATCTATAAAAATACATAGTCGATCGTCTACACGAAGGACAAAAAGGTAAAGTCAAATGTCCAATCCAATAGCTCAGAGGATAGAAGAGTGCAGCATCTGTGAGAAGTAAAAGAAAATATCCTCCAGCGCGTCACAACCTACCAAGTTACCTCACTACCCATTGCAATATATAGGGATGGACTTGTTGGAACTGATGAAACACCGACATTAGATAGCCGTTGACTATTATCCCAGGTGGAAATTAATATCCCATCAACAGACAACAATTTCTAGCAGTATTGTAGCATATATTTGCCCGATACGAAATTCTCGAGATAGTTGTTTCCGATAATAGTCACCAGTTTATATCTAAATACTTCTTGGATTTCTCAGAGAATTTTCGTTTTCTTCACCTCACAATAGCCCTATTATCTACAATAAACGGATGAGGAAAACGCGCGGTTCAGAGAATCAATAACCTATTAAGAAATCAATCGCTCTTTTAATGAAAAGAAAACTCAGGTCTTGCATTCCAGCACTGTCTAAATAAAGTTTAATCGGCCAACAAAATATTGAGAAACTTAAAAATGCAGTCTCTAAGCTCAAAATGAAACTAAAAGTGTGTATTGACAAGCGTCATAGAGCTATTGTGCATCAGTAACTGAAATACACAACTTTCCCAGCCAAAATGCTGAAGACTTTATCACGAAGGGCAGTACTGGTGAAGACTGAGTCAGGTCCACTTCAGCGAAACAGAACCCATCTTAACAATAGAAGTGAGCATACCAAGTTTCCTCAGGTAGCTACACTAACAGAAATGTCGACATTACCAATCATATCCATATATAATGCTGAGTATAGCGAATATGCCAGTTAAGCAGAGCAACTCATTGAATCAAAAACCCAGTTCACTGTGCAGCGGGATGTACCACCTGTCAATTGCGGAAGTCCCAGGTCAACAGTTAACACAAAGAGTGGTCAGAAAGTTATGAAACCAAAGAACCTATGTTATGAACTTAAATGGGGATGTGGTTCAATCCAAATTACCTCCCTTTATACTTGTTCATATCTAAGGAACTCTCATATGTTGGTAGATTACATAGAGACTTAGACACAGCATATATATAAATATTGTTAGCTTGACGATAATAGACATTTGATGTCCCTCTATACTTTGCTCTTATTTTCTTCAACCCTCATAATGATATAAAATGTAGCGCTGTGGCATTTCCGATCTGTTTATCTTAAAATAGAACTGGTGAGTCATGTAGAAGTACTGTTTAACGGGGTTTGGATTTGGTTTTAATGTGGTTCCGCAAATAATGAGGTATATTGAGAACGCAGTATTATCGCAATATAACAATATGAAGAAAGAAACCTCGACTCACATCGATGATGGGTATGCAGATGAAAGCCTATCATCTGCAACTAGTGTTGCTGAACAGTTGTCCCCCTCTACCAGAAAAAAAAATTCCGAGGACACGATGGAAGGGGCTGCTTGGCGTCCTAGGCACTATTATCGTATGAGAGGTGTTGTCACTCTGTGGAAAGCTTGTTGGGCATCAAACGAAGGGCAAGCGTGAGGACAGATAGAGTGGCTAATCACACCGAGCATGCCCCATGGAGACGTATGCAAACCGATATTATTAATAGAGTCAGTAAGACTAACCCATGCAAATGGCGAGGGGCTTGATGTGTGGGTTGACGCAACTACTTTGGCAACATGGGTCTTGCTCGAATAGCATGGGACCGTAATTAGAGGTGCGTGTTCGATGCTACCAGAATCGAACACACGACACATAAACCTCGGGGAGTTGGATGCCATTCTGATAGGAGTAAATTTGGCTATATGAGGCCAACTCCTTAAACCTATAGACCGACTCCTTAGTTACGTTAAGTTACAAATATAGAGTGAGCAGTAAATATTCGAGTGAGCTTTTTATCAGAAGACGGTTACAAATCTTTACAGGACTTATCAAAAGGTACGAGCTGGGTGTATACGTTGTGCTCTTCAAGTCAAGTCAAGGCAAAATGAAGCCGATAAGATCACTAGAGTCCCGCAGATGTGGCTGGAGGTAATAGGAATAAAACAGAGCTTATGTCGCATATATGTGCCGACGCCGATAACAGCATGAGGTCTAGCCTAATACGGCATATGTATTTGAACAGCGGTCATTCGGGAGTGAAACAAACAACCTACTTTGTCAAGAGAATGATGGGCAAATAAACGTGTGAAAAATGCAATTGCATTCTGTCGCGAATGTCTATCTATTGATCCTGCACCGATACGATTGCAACATTGGAAGCTTGAATCATCAATTATATGGCAAGGTTTGGTATGAATGTTACTCACTATAAAGGTGTTAACTACTTTACCCTCGTCGATTGCGGACCGACCCGATTTGACATATGGCGACTCTTGCGGCTAGATGATTCTGTCGCTGTGATACAATGTCTGAGCTCTGTTTTCTTTGAAGGCAGTTTACTTGAATAAATGTTGACCAACAACGGTACAGCTTTTTTTAGCAATAGCTTCAGAATGTTTGCTGAAAGCTTGGGTTTCTGATTGCGTTTTCGGTGTGCATATGCATCGTCAGGAAATAATAATCTACAAAACAGATTGCCACTAGGAAGAAATTCACTGCTAAAGAGACGGGTTATTGATACAATATCACGACAAAAGACGATGTCCATAGTGCGAAGACTCTGACGAATGCATTGCACAAGTATGAAGTCAGGGTGATAGGCATCGATATGGCATTTATGAACAGGGGGACGTTGTGCTGGTGAGATCCCGGCCAAACATGTGCTAGAGTAAATGGTCGCACGAACTGTGACGACGGTGATGAGTCCCTAAACAGTGTGTGGACAGAGTGCCTCGTCATGTAAGGGATGTTTGCCCGTATCCTCGGATGGTGAGCAATTCCGAAGACACTGGTAGCGCAGTGTTTAGGGATGGCGAAATGTGTGCGGGTGATAAATAGCAAGGCCGGTAGCTCGGTCGATGATGGCGTTAGTCGGTTCAGCAACAGTGACAATGCCGACGACAATAGCGCATATCAACATGTATGTGTAGCCCAAACTCACGAAGCGACTAAATTACGTGTGCTGCATGTCAGAAGTAGCAACAGACAAAGAAAACCGCCTCGTAGCTGCTGCGTGTCAGATAAGGAGAATAGTGGGTAGTGTACGGGGCTGAGTCAACCCCCTTTGACTTTAATGAGACAAATAGAATTCACTGTGCATGAACTTTGCATGAAGCTCAAGTCAATCGATAAAAAGAAAGAATTTGAAAATGAAATGAGAATGAACTGGAAAGAGGCAGGAACGACGGTTGATTGTAAGACGATTGCCTCGGATTTTTTGTTTTGTTTTATGTGTTGCTTCTTTACACTCGATCTATCTTATCTGTATCCATATTCGCTTGCAGAAGTTCTACTCATAGATCTTTTAGTCACGCTGATGTGTGAAATAGAATATCTCACGGTCTATCAAAGTGATATTTTATTAGTGGATAAACTCTAGATGCAAGTCAATGTACTATGCCATTTGAATAAATATTTCATTTGGATAAGCTTATTTATTTACGCAATGAACGGATTATTAGAAAACAGGCGAATAATTTATTTCCCTTTTGGCGGTGAGCAAATAATATGTTGTCGTAATACCACTACCCCGTGTTCGCATTCCATGCGCAGAAGCTGCGAGGCGGTTTTCGTCGTCGGTGGCTTTTTTGACATTTAGCACAGCTCATTTGGTCGCTTTGAGTTTTCTTTTTTTTAGTTAGATTTCACCACATTATACACCGACTTTTTGCCGAACTCTTCCCCTGTGATGAAGCAAGTACATAGTGAGTCCTACATGACTTCAAAGAAAACAATTGAAACACAAATGTGTAAAGACATACAATAATTTAAGAAAATGAATTTAAAATGTAAAGCAATGCAAAACAAATACATAACTCTATAAGTGAGACGATGAAAAACGAATCAGAAAATAGGTTATATGATTAGTTTAATTATTTTATTATTGAATAATTATTATTAGTTACAAAATGTTCCATATCTATATTTTATATGTTTAAACCTCTCTATGCCCTCTCATTGGTCCAAGTTCGGCTTGTGACAAATAAAAATATCCTATGGACACAACAGGAGGCAATACGACATCAGTTGAGAAACTTGATTTACGAAGACAGCGTTATGTAAAGATGTCTTCTAGCAGTTAATAAAAGTTGAACAGAATAGAAACGAAAGAAGCAGCTCGGAGTTTTTTTCATTCTCAAGGGGTATTAAACTGAAAATACCATCTGTTCGCGTGACGTTAATTACCCACTACAATTGTGAGACCACGGACACAGCGGTTCTTGTCAATGCCAGGTTTCTGAAGTGAAAGTGTTGGAAAAAATAATATGAAATTATGTTTAATCATAAAACTGGAACTTAAAAAAAAAGCATGGTATATTTATCATGCAGCAGAAACCCATTCACCCCGTCTTTCTTTCATGTAGTTTCTGAATATTCTTTTTATATAATACTAGAAGACTACCCGCCCCATGACGGGGAAAATACTTCCTCGAACCAAAAAGCATCATTGTTATGCCCCCGTACGAAAATCAAAATTAAGATATGATAATACTAACGTTTGTTTAGACTGCTTCTAACAGTAAACTTCAACATCCATTACATCCTTCTTTATTTTAGAGTATGTTTAAAATTGAGGGTTTTAGCTTAACGGACCGTGAGTAGAAAATAAAATTCCTGGAATTTTACCTAATTGATTGCTGATCATTATGGATTAAATACAACGCAAATCTGAAATAATTGAATTATTAAATAGTAGGCAGTGCCTATATTATTGTTGTAGACCCGTGCTAGGGGTCACAAAGATAACAACCACAAA
>OY744540.1:29456003-29466003 GCA_963556195.1 Sepiola atlantica | reverse complement strand
GTTCATACGAGTAATTGTGCACCTTCGCAAATGATGTTACCTAATGGTTTAACGTGTTGTATCTGTGTTAAGAGAGTTTACCATTACGTTTTTTGTGGGGTATTGTCTATCTTGCATTATGGTAATTCGATTGTTTCACGATGTTATGGGCAGCTGCCAGTGCCGATTCTTTTTACTCATTTCGAATAGCTTTTTCCGAAAAAGTGAACATGTGTTCTAATGCAATATTCTTTGTTTGGTCTCAGTTTTATTCAACACGCGAGTGTGTACGGGATCTTATGCTTGATGTAGTGAATATTTTATTAAATCATTAGCCAATCGCAATATTAGCGGACTTTTCTTACTCACAGCTATTTATATTTGTCAATGTACACACACATTGTTGTAAGTTCACCGGGTTAACGTATGAAGACAAATGTTGCAACAGGAAAACTCAATCCAAATACAAAATTAAGTGTGTTGTTATTTTTATTTCACGGTGTGTATTTTTGCATTTTTCATGTTTGGTAAATCTTTACGTACATTGCGTATCTATGTTTTAAGTTAAGCCAGTTAACCACTTTTAGTAATGGTTTCACTTTGGTAGAAGTAAATACCAACGAAGCATAAAGATATGCTTCTCCCGTCATGTCATTAAAATTCCAATTAAAAACCTGAGCAAATCATGCTAAGTCCACCATGTCACACTGAAACCTAATATTAATCAGTATTCTGTACATTTTTTCTTTTGGATTTTATTTCTGTAAGCCCTCATCTCCAACCCTATCGACTTATCTACGAGCAAATGTTCTGGTGTATGCTTTGAAATACATATCATTGTGAAGCTAAATTTAACAAACTATGGGAACTGTGGAGTTACCATTAATTGCTATTATCCCAAAGCGAACTTGTACTAAAACTCTATGAATTAATTAATATCTATATGTTTTAAATATTTAATTACAAAAAAATATGACTTCAAAAAAAATCTATAAATTGTTCAAGGTATTTAGAATGTTAATGATACTAACCTTTACTAAAACAAAATAATTTTCCAGTATAGGCAACAAAAAGGTTCAATATACAGTTTGAAACACACAAACTAATGCAATAACACTGTCTGCCAAACGCAATGTTGCGAATGAAGCATCAGTGGTTTTCATTTAGAGCATAGCTTAGGCTGTTTTGTTAATGATCCAGTAATGAACATAAAAACATATGAATCAATAAATTATGTAGCGCGTTAATTTAATGATAATGGCTTTTACTAATGCTCATGGTTTTTGGGGTTCACTTATTTCGGTTAATGAATAGCGCATCGTTTTTCAGCAGAAAACATTTGCAAACAGTGACTCCATCACAGGCTATAAAATACGCACTTCTAACGTTTGAGACCGACGCGGTGTTTAACCTTCAACGCACTATAATGATGTTATGGGTAATCTTAATATTCCCCCCCCCACACGGAAACAATATACGTACACCTCCGCTTATATATATATATATATATATATATATATATATATATATATATATATATATATATATATATATATATGAGAGAGAGGGAGAGGCAGAGAGGGGAGAGAGAAGAAAATACACATTGAACTGTGTGTAAAATATGATTTTGGGATGTAAATTTAAGTATCATTTTTTCATCACATTGAATTGCATATGAAATTGGCATGTCCCTGTTTAGGGGGCAGACTAAGAACACGGCCACGGGGTTTAGGTAAAGGAAAAATATTGGAGAAAAGTATACACAACGGAGGAAGAAGAGAAGTAATACGTTAGTACTGACTGCCAGTGTAGACTGGGGTTGAACTAAAAAAATAGATAGGATATGCTTCCCGTACCTATTTAGAATGAACGAATGTTAAATGTTCGTTATAGGTACAGCAATATAAAACTCTATTCCCAAGCTTTACCTTCTCAGTAGTATTTATATTGTTTTCTTTTTGAATTGATTTCGATTAGATCCGGAGACTTACGTTTCCTTTTTGGATTGCCGCCTTTCTGAGTTTGCTTGGAGTAATGGTATGCCAAAAGTAACGTAACTGATGTCCTTAACTTCTTCGTTTACCTGGAGAGAGCTGCCAGTGTCATTCGACAGTCCTTACTTAATTGGATTTAGGTGTATCGTATGAGAGAACTGAGGTCCTTGGATTATGTACATCATATTCGCAATTCTATTTTCTATCATATCAGTTTAATGGAAAGACGTATAACTTGTAAGCATCTTGAAATATACATTGTCCCCTGAGATGTACTACATTCGTGGTACAATATAGGATCGACCTTGTTTGGCCTGTTAAGGCAGTAATTTGTCAAAAACGGATCTTAGTTTTCGCGCAAACATCATCTCTGCTGGAGATAATTAGGATGGTGTGCTAACATTTGGCGTGATTCTGTAAACTTGTAAAAACTGCTGCAGGGCCGTTTCCGTGGAAATGCCGCGAACTATTTTCAGGGCTCTTTAGAGAGTGCTCACAAAGCGTTCCGCATAGCCGTTTGCCTAAGGGTAATACAGGGGGGGGGGGTCGTGATGTGTCTGACTTCAAATATATAACAGAACTCTTTGAAGTCGGACGTAAACTGCGTTCCGTCGTCACTGAGCGAACAGTCGATCAGCGAACAATTTATGCAGGAAGTTGACTGTTACTACTGTGGTGTTTTGTTTACATTGTAACACTTTGGGCTACTTGTTAAAACTATCGACTACAATTAAATAGAAAAAAATCCTCCAATATACCCGCAAAATCCACGTGTATCCTTACCAAGATCGGTCTGTCTTAGGCCACTCTTTGTTGTTTTTCCCCAGATGGCCAACGTTAATATCCCTCACGAGTGTATTTCGTAACTGTTTTAGAATGACAAGTCTCCTGTTGAGCATGAGTACATCGTTGCATAATGCAAAGCTGTCTACAAACTGTAGGCCCTTGTCAACCATTATGGCTTTTGTACTGATGACAAATTCATCATTAAAGGCTGATTTTAAAATATCATGTAGAGTCATCGGAAGCTCTCTGACTGCGTTGAACAATATAGCTTTTGTATCCCCTTCTCCTTTGAAAGAAAAGCGATCACGGCGTCTTCTCTCTGCCTTGCCACCAGTCAAGACAATTCATCTGCGTGATAGATTGAGTTATGGTAAAAACTATTTTGAAATTATAGTTCAATAAAATTGTTCCCCATCTCTGTAATCTATTCGCCGTATAGACAAGTTGGCTTCTTTATCGAACCGAAATAGTGATTAGAGGTTTATGCATACTCTGTAATGTTAACAATATACCATGTATATAGCGGTGGGTCTTTGTTATAGCCATAAATTATTCCTAACTCCGCCTTCTCAAATTGGGAGTAATGCTTCTCCGTCGGAAGCAGGGTTCTTTATGCATGCGCGATGGTGTTATGCGTTCTATCCGGGATTATATGAAGAATGCATACTCCTAATACATATGAACTAGCGTTGCTAGCCAATATCATGTATAAGTCTGGGGTGTAATGCATAAGGAATAAATCCCAAGTCAGAATGTTAATAGTTTTGCCGAATGCTACCTGTCATCCGGGCGTCAACTCCCGAACTTTATCTTTTTTCAATAGTTCATTCAGTGGAGCGCGTAGATTAGGTATCTATGTGATCTAAGCCTGGTAGTAATTTTCCAATCTCAGAAGGCTCTTTAATTCTGTGACGTTTTCTGGCGCCGGCATGTTCTTAATTGCGTTCTGGGTCCGGCCTTCTGCCGTCCTTGTCTATTACATGACCCAGATATTTCTTTTTTCTAAATAAAAAGCACATTTTTCCTATTGAACTCGAAACCGATAGCACATGATTCGCAAAACCACTTGGTTGACATTTTTCCGGTGTTGTTCTATGTTTCTACTTTTAATTAGAATGTCGTCATGGTATGAAATAGCAACATCAAGTTCGTCAAACATGGTATCCATTACTTGCTGAAACATTGCGGAATCAACTCTGACCCCGAAAACTATCAGCACTAAGTTCGGATATTTTAAGGTCGTCGCAGTGTTTATTTACTACTGATGCGAACGTTGAATAATCTTATTCGTCGTTTTTACAAGGTTTACATAAGTTTAGTGTCTGTTACATAACAAAGTCGTTGGGTTGATCAGCTCTGTTAGACGGAGTCAAATCGCTATTTTTTTTTAGGAAAAATTAAATCAACGAACTTAGTATGTTGAATGGTGCCTAATTTCCTAAGTAACATGTGAACCTTTTTAGAGTCTGCACAATTTTAACAATCAATATTATATGAGTCTTTATATCCTCTAAAATGTGAAGCAACGGCTTTCTCCTCATCAGGGAAATACGTGACGTTGTCGATCGCACTCCACATGGCATTCTGCGTAAAATCAATACCGTGTTCGTTACTTTGGGATTTAAGCTGTATTGTTCGCAGTAACATCTTAATCTTTTGGTCAGATTCTTTTTTTGCTCTATAATTTTTAAAAATTTGGTTTCTTCAGTTTTCTGTAGTCTCTCGTCTATCCTTTTATTATGCCTGAGTAGCTGTTGCATTTGAAACTTTACTAAGTTCACAATCGTCGCTGTACATTTTTCTATATGTTTAAGTGTGTTCTTTTCTGTTAAAAAGTAAATGTTTCCTTTCGCATACGGCTTGTTAAAAAGTTAATTTCTTAAGATTATGACACTAATCTTGCTATAAAAGAGTTTAACACCTTTGTTGTCTTCAAAAAAAAAATCGCATCTTTTAATGTTTTTATTTGTTTTGCGTGACCGTATAATTTGCTGTCGACACTTTGTCAGAGAAAAGTAAAAATACGGTTACAACTTTGTTTCATTTTAGCAGAAGTAACTTTCTCTTTTGGAGAGAGAAGAAAAATGATATATTCCCTTATTGTAGAAACAAGCAATTAAAACAAACATTATTGAGCGTTCTTCACTTAAGAGAATAATACTTTGGTTTTACGTTTTTTTCTTCCACCGGTGAGTCAGTTTTTTTTTTTACTTAGGACGTTGTCTGCTGAATTTATAGTCGATTTCTCAAAGTTATGTTTCTCTTTAAGGTTTTCCATTATTAATTTAGTCATCGTTGTGGCGCCCATTTTAAAACGATATCCCGAATGATTTACTGTAACCACGCTGTCAGTCTATTTTAGTAGGGTAAGTTTGAAATTTGAAATCCGACGTTGCCGGTCGTTGTGGGGTCTTTGTTGTAGGTTCTCAAGAAAACTCCTATTTTTCTTTGTTTTCCGTATAAATTCGAATATTTTGAAGCCAATTTTATTTTTGTGAGGTCTTTTTAAGGGTTTTCGAATTGATGCAGGGTCCCGTGTAGATTCGAATATTTGCCCGACAATTGTTTTTGTTGTTGTTGTTGTTGTGGTGGTGGTGGTGTTGGTGGCGTGTTTAGGCTCCGGAATGAGAACACGGACACGGTGTTTATGTAAAAGAAATATATTGGAGAAAAGTTTATACAACAGAGGGGGAAAAGTAATACGTCAGTACTGACTGCCAATTTAGACTGGGGTTGAACTAAAAAAAACTGAGAAGCCTATGCTTCCGGCACTTCTTTAGAATGGACGAGTCCCAAATGTTCGTTATACGTACGGCACCATTACAAAATCATAGTTTGAAACACACACTTACTATTTTTAATCTCTCATAGTTTTGATCATCTCCTTGAGCAGTGTTGGTAAAGCACTCGACTATGTCAATTTCAATCGTTACCTAACTTACTTCATGAATTTATTTTACTATATGGTATCATGCATGTCCTTCCTTTGTTATGTTCACTGCCACTTAATATAAAGATTGGTAGAAATTAACGCGTAGTCATGGCACCTTTCTTCACATATACTAGTCAATTGTAACTTAAACGTTACCTGAATTGGAAGCAGCACCGGCCATTGTATGGTGATGATGTCTTTTAAGCCCCATGTGTTTTTTATATTTATTTCAGGAAAAGATAATTGCAGCTGTTCAACTGAAAAACAGCTGAAGTTGGATTAAATAAATTATTATCTAACTATAGCCTTACATGTTTTAAAGAGTTGTTAATTTTATTATACACGTGTCTCTGTATTTGCATTAATCTTTATCTCGGATTCAGCGCGCAAAGTCCATTAGACACACACAGACGCCACACACACACACACACACATACATACACGCCACACACACACACACATATATATATATATATATATGTATATTATAGCATATCAAAGCTGAGCTAAACAGCGTGTACTTTCTGAAGGCTTATTTCCTATATATTTTAATCTCAGAGAAAATTGTTGTCATTCACTCTACTAGATGTATGTTCTTTGACTACCCGTTCTTATTTCATACATTATCCGGCTATATTCGCTTCCTACTATCCCTCTATCTCTTCTCTCTGGCGTATACCATATATACGATAAGGGTTCAATAAGTAATACCCCTGACCCATTTCCCATAGGAGCAGATTAATGAAACTTGGCACATTTATTAGTCTTTCTGTACATATGAACCATCCAGAGGTATGTAGTTATCCCATCGTCTAATGCAGTTCTGGACACTGTTTTATTAGAACACCTCAAGTTGGTCTTCCAACCACGCCGTAACTTCAGAAATCAAGACTGTATCATCTGAGAAGTCGCCAACTTAATAAACAGAAAATGAATATGCTATCTAAGGAAGAACGATACATTCCATAATGTTCTAGTTAAAAAATACATGTATATTATAAAACTTGAGTCATCGTTTTTCCTTAGCTAGTATTATGGTTAACAAGCATACTACACTGACCCCCTCATCCTGACTAAGGATAATATTATTATGAACGAACACTACTTCCCTCCACCCAATAATGAGAAAGTTGTTCTTGCGTAGACGATCTTATGAGTTCACAACCGATACTACACTACCACTCCCCCTTAAAAGATATTCTGACAAAATAAAGTCTTGTTTTTTTTTTAATTTAGGGAGGATTCCCTTTCTACACAGCCTCTAAAACGGTGGACGTAATTCCTGGGAGAACAGTCTAATTACAACAGAACATATATTACCCTAAACCGTCTATTAAATAATATTCTAATTTAATCAATTTCTTTTGTTTTTAAAATTTTAAAATGCCTAGTCACAAACAAAATATGTTTTGTGCTTCCGTGGCCTTTTGACATATAAAAGTGTAGTACTGTTCCCGAGCTCTCAACGATATTTGACACTTTACTAAAGCCAGAAGTAATAGATCTCCCTTGAAAATGAAATTCCACATAAGTTTTTAAACGTTATCATTTTTTAAATAAAATCTCTTCATCTTATTTTATTTATAACTATCATAATAGTACTATAGACAAAACGATTGCGTATGTAGAAGAAAATTTGACAATACAAAGTACAACAGTTATATTAAAGAATATTAATGTATTAAAAACTTAAAAATAAATAAATATGAAAATACATAAAACCGAGATTTTTTTGAACGAGTTGTAGATGACTACATATATTTTCATGTCATTAGAATTAAATAATCTTAACGTGTGTTGATGTTGATATAGTTAGGATAGATGAAAAAAACTTTCGCATTTATTCATTTATATATATATATATATATATATATATATATAATTAAATAATTAAACATCCCTGTGGCCTGACACTTATTAATTCGTGCTTCGACACTAACTGCGTCTTAGGAAGACACACTTAATATATTAGTGTCAGCTGATACTTATGTTTATTTAATTTTATAAAAGCTCTTTGTATTGAGCACTTTTGAAAAAATATTGGTTGAGTGTTCATTATATAAATATATTTGAATAATAACTATATGTATCTATGTAAACATATATATATGTATATTATATATATAATATATATATATATATATATATTATATATATAATATATAATATATATATATTATATATATATATATATATATATATATATATATATATATATATATATATATATATATGCGTGTCTGCTTATGCCCGTTATGTGTGCACAAAAATGAAGTAATCTATGAAATACATTTTTTGGACGCCATTTATAAAATATTTGAATTTAAATCGACACATGTATTAGTGTTACTATCAGGCAATAAATGCATGCATCTGATTCGTTATATATATATGTGTGTTTGTCTGCATATATATATATATATATGTGTGTGGGTGTTTGCCTGTGCGTATTTGTGGTGAGGTTGGTTTATATTTAATGTATATTCTCATCATTTTATTTTGATATATGGTATGTGTCGCTAGAAATTTTGGCTGGCCAAATCTTGGCTCGTACAATAAAAGAAAGTATTTTCCTTATCTCAGGATGGATTTTCTCCCGTCAGAGTCGGATAGATTTAGAGGTTTTCCTTGTTAGTCGGGATAATCGCCCGTCAAATGTTTCCGTTTCCGAGCATTGCGTTATGCATATTTATATATTTGGCCAGCGCGTGAAAGAGATTAGAAAGCTTCACTACAGGAATAGTGTCCGTGTAGGTAATCTTTGTTTTGCAAACGATTGGACGGAAGAGGTCGATACAAAAGAAAAGTAAGCATGAAGAGACGTGGCAAAGCAGAAGGAACGATTAGATCATATGTTTAGAATGTTTAGATAGTCCGCCTTGAACTTCTAAAGGGTTCGTCAGTCATTGTACATAAACGCGTAGCCATGTTAGTATTCATCTTTTATTTGATGAAAGATAAGTCAAAAGAAATAGACGAACACAGACGCGACGCAATGTAATTTCATTTATCCTCTCACTTATCTAACCGCGTTAATCGTTACACAATTGACTCCTATAAACGTGCATTCAGCATTGGCTTTCTATGTTCGTAACCACAATAGATTTTAATACAACCTCCAAACTCTACCAGCAATATATGTGAGCGTATATTTATGTTAAACATGCAAAGTCTACTAGTTACTCCTTTTTTTTAACTTAGTTCACTCCAGACAGGTTGCCACTGTAAACGAAAGAAGCTACTGAGAATTAAGGTAAAAGTTTAGCGGGTCGTCATGAATTTGGAGATGTGCATCTAGATGTTTGTTCACGTAAGTTTGAAATGTCTTCATGTCGGTGCAGTCGGGGAAACAGGGAGCAGGGGGGGGGGTGTTCAAATGGCTGGCAGCTCGAGGAAAGAAGCTATTGGGGCGGAAGGCGATCCTGCATGTTGGGGCCTCCACAGTGAATGGATTGCATTTAGCTAATCGTCTGTTTGGTCGAGCGTATTTATGTCGATGGGGCACCAAAACAGGAAGTAGATCGGAGCACATTCTATTGAAGTGCTGGTATAACAAGCACAATGATGCAACATTGCGGCGGGGAGCTATGTGATAGTGAGGAACCTATCATATTAGAGACTCTTTTTTTACCCTGGCTAAGAGGGACGGACTAGTGGATTGTGAACAAGTCCACATGTGACCACATTACTCCATGCATGGACGGATGGTGGCTTTGTACAAGGTGGGCAAAAATAAGGGTCCTATTTTTAAAAATTCATAACTTTTTTATTTATTGATTTTTTTTGTTGATTTTTTTTAGAATAAGTAAAGGACCCCTTCCGAAGCCAGCATGAGCCGTATTAGCCCTAAGGAACATACCCTCATTTAGAAAACATTATTTTTGCTTAAAAAACTCAAAACAGTGTAAAAAACAATACTTTAGTTTTTGTAAGTTTTAAGAAGTGTTTTTCGGCTAAAATTTGTTTTGTTTATTTCAAAAAATCTCGGAAGGGGCAGTCTACACACACATAAAGTTTGGTGAGTTTAACTTTTATTTTGTGGAAGTTATTCAAATTCAGGTTATTCAAATTTAAAGATAGGACCCTTATTTTGGCCCACCCTGTATATATAAATAGGATACTGTCAGATGTGAGAAGTTGTATAGCATGCTAGACGAAGCCAACTTTCTCTGCAGCAGCATTGGCAATGTATAGTATGTAGTGTTCCAATTCACGTCACCTGTAAATGTTCTAGTAATATTAATTAGAGCATCTGATATATTTAACTTTATTTTAGATGTAAATTCAGATAGTTACGATTGTCAGGCAT
>OY744540.1:29423503-29453503 GCA_963556195.1 Sepiola atlantica | reverse complement strand
ATCGTGCTCTAATACGTTGGGGAAAGTGCACTGAGAGAGTCATTGTGTTTTATGTCCCTTTTGTGTTCGCACAATCTTATTTTCGATTCACGTTGCGTTTCCCCTTACGTAAATTTAAGGCACTTGTTACATAGGACAGTATATATAAACCGGTATGGGATGTGGGTTTTTTTTCAGAAATGTCTTGCTGTGTTTAATGTTTGTTTTATGGTTTTTGATGTTGTTTGTACGGTTGGAATGCTGAGTTTGTTAAGTGTGCTGCCGATAGATTTGTTATTGGAATGGTTTCTTTTTCTAAAATTATGATACCACCTACATACCAAACACACAGAGTTCCCTTCTTCCCTCCTCTTTCATCAGCCCCTCAAATGCCATGCCACACTGAACCACGACAAAAAAACAGCCTCGTTTTCTCTTTCCCACCATAATGCAAATTTACTAAGACTATCACCTCTCCTCTTTTTTAACTGCTGCCTTAATTGTAACCACTCAAAGCTTTCCATATTAATTTGACTCGTTGCCACTACTGACTTCTCGCAGCCTGGACGCTCTTCCAGCGCTCTTAGTAGCCACAGCTACTACTTTTCCTTATCAACCCATCATGTCAACCCAATAGTTCGATGAACTTGCATGACATTTTTCTTAAAATCATCATCCTTAGGAAGTATTACAATAACGACGAAACGTTGATGAATATATACAGATATGTCTTCGTGTTCCTATTACATTTCCAACTACGTCGGATTACTCTCATCCTTCCTTTCTCATATATATATATATATATTACTTTACATCATTACATGCTAAGTTTTACTTTCATAGTACTTGAAAATAGGACAACTAGTTGAGATAACTATATTATCTTACTTCGATAATGGTGTAGCAAGTAGGTTCACATCCAACTAAATAGTTTAGGTTTCTGGATGTATATCATGATGTAAGTATGTTATCGATATCAATAAAATAACCTACAAAATACTAAAAACTATTTGTAATTAATGTATAGCTTCATAGCCGACTTTTTAAAACATTTTTGTAATTTTTCGTTTCTACTAGTAAACGATACTGCGATAGTGTTTCCAAAATGTCGATTCATTGGAGACATAAAATATATACACGCTGGATTATTACCGACCTACGTCGTAATTCTGGAGCACGCGTTACATAAATAATAACTGATACAAGTTGTGTATTTTTTTAATTTCACTTTTGATCTGAAAGAATACAAATGCACACATACTTAATATATATTATGCACTTCGTTGTGTCTATTAACACCGTGTCTTTGTGCCTCTAAATGCCGATGATGTTTGTATTTCTTTTGTATTTTGTTTATTATTAAGTATTTCGGAGTGATAGTATATACATTTTTGCATATTTATATCTATAGATCAATGTATTAAAATATTTTTAAAAACTTAAAATATATATTTATTAAATAATTATTGTATGTATTAATACATGCGTATGACGAGAATACCGACCTGGTGTATCGTTAATATTATCCTTCACGAATAAGATATACTTAACACAGACATGCAACTGACCGAGAGAAAGAAAACACGTTTAATAACCAGAAAAAAATCGGTTGATTGTCCGAAACAAAATAATTGTTGAGTGATTAAAACACACTGGTAAAATTAATTCCATAAACAAATGTTAGCTTCAAACAGATGTATCCTTGTCGCTTAGGCTACATTTACAAATAATGCGTAATCGAAGTGTTGGCGTTTACAGTAGAACGAATGGTCGTCCCAACTTATTATATGAATCAAACCAAGGTCAAGGTCGATAGCCAACTGACAGTCGTGTCCGAGAAAACAACTCCGCCAATGTCTGTGCGACCTGCTTGCTCACTACACTCCCTCGTTCACCGAAACCGACAATAAAATACAACCCGTATATTTGTTTCAATATCTTATTTTATGTATTTTTTCGTATTGTTGTATATATAGGGACATATATTCCTTAGTGGTTTTGCACTTGTATTAGATAATGCATAGGTTCTCCGTTTTTATCATGTAACATATACGGGCACACAGCTTCATACAAACATATGTATTCCGGTATGACCGCAATATCATTAACCACTTATTCAAATCAGTTGTTTGTCAAAATAACAGTTTTAGAAGCATCGCGCGTTCTGCAATAGTACATACGCACACCAATGTTTTACATAGACGAGTTCATCTAGAAAATAAGGTTTACAAAGAAAATAATACCCGTAATCTAAAAGGCATGTCCCTTGCTGAAATATATTTTCAAGCGTTAACCCATTTGCACATACTTATCTGCCTCTGAATTTACCAGACAATAACATAACAACCACATTCAATAGCAGAGGCTTACCGACATCAGCTAAGCCACAGGCAATGGAAAGTGCATCATTTCATAGTAATTCCTATAGTTGTAAATTGTAAATAAATTATTATTTGATATTTACATTGTGTGTCTTATTATGTGTGTCTAACCGCAAAAAAACACTTAATAACACTAGTAAAGATGTTTATATAAATAGTTTTACTTTCCTAATATTGTATTGCTTAGTCTGTCTATGTTTACGAAAATCTATAGGTGTGTAATTGTATTTATGGGCGTGTACACATGTATACGTAGTCTTCAATTATTTGTATATATATATACATAGATCCTAATAAGCATGGATACATACACCCATGAATTAAAACGTCATGGGTTTATGTATGTGCACGCATATATTGCTTTAGGCAACCATTGTGCAATTTTAACTTAACTGGTAAAAGCTTAAACACTTATCATATGATAATGTTACTAGACTCTGGTTTAGTTGTCAATGTGTATGTGGGTATATCTATATGTGTATATATTCGATTGTATATATATATATATTTATATATATATACAATATGTACATGCATGTGTATTTTTATATATATGCATACATGTTGATGTTATTGCATGTGTACATGTGTATATTAATGCATGTGTATATGTATTACATCGATACATGAGGTATATTTTTATCGGTTTATGTTGATGTATATGATATACATTTTGAATTATATATACATCTTGATAAATGCGCGAATGAAAAATATGTATGTGTATATTGTTGTAAGGCTACTTATATATTTCTTTACATTCGACATGATATACTAAAATTATATGACTTACAAGACGACTATATATGTGTGTAGATGAATACAAGTAAAACCCGACCGTCGAAATCTATGTTGATATCAAATGTCAATAATATGCATCATCACCGCTCACATTGATCAGTTGTTTGTAAAGTGATATCATTTCACGCAACGACGACATGAGTCGCTCAGAGGTAAAACAGTAAACGAGACGCTTAGCGATTAAACGACTCGTGAGACGTTGAATCGTTAAACTGTCAGTTGTGTTTTTATTTCATTGTACCGTTCATTGGATTTAAATGCAATTCATATAATTAGGTCTTACATTAGTGAGAGGGCTGATACGCGAAAAAAGCCGTCGAAGCGAGGGCCTTGAAACGATGCATGTTCTCCACTGATAGCCTGACATCATCTGGAGGCTGAAATGGAATATTCCACGAGTAAAAACAGCAGAGGGAAATTAATATATATATATATATATATATATATATATATACATATATATAGGGTGACCCCCCCCCAAAAAAAAAACGGGCCCTAAATCTAATAAGGCCCCGTTTCTTAGTGTTTTGTCCGATTGAAATTAATTTTGTGGCATAACTAGTTTATTATATTCACAACATCATATCAAAATACTAGGGTCTTTTGCCTTTTTTTCTCCGTTCTACAGTATGTGTTCTATGGTGACTCCTTTTAGCTCCGTGCATTTCTTGAAGCGCAGAACGAAGTTGTCCATGCCATTTTTACAGACTGAATTGGGAATGGCTCTCATCTCCTCTCTGATGGATTCCTTGAGTTCCGTGATGGTTCTGGGTTTCCCTGCGTACATTTTGTCCTTAAGATAGCCCCAAAAGAAATTATCAGAGGGCTTAAGTCCGGTCTATGGAGTGGCCACTTAAAATTAGTCTTGAGACTGATCACTCGGCCTCCGAAGTTCTCTTTCAGCTAATCTCGGGACAGGTTTGAGAACTTGCTCCGTCTTGCTGGAACCAGAACTTGCTCATGAGCGACGAGTAGAGGGTCTGGAGATCACTCTTGGAGGTTTTGAGGACCTCCACATACCGAAGATTGGTCCAATGATGCCTCTGACCGAGATTGCGACCCACACCGTGCAATTAGGAGAGTGTAGGTGCTTGTTGGCTACTTCATTGGGTCTGGAGCACCCCCAGAAGACATTTGTCTTGGAGTTCGCCTTTCCGTCACGATGGAAGTGAGCTTCATCTGAAGTCCAACGAAGGTTAAGGAAACCTGGTGTCTCCTCGATCTTCTCGAGCATCTTGACTGTCATAGCGCTCCTCTGCTTCTTGTTAGAAGCTGTAAGCGTCTCTATTATGTATGGGTAAGCCCTGATATCGTTCACCAGCACTCTCCTGCAAGTCTCACGGGAGACACCGAGGGACTGACTTCGCTTACAGAAAGAGCGTTTCGGACTATCCTGGAGAGACTGTCTCACACTTCCGACCAGCTCGGCTGTCCGCTTCTTGGGACGTGCCGAGTGGCTTGGACGGTTCACACTAGCAGCGTTGATGTTCTCCATGGTCCCATACTTCTTGAAATGGTCCACCCAGTTCTGAATTCTGATTTTGGATGGAGCCTTTTCACATTCGAACTGATGCATGAAACTGTCCTGCGGTTTTCTTAAACGAGCCTGTCTTGTAGTAAAATTTAACAAAGTGTATTCTTTGTCCCAGCTCCCACTGAGGTCTTGGTGCACTCACGGTTGTTTATTCTGCCATGTCCTGTGAAATAATGGCAATCGGTGAATAAATAAAGGAGGTATCACATAAAGTGTACACGGGGCCCGTTTTTTTAGTCACCCTGTTTCAAAAGTCTTGGGAACATTACAAATGCGTATATCTCATGAACTATTCCAGGTAGAAAAATGAAACTGGTGCCATTTTAAAGCTTGCTTAATCAAGTTTTTGGTCATACTAATGATTTTCGTGTTATCTTTCCAGGTGCAGTAATGGCGTTCTCTAAACAAGACAAGGCATTTTGCGTCCTCCAACTTGCAAAGACTGAATCGTGGACATGTGTTCAGCGTGCATTTCGCAGGAAATTTAAAAAAGAAGCCCCTGAAAGGAAATCCATTGTCAGATGGCATGCTAAATTTGTGAAAGATGGGTGTTTGTGCCCAAGTAAGTGAACAGGTCGCCCTTAAACTTCAGAAGATGCAGTTGAGCAAGTTCGGACAGCCTTTCAGCGGAACCCCCGTAAATCAGTGAGAAGAGCCAGCAGGGAACTTCAGCTTGCTCCAGCAACTGTCTGGCGTGTCTTAAGGAAACGACTGCAAATGGTACCTTACAAGCTCAAGTTGGTCCAAAAGTTGAAGGACACTGATAAGCCACTTCGCCGTGACTTTTGCATTGCAATCCAAGAGAAGTTGGAAGATAACGGCTTTGATGACCGGCTTGTTTTTAGCGATGAGGCGACCTTCCATCTGAATGGCAAAGTTAACAAGCATAACACTCGCATATGGGGTACTGAGAATCCTCATGAACTTCTTGAGCACGAGCGAGATTCACCAAAAGTGAACGTGTTTTGTGCAATTTCCAAGAAAGGTGTCTATGGACCGTTCTTCTTTGAAGAGGCAACTATCACTGGTGAATCCTATCTCAACATGCTAGAAGACTGGTTAATGGCTCAGTTGGAACAAGCAGAATCTGATGACTTCATTTTTCAACAAGATGGTGCACCACCACACTGTAGTCTTAGAGTAAGGCAGTTTCTTCACACAAGGCTGCCTGGTAGATGGATTGGGAGATCTGGGCGAGGTGATGACGTTCTCATGCCCTGGCCTCCTAGATCTTACCCCGTGTGACTTTTTCCTTTGGGGCTTTGTCAAGCAACAAGTCTATGTGCCGCCCCTTCCAAGAGATATTGACGAACTAAAGGCTCGAGTAACGGCAGTTGTGGGAACCATTGACGTCAAGATGCTGGAACGCGTTTGGCAGGAAATTGACTATCGACTAGATGTCTGCCGTGTGACGAATGGTGCTCATATTGAGCAACTTTGAAGATTCCCCACAAAACTTGAAACTTTAACCTTTCCAACGGTACCAATTTCATTTTTCAACTCCTAATAGTTTTTGAGTTATTAAAAATCGTTATGTTCCCAAGACTTTTGGAACACCGGGTATATATAACTATATAACTATATATATGTACATACATGTATATATATATATATATATATATATATATATATATATATATATATATATATATATATATTAATGATAATAGAATTAACGATAAGTGAAGTATTGTAAAGTGATCTATCGCGAGAGACTAAACCTCCATAAGATTGAATTTAAATTACATATATATATATATATATATATATATATATATATATATATATATATATATATGTATACAAGGCGCACAAGGTAAGTTGTTGTTTTCCACACAACAATATCCTTTGTTGTCCGATCGTTTCATAGCGAGTTTCTGCTACTGTTCCAGTAACTAGTGTAATTCTAATAAACGTTAGTAAAACCTGAAGGGCATTTTCATTCATCGGTAGCCGTTTGTTGCAGCCTGATTAAAAAAAGCCGTAAAAACTAAACCCGATTTATCTCTGTATGTTATACATATAATATTTGTAATATTTCTCAAACGAGAACAATGTAATGTGATCCCCGCTACTTGAAACGCCTTTACAGATAAATTCGACATTTCCATTAACGTCTTCACACGTTCCGCTATCTCTCAGCAAGATTAGACTTGTCTGAAAATGTTTAAAGGAAAGTATTTGGATAAACCAAAATATTTATACAGAATAAATATCGTTACTTATAATATATTTGTGCCTTCACACAAGTATAGCATGGTTAAGTCGTAGCTTTTCATAGAGATACAGATACCAATAACACTTTTACTACATATGTTATGGCTCTATTTATTACAGTAAATATTACAGTAAATATGTTCCAGAAAATCACCCAGTGGATGCAAACCTCACAGATAGATAGATAGATAGATAGACAGATGTGGGTGTGTGGGTATAATTATACAATTCCATACACATTGGTTAGCGTCTACACTAATCAATGTGTGTTTCCACGCATACTCGCATTCTCAATACTGTGTCTAAAAGCAAAATAGATGTTGAAATCCGTACAGAAACCAAAGGTAAATAAAAACATGTACATATTAAGAGTGAGCGCCATCAGCAAATTCGGTCAACCAGTCTATTCTATATCCTCCTCGTTATAATGTCGTGTAGTTTCCCTATAACTAATTTAATAATGAAATGAAAATAAAACTTTATTTAGAGTTAAATCACTAATATATATTAAACAATTTAAAGGCCACCCCTATATAACTATGTTAAATTTTAGTAAAATATTTATATTATAAAATTATTAAACCTTATCTTTCATATGCCAAGCGACCAAAAGGTGCTACTTCCACTAAACCTGATTATTATTATACGGGTGTGTACAGTATTTCTACTTTTCTTCACATTTGTAATTATATAAGTAAAATACATACATAACATACGAACTGTGTTTGTAACTATCAATTTGATTTAAAACCCTGATTACCCACAACGTATTTTCTAACTTACTTACTAGTTCACTTAAAATGTATTCCACTTAAAAAACCGTTGAGATCATACCGACAAACTTAACTGTATGATTTTTTTTTTTTAATTCTTAATTTCTAGTTTAATTAAAAACTTAACATCTATATATAATAGTACATTTATATTCTAATGCATTACAATTATTTATTAGACCAAGTTCATACTTATGAAGGGGGTTACTCCATTTTTATGATATATTTTAATGTAAAATATTGTTGATTCACTAGGTGATTACCATACTTTTTCTAGGCGTACTGTTTAAAGTGCCTACACTTTACTCATACCTCATGTATCTGGTTCCACGAACCATTTTCATAAGGGAACATAACAATAGCAAACTTCTCAATAAGACAAATAAAACAGATACGGCTTGTGAAGTGTAAGTGTTGGAGCCTGTTTTAGAATGCTCTATTTTAGTACTGATATTATATCAGTTTATGTTAGAAATAGTATTTCATAAATAAATGAGGTGCCTGTTGTACTATCTGGATGATGAAATGATATTTTGTGATTCATGTGTCTAGCCTTGAAATCAGTACTTGTACCCCCGATGTAAATTTTTTTTTAGTTGGAATTACATTTCCTGGGAACATAGTTCCCAGATATACTATACTAAAACGTAATCACTTGTTTTGCAACGGGCACTCGCTCTTCTGTCTACAGCTACGTTCATTATTGTTGTTATTATCTTTTGTGCCAATTCTATTTATTTAATTATTTTTCAATATCTGTCTATTAGAACTCGTAATTATTTTCTCAGTTATTGGTACAGTTATAACAATATTTAATAGTGTTTTTGAATTAAATGTAACGGGGTCTTGTTAGGGAATGTCGATTTAAAAATCAAGAAACATATGTCCAATTTAGTATTTGACTAGCAGGGCGAATAGAGGGTATACCATATAATATCCCGGTTTCTATTTGTCCTACTAGCGTTCTTTTTATTTATATTGTAGCTATAAATGTCCGTGTTAACATATGTTGTATTTTGTAAAGCATTGGTGTAGGTATGACTATGTTTATTAAATGTGTTCTTCATTAAAGAAATTATTGCTAATTCTATGACTAATTGATGTTGGGATATGCTAATAACGCAATGTGGATGGTTTTACTAAAGATTAACATATTTGGACGTAATTCTCTTTCATATATGGTTTATAAATAGCTTGATTTAGGTTACATGTTACATTGAAAGTTTGTTATTTAAAATCCCGCTTTTATTTTAACTTTAAGCCCTATGTCAGTAACAATTTCGTAAATACACTTTTTAAGCCTTATACGTAAGCCGTCATCACCATTGGATCCTATGTCATTAACGCGTATCACCCCCGGTTCCATAGGATAAACGTCCCACCAAATCAGGCATTTAATCTGAATCCATTGCTACACTAAAATAATCCGTAGAATCCTTTTTCATCTATTGTTCATTATTGCATATTTATACACCCTCATATCGATTTTTTCGTTGGTAATATCCGTATGTAAGTTCTACTTTCTATTGAGAACGTTTGAAAAAATATTAGTTTTGTGTTTAATATGTAAATATATTTGTAATTTAATTAATATAAATGTGTGAGTGTGTATGTGTTTTGTATTAAATGATTATGTGAAGAATATATAAATATTTATATACATTCATTTCTGTTTTATTGTTGACGTATAGGAATACATGTTTTTTTTTAAATAACAGATGTTTACAAATGCTTCTTTCGACCCCTGTCAGCTTAATGAGAAGTGTGTGTGCGGCGGGTTGTAGTCACACGAGAAAAGAGTATAGCCGATGCTATGTTTATATGTGAGTAATATGTGTCAATCCACACATCTATGATATCCCTTGAAGCGTTACACATAAAGTCAGTAACGTTGGTGGTGTATTGGATATTTTCCAAAACGTAAGTGGATAGAGAACAATAAATTTGTTAAATGTGTTTATGTTTGGTGTGGGGGAGGAGAGACTAGAGAGAATTAAACAAGAATTATATTTTTATGTAACGGATTTTTAAACAGCATTGATTTATAGGGGTGGGTTGGGCTAACGTAAAGGTGGATGTGTTTTCCTCATGTCAGATCAAGTATATATATATATATATAAATATATATATATATATATATATATGTAGAGAGACAGATATATATGTATATACATATACACATATATGTAGATATATATATATATATATTTAGATATATATAGATATATGTAGATATATATATATATATGTAGATATATATATATGATAAACATGTGTTATTGTTTATTGCCTATGTACGTATACGTTTCGTCCTTAATAATCGGGACTCATCAGCATAGTGATATTACTATTTGTAGATTAATTGGGAAGAACCCCCCCCCCCAATTCTCATTGAAAACTGAAAGTAGAAACACGAGCGTAATATTTATTATGTATCTTGTATCACAGGTGTTCATAAAATACTTGTTCTGACGGTTTCAAATCAGCAAGTGATAAATAAGTGATCTATACATGATCGCGTCTCATTCAATCCTTGTCAGCTAGAACTTACGACGATAGCCGAGGAAAGTCAACGAGAGGCGATCAGGTGTTGATAACTTGTTGATCAGTTTTTGATTCGAACCGACGGTTTGTATGATACGTATATCTACACTTTATTTTGTTCTTTTTGAAGATTAATTTACGAAGACTAACGGCGTATAAAATATATTATGTCAATTCATGTAATCTTATAATAACGATAACTGGACGATATGGTGCGTCTAATTGCCTAGTACTCTAAACATCCTATCCAACTTCTGTGTTTTTCCATTCTTCAATATCAACTCATTGCAATTCTGTTTGTGAATAATTACAATTTTGGATCTTTTTTTAATCTGGAAATAACTTTCAGTTTTTATAAGAGAATAATTGAATATTAAAACAGCAGGGCTTACATATTGTAGTTTTAGCCGGCATCTTCTGTTTCGACAGCGACAGTAAGTGTTTAATGATGGTTACTTTACCATAGGGTGAGTGCAACTCTTCATCTCACAAACAGTACAGTTCAGTATAAGACTCGTACCTGGGGTCCTTAAAAGTTCATCACAAACACAAAGGAAAGAGTATCACTCTCGATATTGTAGAAAAGATCATTTCTATTCAAACCATTCGTATCGCTCTACGTGATAGCTTGCGGCGTGGATAAGACAAGAAGAAAGTTGCGAAGACGTGCCCCACAATAATTGCATTTTGCTTAACTGGTCTTACACCAATATTTTCAGTCTGTTAGCGTTGCCTTTCAAAACTGAACTCCGATCTTTTGCAATCGATCCTATCTCATTTCGCGTCATTTCCTCTAGCTCTTTTTTCCCCACAGAACATGTAATTGTAGTACCGCTTGCAAAATTCACATGTTGCCTTACTTGACAACACCTTTCTGCGAACTTAAATCTTCAAATGGGTACTAGATGTAGTACACGCAATATTATTGATTATACAAGTAATTGTTGTTGAATTTAAGCTAATGGACGAGAAATCTGCTATCTTTGGTAAAACAAGTCAACACAATCGCACCATGAACTCTGCGACATGTTTGTCAAAAATAGTAAAACATATTCCACTGTCGGTCGCTCATCTTTACAGTTAGCTTAAAATGGCTGTGCTAGAGACAAAAATACGGGTTAATTAATTCATGGAAATGTACTATTAAAAATACAAATCTACTTTCGCCGCTTCCAATGTATTGTATGTCTCGGACGCAAAGATAGGATTTTACTGCGTCTTTTTAGAGTGTTATGCGTTGCCTCATGTTATGCTCAGGGCGCGTAGCTATTAGCCTCTATTTTGTGTGTGTTTCTATTAACAATGTACTTCTTCAGTCCGTGACCAGCTTTATAAAAATATGCATTTCTATTTGGAAATTTACCGATGTAATTTTTTTCGGAATATATTCATCATCATGATCTTTTAAATTTAAAAAAAAAAGAATTTTATATAACTGTTTTGTATATTTTAAAATAATTATAATATTCTATTGACAAAAAGCTATCTGAAGAATTAGTAAAATTAAAGCGTATTTTCAACCATTTCTATAAGACATTAAGCGCTTCCCCATAAATTAGTTCGAACTGAAACGACAGCCACCGTCATATGGTGTAAACGAACAGTGTATCGATTCGCTATTTTGATTTGATTAAAACAATTACATGGATTTGTAATAACGAAGATAAAGTTTGGGCAGAGTAAGAGATATGGCTAATAAGACTTCAAACGTTAACGATCAACGTTACAAGCTATTTTAAGCGTGTTCGTTCTCATATAGAACCAGACGGAATGACTGTTTAATGTGAAAGCTCTGGGGAGATTAACATCTCGCGTCACAACTTTATCATTTCTTTGCCGACGTCAGTAAAGAGAATTACCGCAATCGCTCACTTACAAACGTTAGTATGTCGGCACGGAAACACATATACTGACAGAGACGTATAATGGAGACGTGTATATATATATATATATATATATATATATATATATATATATATATATATATATATATATATTAATAATGGAGATTATGTATCTGTCTGTCTGCCCGTCTGTCTGAAGCCGAAACTCCATCAGAGTAATATCACTATTTACTTAGTCTGCCAGCTTATATATATATAGTACTACACAAACCGACGTAAACATACATAAAGTAGAAAGCAATTTCAAGACGAGACTGCCATTAGAACAGAAAACGTGTCAAGAATCTTACTTAAACTATTTATTTATCTCAAAATTACAATTGTAATTTAAAAGATGTGGCACAAGGCCAAAAATGGGGGTGGGCGGTGGGGTCGTCCACGTGGTCTATTCCCTATGCTAGTATCTGTCACCACAATACCGCATTCACTCTATGGGCTTAATCTATTTAAAATTCCCCAAATGATCATTTACAATGCGTTTTATGGTATTTACAAAAGTGTTTTTTTTTTCGATAACATGTAGATTACAATATAATACAATGAATGATAGGAGGGAGGAAGCCTAAAAACACCCAAAATAAAGAAAAATAACAATAATTAAAAATAAAAGAACTAAATAAAATGCTAAAAATTGGAGTGGGTTTGTAGAGAACCCCCTTACCTGTCTAATTGTGAACTGCTCTCTGTTTTCCAGTGTAAACTGAAAACAAGAAAGACAATTCCTAAGTGGGATTGGGGATTTACCTAATGGATAAAAGAAAAGGGGGGTAATTGTGAGGACAGTTGGCATCTTTCAGGATAAGTACCAATTGGGTCGGGCCAGGGATAAAAATACATCTTGGGAACGGGCATCCTGAAAGATTACTAAAACCAAAAAATAAATATAGGGACAGGACTCATACCTCCAGCTAAGGGACTTTGAAGTCAAGCTTCTTGTCAAGCTTCTTGTCTTTTTAAAACACTTTTTTGACTTAAAGACGGCGCGCGCCATGCCTAGACAGTGAACACGAACTCAAATCTAGTTCGACCAAATACACATAAGCTAGCGGTGTGTATCCACCTTCTTCTAAACAGCGAGGCATGCAATCTCCTCCTATCAGACTTAATTTTGATTTTAAGCTGCTGTTTAAAATGCAAAATCAAATTGTGATCAGAAAGCGACGCACACCCGTGACCTATCTCTAAGCGTGAAACCCACCCTACTAGTCTAGCTACGACTAGGATCGTGATGAACATCATTCGTTTCTCCCTGGTTCACAAAGGTCCACATTGTAGATTACAGATGCTACATCCAGGCGAACCAGCTTATCGGGTACGATGCGAGCCGTCACCTCGTTGACATATTTCCAAAACTCACAAAGCTTGCTGCAAGTGAAGAAGGCGTGCTCAGACGATTCTTCTTCGTCGTCCTCGCAGCGTATACAATATGGACTAAGCACTACTTTGGCTTTGGGAAGCCTGCCATTGAGGGGTAGAGCATTCCTAACCAATCGCCAGGTCAGAGAGAACTCAGAATTATTGAGATACCCCCGGCCTCGCGCCCAACACCACTGAGAGCGGATCTCCTCCTCCGACCACCCAGCCGCTCACCCAGCGGATCAGAAGCGGCCCCCTTCACTAACTCCCTATAAAGTGTCTTTCTAGGTCGTGCAAGGTCACTGGACCCCGGCAGCAATCTGAGCGCAGCTCGGCATTCGGCGAAGAAACGCGTCTGTCCTCTTGGTCTACGTCCGCCATTCGACCAAGTGGTCGGGGATGAGGTTGGGAAAAGCCTTCTCAACCGCAGGGACCCACGCAGTTTCTTCCATCAGAGTACAACTCAGGAATGACAATCTCTCGGCATGTCGATGACTTGCCAAGTAAGGCATTCCCAAGCCCCCCTTACACAGACGTTGAGTGCAGCCCTTCCTAGGGACAAGCGGCTTTCTGTCTTGCCACAAAAGTGAAAAGAGCAGACGCGTAAAAGCCACCAAGCGGTCGTCAGGAAGGGGTAGTACAGTCAAGCGGTAGAGGATGAACGGAAAGACGTAAGTGGCGAACGCCTCAGCTCTACCCCTAAGGGAAAGCCCCCTTCGAAGCCAAATCCTAACAGACGCTTCGACCTTAGACTGTACTTCCGACCAGTCCTTATCAAGCTGGAGACCCGGACCGAACCACACGCCGAGGATCCGGACCGGGACATTTGTCCAGTTGAAACGGCCCGGCAACGCAGGCGCGTTGCTCCAGGCAGCCAACTTCAGGCCATTGAATTTGCTGAAATTGACTACGGCCCCTGTCACATCTTCGTACTGTTTGAGTGCCTTAATCACATAGCATATGTCTCGTAAGGTCGACACACACACAGTAACATCATCGGCAAACGCGGAAACCCTGGCTGGCGCACAACCAGGCAGAGCAATTCCGCGAAGGGCTGGTCTCGTCGCCCCGTCCCTGAGTTTGCGGAGAAAAGGCTCCAACGCAATGACGTAGAGCAAAGGCGACAGCGGGCAACACTGACGCACCGACCGCGAGACAACGAACGACTCCGATCGCATCCCGTTTACTTGCACCACTACCGTCGGCTCGTGATACAAAACGGAGATTCATTTGCAGAAGTCCGGTGTGGAACCGGCGGCTTCTAGAACAGACCCCAGAAATCGATGGTCAACCCTATCAAACGCTTTGGACTGATCTAAATTTATCAGCGCGGCTTCAGTGTCGTCTTCTAACTCCTCTATGATCGTGCGCATCAAGTGCACATTGTTTTGAATCGATCTCCCCTTCACAGCGTATGTCTGCTCAGGTTGGATCAAATCAGCGATAACAATCTGCAAACGATTCGCAACAACTTTGGCCAAAATATTTAAGTCCGTGTTAAGCAGACTTATGGGCCTGTAATCACTTAGCCCCCCACCATGCCCATCCTTCTTCTTCAGTAATGTAATCACGCCCCTGGTTATTTGACCGGGGATGGAAGCCTGTTCAAACCAGTGGTTGAATACATTCGTCAGGAGAGGGACTAATATGTACGACATCCTCAAATAGAATTCATAAGGAAGACCATCGATTCCCGGTGATTTGTTGTAGGCAGCCTGCTTCAGCGCGGCAAGGACCTCACGCTCTGTAACCGGATATCACAACTAGCCGCTCGAGCCGCCTCCAGGCGTGACGAGCCGGCCAAATGTCTGTCAAACTCCTCGACCCGAAGTCTGGACAGCTGCGTAAAACGTTCGGAAAAATGCGACCGAAACCTCTCACAAATCTCACGCGTCGATACCAGGGATCGGCCTTCCAGGTCTTTTACTTCCCCAATGTATTTCTCCTATCTACGACGGACTACAGCGCTACGTTCTCGAACGTCATCATTCACGGTTTCGTTGAACACTTTATCTTACCTAGCCCTAATGATTTGACCTTCATACCGCTCGTTAGCCGCGCGTTTCAGGTCCCCTTTAACTAGTTCTATGGTTAGGGAGTACCCCCCAGTCACCGCCCGGGTTAGCTTATCTTCTAAATACTTTTCTTTTCTGGCCTTATCTAATGCGAGGCGCTGGCCATATCGGACATAAAAGTCTCTAACCTTAGTGTTAACCTACCACCTACTCCCTGTAACCGCCCCCACTAAGCCCCGCTGTAGAAAATTTTCTAGCTTTTCCTGGAAGTCACGCACCTCCAGTAAAGAGGTATCTAACTTCCAGTACTCGGCTAGGCTAGGCCTATTTGCTTTCTTCAGACGGGCCATGACTATTTTGTGGTCCGAATGACCTAACCATTTGAACGTGAGACAAGATAAAAAATCTACGTCGCCTCTTTTAACTAGCATCCTATCCAAGTAGGTACTTGCAAAGGATGTGCCACTAGAGTTTCACGTCCACATCTCCCGCCCCGGATGATCGAGACGAAATCTGTCGACAAGATCGCACGAGGCCATCAGGTCAGACAGACTGCTCTCACACCGCACCAACCCACAAGTCCCACCCACCATGCCTATTTTGGGATCAAGGATGGCATTCCAATCACCCATTAGTACTAATCGCTCCGAACCACCAAGGAACACCTTCAACCGCCGAAAAAAGGAAACCCTCTTCCGAATGATGTTGAGCGCATAAACCGCGACGACTCGGAATGTACTATTGCTAACGGCAACATTGGCCACGACCAACCTGCCTTCTGCATCTGCGTGTACAACGCTTACATTTGCGAAAAGGTTACGACGCACTAGCAAGGAGACCCCTCTACTACAAGAATTGCCGGATGCTGAGAATACATCGTAATGTCCAGTCAGCACACTGCAATCCCCGTACGAAACGTAGTGAGTCTCCTGTAGCGCAGCCACATCTATGTTAAGGGCCATAATATCCCTCAGAATGCGAGCAGCATGGCTTTGGGATCTCATGCCCCTGGTATTCAGGCTAACTAGAAACAAGTTCGTGTTCATTGTTCTATTCAGTGTCGATCAACGGCTTGAAGTCATCAGTAAGCAGTTCGGGCGTAATTCGTCCGTCTCGGGCAATACCTCCGACATCCACAGGAATGGTTAATTTTAGGGCCTTATAAAACGAAGGGTGGGCGTAAATAGGGACCCTCCCAGTGCACATAGTTCTCAGCTCTTTGAGGGAATCGTCCTTCTCCTCCACCAGCCTCAGACCCGGGATTGCCCCTTCCGCTTCTTCAATCATGTGCCACAATGCCTTTGTCCGACCCACTCTGCTATCACGGACAAAGGTAGTTACGAAGGGGACGTCGGGAAAGTTACGTGGCTTGTCTATATCAATACCCCAGGCCAGAGTAAGAAGCTCCAGCGGTCGGATGGATTTTACTAGCCGTGCTGATAAGTTCACTGCTGATGTGTGAGGCTCTACCCCACAAATCCGGTCACCAGGAAGAAAAGGGAGTCTTCGAGTTCTCTCAGTTCTCTACAAAGGAGAAGGAGAGGGTGAAGCAGATCTGGCGTCGACGAAGACTTCCTGCTTTGGCTCGTGCTCTGCTTTGTTGACTGGGGGAGGGGAATCAAAAAGGGTGGGGGTGTTCTGTTCAGTTGAAGGAGGTGGGGATTGGGGCGTTGGGGACTGAACAGCAGAGATAGTCATCTCTGTTTCTACAAGGGTAGGGGGTTAGGCCCAGTCTGTTTGACTTTTCTCAGTTTTCTGGGTTGTTTTTCTTCTACTTTGTCGGTCGCCATCAAAGTGTTGTTCGCCTCCCCTTCGGAGTCAGACGAAGTAGTGGTGACCGGAATCTTCCGTTTAAGGTTTTCTCCCGCTTCGGAAAAAGTAGACGGCACGGCTGGGGCAGGCTGAATATTCTGGGTGGGTAGCTTGTTACCTGACGACTTAGTGGGAGGCTGCACTCTTCGGTCATCCGGGGGACGCATCGATTTATCGAAGAGACAAAACTGGTTTTTGTAGTGTTTTTGCTAACTACAGTGTTCCACCCCTCCTCTGTCGGTGCAGCTACTGGAGTCTGCGTTGATGGAGCTGCTGGTGCCACTTTGGTTATCCCGGCCTGAGCAGCCGGCGGCTAGTTGGGCAGTCTTTAGCCATATGCCCCGACTGCTGACAGTGCCAACAGATGGGTCGTCTACCTTCGACAATGATAGACATTGTCCAAGATTCGTACTTGAGCCGCGGTTGAATGGCTTTGAAGCCGGCACGGTCCACACACATTTCTATCTTGTAGTCCCCTACCATTAGGTTATGGGATCTTCGGACCGGGATGATGGTTTCGACGTCCCCATACTGGCTCATGACAGTACCCAAATGTTTGGAGCTGATATAGCAGGGGACGCCGAGAACGGAGACTGTAGTTCTCCTGCGGCTCAGGTACTCCGGTTTTATTTTGATGCCGGCGTGTACAAAGCTTGATTTCGTTAGTTTTGTGGCGATCTCGACTGTTGGGAGCAGCAAATCCCATGAAGCAACCCCCTTTTGGCAGATGTATGTTGCGGGGATCTTCAGATCCCCAAGGAGTTTGGCCATTTTTTCTTTTAGGACCCTAGTCAGTCCTTTGGTTTTAGCATCAGACGTGAGGAACTTAAGTATGCGCTTATTTAGCTCTTCCACAGAATCTGGGGCGGGTTTGATTATGTTTCCGTCCGTCAGGTCCTTGTAAGTGGAGTCAAACAAGTCTATGTAGTCTTTTGGTGACAACTGTGACTGGGGCCCCCATGCTGCTTCCGTCTTCGCTGGAGACGTTGATTTTGGAGTTGCTGGTTGAGGCATACTTTGACCGGCCGGGATAGATTTGTCTAACGACGCTGCCGGTCTCTTCTGAGTAAGAGGGAGGGACGGCCAGTCGGATTGAGACGACACCGGCGGTGAATTTGGTTTCGTCACTCTCCCCTGGGTGCTGGCGACACCAACTGCTCCTTTTCTCCTCTTCAACGTAGTAGCACCCCCTTTTTGACTCTGGGCCGAGAAGGTCTGCTGCCAAGCGTCGGGAAGGATTCGTCGCTGCTGCTACCGCTGCTGCTGTACAAATGATTGCCACTGCCGGCGAGACTGTCGTTGTTACTACTATTGCTGAGTCGCAAGTCTTGCAAACGTTCACGTTTAACAGCCTCCCTGTTGTAGAAGCTGGCCGCCGGTGGCCTCTGGTCCAGGTGGGTGGCCTGCTCTTCTTGCAGGTCCAACGACCTAGCATTCTTTATCCATTGGGGGGTGCGTTCCTCCTTCCTGAAGGGGGGCCGACAGTTGAACCCCGTCTTCTTGGGTGCATTACGACTGGGACGTAGGCGATGGCATCCCCCTCTCCTGGACCACCCCTAGGAGCTCAGCTAACCTTGTTGCGGGGGTGCAGCAGAACTAGTTGAAGTGCCACCTAAGGCAGAACCCTCGTGCAAGGACATTTTGCTCACTCCAGCCTTCGGGGTCTTAACAGGCGCCCGAGTGCTGGAGCCTAGGTTGAGCGAAGCAGAACAACCTGGACTTTGGCATATTTGACCCAGACCAGCCTCCATACAAGTATGGAGATTGATCCCCGAGTTAGGCTATTTCAACAGAACTCGGTCTGCCCCTCCCCTCTCGTTCTAGAAAACCAATTCAGGCCTGCCGATTCGAAATCTACCGAATGTCTGTTAGATGTGACTAACTGTTCAGTAGAAGTCTGCCAGTGGCTTAAGCCGAAAAGGAGAACAGAACCTTCCTGCAAAAAATAGAAAACCTTTAAAGTAAATTAATAGCCAAGGGAGGCAACAAGAAAGATGGCCCAAAAAGGTAGCCGAAGAGACAAAGCTCTACCAACGGGGAGCTGCCTCCCCAACGGGGGAGGAATTAGAGTGGAGCATAGACAGTAAAAAAGTAGAACAAAATAAGAACAAAATGCCAAAATAGAGAGCGAGTAAAAGTAAGAAAAATCTTGCTTAAACTAATACTTTTTTTAACTTCCTTATATACTGTTACAAAAAGTCGCTCCGGCACTAGACGGGTGTTGCCATATACATAATTAATCCCTTTAAAACTTCAATTAAATTCATATTTACAAATATACACTTATAACTACTATTATCAAATTTACATATGTACTTACAATATTTTCCGATAAGGTGATATTAATAAACAATATTCATACAATTAATAAAACATATTACATTAAGAAACCAACGTGTTTTTTAAAACCATAATTTGAATAACAAGTACTGTTAAAATGGCAAAGGCATCCTTTCGGAAATGATGTCATTTTCATAGGGTTTTTTTCACATTATAACACTTTATTTTCATTACGTTGTACACGCAAGGTGTTTTGTTGTAAATTAAAGTTAAGCAAGGTATATCCCAGCCATTAGTAAAAGGGTGACCATTTTGGAAAAATAAATTGCAAACTCATCCTTCCGGTCCTTCCGGAAGTGACGCCATTGTGAGAGGAGTTAGTTTACATTATAATTCTTCATTTTCATTACGTTGTTAAGACAAGTTGTTTTGTTGTAAATATCTCGGCCATTACTAAATAGGTAACTATTTTGGAAGAACAACAACACTGTTTTTTTTATATAACGTAGGCGTCTTCAATACCATATTTAAACATGAGTTCTTTGATATGACCGAAGCGCTCTCTATTTTTTAACTTTTTAAAACTATGTATGGGGAAGGGTAACATTTTTTAGGGGGAGGCCAATTTTTTTTTTTTTAACTAAGAATATTCTTATGTATGGGGAAGGGTACAAAAATTAGAGGGGGTAAACAATATATCTATTTACATATTTTTCTTATTGTGATATGTAAACTTATGTATGTTTATTGTAAATGCGTATTAATTTTTTATTTAATGTTACTATTTTTCTTGTTTCTCGAATTAGTTTTCTTATTCTCTGTAATTTTTTTCTAATTATTATTCAGATTTTTAATAATTCTTAAATGTGTCTCATCATATATTATACACTTTTTGTATAACTTTTGAAAAAGTTTTTTACGTTGCTATTTGTATGTTGACCGTTATATATGTTTGATCTTCAAATTACTTTAATTTCTCCTACTTCTACTTTTACCTCATTGCTTTCATGATTTATTACATTTAATGTTTTTATTAATATTTTGTATCATCTTCAACTATTGTCTAATGTCACTATATATTTAATTTATAATTCTACAATATTTAATTTTTACTTTTATACATCAGGCAGAGTTAAAATCCGATCTTAACTTTAGATCATATTGTGAAAGAATGAAATGGAGAAAAAAGAAAAATTTTACATTTAAACATTTCGAAAGTCACGTGGTTGGAACCGTTAAGAATCAAAATCTCAAAATCAAAATCAAGAAAATAAAAAAATATTAATATAAAAGATAATATGTAAAATATAAAATAAAATATAATAAAATAAAATAAAGTGAGGTGAAAAGCGAGATAATTTTCACTTTATTTTACTTTATTTTATTGTATTTTATATTTCATATATTATCTTTTATATTAATATTTTTTATTATTTATATTTTGATTTTGAGATTTTGATTGTTAACGGTCCCAACAACGTGACTTTCCAAATTTTGAAATTTTAAATTTATTTTATTTTTTCTCCATTTTACTCTCTCCAAATATGATATATATATATATATATATATATATATATATATATATATATATATATATACATGCGTGTGGCTTTATGTATGAGATGTGTATGTCCGTGATTATGTGTAGTTATTATACGTCGGCACATGAGTAACTGAAAACCATAGAACCAATTGGGAAAACTAGTAAATCCATCAGTGGATGATTGATTAAGCTCGAAAGCGTTGCTATCTCAGACTATTTCATCACCACATATTTAATCAAATTACTTCCAAGTACAATCGGGAAAAGCCTCGGAAAAAAAAACTAAAAAATCAATAACATCAAAGCGAAATAACGATTCTAGAATGATTGCATACTGTTATATGAAAATAGATTTGAATATATATTTATTAATCTCTCTATCTATCTCATATATACATATATATATATATATACTATCTATATATATACTATCTATATATATATACTATCTATATATATATATATATATATATATATACTATCTATATATATATATATAGGGTGGGCAAAAATAAGGGTCCTATTTTTAAAAATTCATAACTTTTTTATTTATTGATTTTTTTATTTTTTTTTAGAATAAGTAAAGGACCCCTTCCGAAGCAAGCATGAGCCGTATTAGCCCTAAGGAACGTACCCTCATTTAGAAAACGTTATTTTTGCTTAAAAAACTCAAAACAGTGTAAAAAACAATACTTTAGTTTTTGTAAATTTTAAGAAGTGGTTTTCGGCTAAAATTTGTTTTGTTTATTTCAAAAAATCTCGGAAGGGTCAGTCTACACACACATAAAGTTTGGTGAGTTTAACTTTTATTTTGTGGAAGTTATTCAAATTCAAGTTATTCAAATTTAAAGATAGGACCCTTATTTTGGCCCACCCTGTATATACTATCTATATATATATACTATCTATATATATACTATCTATATATATACTATCTATATATATATATACTATCTATATATATATATATACTATCTATATATATACTATCTATATATATACTATCTATATATATATATATACTATCTATATATATACTATCTATATATATACTATCTATATATATATACTATCTATATATATATATACTATCTATATATATATATATACTATCTATATATATATATATACTATATATATATATATACTATATATATATATATACTATATATATATATACTATTTACAGAAATATTTTTTCTCCCCATTTCATTCTTTCCAAATATAATCTAAGGTTAAGATCGGATTTAAACTCTGCCTGATGAGATCTCAGTTTATACGACCAGACATCCTAGAGCGCATATATTCGCCTAACGACTAGTGTAGCTTTTTAAAAACTCTCACTGCATAATTATTTCACGGTGTCTTGCTTAAACTCCTCACACGGACAAAAGATGATGTTCCTCACCATCTCTACTTTGTACCTGATACTTTTAGGTTTCGACATTTGTCTTAATTCGTACTTGTTGGATCACTTTTATCCAAAATAGGGTCCTCGATAATGTTACACAATGACTAAGTTTTTATAACTTTTTACTCAGCGAAATTCTAAAAAAATTTAAATTAACTTCATGACCAACAATACACCAAACACACTTTTATATATATATCTAACATTGAAGCTAGTCTCCCCAAGGAAACATATTTTTAAACAGGCATATATGCTCTGTTGTTAAATGTTAACAGTCATAGATCTTTCACCTTGAATAGGTTTAGTAAATTACACTAAGTATATATATATATATATATATATATATATATATATATATATATATATACTTCTTGTATCGCTCATAAATAAAACGGAATAACACGTATCGCTTATAAGTGAATTTAATCGAATGCTTCCTGATTAACCAACGGAGTATACCACGCACAAATGCCGATATTATAGAAGTTATTCATGCATTTTGTAACACACCATTTGTTTGGGTCAAGTTTATGTAATCGTTTAACTATATTCCTGGTTAGTTGCCATTTCACACATCCGTTCAGTAATACTTTGTATATTTATAATAGGATATTGCAAAACTTTCTTACGGATTAAACATATCCATCTGTATTTTATACTTAAGGTGTTTCATCTATATAACAATTGAATATTATATCAATGTTCTTGAAGATCACCCGAGTATTAAATATCAGTTTTAATAAGTATAGACTTTCCGTCTACATAATAGTCTAGGACATAATGCATTTCAATTGATATGGTTAGTCAGAAATACTAATAGAGATCCAAGTTGAAATGCTGTGAAGTTTAGATTGTTCCTGTGTTAAATATCGAGGACACAACCAAAAGGTATAGGCAGTTGTATCTACAAGAGGATTTGATTTACGTGGTGTAAAATTGATACTTTTTTTTAGGAGAGCCCCACAGACAAAAAGCCTCACTACACAAAATAGTGAAAATATTGGATGTAGCCAAAAACGTGTTAGTACTTACTCAATAAGCTGTAATCGAGTCATGTCATTGAATATTTGCATAAAAAGATTGTTCCCTTTTATATTATTGTCTCCACATAAATAATACAAATAGTTGTTCACCATAACACGATTCTTTCCACATTGGCGTTTATACCGCATTTTCTACAGCCTAACTTGAGCATTATCTAATCCAAGTCCTTACCATAAGGTAAGCGTAACATAAATATAATATAACCGTTAACGCTATGCTTACCCTTATTATAATCATGACCCTAGCATGACCCATGCTTACATAGGATTTACACACGTACGTCAAAAATATGTGCAAATAGTAAAAATGGCTTACCGGGTATTTCTAAAAATGGTCAAATGTAAGCATCATACGCGCAGTCGCCTTAGACTTACGATGATCGTAGTAATAATAATTTTGTATAATAACTTAACAACGTGTGTCACAGCCGCTCCACCATAACTATATGCATACTCGACAATTTCGGTGTGCATTGTGCTTATCTCTCGTTATGAATTTTCAAAGATTGTTTCAATAAAAATAGAATAATTGAACGTATATATATTCACATTTCACTGCCGTGTGCGGCCATACAATGCAGCACTTCCAGGAACGTGTTCTTAAATGCGGCGACATATTTCTACGGACTCCGATTAGATCTGTATTTCGAGAATATAAATAACACGACGGAATTGCATCGATAATGGTGTGCTTTTAAATGAAGTCAACAAGAACATCTATTTATTTCATGGGAATAAATCGAAAAGTGTTCACTGCACATATGCCTGTACATAAAGTTGTACGTTGCATGTACCTTATCAGTCTGGCTAGCTATAAATTGGTTTGCCGTCCTTTTCTACATTCTTGCGTTAAAAGTTTTCTCTACAAAATCGCTTCTATTCTGTTGTCTTGTCCACTTCTGTTTTACTTAGAACTCTAACGTCGTTTTGACCAAGGTGCAGGTGCTTAAGACATTCAACAGTCTGCTTCGCTTAATTTAAAATTATTCAGAAATGCAAGTTGACATATTATGAGAGATGGAGACTATATCTTAGGCGAATACAATCAAACACACACACATACATTTCAAATGAGCAATAAAGACAAATAGTATATCGTTATATTATAAACTATCGTGATAAGTAAATGCTTGACACACTAGATAGAGCAGAAATATATGAAAATAAATGATGAAAATAAAAAGTTGGATGAAATAAAATATTTATTAATTCATCAAATATTCAGACCAGGAATATAAAAATGTTTTCCTTAATACATGGATTTACAAATATACCCAATTTTCATCAGAGGGGGATGAGAAGAAAAAAGATTACAAATATAATATTACTGTCTAGCAAATATTTGAGAATATAAAAACTAGTAAGCAAAAGAAGTCATATTCAGTGAAAAATATAAAAACGTGTTCATATCAATATCCGTTATTGTGGGGGCTGTTCCTTCGGACAAGCTCTTTATAGATTGCATATATGTTTGTTTATTTTCCTCGCTTTATATTATCAATGTTTAATATATGCATATATATATATATATATATATATATATTATTGAGTATAAGAGACAACTCATGTCTAGATACTCTTTGGTAGATCCTTTCAATAGTCCGAATCAGAATCTTAGTTTCGGAGGGGGGGGGGATTGTTGATGCATTTGCCATAGGTTAGATTTGTGTCCCAAGTACTTTCAGACCAATACGGACCTATCTTCAGGGGAATGAGGTTAATCAAGTACATATCATGTGTAAGTATTATAGAAGGTTTTGGCGGGAATTATGTAATATGTTCGAAACTATAGTTAGAATAATAGACGTTTTAGTACATTATTACTTATATTAAAGTTATTTCTATTAATTAGGTTTTGTTTAGGTTTTTATATATAGGTTTTCTAGTATAGAGTTTTTGTTTGTTAGTACTATATTCTGATAATGGGCTCGGAGTGGTCTGAAATAACTTGGGTCACAAATCTAAACTATGGCACATTCAGTAGCCCTCCCCCCCCCCGAACCTAATATCCTGATCTGGACTATTGAAAGGATCTACCAAAAGATATCTAGGCATGAGTTGTCTCTTATATTCAACAATACATCCCTGCAAGAGAAGATGCTACTTATATATATACATATATATATATATATATTTATATATATATATATATATATATATACTGCTTTTAATGTTCTTACCTCATTCATATATGACGGGAAACATGTTAGAATACACACACACACACACACACTTATATAAAATTATTTAATTTTATTTCATGGGAGAATTTTACCTGTAAAAAGCAGATTTAACATGAGGTTATCCAACGAGCATTTGAAGGATATCAACTTCTGAGTTTCTCATAGTTTGCAACGACTCACACTATACACTCAGCTTTGCTAAATAATTTCCTATTTAAAGAACGTACAGACAATTGGCTACATATTTCATAAATTAGTAGTTTCCCCTTGCATATAAAGATCGATTAGAGCGTTTAATTGGACTTGATGAAGAGCTCTATGTAGCATCACTGAAGTAACATCCTGCCATTATCTGAAGAAGTGTCGATAAAGCTTTTCTCAAACGATACAACAGTGTTTCGTCAGCATCAACAATTTTAAATAAAGTTTACGCTTGAAAACATCGTCTGTAGTTCTTAACTGTTGATTTACGGTTTCATGGACACAAAAGAATAATATTAATACCCGCAATTTACTCCAAAAAATAAGAATCGAATGTATATATAGAAATACAGGTAAAATGCATATAATGGCATTATTACAGTAGGCATGTGACAGCCAAAATATTTATTTTACCCAACAAATATTGATGTAAAATGTAGATAGACAAAATTAAAAATGGCGACAATTATTTAAATATTATGTGTCTACAAAATTGATTAAGCCATATATTTTTTACAACTATATTACTATATAAAGTTATATGTTTCTATGTGTACATAGTTGTATGCACATGATGGACTGCTTAACCAATAAAACATATACTTATTAATTTTTAAACAGTGCTGCTAGGCGTAAGTAGGCCAAATTCGAGATATATTTTGTTTCATTTTGTTACATATAAAATGTGTAAAAAGGTTGTGGCACCCCTTTGCGAAAATTAAGATACATCCGACTTTTGTAAAATTTAAAGAAATTATATTACACATCAATTACTACATATTGTAGAAATTGCAATTTCTTTAAAGGAATTTTGGATAGTATGGACGCAATTTTTGATTTGTAAATTTAAATATATCAGATTAAAATTACATCCATAGTCATTAGACAGTAATTAAGCCAAAAACCCGAAATTACAATTTTTGTTAAGACTCCTGAAACTAAAGAATTAAATTTGAGATTTTTCTAGAATAAAAATCATGTAATAGATGTTGATGCAAATAAGACTAACGATTTTTAACATGAGATTTAGAATCATTATGAATATGTTTATCTTCATAAGTTGTACATTAAAGAAATGCATAACACTTTTGTTCGGGAATGATATTTACCTTTCGTAGGACAAGTATTCTTCTTATATATATATATATATATATATATATATAGATATATATAGATATATATTTATTGGCTATTCGAATAGACGATTGCGAGCGTCAAAAATAAATTATGTCTACAGGTTTTTCAACAAAGCTTTCAAATGTCCAGACTTCTAACTATTGTCCATGGATAACGTTTAATGCTTTATATTCGAAAAGTATTCCGGTCACTCTTGCTTTTGCACGCAATAGTTAATGCACAAATTGAGCCAAAGCGGGAATAAAAACACCAGGCTCTTGCCAGCTCTGAAAGCCGCCAGCCGCTGAACTGGAAATAATACGGTTTGGGAAATTTGTGTTTCACCTCTTGCTCTGTAGAATAGACAATTTATACACCGACTTGATTTTACGGTCTGTAAGAGACATACTTCCGTTTTTATCGGGTGGAACTTCAAACCACCGTTGAACACAGATGAATACTGGAAGGCGTCAGAAACACTACCATTTATGTTCCTACTTTTACACACGAATATAAATAGACCACCTGTATTTCCATATATTTTTATTTATATGCAGTTAGGTATGTATATATGTTTATATATGTGTGTGCATGATTCACTCCTAAAGTAATTAACTGATGATTATGAAATTAAAACACACAGTTGCAAACTGTAAGGGATAATGATGTTGGCTCAATCTAATTTAGTTTAGTTTCATGCAAATTCATAAGATGGGGGATGCCTTTTCTAAAAATTGAGACACCTCCTTTTTATTTTATTTTAATAACAGGTATTTGATATTAATTAATAAATAGTATTTTAATATAAATTGATTGGGATAATTGTGAAGTGGTTTATAGGCACAAACTCTCATTTACAATATTAAAATATTTCAGATTTGCATTCACCTTGCTCAATAGTGATTAGGGGGTATTTCTTAAATTGTATCTTCTTTTTAAAACCCTACATTAAGATGCTATACATTTCAATATTTTCTAAATATATATATATATATATATATATATATATATGTATTATGATCAAGATTGAAATAACGATTTTAGACGTAGGGTTTAGTGTATGTATATATATATATATATATATATATATATATATATATATATATATATATATATATGTTAATCGTAGTAAAAAGGCTTATTACTTTTACGCATGCTGGTACGCAACATCTTGTAGTACATTTATATACTGTATTCTCATGCCTGATGTTTATCTGAAGCGTTAGAATGAAAACATGAAAGACAAATAAAGGATCGACACTATGAAATTCAATGTTTTTACTTCCGATATATATGAGTATTTGAGCGATGAATATCATGTTTGTATTATCATTTTTTAGCAAAGTATGTTGTTTTATGAGAAAAATCGGTTATAAACTAGATTGCTTCTAATCATTAAGTTTTAAATATATACCATTATAGAGATATGCTTTTTATTTTCATAAATATTTCAGATATACTGCCTATTATCTGTGATAAAAAACGTATTTTGACAATCCATCCGGATATTGTTTTTTTTTTTTTTACTGAGGGCAAATATATACACTAGAAATTATCTGAATTAGAATTCAAAACAGTCTAGATGCTGATGAGTTTCACTCTTGTTTTATAGTGATAATAAGGTGAGTTTGTAAAAGCGCGAACAGATGGATACACTTAGTTAAGTGTAAATCCTTCGGAATATAATAATAATATTTCAATTATAAATTAAAGCACATACATATATATATATATATATATATATATATATATATATATATATTCAAATTATTTTCGTTCTTTTTTTAAGCATTGGTGATAGGTAATAAGTGTCAATAGAAAGCCCTTACAATGCAAGGTAGATTTTATTTTTTACTGTTGTCTTATATATTTCGGAGAAACACTCCATTTTCAAAGATGTATTTTTTTAAAAATAAACACACCCACAGCTTTGTTTATAGAAGAAACGTCTTGTTGGTCTGACGCATCTATCCGCTCTGTGATGGAATTCGCGGCGGCAGGTAGGAAGAACTGAAGCATCGGGCATGCTGGGAGTTAAATTCAAATTATTTTCGTTCTTTTTTTTTTAAGCATTGGTGATAGGTAATAAGTGTCAATAGAAAGCCCTTACAGTGCAAGGTAGGTTTTTTTCTAAGGGCTTTCTATTGACACTTATATATATATATATATATATATATAAAGGTATTAGGGTTTGGTTATGTAGAAACTATAAAAACTGGATTAACACTTGCTTAATGTTCTAAATTATTTTCACTGATAGAGAAGGCATATTAGATGGAAACACAACCGTTGTTTCGAATCAGAAGTTTTAAATAATTAAGCAATCACCACAAGTATCGCAGAACATCAATGCAGTACTTTTATCATAACAATAGAATAATATGTGTATATAATCCTTCATCAATTCTCTCAAGATATGAAAAAGGTTACTTAATAGAAAGCACATACACATGCCTAAAATATCCTCACATTTCATCCACAACGCTAAACACTACACACATGTCATTCACGACAACACAACTAACACAAATAACACCCAAAAGAATAAGAAAAAATAAATCCTACATAGTTATCCCCAGTTACTCTATCTCCACATCATTACAGCACACAATATATTTAAATCTGACTTGAAATAGAGATATTAACTTCCCAAACAATTAAAGATCTACTTAACAAAAAACGCTTGTTCCCATCAAACTTCTAAAGCCAGTTTCTCATAGACTGGGAACAAGAAAATGGAGGGTGTCCTATGTCTGATGGGCTATATCGACGGGACGTCCAGAAATAAGAAAACCATTATATGCCAACATACACCGGACTTGAAACACAATAACCTAACTAACGCATTTACCTTAAACAAACTAACTTAACAGCAATAATGTCAATATTAGGAACTCTACTTTTCTT
>OY744540.1:29401003-29418503 GCA_963556195.1 Sepiola atlantica | reverse complement strand
ATTCCAGTTTCTTATCATGTCATACAGAATACCTTGGTATTTCGTAATCTTTTTCATTTCTGCTCTGTTAAATCCTGCATTATTAGGGACACTGCCTTCAACTAGGGTTGCTACTTTCTACGTTTTGCCCAATATTACGATGTCGGGTTTACGGTATGAGAGTGTATGTGTGTACTTTGATTATTCTGGCCTACCCTACTGTAATTATTATATAAACAACCACATAGCATAGTTGATGTGGCCGTTTAAAATGTATATATATATATATATATATATATATATATATATACACATATATATACTTGTATTATGAAATAATATATTTCGTATGTATTTTTTATGTTAGTATATATGTAAACAGTAGATATGATTAGAGTTCAGTAGTGGTACAAAGTAGACTCATGACCTACACAAGACCTACTACCTTTTTTGTCGAGGTTAAATGCCAGATTTATTTAGCATTATGTGTTCCATTCAGATCGAAACCATAAACGTTTACGTGTGGTTTAGATGCCACACGAATACTGTATACATCTACTATTACACGTGTGTAAGTGTATATGCGATATTCCTGTTGAAGTATTATTTCTTTTTTGTTCCTTTTGCATTATACAATTAACAGGTATGTCGGTGTGCAGTACATTTTTCAACTTACGTATTTCTATGTACTTAATTCTACATCAATTCAAACACAGTGTTGCCGTACCTTTGTGAAATTGTTATCGTCATAATTTTGTGTTAGTTTGTAAAGCTTACAAATCGACATTAGGAATATGACGCGCTTTAACGATAAAAACAGCATCTAATCTAAAACGTGACAGACCGAGCAAACGACATCTGACGAAAACGTGCTTTGACGATGAAAATTACATTAAACATGGCAGACAGATACGTGGGTATCTGAAATAAGACGGTGTTAATGATGAAAATAGTCCTTTAACTGCAGCTTGATATCCAGTAAAATAACATTTTGAATAAGAGGTGCTTTCACGATGAAAGTGCTATGTCAACATCGTGGGTTATGTAGAATAAAACGAGCTCTTCCAGTGAAATTAGTATGCCATCTTCCTCGTAACTAACCGAGAAAGGACCACTGCAATAAGACCAATTTTACGCATGAACATAAAAATTACCAAGTTCCTCGTGACATACCGATAGACATACACATAGTAGTTTCGAATAATACAAAATTTCATAAAATCAGTGTTCAAACTCAACCTTGCAAATCAGTAAGTTAACATCTGCAATAAGAGAGGCGTTACCTGTATAAAGAAAATTGATAATCCTCAGTAGTAAGTTAACATCTGTAATAAGAGAGGCGTTACCTGTATAAAGAAAATTGATAATCCTCACTAGTAGGTAAACATCTGAAATAAGAGAGGCGTTACCTGTATAAAGAAAATAGATAATCCTCAGTAGTAGGTTAACATCTGTAATAAGAGAGGCGTTACCTGTATAAAGAAAATTGATAATCCTCAGTAGTAAATAAACATCTGTAATAAGAGAGGCGTTACCTGTATAAAGAAAATTGATAATCCTCAGTAGTAGGTTAACATCTGTAATAAGAGAGGCGTTACCTGTATAAAGAAAATTGATAATCCTCAGCAGTAGGTTAACATCTGTATTAAGAGAGGCGTTACCTGGATAAAGAAAATTGATAATCCTCAGTAGTAAATAAACATCTGTAATAAGAGAGGCGTTACCTGTATAAAGAAAATTGATAATCCTCAGTAGTAGGTTAACATCTGTAATAAGAGAGGCGTTACCTGTATAAAGAAAATTGATAATCCTCAGCAGTAGGTTAACATCTGTATTAAGAGAGGCGTTACCTGGATAAAGAAAATTGATAATCCTCAGCTTGACCGACTAACAGAGGGGCATGTGCAATACAAACATCTATCACGATGAGCATAGTTTTTAAAATGAACATGTTCAAACGTGAAAAAAAACAACCGCATTGATATTCACAATAAAACTTTAACAGATCGACCGACATAGAACAGTTCTTTTCCACATACTTTGACCCACTTAAAATTCGAGAGATCTGCACGTTTCATAATCAAAATTCCATTTCAAATTAAAGGGTTACCGTCAGGAAAATCCGATAAAAGAATTTATACAGGCACACCTGTGTCCTACATCAGAAAATATTAGGAGTCTTTTCTGTATGCATTCATAGTATATATCTTCTGTTAGATTCTTGTTGAAGCTTGCTTAATATCATTTATTAAAACAAAACCTACACAAAGAGGCACAGTGAATTTATACATAAATAAATTATAAATAAATAATGGATATATGAAAGTCTTAATTATATAAACTTATACATAAAATATACTTAAAAAAACATTTACGTGAGAACATTTATTTAAGTTAATATTAAAACTAAAACTAAATTGTATACACTTCATTTATATGTTCGCAACTGATAAGTATTATCGATATAAAACATTCACCTTTTAATATCTTATATATATATATATATATATATATTTATCATTCTCATTTTCTCTCGATTGATCTTCGATATCGTGCAAACATCTTCATGTTTACCCTACGACTTTTTATCAGTTTATTAACATGAATTACATTTCAAAATTAATGGTTAAAAGACGCGTTTTATTTGCAAGTGTCAGCAAGATTTGCAGGTGTTCCGTTTAAGATGCCAGCCTGCAGTGGAGGTTTTCGGATATAAATTAATTCAAATACTTTCATAAAATAATATTTATATATATATATAAACTATTTTTTATTTAGTGTAAAACCACCGCAAAATGAAAGAAGGGGCAAATCCACACTTTGGTACCGGAATGTATGAATTGAGTGTTATAAACTAGAAGTTGTCTTAAATCAGAGAGTGGGTAGTATTGTTAGTTATGTTTTTGTAGATGTTGATGCATTTAGCTACAGTTTTCCAGATGCATTGCGAGGCGCCGCGATAGAGTAGTGCTTGTAAAACCAATGTAGCTATTTTTTAAATTATAATTATGGGAGTTACATTCTCCGAAAAGGCATTTAAACTTATAATAACATTAATATTGGAAACGGTGTTAAACAAGACGATATACCTGTACCTACTTTGTTTCCCATTTGTGTTGCTGTTACTGTCGTTGGCTTTCCCTAACTGTGACAAAGATGTGTATCTTAGAGTCTGCACATCCAGTCGGCGGTATAACTTACAGCGTTTTAAGACATTTTCAAGGACATTCTTCACTGTTGTTCGAGATTTTCTCTATGCAGATAATGTTGATCTCGTGGATCTCTCGCAGAATTATATGCAGCATATTATGGAAAGCTTCGCGTTGGCTTGTAGATATCATTGGTCGCAGAATAAGTCTTGGCAAGACAAACGCTATGTTTACCCCAGACCCTAGCAACCCGTATCAGGAAGCGGATATATCTGTTGAATGCCACCTACTGTCTGTGGTAGATAGTTTTATGTATCTGTATCATGTTATCTTAACGAACTGGTCGTAAGGTGCTAAGATAAATTAACGTATAGAACGGGATGATGTGCCTTTTCGTCTTTTGGAAAAGCGGGTATGGCCACCCCGTGATGTCAGTCTCGAAACAAAAGTCTTTGTGTATGACGCCTGTGTAGTATCAACTTTGGTATATGCTTGTTAGACATGGACCACTTAGAGAGCTCATATTCCCTTGCTTGAGCGCTTCCAGAACAATTGCCTTAGACACTTGCTGAACATCTGTTGGAATAACTGCACCACTGATACCGAAGTATTGGAACGAGCTGCTGTTCCAAGCATCAAGTCTAGTATAAGAAAACGCACGCTACGTTGGGCTGGTAATCTAATTCGTCTTACTGATGGCTGACAGCTCAAGCAGGTGATCTATGGGAAACGAACTGGGATTACTCGCCCACAGCATAAACCTCGTGAACGATTCAAAGATTGTTTCCAAGACGATTTGAAGCGCTTTGTAATTGATGTTAGATGATAGGAGGGGGAGTTGTGGACAGTTCAAAGTGGAGGAAAACTTTTATTAAGGCAGCAATCTTTTGGAAATAAATTAAATGAAACACCTACAGCAGAAGAGTCTAGCAAGGAAGAGACGGGACGTGACACCTCCAGCACATAGAAGAACGCATAGACCACCTAAGATGCCAAGCGTGCTTCTTGCTAGCTATGTTATGAGCAAGTTTGTTGAATCACCAACAAGTGCATGTTTTATCAAAAGCTAGCACAGTTAAGAGATGGCATAATTTGTGGCATCTCATCAGATCATCACAACACCTAACCGATCTGTTGTAAGTTCTTTAAAAGTCTGGCAGGCTTGAAAAACCATATCCGCGCATCTCACTGGGAACCTTTACACTAATATTACATCGATTTGCTAAAAGTGGCCACATTCGAAATCAAATAGAGAGCCACCATATATATATATATATATATATATATATATATATATATATATATATAAATATATATATATATATATATATATAAATATATATATATATATATAAATATATATATATATATATACATACATATTTACGCACATACAACCACATGTATATGTATATATATATATATATATATATATATATATACATACATATTTACGCACAGACAACCACATGTATATGTATATATATATATATATATATATATATATATTCATACATACACGTGTATACGCACATATATATACACACATAAACACACACGTGTATACGCACATGTACACATATATATATATATAGACACACCCACCCACATATATATACACACACATATATATATATACACACACACACATATATATATATATATATATATACATATATATATATATGTGTAAATATATATATATGCATTCATACATACACGTATATACGCACACACATATATATATATACACGCACACATTATATATATATATATTTATATATATTATCGTAGAGACTATTTCTGTGTAGGTAGACGAGCACTCACTTAGATCTGCGGTCGAAACACGATCAACACTACGTGAAATCTAAATGCAAATATGAAATATTTTTCAGCAGTAGTGTCTATTGTTTTGCAAATGACTATGTATTATCGCTAATGCCTACACACCATATCCCTTACATTACTTCGGAGATTAGTGGACATATGTTGTCATTCTTGATACTGTTTCACTGTATAACACATAGTAAGTGCGAATAAACAAGTGAGTACTTAAAGCTCAAAGGAAACCTCGACAGTGTTGACAAAAAGTGAACTTCTTCTCTATTACGCTAGCAGCACAATCTGCGAAGTATATGGCATCTAATCGATTATAAATATATATATATATATATATATATATATATATATATATATATATATATTCAGCAACAGTGAATGTAATATATTTTACGAAATGCTATGCAATGTCTCCAATGACAACCTGTTATATGTTAGAAAAGGAATAAGGCAATGTAAGTGAGCGTGTTTTTTGTTCGTTTGACAATTTCGAGGTTTATTTAATATCCTATTCCAAAACATTTTAAGATTATTTATTGAAATGTTTCAAAATATACCCGTTTGCATAAAAACATGCTTCCGAATCAAATATGCATTTCACAGTATTCTGTATTATTAAAACCAATAGAGGGTTACACTTTATCTGATCATCATTATTTGATTTTCTGTGTCAAATAAATAAAGTTCTGATATTTGTAAAAATCATATGACATGAAGCCATGCCTCGAAACTTACATAATTACAGTGAACGTTAGTGTGTATAGTTCGCTAAAATAATAATGGATGCACATTTTGTTATCGGGGCAAATAAAGAGTTGGTGATCTTTACAATAACTGATAATAACATAAAAGAATAGAAATAACTATCGTGTATGCACATTTAATTTAAAAAAAAAACGCGAACCGGTGAAAGAGTAAAGTGCATAATTATTAGGAATATTGAATCAAGAAAGAAACAAAAGCTATTTTCTTCAAAATTTTTACGGCGTGATTACAAAAAGCAAAAAGCTTTTTAACTAAAACACATACATATCATCTTTTAAAATCACGATAGAGATTGAAAGATAATAGATTAAGACAGATAGTTCGAGGTAGAAAAAGAAGCTGAAAGAAGCGAAAAGAAAAAAATAGAGGTGAAATGGGAAGATATACATAGATTCAATAAAAGATGTTACACACATGTTCGAACTCAACTATTTCGTCATAAATGTCCCCGGGCAACGCCGCCTAGCCACGCTGGTTTCAAATAATTTGGTATTCTATTGGTTTTCTTTTCATTTGATTGCCAATTAAAGGAATTAATTAAACAACATTTTATTCATAATTATCTCATGTTTATTTCTGAGGCGAAAATTGTTTCACACTCCTCAAAATAGTAAAGCAGGAATGTATTATTTAAGTCGGTATGTGTATAACTTGTAAAATCACTATCCCAATTAGAAAATCCGAAAACAAAGTGCACTTAGCACATGTGGATCCAGGATCATCCATTTCAATCGAGTTAGAATGTTTGCATCAGGGGAACTAAGTTGCGATGTTTGCATCAGGGTTTGCCAAGAAAGTTAAGTTAGAATACGACAATATCTGAAATGAGTATGTTGTTGATTTTATTATCTTCGTCTCTTTAATTAAGAGAGTCGCAGAGTGGGACTGACATAGATATAGAACAGCACACATTGATGAAGATTGAAAGTGGTGAATTAATATAATTAATTTTTCGGATGAAACTTAATAACAATATGAAGGAATACTGTAGCCTGTGTTTTGTGAAATTCAACTATATAGGAACACACGTTTGGAAAGCAAACCTTTATGAGCTCAGTTTCGGTAAGTTAATTAAAAAGTGCATGTGGCCGAGATATCCAATGATCAGATTAATCGCAAGAGGGAATATGTTAAATTAACAAGTGAAATGTTGAATTAGTCAGTGGGGGTCGCATCATTTACATCTTCATTGTAACATCCGGTCATGGAATTCTCATAAAAATGTGCATAAATAGATGATACTTAAAGCTCATCAGAAATAATAATATATACATCAAGCCGGTAATCGATGTGTATTTTATTTAATGAATCAAGAGAGACGCGAGAGCGCTATATCCCTTAATAGACTTCAAAAACGGCCTATGCTAGAAATCTCATTTCTTTGATCCATAATAACTTAAACACCAATAAACCAAATTAGTTACAACTTTGCACAACATATTTTTGATAGGTTCTATAAGTGTGTAGAATTTCAGCAGCATTAGTCAAGGCAACCCAGAGATCCAGAAAGGGCAGGCATGATTGTGTGTTATCCGTGTGTACGTACGTACGTATGTGACACCCTGTATCTTATCGAGCATTTGATGGATTCAGCTGATTTTTGGCAAGGATAGAGGTTCTAGGGTCTAGTGGATGGTATTTTAATTTCAGTTTACCATATACCTTAGTATTCCAGAAAATTAAAAAAAAACTTTAAAATGACCATTGTATTGAGGCATAGCTTTTACAAAAGTAGTGACATTCCATGATAAATGCCAGTATACTGAAATCATATTCCCTTAATAGGGTTAAGATGAAAATTCATATACACTAAATGTACAAAAGAAAATTCCCAAATGTTTACACTTTTATTGTCATTAAGGGTATGCGAGAACAACAGGGCTATGTATTTTACTGGTAGGATTTTTTCTTCAGCGCACCTCACACACTTCATCCACAGATATTTATACTGTAGTGATATGATAATGAAATGGTTTGGTTGATATGTAGTCATACCCTTAATTAATGACAATTAAAGTATAAAAAATTGGGAATTTCCTTGCTTTTGTACATTTAGTGTATATGAATTTTCATGTTAACCCTATTAAGGGCATATGATTTCAGTATACTGGCATTTATCATGGAATAAATATTTATCTTCAGTATCCGGGGATTTTCCTCTCAGGATACAATTGATATTATTATTACAACTATAATTATCATGCAATAATTATATATATATATATATATATATATATATATATATATATATATGAGAAAGGAAGGATGAGAGTAATCCGACGTAATGGAAAATGAAAAAGGAAACACCAAAAGATGTTTTTTTATGTATTCATCAACGTTTAGTCTTTATTTGTAATTTTAAGAGAAATGTCATGCAAGTACATAGAAATATTGGGTTGACATGATGGGTTGATGAGAAGTAGTATCCACTACTGGGAGCACAGGACCAAGGTCCTCGCTTAGAGAAGTCGGTGGCAGAGAGTGAAATGAATGTAGATGGCTGTAAGTCAAGAATGGGAAGGGTGGGAGTGTTAGTGAATTTGTCTTAGTGTGGGAGAGAGGGGAAGGGTGCTGAGGTGTTTGTCGTGGTGAGGTGTATCATGAATTTTTTAAGGGCTGGGGAAAGAGGAGGGAAGGGGGAGCTCTGTGTCTTTAGTGTGCAGGTGGTATCATAGTTTGGGGAAAAAATGTAAGAAATGGAGATGATTTGAAAGTGGGCGGGGGGGGTGGGTAAGAAGTAGTGGAAAGGGTGGGATGGGTGAGGGGTAGAGCGGAGATTTTGTTGTGGTTAGGTGTAACATTTTTGGAGGGTAGGAGTATTGATCAGCTTGCTCTGTCAGGAATGTGTAAATATTAGTAAGTTAGAAGAAAAGTGTTGAAATGTGCTGTGAATATGACAGTGAGGGGAAGGAAAAAGAAAAAAGAAAAAGAAAGGAAAAAAGTGATATTCATTTTGGCGAGAAATAAGTGAAATGTGGGTTTGTGCAAGCAGTGTTGATGGTTTGAAATTAACTTGAGGGCAATAGGGGGTTACATATCTAAATATTTGTGAGTGTGTCTAGATTGTGTTCAATGGCGAGGCTGTTAATTGTGGTTAAGTGGTTTAGATTCAGTGGTGAAAGTATGTGGCGAGGGGTGTGTGCGTCAGTGTGTATACGGGGACTTGCATATAAGTACAAGGGAAACTGAAGAGGAGAAAGCTTAGCCATGACCTAGGTTTAGTTTTTGTTCGGTCAGGATAATTTTGCTTATAAAGGGGATAGATTGTAGAAGCCATATCATTGTCTGATGGTGTTGTAGGCTGTGATTAGTGCACTTTCAGGTAATCTTCGCCGAGCTTTGTTGTGAATGTATTTGGTGGTTTCGGCCTGTACAAATTTGAAAGCATGATCGTGCTCTAATACATGGGAGAAAAGTGCACTGTGAGAGTTATTGTTTTTTATGTCCCTTTTGTGTTCGCTCAATCTTTTTTTTCAATTAACGTTGCGTTTCACCCACGTAAATTTATGGCAATTATTGCATGGGACAGTATATAAGCCGGCATGGGATGTGGGTGTATTTGGAAATGTCTTGCTGTGTTTAATGTTTGTTTTATGGTTTGTGGTGGGGTTTGTACTGTTAGAATGCCTTGTTTGTTAAGTGTACAAACCACAATAGCCAATAAGTGCTATTCGATATTGCTCAGTTGGGAATAATGGAAAAAAAGGTGGAATGCTGGATTTAAACGCGGCCGTACACGTACAAATGATAATGAACAACAAGTTGGCCGTAAATTCGGAAAACATAAGGAGGTCCAGAACATTTTTATTGCCGCTCGTAAACAGATGTGTGAAATAACAGAGGTTTCAGGATATCATGTACATTTCTAAAAACAAGTATCTGTTCAAAGTTAATTCCGCGTTTGCTAACAGTTGATCCAAAACAAAGCGGATTGACAATTTAGAGCGTTGTTTTCAACTCTTTCAACGCAACGAATAAGAGTTTGCTTTAAAATGTAACAATGAATCAACCACTTTACTTTGGAGTCAAACCGCTCTCAGCTAAGTGCACAGCAGCAGACAGCGACCAAAGATGCAAACATTAGCAAACAACATGTGGGCCTAAGTATACTGTTCATCATTTACTTTGATGAAGCAGAAAAAATCCACGACGAATATTACATAGCAAAACATTGCAAAAATGCAAGAAAAAAATTGCAAAAATGGCCTCAAGTAACAAAAAAAGTTGTTATTTCACCAATAAAATGAACCATGTAATAAATCTATCTCAACGATGGCAACACTACATAAATTTCACTCCAAATTCTTTCTGCACTAAACTGATTTTGTTAAATCTGATATCAGGCTACTACTGGGTGTAAGCAGATTACAGGAAAATTCTCCCGGAAAATAGATTTGGCTCTGGTAAAGAAGTGATATCCGATGCAAAGGCGTATTGAGTCAAAAGACAAATCGTTCTCCAATAAATGTATCGAAATATAATAAAAGCGTTGTTATCAGTGTATCACTTTAGAAGGAAACTATGTTGGTGCATAAAGTCGCATAAAAGTTGTTTCGTCAGATAAGCCGATCACATATTGAATGACGTGTTATAGTAATTACCTACCTGGTCTAATATCAAGATTCTCGCTAAACAAGTATTTAACTATATTTGATTATTTTTCTCTCAACGTAAATACTAATTTATAAACGCAGTGCTTCAAGAATCTCAACTGAAGCAGACAGCCAATTTCGACGGATTATGAAGAGATAAAACAAAAAAACACATAACGATTGGTCGCACTGCTTTCCACATATTTAGACTGTCATTCCCATCGTATCTGGGTAATTGAAAGATTAAGCCATGCAGTTATATGCATATATTTATGAGATAATAAGCTGTCAGTATTTAAGACCTTGGTGTACAGCGGCAGAAATATCATTAAAATGACAAGCCATATTAGGTTAACAGGCGGGAAAACATGTAAAAAGTGTAAATAATATAGAAACCTTATCGCACGGCATCATTTCATTTAATTTGTAATCGAAAAATAAGTGTCTTCTGTCTGTAACTCTCTCCTTCTCTCTTACATTCTATCTCTTACACTATCTCTTACACTCACTCTATCTCTCTTACACTATTTCTTAGTCTCTCTCTCTTACACTATTTCTTAGTCTCTCTTTCTTACACTATTTCTTAGTATCTCTCTCACACTATCTCTTAGTATCTTTCTCTCACACTATCTCTTAGTATCTTTCTCTCACACTATCTCTTAGTATCTCTCTCTCACACTATCTCTTAGTATCTCTCTCACACTATCTCTTAGTATCTCTCTCTCACACTATCTCTTAGTGTCTCTCTCTCTCTCTCACACTATCTCTTAGTATCTCTCTCTCTCTCTTACACTATCTCTTAGTATCTCTCTCTTACACTATCTCTTACTCTCTCTCTCTTACACTATCTCTTACTCTCTCTCTTACACTATCCCTTAGTCTCTCTCTTACTCTCTCTCCTACTCTCTCTCGCTCTTACACTATCTCTTACTCTCTCTTTCTCTCTCTCTCTTACACTATCTCTTACTCTCTCTCTCTCTCTTACACTCTCTCTCTCTTACACTATCTCTTACTCTCTCTCTCTCTATATATATATATATATATATGAAAATGATGAATTAAAATATGCATATGATACAATATGTATTAACTCATCAAATATTAAAACAAGGAATATAAAAAAAACTAATAGATTAAAAGATTTTGAAAACGCAGCACTTTTCATCAGGAGAAAAATCAACAAAAATTGTATCACTGTTTAGCAAATATTTTAAAATATAAGAAGTAGTGAGCCAAAAAAAAACATCTTCAATGAACAAAATATGATAATATAATGTGGTAATGTCAAAATCCAGAGGGTTGGATAGAAGAAGCAAATATAAAGTAGACATGCACGTGTAATTCACAGAGTCCGAACAGTAATAATCCTAAGTCTAAAATATTGAAAGATTAAACATCCATAATTAAAGTCCGTGGATTATAAAATGACTAACAACAAATATATAAATACAAATTAATCTAGAAAGTTTGTAAGTAATCAAAAAATAAATACATCCATTGCCTATCAGGTACTTCCTTGGCAGAGCAAGGCATATAAAATGGGCACTTTAACAGCAAAATATAAAATAGAGTAAATTCAAAATCGTAATTCAATTTTAATAAAATATTAAAATATACTATGTAAACCTTCCTGCCTCTCGGACAGCAATTTATTTGGAGGAGGTTTGGCGTTAACTAAAAATATATATTTATCTCAGAGAATTCCATGATTTTAGTGAATTTGTTAGTTAATGTCATCAGCTAAATTATCACCCAACTTAAAAATTATATTCTTTTTAGGGTAATTCTAGATTGCATGGCCAATTACTATGTTTTTAACACTAACCGTAAGTTTGACTGTCATGCTCGTACAGCCACACGCAATCGCTACAAGAAGGTCTCCATCCCTAACACACAATTAAGCACGGAATTACTCTTCATTGGCAATAACAATTGTAAACTGCCATAACACCGTTTAATGGCATGAACATAGAGGATTGTTTTACGTTAAATGTATATGCTAAACTGATCCCCCATTCTAAATTATGAAATTGTTTCGTTGTTTCTCTTTCGGGCAGGTGTTTCAGAGTATTCCCACGTAGTCGCTTGAAAAAGAAGAATCTCATTTTAACTTGATCGTGTAAAGTGGTGCGTCGGTGTTTATCTAGAATACTATCGAAACTTTCAATATTTGTATTTATACCCTAAATATAAGATATTCAATTAGTTACATCATTTTAAAGTTATTTATTTAATTTTCAACGGAAAGCTGAGCATAACTAAAATCAATTGCTTAAACTTAAAATCAAAAAGGGACGTATGGTAAAAGAATATATGAGATTTAAAAAAAAAATGGATGAATTTGCACATTAATACACCCTCTATTAATACTCCACCACCCCGAGAAAATGACATTCTGGTGTGTGTAGGGGAGTACGTGTTAACACCCTGGAAAACGGAAAGAAATGTAAAACAAATATTTTAGAAGTTAGAGTGAGAGATCAGTTGTATATATATTTAACATAACATTTTCTCACATTTCGGGCCATTGTATTTTTAGGGAACTTAAACGATGTTTACCACTTACCCTTAGTCCGAGTGGCAGAGTCATCGCACCACACAGAGTATGGCTCGCTCCAAAAAACAGCGGATCGAACTCCCATAAAAATGAGTTTAGTTAAATGCCCTAGAACTGACTCGAAAAACCGAATTTATATACGAAAATTGTCTCCACTTTTAATTGCAAAATAATTGTTGATTTTTTTCTTTTCTTCTTTCAATCAAGTTAAAATAAGTAGAACCTTTTGTTGGAGGAGGGGATTTAGCGGAGAATGTTAATCTACAATCATACCAAAATATGAATCTATTTTTTTTTGTAATCACGGCATATCGCAGTGCTACTTAATTAATTTGCGTTATCACAACTTATGCTTACCATCGATTTCTCGTTGGCAACGATCATTGCCCTTCTCTGGGATTTGGATGGCAATACGACTACCCAGTGCTCTCTGCGGTCTTGCAGTCGAGGTCTTGTTAGTGCTATCGATCTTCGGTCTTTCCATCCTCATAGACCCATCACAACTGTTTTGTGTTGCATCAGCCGGAGTTGGTGCTATCACTTTTTTTTGGGGGGGGGGGGGGGTAGTTTATACAATTTCTCGCAGTGCCTGTTCCTTGCGTTCTTATGGTTCCCTTTATGCATTTTTGTGTTCTTCCTATTAAATCTTGCATGTTAATGCTTAGTCATTATAGCTTATGCGGAAAGGTTTCCGCATTCAAGGATTTCCCTTAGGATGTCAGCTGTTTTTTATCATAGCCGTCTGTTATATGGTCCACGTTTGCCCTTTGATTCAAATTTCTCCTAGTCTATTTCCCAGAGTATTCGGAGCTGTTTCTAGTGCTTGTACGATTATTGGTATTATATTTACTTTTCATACTCCATGCCCCTTTCAATTCTCTGACAAGTTCAGTGTATTTGCTTCGTATTTCTGTCTCTATGGTATTCACCCTGTGGTCGGCTGGGACAGTAAAATGTACAATCAGGCAGGATTTTTCTTTCTTGTTGCCTATTATGACATCAGGTCTCTTGGCTTGCATGAGTGTATCTGTTTGTACCTTTATATCCCAAAAGAAGGCTGTGTTTTTTCGTGTTCCAGTACTGTGTCTGGTTTATGTTTGTACCACGTGCCAGAGTGTTCGAAATTAATTTGTTTGCATAGCTCCCAGTGTACTGCTTTCTCCACGCAGTCATGCCTATTTTGTATTCTTTTTGGTCCAGTTTTTTGGCATTCACTTATTATTATTATTATTATTATTATTATTATTATTATTATTATTATTATTATTATTTGATAATTATTATTATTCATTTGTTCATTTATTTATTTATGTTTATTTTCATTACAATACATAATTTTCAATCTTCGATCAAATGAGCCGAATACTTATGTATTACAGTTCTGCGGCTTTTAGGCATTTAAACTAATAACAACACCACACTAGAAAGAGGTAACCGAACACTTTCTATTCTGTGTTTTTAAACAACATTTCCATAACATTACAGTAATGATGAAATTCGACCTGTGTGTTTTTCTCGTATCAATAATGGCACATTCTACTATTTTATTTAATCTACTATTTATACAATTGTATTTAAATACAAATGCAATTCCATCAAGTAAAACGGCATTATTAAAAGTCCTACATTGAACATCATTAATATCACTCTCTTCTCCCCTTCGCTAGCCTCCAGGGTAAACCTTAATAAGCCAGTGTCAGTCTATATGACTTACTCATGGAATCAACATTGCCCTCTATTTGTTTCACACGATAGCTCTTTGCCTCTTATGTTTTATGAAATTAAGAGGAAATATTTATGCCGTTCCAAAGATAAACAAGAAATGAAAATAGACAGAACTACTTCCGGCGCAGGTCTGGTAGATCTAATTAGTTTTATATAAATTTAAACATATGCTGTGCTGCTCTTATTTAGTTTTTGTAATATTTATAAATCTTGTGTTATGATTGCTTATAAACTATAATAATGTATGATGTAAGAATAGCACGGCGGGACGCGTGCACAGCTGTTTCCTAATACGAATAAATAATAAAAATAAACTAGCTCAAACCTCTATATATGTAATGTTGCTGTCTTTTCTATTAGCTATGAATAAAAGTATTTTAATACATTGTTGCCTCAATCAAATTATATTTTTCGTTAGTTATATAAGGGGCACTTTAACGTCCGTATTGTTTCATAATTGAGACAACTTAGAATCGTAGCAGTAAAATGTTATTTGTGGTTGTATTGTTTTATTCGGGGGGGGGAGGGATTAATAATAGTGTCGATATAATACAGTGTAAGGGCTGTACTATTTTCTAGAAAAAATGTATTTTTAATAAAAAGTAATTTTTTACGTATTCTTTTTCATGATGTTTTCTGGATTTAGACAATAATTAAAATAGAAATTGTTTTAATTAAAATGAAAAAAAAAAATTAAATGTATTAATACATATAAATATTGCAATGCTCATATTATGTTATAACTCGGAACGGAATTATTCAACCATCGTTCGTTTCTATAAAAAAAAAACACCTAATTTCCAGTGCGATCCGACGACAATGATACGGTTTCATGTGAACTGACTGGTAAAAGCCACTCACAGTTACTTCAATGAACTATCTCTTTTAGATTTCTCAGAAAGAACAATAGTCGAAAAACTTATCCGTAAAAGTCGGTAGCGAAACCGCGTGATTTGTTGTTAAGTTTAACTTATAAACAATACTATATACGGTGCGTTTTTTAAAGTATAGTGTAAGAATTTCATGGGAAACAAAGTTATAAATATGTTTGCATTATTTGTAATATAAAAGCATCATTTTGACAAGTCTTTTTTATTTGCAACGTAATTGCTGATAGGCGTAGCGAATGATATACGAGTAGCCGACATCCGGTAAAATACGCACACCTTACATTAATTATATTTCTACTATATTTTTTACGGAGTTCTATGCTGAAGGATAAAGAACTTATTCCCGTTAGATAAGGTAGGTAGTCAGTCCTTTTCCTGTGATGAATTTACTAAGTAAATAGAAAACGACTGAGCAGATAATATATAAAAATCAGTGAATTACAATAAATTATATATGCAACTTTGCTTGCAGAGCTAGACAATTTAATGACATAGACAAACTTTACTATATATATATATATATATATATATATATATATATATATATATATATATATATATATATATATGTGTGTGTGTGTATACTATTCTATGCCAGAAGCTTTCGAAAAGAATGAAACGTTGACAACTTTATCTTTTCTCTTAAAAAATCGATCGTGAAAGAACGTGTCATAGCTAATTCTTTTTATGATGACGCTGGCGCGTTCAACTCATGAAATGGAACATTTTTTACGCATTTATGAATATTAAAAATACGGTTTCTTCATTCATACTTGCACACCAAGTAAAACAGACAAAACACACTGACTTAAAACCGACAGATATGTGCTCATACAAGCGACAAAAGAAAATCACGCAGACACGCACGAATATGTGCAAACAAACATACACTAGAACACGCGCATTTACAAATAAAAGCAGGCACGCATATTCACATACAACCTGGTTGAATAAAAGATAGTTTATTTTAATATAACAATGAGATTGTTTACATAAAAAAAAAATATATATATATATATATATATCCTAAGGTATATAAACACACACATTAAACCACATAATTTCGTATAGAAACGTACAAAGGCGCACATAGATACGCATACACAGGAACATGCGGTAACTTAAACACTCATACACACACTCTTACGGACACCACGCATACATGCGCAAAAAAGACGCACACATGCAACCAAAGAGACATACACGTGCACAGTAACAATGAAACAGGCATATACGACGATATTAAAAGATATACATAGAGAAAGTCACATATACGTACAGGGGAAATAGACCCACTTAAACTTCCACACACATGCGCATACCAACATATATGGTGAAAAGAAAAAAATACACCCATATATAAATACACATAAGAACACAGGAACGTAAAGCATATACGTAAAACTCATACACAAATAGTAACACAAATACACATTCGTAGACATTCAAATAAACACAGACATGCACACCCCCACACACTAACACACGTATATATAAAACACACACATATACACATATATACAAGTAATAGTCTCACATTAAAATAAAGAAAGAAACACAAAAAAGAAAATTAAACAGATATGCACATATACTGGTGTGCATTTACGCAAAACTACGTCCATAAAAAATTGAACCAAACACGTACAAGCACACACGTACAAAAACAAAGAAACATAAATAGATAGAAAAAATAGAAAAGAAAACAGAATATGAAATAGTTTTTTTTACTCTGACATATATAAAAATATTTATATCACACGATGAGCACATTAGATGGCAATAGTTTCGTATTGTTTTCTCTAGATTCTTTGATTTTAAACAAATGTGACATTTGTTTGCTGTTTAATTTATGTTCTGCCGGCTATTTACGCCCTGCTTTTTTTTGTACGTGTACGCGTGTATATGATTTTTTTTCTGAAAACGTTAGTACAAAAATATCACTTTTTAAAATATTGAAGCTTTATTTTACAGACGAGGAGAGCGGATGAAGCTAACAAAATGCGT
>OY744540.1:29383503-29396003 GCA_963556195.1 Sepiola atlantica | reverse complement strand
CATCAATAACCCTTCTATAAACTTCATGACCATTTTAAACCGAAGTCTTCAAAGAATGCCCCCAAAACAGAAAGCGTATGCTAACCCAAGGGAACAGACACGAAAATACATAACTTACAACCCACAGAAGTAAATAATAACCCTATAAGACTAATACTCTTCACACCATAGAAAATATATGATATACCAATCCCCTACTTTTTCTAACTTATCAATGTTATTATATACAATAGACCACCTCCTCAAATATATTGCACATCCTAAAACGACAACATCATCCTCCTACAACATCTAATATAACCTACACTCACACTTTCTAACCCCCATTAAATTAAATTATTTGTAGCTAACAAAGACTTAACCCAACTTCGTCTTACACAGCCACTATGATAGTCTCAAACAATTAGATAAACCAAACACACTTAACTAAATACAAATACCGAACACACAGGCATATGGTAATGCTGGTTAATAGACTAGACACCCCTTAGATAAATCCGTTTACTGATAAAGATATATTAACATTCAGCGAGTACATAGCAACCATCCACTTAAATAGAAACCCCCATAAATGTACCCTTTTAACTACAAATAAACAAGAAAATCAAAATAAAACACATAATATAATAAAATAAAAATATACCAAGCTATAAATAAATAAAATAAAAATAATCATAAAAAGACAAATCTCACCCAGACCACACTCACTAAACTACACCACACAACTACTTCTTAAAATAAACACACCTTTGAAACAGGCGACCACATGATCAATAATATAATTATTTTAAATACAACCTTATAACGACTAAGACCCATATGTGACTATCGCGACTTTTTAAAACAATACAACCTTGATAATATATTTTTTATGATACAAATCTATACAGAAATAATAGAATAACACACTTAGTAAAATCTAGTAGAATTTTTTTTAAGTAGAAACTGAAAAAAATAACTAAAATACACACTTAATCAATCCAATATGACAAAAATATAACTGATACAGGTACTTTCTTCAAAAGTGACACTTCAGCACGACACCGGCTAACGGTGAATCAAAGCGCCATTACCCTTCTGTGTTTACATTTCGAAACGCTGACGAGTCCTTATGGGCGATAGACGGTTTAAAAATACTATTACGCCAGTTCATCCGAATGAAACCGCAGCACGACTCTGATATATGCAATGTGTATGTATTTAAATAAATTATTTATATTGAAGTTAGGCCCTGCTCGGGGAAGTTAAAAATAGACTCTCACGTAGTTATATGGCATGTTCAGACAACGTTCGTGAGATACTCTGCAGACAGTATGTGCATACATAGAACTTATATTATCTTTCTTTATATGGTATAGTATAGGCTCGTGGCTATTTGGTTAGGATGCTTGCTTGCCGAGTGTAGAGTGATTCTGTAACCGGGTTCGAACCTTACCATCGTCTAAGATTATCATCCCCTACAGGTATGAGAGCGAAAGCAAGAAACGCTGGCGTATGTAAGTGAAATAAGGTAAAAATATTTACTTAAAATTAATATATATATATATATATAAAAAAATACCTGTGTATATCTACATACGCAAACTTTTCACCCTCACAGGAATCGTCAGTGAAGAATTATTTGCAGATTCAACCGTCACACGTACAGCAGTAATGGATTAACATTATTTAAAAAAGGCTGACGTAAAGTGTTCGACGGATAATATATATATATTTCTTTTAAAATACATAACAATGGTGGTGTAAAATAAATAAAATTTATTTTAATCTTATCTTTCGAGAATATACTTCTCATTTTCAAAGAGTGTTTTTCTTTACTTCTTTTTTTTTCATCGTCCGATGGAAATGGACTTTTTGGTCAGAAAATCGCGTTATGTCTGTAGGCGAGGTGACGCTGGTTTGAATAAGAAAGGGTATTCAGACATATTTTTTTAAACCATTGTTTCGTAATAGTATTATATTCTTTTGAAAAAAACATAACAATGGTGGTGTAAAATAAATAAAATTTATTTTAATTTTAGCTGTGTCGTACGAATAAGAGAAAAGTAAATGAAAATGTGTTTTGTTCCAATAAGGCACATTTTCTTTCTTTTATTTATATGTTTTTTCTTTACCGATTTTTTTTGTTTGTTTAATTTTATAATTGTATCGTTTGTTGTTGTAAACGATTATATTTGTCATTTTATTCATAACGATTTCACTTCCGCTAATGTATTTGATGTTACACCGCCATTTTTAATGGCTTGGTAACCTGAAAAATTAAAGGTTACGATTGGTGTTTTTCTTTACTTTATATCATCAGAAATGCCTCGCATTCTTTTAAATTACCGTTTGTTCGGCCCCTTAAACTCAATTCGCAATGGTTCAGTCGATTTATTTTCCGAATTAGAATGGAAATGCAGTAGGAAGGCTTACATTTGATAGCAAATATTAAGTCAGAAACCCCCGTCGTCTGATATGAATTTAGAAACCACTATTCCACTATAAATAATAAGTCAACTGTAAAAATATTTCTTTAACTTATCAGAAATTATGATAACAACAATAATAATAATAATATTATTAATAATAATTTATATATGAAAAATGTATCCATTGCTGAAATTATGATTTTATATAAATATTAGTGCCAACAAATGCGAAGCGTTTATTCCGCCATTTTTCTACAGAGAGTGTACACTAGTACTAAAGTAACAACAATCGGAATTCTTATTAATTTGATAGAAAATAAATATTTGAAATAACCTTGAATATCGTTGTTATAGAATGTGAAAAAGAATACTGGTATTTACAATTGCAAACGTCATCTTATATTCCTTTAATATATAAAACAATGTTCACCATTTTACTACGTTCGACCAAGACGGTAGCAAGAGCGAATACATATCTGTTTGTGGTCTGACAGGAATCGTAGAGAAAATAGACGAATTCAAATGTGTTTTTTTCTCCGCATTTTTCAAACCCCCCCTGTAATAAAAACTGGACGCCGAATATAACTTAAGGATAAGCTTTATTTAACCATTTGTTGCTTAGCTAGACAAATAGTGTTTAACATTCACTCTTTAATATACACGAATGTAGAACATTCCATTATTACTCCAAGGGGGAGACAGGCATCAATTATCTTTGTTACTACATTCTCCCCCATCTATCTTCTTATTCGTAGGGAACAAAATCATCCCATCGACCTGGCCTCCTGCGGGTTCTTTGAGGGCGTCTTGGTTGTTCGTGCCCGACATCCATTTCTAATCTAGGCTCCTCGGGACCTGACGACGTTTCGGGACTGTCTTGTGTGGCTGGTTTAGGGCTAAAATATCTTGCTCCAAATCGCTCTCGTTTTCTACGGCGCTTCGGTCGCTTGGTGTCTGAAGATTGAGTATCTGTCTCAGATATTGGGTGAAACCGCTTTCGTGGTACCCATCTGTCGTCCGAACTAGAGTCAGAGACGACTCTGTTAGTATATTCAGATTCGTTTTGTTGGGACTCTGAACTTGACGTATCTGGCACACGATCACCTAAGAGGGTCGGACTTGTTCCACGAACCGGAGCTCTATATCCATCTGAAGCAGTTCTACGTTCATATACATTTCCTGCTGGGGCTAGATCCCTTAAGGAGACAGTAGATTGCCTTCCTTCTGAATTTCTGACCAGTGCATACTGAGGGTTCGCTTCGATTAATTGTACCTCGCTTACCAATGGGTCATGTTTACTATGAAGAACATGACGTTTTAATAAAACTGTGCCAGGTTGTGCAAGCCACGAGGGAAGTGATGTGCCTGCTGAGCTTCGTCGTGGGAACGAGAAGAATCTCTCATGTGGGGTAGCGTTTGTCGCTGTACATAATAGAGTCCTAATAGCGTATAAGGCCATGGGGATGAGACTTTCCCAATCGGAGATCGGACTATTGCGATTTGCTGCCGCCAACTGTACTGTCTTCCATATTATGCCATTGTATCTTTCGCACTGTCCGTTTCCTTGAGGATTGTGAGGAGTTGTTCTACTTACAGCTACCCTTCGTTCATGCAGAAACTGCTTGAGTTCGTCCGACATAAAAGCAGACCCACGATCTGAATGTATATATGCAGGCACTCCAAAAACGGCAAAAATGGAGCAGAGGCCTTGAATTACTGTTGCAGCCGTTACGTCTGGGCAGGGGATGACGAACGGAAATCTTGAGTACTCGTCTATTATTGTGAGCATGTATTTATTTTTAGTTTTAGAGGGTAAAGGGCCCTTAAAATCCAGGTTAAGTCTTTCAAAAGGCTGTGTGGCCTTAATGAGTGTTGCTGGAGGAGGTTTGTAGAACCTGGGCTTATTTTCTGCGCATATCCGACAAGAGTTCGTAATTCTTTTTACGTCTTCAACAGAATATGGCAAGTTTCTGCTCCTGACTACGTGAATCATTCTTGTGATACCTGGGTGACACAATTCCCTGTGTATATACTGAAGATCATCTGAGCCAGTTACCAGGCCACACACCCTTGAAAGCGCGTCGACCGCGGCATTCTCCTTACCAGGGCGGTAAGTGACGTCAAAGGAGTAGCAAGAAAGCTCCATTCTCCATCTCGCTATTTTCTCGTTTTTTATTTTACTCGTTGTTTTTGGGTTAAACATAAACGAGACCGACTTTTGGTCAGTGATTAATTCAAAATGTCGGCCGATTAAGTAATGCCTCCATTTTCGTAATGCCTCAACTATGGCGTACGCTTCTTTTTCTATTGCAGAGTGTCGTCGCTCGGATTTCGAAAGTGTTCTTGAAAAAAAAGCTACAGGACGACCGGATTGTCTCAGTGAGGCAGCTATCGCACAGTCGGAGGCATCCGTCTCAACTAATAGAGGGATAAAAGGATCCACAGCAGAAATGGCAGACTGAGCAATGTTCCTTTTCATGTTTTGAAATGCTCTGATGGCGGAACAGGACAACGGAAAAGTAGATACTTGTGTCAATGGGTGTATTTTTTCTGAAAAAGACGCAACCCATTGGGAGTAGTGAGCAAACATACCGAGGGCTCGTCGTAAAGAGGGCATGTTTCCAGGGATTGGTAATTCCATTAGCGGTTTCAGTCGCTCGGGATCCGGCGTCATGGTGCCATTTTTGACAATGTATCCCAATAATTTGATGCTTTTCAAGTTGTAGGAACATTTTTCACTGTTTAAAGTCAGATTATATTTCTTGACGGCAGCCATGAATCGTTTAAGGTTGTGGTCATGTTCAGCTTGGTTATGTCCGCATACTGTGACATTGTCTATATATGCAACAGTACCCTTCAATTTTTCATTGGAGATTATTTCATCTATTACCCTCTGGAAGCTAGCCACACCATTTGTTATCCCAAAAGGAATTCGGCAGAACTGATATAGGCGACCGCAGGCCTCGAATGCCGTGTAGGGCTTATCCTCTGGCTTGATAGGTACCTGATGGTAGGCACTTCTGAGATCTAAAGTACTGAAAGTGTGATATTTTGCAATATTAGAAATCATTTCGTCAATACGAGGCAGTGGATAGGCATCGAGTAATGTGTATCTGTTGATGGTCTGGGAATAGTCAATGACCATCCTTTTCTTGTGATTTTCAGTGGCTGTTACGAGGACCTGTGCTCGCCATGGAGATTCACTTGGCTCTATAATTCCTTCCTTAAGTAGTTTTGTTACTTCTGCTGCTATGAACTGTTTGTCCGTTTCTGAATAGCGTCTTGATTTTATTGCTATTGGTTTGCAGTCAGGAGTTAAGTTTGTAAAAAGTGACGGGTGCCGCACTTTGACAGCTGCTAGTCCACATACGCTTAGGACTGGCTTGGGGCCACCAAAAGGAATTTCAACGCATGAATGTTGTTTTAGAAAATTGTGACCCAAAATCACTTCGCAGCAGAGGTTTTTCATTACTGATAATTTGATCCCTTGATAGGAGTTTCCTTTTAGTTTCAGGTTAACCATGCAATATCCAATTACATGGGACGATAAAGATGAATTTGCCATTGATATTTGGTTGGAACAAGGAAATATTTCCCATTTATTTGCTTTTACAATACTGGCATTAATAAAACTTTCGGAACTGCCTGTATCAATAAGCGCATGAATAGTCAATCCATTGATTTTTACCCTCACGATTGTTTTTGAGAGGCAGCCGGGGAATGCAGCTGATATTGTAATTGGTGCTACAGTAGCAAGAGTAGCCGAACGTTTTTTTTGAGAAGCTGACCGGCAAACTTTCGAAAAATGTCCCTGCTTATCACACTTGTGGCATCTAACATCTCGAGCCGGGCAGGACGAACGAGCATGTATACGAAGGCCACAAAAGTAGCATGTGGATCCAGCTGAGGCGGCAGTGATAAGTTGTTCGTGATTGTTAGAAAGGGGGGTGGCAGCATCTTGGACAATGGAAGAATTTTGAACATGCAGAGGAGGGGCTACGATAGCAGCTCCCAAAATATCGGGTTGTAAATAGAAGACAGACTGCTTCTGTGCCATGTCCAACGTTAGAGCTTGTTCATAAGCTGTTGGTAAGTCTAGGTTTTTATTCTCTAGTAGTCTTTGTCTTATTTGGTTGGACTGTATTCCATTAATAAATGCGTCCCTGATAAAAACATCTCTCGCTTGGTTCGCAGTTAAGGCTGTAAATTCACACTCGCGACTTAACGTCTTTAGAATCTGAAGGTATTGTTCAAGGCTTTCTTCTGGTTGTTGACGCCGGGTAGCAAGTAAATGTCTAGCAAAAATAGTATTTTTTTTCTTGACAAACATGGCTTCTAAAATGTCCACCGCAGTTTCATAATTTTCACATTCAGATAAATTTCTATAAATAGCAGTAGAGACATGATGTAAAAGAAGGGTATATTTCTCAGTACCTGTTAAAGCCGCGTTTGAAGATAACTGTAGAGCTGTAAGGAATCCTTCGAACATTTTTCTCCAATGCCGCCATTTGTCAGTAGATTCCGAGTCGGCCGTATCAAGGTCTAGACGATCGGGTTTCAAGTAACGTTCCATAACGAATGGTTAAATAAATTGTAATAAAAACTGGACGCCGAATATAACTTAAGGATAAGCTTTATTTAACCATTTGTTGCTTAGCTAGACTATTTATTTGTAAAAAATACAAAATTTGGCACAAGGCCTACAAGGGGGTGGGGAAAATGTTGACCTAACTAACATTTTTAACTTAACTAGTCACAATCACCAAAACAAATTTACTCCATGATATACCTACTTAAAACCCAAAAATGACAATATATACATGGAATTGGAAGTGGGGGAACAAGAATGATATATATATATATACAATGAAAAAATAAATAAAATTAAGTGTTAGTATAAGAACCTCCCACTAAAGAAATGTGGCCGATAAGTAGTTTTGCCAGTCGAAAAAAGGCGATGCAGGCCACGAAAGTTTTATTCTCACACCTCCTTCGAAAATTACGAAAGGAGACCTGCATCTCTGACAAAACAACAGATCAGTCACCTAATAGGGGTCGGGAATGGGAATTAGAAAATAAAAGTCGGGGTAAAAAAAAAAAAAAAAAAAAAAAAAAAAAGGGGGGGGGGAGAGGACGAAAAAAAAAAGGGGGGCCTATGACAACTTACATACCGCTAGCTAAGCTAAAAAACGGGGAAGAAAAACAAAACATAACCTAATCTTGCCTAACCGGGTCAAATAAAAGGGTCAGTGTTCGGTTCGGCCACCCAATATTCAGTCTAAGGCACGTCCAAGTACCACTCAAAATTAGCTCCATTCAAACGACACAAACGCGCAACTTTCACCCACCTTTTGTTGAAATCTGCCAGAGGGAGTTTCACCTTCTCCAGCCTGACACGCATTTTCAAGCGAGACTGGAAAATGAGGACAAGCTGGGGAGCAGTGAAGGTCTCTTCCCCGTAGACTTCCTTCTGTCGTGTCGACCAAATCACTCCTCTCATGACTGCTAGTAAGCAAAGAAACACATAATGCTCCTCCCACTTCATGATTGGTGCCCAATTGCAGCATGTCGAAAAAGACTCCAAAACGAAGAACTGTCCGTTCAACATGCGAACCGTGTAGCCTTCAACTAACTCACACAGCGGGCGAACGATGGGGCAATGAAAGAAAACATGACTGGTCGTTTCCTCCCAGTCGCCGCATCGAACACAACTTGGTGTCTCTACTAAACCCGCTGCGTAAAGCTTTTTGCCGACCCAGAGTGCATTTCGTATTATCAGCCAGGTGAGTGATGCCTCGTAATTATCGAAGCATTTCAACCCAGGCGCCCAAGGCCAGATCAAGCGAAGTTCTCCCTTCGTAAGACCGAGCTCCTCAGTAATATCGTCACGAACAGATCCCCTCACCATAACCCGATATAGTGCTTTACGAGACAACACTCGGGTGTCAGAGAGGCTTTCTGACACCCTTAGAAGGTACTTCAAGGACTGTCGACACTCGCGATAAAAGGAGCACTCGCGTCGAGGTAAACGAAAAGCCTCACCCCCATGCAAGTGCACACTTTTCAAAGCCGGAAAGGCTTTCTTGGTGTCTTCCTTCCAGAATTCACCGTTTCCCTCACAAGGTGTACACATTCGGTCTAGGTAGTGTAAGCGAAGCGTATATTGACGAATCTCAACGCTTGGCATACCTAGACCGCCTTCAGACGGATGCAAGTAGCAGATCTCCCGGCGAACCATGGGCTGCTTTCCGCGCCACAAAAACGCGAAAAAAGCCTTCACTAGTTCAACTAGTGTGATCGCCGGCAGAGGGAGCACAGAAAGACGGTAGAGGATGAGAGGATAAATGTGAGAATTACACACCTCCGCTCTTCCTTTTAAAGTAAGATTTCTCAAAGACCACAGACGGGCTGCAGCCTTAACCGCTTTCAACACTTCCGACCAATTTTTCTCCAACTGGAGATCAGGACCAAACCAGACGCCGAGTATCTTGCAAGGCCCATCCGTCCAGCCAAAGGGCCCCTGAAGGGGAACACCCCTCCAGGCACCAATGCGTAAGCCAACAGACTTATCGCAGTTGATTTTGGCCCCTGTCACTTGTTCATACCGTCTTATTTCCATGTCGACGACCCTAATCTCAGCACTGCTCGTTACAAGCACAGTGACGTCGTCGGCATAGGCGGAGTACTTAATCATGGGGCAAGCACCAGACAAAGTAATCCCACGAAGGACCGGATTCACCCTAAGCCTGCGAAGGAAAGGTTCCAACGCAAGCACATAAAGCATCGGTGAAAGCGGACATCCCTGACGAATAGATCTGGACAAATCGAAAGGCTTTGACCTTATTCCATTCACTTCAACCAACGCACCGGGGTTAGCATAAAAGAGGCGAATCCAGGAGCGGAAATGGGGACCAAATCCAGCCGAAGACAAGACAGCCTCCAAGTAACGATGATCGACCCTATCGAATGCTTTGGACTGATCTAAATTGATCAGCGCGGCCTCAGTGTCGACTTTCTCTATGATCAAGCGTATCATGTGCAAATTATCTTGAATAGTCCGGCCCTTAACAGAACAAGTCTGTTCGGGACTTATTAGACGAAACAAGACAACCTGCAGACGATTAGCCAAGATCTTGGCCAAAATCTTTAACTCTGTATTTAACATTGTTAAGGGCCGGAAATTACCTATACCATCCCCACCACTCTTGTCCTTGCGGAGCAATTTGATGATACCCCTGGTAAAGTACTGGGGGATAGACCCGTTCCTAAACCAGGAGTTAAACAACACAGCCAGCAGGGGGACAAAAATGGGCGACAACCTCAAATACAGTTCGTAAGGCAGTCCATCGATACCCGGAGACTTATCAAGGCCAACCTGCCTTAGGGCCTCCAGGACTTCATCCTCATTTATACACCCTTCGCACCTAGCTGCTTCGGTCGCCTCGAGACGAGAAAAGTCAGCTAAATAGGCGTCGAACTGAGTCATTGTCAGACCGGGCTCCTTGGTAAAAAGATCCTGAAAATAAGAGCGAAAACCCTCCAAAATCCCGTCGTTTGTAGTCACGAGACGCCCATCCGATAATGTGACACTGGCGATGTGTCGATCAGTAGACCGTCGACGTTCCTCCGCACGCAGTGACGCGGCCATGTTTGTCGCCTCGTGCGGCACTCTTTTTAACCTAGACCTAACTATCAATCCCTGATCTGCCTTGTTATCCAAGGAGTTCAGTTCCGTTTTAGCTACAGTAAAGGTAACGATATCCCCCGCCTCCGCCGCCCGACTTAAACTAGTTTCTAGTGCCACTTTCGTTGCCCTAGATCTAAGGTTGAGTCGACGACTATAATCGGCAACGAAGGACCTAATAACGTTCTTAAGGTGGCCCCACCACTTATTCCCAATGATAGCACCCGTCAATTCCCTCTGTAATGTTAGTAAAAGCTGTTCCCGGAAGTCCTTCAAATCGAACAACGATGTGTTGAACTTCCAGTAACCAGCCAATCTAGGCTTAGGACTATCTAAGTTTACCCGCACCCGGACAAGCCTATGATCCGAGTAAACTATATTATGAAAACTTGGACAATCTAAAAGCCCTAAATCGACTCTCCTAATTAAGAACCGATCAAGGTAACTCGAAAGTTGCCCTAAATCGGAGCCGCGACTAGCAGTCCAAGTCCATACTACTTCACGGGGTTTCTCATTTCGGAATTTATCGACAAGATCGGACTTATCGATAAAGTCCCGAAATGCCTTAGCATCCCCGTTGCTGTTAGTTCCCCTACGTTTTCCCAAGCGATCTAAATCGGGATCCAAGACCGCGTTCCAGTCTCCCGCTAGAATTATCCGACGCGACGTATCCATAAAGGGCTCGATCCGCCGAAAAAAAGGAACCCGCTCAGAACTGGCGTTGGGCGCATAAACCCCAATAAGCCGAAAAGCCACATCCTTTACGGTAACATCAAGAACGCACAGCCTTCCCTCAGGATCTGCATAGATTGGGTCACACGTCGCATTCAGTGTGCGCTTAACTAGCCAGGAAACCCCTCTTGAGTGAGTATCAAAGTACGCTGAATAGAGCTGAAAGTCTCTAGTCAGCGCACCCTGATAATCACTGGGAATAAAGTGGGTCTCCTGCAAACAACATACATCCACGCCGAGTCGCTGAAGGTCACGTACTACTCGAAGTTTACGAGCGGTGTCCCTCAACCCTCGGCCATTTAGGCTTGCTAATCTGAGTGCCATTCTAGTGCTCTTAGAGTTGGGAACCCGAAACGAACATTGATGCATTTAAGACACCGACAGATGAACCCAGAGAACCTTGTCCCAATTCATTTGAGACGAGACCGTCCGGGGCCACACCGCCAATGTCTAAGGGGAAAGTTAGTTTTAATGCCCTGTAGAGTGTAGGATGGATACGAATAGGGACCCTCCCAACACAAGATTTTTGCAGTAATACTACTTCATCGTTAAAGAAAGCGAGAGGAGGCGATATATTAAAGGCGTTATTCGCTTCCTCCATCATATTCCAAACCCCTTTAGCTTTGTCTCTTGATCTAACCACAGATAAAAGTCTTTGTGCATCCAAGAAATTTTCCGGGTTGGTAATGTCTTTTTTGTGTACCATCTTTAGTGTAGCTAGGTTTCGGTAGTTCTTCTTATGATGGTTTATCATAAGATTTTCAGTTTCGGGAGTAATTTTACAGACATCCTTGCCTGTGTAGAAAGGGGTCTTCTTTTTCCGAGCCTCTAGCGAGGGACTTCGATGGCGTTTCTGGGATGTGGAGGGGGCGGTGGGTGAGGCAGGAGGCGGCATATCGGTCTTCATTGGAGAGGGGGGCGGTGTACTTTTAGGAGTGTTGCACGGGGAACAGAAAGGAGATGGAATTGGGGTAACGGTCTTATCTTTTGATAAGGGGGTCAAATTAGATTCCCTTACTGGTGGGGATGACTTTAATGGTGGGGGTGCACCTTTGGCTGGAGAGCGACGTTCTTTGGCCGGGGGAGTTTGTTTTTTTTCCGCATTACTTGTGGTTTCGGAAACCATTTTTTTTCCTTCGTTTTTTTTTTCCTTTTTTTCTTCAGATTTGCGCTCCTCGTCGAGAGACTTTTTAAGATTTAATAATTCTTTGTACTTTTCTCCACCTGGATCGTTACTGGTTTCTATCTCTAGTTGTTCCTCTTCGGTCATCACTTGAGCGTATGACTTCGGTGATTTCTTTCCAGTCACAATGTTCCATACGACTTTTTTTTTGGGAGATTCATTTTCTGTGTTGCATAAGTCCTCGAATTCCTCCGGGGTTACAGTTTCAGCTGTTGGTTTTGAGGAGGGAGTCTTTTTATCTGCTGCAACTTTCGGGGTCAAGTGTTCTAGCACTCTGTTCTTGGGGTTAGGCTGGGCCGGTTTGATCCTTGTTGGGCAAGTGAAAGTTAAATGCCCAACCTCATTGCAAATCCAACAAGCTGGACGTCTTCCAGCCACCACCACAGGTAATTTTTCTCCATTTGCTTCTATGTAGTACGGAACTTTTTTAAAAGCCGACTCGTTAAGCCACACGTCAAAAGACCATGTTCCGTTGAACTTGTCGACCGTA
>OY744540.1:29368503-29378503 GCA_963556195.1 Sepiola atlantica | reverse complement strand
AACAAATATTAGCGAAAATAAAAACACACCGGGTTAAGGCAAGAGAGCACATCGGCTGAAACGTAGAATAGCTATTAATAAAACGGAATTTCTCACTAATATTAAGAGAAACCGGCGCCGGATAGACTGAGAAACCATTGCTAACAAGTCGTACGCGGACACTAACTATATAATTAAATGTAGCAGAGAGCACTAGTAGTGTAGAGATGCTTAGTGTTAACAATACTTAATAAATATTCCTAAAATGCGCATTTTCTTCGAAGTATTTAAAGGTTTTTTAGAAAGCATCATGTGGGCAACACGTCCCATTTGAAAATTTAAATCAATTATTCATGATTTGCATTAAATATAATCAATAATCATTTAACACCAATGTTAAACAAGATTTTTTAAATTTTAGTTCATTCGTAAGACCATTTAAGCTTTAGCTTTTAACTGGAATAAGGATACTATACATAAGGTTTAGTTGCATTACATTTTGATTTTACTCTTTAAGTCCCTCCACCAGCATGCTCATCCCAGCGGAAAAGTATATAGTTGTGTAAAAACTATATATATTTAGCAAACGTGTATGTGTAGCTTACTTGGGAGGTGATGTTCCATAATAGCAATTTGACTTAGGGGTGTTGGCACCCGTTAGGTGGTCCTTCCTGTAAGAATAAAAACACCAGAATTAAGCTTATCGTAAAAGTTGTATGATGTTGATTAAGACAAATTTGCTTTAATTTTAACTTTCAATCAAGGCAAGCACGAGAGCGCTCTATCCGTTAATAGACTTCAAAAACGGCATATGCTAGCGATCTCATTTCTTTGATCAATCATAACTCAAACACCAATACACCAAATTAGTTAAAACTTTGCACAACATTTTTATTTGATAGGTTCTATAAGTGTGTAGAATTTCAGCATCATTAGTCAAGGCTACCCAGAGATCCAGAAAGGTCAACCATGATGTTGTGTTATCCGTGTGTACTTACGTACGTACGTATGTGCCACCCTGTATCTCATTAACTATTTGATTGATTCAGCTGATTTTTGGCAGAGATAGAGGTTCTAGGGTCTAGTTGATGGCATTTTAATTTCAGCTTACCATATACCTTATTTTTCCAGAAAATTCCCCAAAGACTAAAAATTGACCATTGTATTGAGGCATAGCCTTTACAAAAGTAGTGACATTCCATGATAAATGCCAGTATACTGAAATCATATGTCCTTAATAGGGTTAAGATAAAAATTCATATACACTACATGTACAAAAGCAAGGAAATTCCCAAATGTTTACACTTTTATTGTCATTAAGGGTATGCGAGCACAACAGAGCTATGTATTTTACTGGTAGGAAATTTTCTTCAGCGCACCTCACACACTTCATCCACTCATGCATAGAGATTTATACTGTAGTGATGTGATAATGAAATTGTGTGGTTGATATGTAGTCATACCCGTAATTAATGACATAATATAATATATTGAAATGATGACCAGAAGTGGTCATCATTTCAAAACAGAGTGCAAATTTAATAAAACATACACACGACACTAAACTTCGTCGTCTCATAGAATCATGTTTAATCCTACGTCATAACAACACAATCATCCAAAGACAAGGATTTTATAACATTGCTACCTCTTCTGCTAGATCGATTCTAATTGAAATGAACTTTAATAAATATGACCACGGATGCCTTTTAATCCTTATTCCTTCTCCTCAGCCTTTGTTGTTTAACTCCTTAGTTAGGAATTTCAAATTACTACTAATCTACGCTTACCAACATATAGCGTTCAAAAACAAACTGCTGATTTTCTTCTTCTTGAACATTTCTATTGTGTATTACACTTGACTGTTTTTTTTCATATCGCGTTCTTTGTATACATTTGCAAACTTTTGTTTCAATTAAAGTTCTGTTACCTACTGAAGAACGTCGTATTATAAACGATCGAAATATTTTGGTAGAACTGTTCAATATCTGTTTTTGAGTTTATTTTTGCCAGTTGTTAGTTTGCTTATCCTTTATTCCATTTTTATTTTTATATTTTGTCTGAAACATTGTTTCTTTTTCCTCATTATATATATATATATATTATATATATATATATAAATATGATAATTAGTTGAGATATGCAAGTATGTTCAAGAAGTCCTACTTCTAATGTTCTCAATATCATTTAATAATTCATTATCAAGACTGATCCCTTCTGGTATTCGTAGGAAATCTTTCTCTATACTAGACATTATGTTTCCAAATATTAAAAGCGTATAATATTTAAGTATACTATTCTCCATTTCATTCCCGGAAACCCATCAAGGGAAGAATTGGTATGGGACGGTGAAAAACCGTTTCAGACCAAAGAAAGCAGCCACTGGAACTCGCTGGGGTTATTTTCAAATTGTGACTTAAGTTTCTATAAAATTCGACCGTCTCTAGGATCAAAGTAATTTGGCTCATGGATAATAAATACGCTCGGTTGCGAGACGTTATTCTCCGGCCTGCTATCGCTCTGTTGCTCGCATGCTTTGTGGAGAGACACGTCGGACTGATTTCTTCAAAGGTTTCTGCCAATCGACCGATGGCGTCGCCGTTTGAGTGAGGTTATTAAATAGTTCGCCGTCTGCTCTGCTTTGTTTGGACGCCGCGTAAAATGACATGAATCGAATGAGTCATTCAGAGTTGATGAACCACACATAACTGGACATATGTAAATTTATATATATATATATACATATATATATATATATATATATATATATACATATATATATATATATATATATATATATATAAACATGACTAGGAACTCGACCATATAGCACAGGCAAAATAATTAGCAAATTAAACACCAACGCATATAAATATATATGTATGCCTGCATGAATACACATTCGATTAATATAAATTAATATGATTGAAAGTATCGTAGTAGATATATGCAGACAAGTGTACATGTAGATATATGAGCAGACGCCTGATGAAAAATAACACTTGAATTTTATGAAAAACTCTATCGGCAGTAATATACACATTATATATATGAAACGCTTGCTTATTGTTAAGTTCGGGTCAGATCATTATTAACGAACACACACTAATATATATATATATATATATATATATATATAAAGACGAAAAATCCACATACACATGTGTTTAATGGTCTACAATCTTCACCGTGGGTTTGAAAAGATTTGAACCCACGACCACATTGTTTGCAGTCTACAGTGTCAATCTGCGGCCCATTAAAGCCTGCCTAAAAGTATTACGATGTTTAAATTGGTTTGAAATAGTTGAGATCTATTGTTATGTTTTAGTGATGAAGACAGTTGTAATGAACGCTATCATATTTTAAATTCACTTCTTACGTATAATAGTATATATTTATATATATAAGGAGGAATAAGTTAATTTGAAAATATGATAGTTTTCATAGCAGCTGTCGGTATCGCTAAAAAACAACAAATCAAGACAAAGACCGAAAATTAAATATAATAAACTGTTGTTTATATTTACATAACTAGTGTATATATAGAGAAGATAGAGCAATGCACTTTCAAATGAATAACACCAAAAATTATGTATTATGAACTGTTTAACAAATAGATGTGCACATTGGGCATACACATAACTTCTTACGGCCTTTGGTATTTACTATATATATATATATATATATATATATATATATATATATATATAATTTATTTAGATACTGTATATTACATATTTCAGCAATGTACCGCGGTTTCATCCAAAACGGCAGTTTTCGACATCTTTAGTAAATCTTCGTGCCCAGTGGAATCATCGCCAAGCTGAATGGATTGTAGGCACGCCTGACAGGGAATGGCGTCAACAATGACCTCATTGTTGACGCCATTCCCTGTCAGGCGTGCCTACAATCCTTTCAGCTTGGCGATGATTCCACTGGGCACGAAGATTTACTAAAGATGTCGAAAACTGCCGTTTTGGATGAAACCGCGGTACATTGCTGAAATATGTAATATACAGTATCTAAATAAATTATATTAGCTCTCTTATATGATCGAGCACTTTATTTGATTTCTTTTCATATACAATATGTCACTCATATATATATATATATATATATATATATATATATATATATATATATATATATATGCACTACAATTTTATACAACTTTTCCCAACTTTTTGAAGATGGAAATCCAGATATAATGCTAAAAACTTACCTACATCATTCTTATTTCAGTTGTTTATAAGTTTTACATAGAAAATATCTAAACGTGAACGCTTAAGCTTAAAGTATTTTAAAAACAAATTGAAATTCAGCGAATCTTGGTTAAGCCATGTCTAAAAACTATGTATATAATTAAGTACACCTATGATTGAATTTTTTAAATGGCAGTTGCTGGCTATATTATTCGTCTTGAACACTTTTTTAAAGACACTCAATAAACGGAATTAAGGGAATATATATATTAATTGATGTATATGGTTTAAATTTGCATTTTATAATGCTTTACACTAAGAGGAATGAACCAAAATATTGCCAACATTATCATATATTACTCATAACAGCTGTTTTTTTTTTAAACTCATAGCAATCGCCGTTGATCGTAAGAGAAGCAATTTCGCAATCGCAGACCAGCGGTATTTAATATCCGCTTATATTTTAAAGTGATCGACATGACTAAACTTAATCCAAATATATACGTTATCTCTTACGTAATCAGAGACGGATCATCGATATATAAGACTTATTGACCGTATAATGGGCTGTGCACCATATGCGCAGCAGTGATACCAACTGTAATCCGTTGATAAAACGTATTATCGCACTTAAATACAATTCGGAGAAGCTACCTATTCGCCTGAAGTATTAGTAGAAGACCATTCAATAAGTTGATGTTTATTCGAAGAATTTTGTATATTCGGACTTCTGTTCTCATCTTGGGTGTTTATATCATAACGTTTCGGCCGATGTAACCTCCGACCTTCTTAAGGTGTAGTTTGTCGAACTCGGGAATCTGGACGGAATTTCGAACGGACCCCTTTATTTTATCGTTCTATCTTCAAATGACTGTCACTTAGAACTGAATTATACTTGCTACTATATCCTCTGCACCAAGGGTCCTTGCGGACAATTCTAGTATGAATTTGGGGAACCTTAAACCTATTCTTGTTTTTTATCTAACTACTTATCACTATAGGTCACTACTTATATGTTATTTATAATTATAGTTTCCCACATTGTAGTGAATTCTATACTAGATCTGCTTAGTAAGTCATTGTCGCCTAACATATGTGCTGCTTCTTTGAGTCGTCTTACTCTAACCCGTTCTTTATCTATCAGTTTTCCTTCATTCCATAAATGTAGATGCTTTCCCTTTTTCTTTTATATGTTTATTCTCTGAAATTGATTAGTATTGGGAGTGTGTTATAGAACTTAATTATATTCATTAATAATATATATATATATATATATATATATATATATATATATATATAATATAAAACCTTAGTTAAATCAAGGAACAATTTATCCAAAAGACACTTTTATAAGCATACACTGTTTTCTGTCTTTCTTTATTATGTCGTGGTATACAAAATATCATTTTTTTTCTTGAGGGGGCTTCATCAGTGCATAAAAGTTGACCCACTAAGCTGGAAAAAAACTGAAGTACATTTCATTTTCTTTATTTTTATATATTTTCTTTTTCCTGACAATATTTATCAAAAGAAAAATATCTGTTTAATCGTTTTTGTCTATTTGAATGTTGATACCGTGATATGTCTATACCATGTGCGTTTCACTTTTCTTCCTGCGTGTTGATATTTCGATAAAACATACGTCAATATAAGCTAATTAAAATGTGCGACGCACACACATTCTTCGTACAGATATCAGAGTTATTAATTGCAAACAGTTGAAAAGAGTTATGTGTTGTCGCTTGTATCATTCAGCCTCATAAATGGAGACGTCACATTGCAACATTTTGCGAAGGTATGACCAGTTTGTATGCCTGGATATTCATATATACCCCACCATATTGTTAGAAACTATACCCGACATATTAACATCTCCTTAGAAGTTTGAAAAATCATTTGACTTGACACTTCAAAAATAGTATATTTACACCCAATTTATTTATATCACCTTTGCAACTCTTTTTGTTGTTTTAGACCACCTGCCTTTTATCTTCTTTCAAGCACGACAATGACTTACTCTGAAATGTGTGTGACAATAGATCTACATATTTAGGTGCGTTTCTTAGTGTGTCTGAATGATATTATCCCATCTCGGTCTTTCAAGCATCTCAGACTGTACATAGTCAATTTCTGCTTTTTATGTTAATTGGTAGGAAGACAGCTGTTATTGTTATCTGCTTATACAATTAGCCAAGCAATGTTATTTAACATGGGTTTGTATACATATTTTGTAATATGAATATCGATATGCACTTACCAATTTCTATTCTATTTATGATATTCGTGGAGTTTAGAGCCACTTGGGTTAGTTACGTTATTCTAGAGTGTTTTTAACACCATTTTCAGAGTTCCTCGTCTTGTCTGGTGAAACTCTTTCCTTTGCTGCATTTTTCCATAGTCTTTATTATATCTTTCCGGTTCTATTATTAGCGCTTCTACGATTTCTTCATCGTTTCCTCTTCGCATCCCACTCGTCACCCCCTCTGCTTCCACAACAGCATCGTCATTAGAAAAAGAAAATATTTCATTCTTAACCATATTATCTATTCAATAAGAGCGGTACACACTAGCCATTAGTAGTGATTACTCATTGTGTTTAAAAGTAGTGTTACTTGGAGTCTGAGTGGCAAAAAGGTCTCCTCATATATTTTAGCACTCTTTTCCTTTTTTTAATAATTGCAATTCATTTTACGTACTCGTAATACATATTATACATAGATTTCTTCCGGATGGCTACATTTGATTTTTTTCTCGAATTTAAGTGGCAATATGAATCTCCAAATGTCCAGTATGGCATGCGAATTCGAGTAGATGTTTATATGGTTCTACCTCGTCGTTCTGTCTATCATGTCTCACCCTTTACAGCCATGTTGAATGTTACAGAGCAATGCTAAATTTCTTTGAGGAGTTATGTCAGATAAGATTTCTCACACTTTAAAATGTTAGCCATCTACAGGTTTTTAATGTGATTTTCTATTTTATAATACGTTCTCCATGTTATTTTTTCTTTACACATACACACATAGCGTCATACATATCGTCATATTTATATAATTATAGTTGTGTTTGTTAATCTCTATAAACTATTTATAAGGTAATAGTCGTGTATCTTTATTTGAATTTCACGCCTGTGGTTGTTACGTGGTACGTCTCCTAGAGTGCCACGTGTGTTGATTGGGAGTTATAACGGGGACTTTTTGCCAACCTATTAAGACTAAACATCCCCTGCTGACTATATCCTTTCCGGTTTCTAAAGTTTAATATAAGAACAAGAAACATAAAAAGAATTTCTATTTTTATAAACCGTAAAACAACTGCTTGAGATTTTATGTTAGAAAACACCTTCCAATATTGTCCTGTTGGTATATTTCAAACTTCCATTGCGAAGTGTATTAGTGTTTAAGCTTTAACAGCAAGTACTCGTTAGAACTTTGTAATCCAGATGATAGACATACCCGTGTTTACATATATCCACATGTGTGTGGATGCAATGAGATATATGTTAGAGTAAAATCTCCGTAGAATACGTGTTTCTAACTGAGCTGACGTAGAAAAATGTCATAAGGAATCAAGGCACGCACTGAACGAAACAGAATGAGACATAGATTAGACTACTGCTCCAATTTAGTTCAGAAAGCAGTCTATATAAGCGGGAGTATGTTACGTTAATTAACAGAATCCTTTTTTAAAATATATATTTAATTTTAACACCTATACCTATGAACTCAATTACGATTATGACGTATAGCGTATGCGAGAAATTGGTAAAATACGACGTTTATAAGACAGTGAATACTTGGTATGGGGGACAAAGATTAAAAGAGCAAAACTAACAGTTATTAAACTACAGCTAGATTCCAACCATTGTATGGAGAATACAATGGTTAGGTAATTGTAGGGACAGGTTTAAAAGGGATCTCTTTTTTAGAAAACCATCACAATTTTTGTGTTAAAATAAAGTTTTATTTTAATCTAAGCTTTCGAAAATCAGAATTTTATTTGTAAAAGCAATTTTTTTCTTTTGTTTTTCCTTTTCATGTTGATCGCCTGATGTTATGTGGCGAAACAATGTTTTATGATATGTATACCCCTTTCTACTAATGCAAATAGCGTAGCCGCGCTAACAAACAAGCGGATTGTCCTTTCTGACCGGGAGGCCCGTATAACACCGGAGTATAACAATGAAAAAGAAAAAAAAGATAAAAACAATTTGCTTTGTCAAGGAAAATCCTGATTTTCGAAGATCTTAGATTAAAATAAATTGTATTTATTTAAACGCACACACTTTTATGGTTTTCTAAAAAAATACTTTTACAAAACAATCTATTATATGTCTACCTCTTTCTACTGTTTTAAAGTATATGTTTCTTTCTCATGCATCTACACAAATATAATTAAACTCATTTGTTATATGTGGATTATTAAATGGGAGTCTAAATATTTAATTTAACCTTAGTAGTTTCCAAGACAAGGATAAACAGACCAACTGCCTCATATTATTGTAATATCAAAACATCTATCACATAACTCGCAAGCTTCAATAAGGATTTCTACAAACCCTCATCACCGGTGACCTTGCCTCGCAGAATATAGACAATCGTATACCCTTAAACTTACCTTGATATACGGTGTCTTGTTGTATCACTGAAAATAAGCGACTTGAAATCTGGCATTACTAGGGTGCTGACAATATGGGAATACAAAGTGATGTATGCTAGAGGACGATGTCACATTAATGAAGCCCTGCACACAAAGTTTAGTTCGCCAAAGCTTGCGAACTGATAACCTTATGTAAAGGTTATACCCTGATGTAATTTCACCCTTTCACAAGGGCTACGACTGCAAAAAATACATACTAAATACAATTGCAGGATTTAACATCTCTTAAAAATTGTTCAAAATTTTAAATTTGCAAAATTTCTGGAATGTTATACCACAATAACCAGAAATACCTCAGTCGATAAGTGTACATGGGCCAGTATATGCATTGATAATTATAACATTTACACATCGACGTTGTTAAATGACAATATCATACAAGAGTTAGGTTTTACACTTGGTGGATGAGATTTAGAAGTTTTTGAGCCAGTCTCATGTTATCATTTCTGAAGATATCCTTAAATTCTTGGCGGTACTAATCCATTCGAAGTCCGAACCATACATCAGACAGACGCCGGTGGATAATAGAACATTCTTTACTTCGACGTATTTCTGAGCTCTTCTGCTTAAAGTTGTCTTATCTTACATGTTCATCTGATATGCGTTTATCTCAACATCATCTTAGATATCTATGTACAAGCGTTAACTTGCAACAACGTCCTTGATAAGGCATTTTCCTAAGCTTTCTTAGCATATATAATCTAAATACATGTATGCTGAGGAACGAACTACTACGAGAAGGTTCTCATGAACCTCTCACGTCTTCCCCTCTCGGCTTATTCCATCTTACTATCAATAGAAACAATCCGCGCGTGCGTGGTCCCCCTCTGTATGTGACTCGATGTGGCGAGTGTAAAATGCAATAAATTTGGGCAATTTGGGGAATTTTTAACATCCCTTTGGCCCCCTGGGGGCGCGAACTAGAATTTTTCTGAGGGCAAGGATGCTCATTTTATATCCAGAACAATTGCCTCTACATTTTGGCCAAGTTTCAGTAAAAATTGAATTGATGGATAAAACGTTATGGGAGAAAAGAGTCATTTTGTTGCCATTCTGGGGGGTTTGACCCTCTGGGGGGCCGAACCAGATGTGTTCCAAGGTCAGCGATACTAATTCACTATTAAGAACAATTGCCTCCACATTTTGGCCAAGTTTAACAG
>OY744540.1:29331003-29358503 GCA_963556195.1 Sepiola atlantica | reverse complement strand
TGTGATGAGTTTACTAGCACGGTAAAGGGTACCCACCTGTTTTTGTTGCAACCTTGGCAATGTCTTCTATGTATTTGTTCCAATCCATGTTACCTATGAATGTTAGACCGAGGAATGTGAATGTTTACCTCTCAGGTATGGTGTTATTTGCCATAGCAATAGGTGGTTGAACAGATTCCTTGTAGTTGTTGAAGGAAAGGATCTTTGTTTGCGGCATTCAAAGTTACCAACCATTTATGACCCTAATCCCGTACAGCCTGGAGGTCATTTTCTAAAGATAGGGCCATTGCTTCGGATATAGTCGCGCCCGTTTTGCCCACATGAGAGTAAAGCGTGGTGTCGTCAGCAAATATACTTATTTCAGACTCAATGTTATCAGGGAGGTCGTTTATGAAAGTCAGGAACAATAAAGGTTCAAGGATAGATCCCTGGGATACACCAGTCATATTGCTAAGATGAACGGCCATCGAGGACAACCTGGATCTTTTTTTGGTTAGGAAGTATCTAATTATTTAAAGATTATCTAAGTAATATCATATAGACGTATTTTTTAGGAGAATCCCTTTATGCCAGACCTTTTCAAAGGCCTTGGATATAACAATCGCTCCTTCCATAGCTTCATCTGATTTGTCCAGTGTATTATATATGCGTTCAGAGATGGCCGTTATCAAATCGGAAGTGCTTAAATTTGACAGAAACGTACAATACTAACTCATATACCATGATAGCTATTACTCGAAAAATATGTAGCCTGAGATTTTTCTCAGGGTGCTGACGTTTCTATCTCTTATTCCCTCTTAGAAGTTAACTTTATTACATTAGGAGATATAATTATGTGGTGTACGATCGTCGTGTTACAAACTTTTACTTGTGATGTATATATAAAGAGATTTAAGGAGAACATAGTTTTAATAGTAAAGTAAAATAACTGAATTCCCCGTATTTATATGGCTTGAGCATTTTATTGTATAAAAAAGCATATTCACGTTTATGTACGTTTTTCTCTAATATCAAATATGATCTTACTACCATTCCCGGTGATGCTTAGTTCCTTCTGTAAACGCGTAAACGTACGAATACAGAGATACACCTAGTGTAAGGCCCTTTCGGTCTTTCTAACCGCATCAACATTTATATGTAGTTTTGGTCGGTGTCACGAGACCATCCTCCAAGACATTTAGTTCTTTTTAAAAATAGGTCGATGCATGAGACGCCGCCGTGCCTGATAATGTCAGAGTTTGCCCCCATTTTGGAGAACTTTATCTCTTACTTAATGGAACCCCCGTGTTTAATACTGTTGCAGAGCAAGAGGGGTTAACAATAATACAGTAGCCCTGCAATGCTTCTGACTACGGCAAGGAAGGTAGGAGAATGCGACGATCGATACTTTATAAGTCTTGTTGATCCTCATCTGCTATGAAAGGTAATAAATACACTCAAAATGTGTACTTGCGTAGTACGGTGTTTATATGGAAGCTATCATTGCGATCCCAGCAACTGCTTGGATTAAAGTAGTGAAAAACATGTTGCCCAGTAAGGTCAGTCTAAATGACTGATGTTTTATAAGAAATGTTCAACCTAGATTTAGTGAAGCATCCAAACAGATTCTTATTAAAATGTGTATACGTAACAATGAAACTTTGCATTAAAAATATATTTAAATTACTATCGACAAACTGTAGTACAATATGTAGCTACATTTATCTGAGAGCTAAGCAAGTGTAAACATATTATATACGTTCTATATTTATTTCTGACCGACGGCAGAACGCTGTGACTCAAAGTCAATAATTTTGAATTTAAAACACGCGTTCTAGAAGAATAGCACTCTGACCGAACGAACATGGCCTGGACAGCACTGTTAGCATTCATTGATAAGGGCGACTCAGGTCATTAGAAAAGGGCGAGAAAGTAAATATTGATTAAGTTGACATACTAAAACTGCACAATATCATACTTAAAACCGACAGAGAACTAGGTACAACATGATGCCAAAGACTGCCAGTTTTATTTTGGTATGAAAACACTGGTCCGAAATAGCAGGTGGTAGCTAGGTTCAGTTATATGACATATTAACAGTATTTATTAATTTCTATTCTGCCTAAACGAGTCATATTCTAAACTGTGACTTTAGGAGATACTCTGATTAAGAATCAGGTGCATAGGGCTTATCTTAACTTGGGAGTGATGTAGCAATATTATGTTGCGTAAAAAAATTATGTTCATAACATGAGTTCAAATTAAGCACAGGTATGAACTATACTATTTGAAGTTTAGATGTTGTGTTAGAATTGCCTGTAAGGATATGACACCACGAACATTAACTCTTAAAAGTTCCACCGAAGAAAGTATAAAGTCACATTGGCCGAAACCTTGTAAATATAAACACCAGATTAGTATAGAAGTTTAAATAATCAAAATGCTGTTAATACATTTTGTGTTCATTGATCTATTTTTAATGAATTATTCTTCGTTGATTTTATCTTGTTGAAATTAGTTATGGGACGATTAATCTAAATCGATACTTTTGAAGATGTTAGAATCGGTATCGATATCAAAAAAATGGCACCATCATTTTCGTTCTTAAAACGTTTTTTTGTATTTTTTAACTGAATTTTCCATTGCTGTTTCTAATGGACAATTAACTGATTAACGCTTTTTTTCGAAGCCCTGTATTCGTTTGCTTCTCCGGGAAGCTGGCGAAAGAATGATTACGCAATGTGTAAAACATTAAAACATGAAAGAAAATATGAGTATTTTTAGCGTTTTACTTTTATTATTTTATATTATTACAGTTACAAGGAATGAGTAAATATGCAAAAACATCTAATACTACATACGCAGTACTATGATATTACGCCATAATACATTACCCCAACTGCCTACGTATCAGACGAACAAGTGTTATTCTTGACGACGAAAACGTGGGCAAAGAGGAATTCTACCGCTCGTTGCTACGTTTGGTTGGTGATGGTACATCTCTTGGTAAGAAATCTGTCGGATGATCATAGAAGCAGGATTACATATCTATACACACAGAAACAACAACAACGACGAGAACATGCGTAAACCAATTTACGTCACCGATGAAATTGAGAATTAATTAGCCAGACAGATCTCGAGGGGTAAGAGTTAGGGTAGCGGATATGCGTGTATATTCTACATGAAGTAACATAACATAGCCCGCTATCAATTGTACCTCGACTGAACAAACAGGAAGTAGACAACAACAAAACAATAAGTCTTTTATAATATTCTCTAACAATGTGTCTTTTTTAAATGATTACATCGGCTCAAGTTGCTTTGTATAGTAACTAAAAATATCACACTTTCTTTTCAATAGATTTTCAAAGCCGAATCAATGTATCACCGGGTGATAAGCATTTTATATATAAGCACCAGAAATTTCTATACAAACTTAGGTACGCATTGGTATAATTCTTGTAAACTGCGGTCTGATATAAAACATCAGAAATTCTCTGTCATAATAATGTATGACCCGGCTCGGTCATGACGTCTCATTTGGTATTGGGGTTTGTTTTCTTGCCTAATGATGAAAAGATTCCTCAAATAGAATCGCGACTGATCTATTCACGTATATTTTTTTGCCCGAAGAAAATTTAACCTAGAGAAAGATGATCGTCGCCAATCGCTTGCCTTGTTCTCCAATCAAGATCTTGTTGGTAATCGTGAGTTAATCACAAAGTAATTATTTTTCACTTGTTAACTCTCGTGTAAAACAAAAAAGGAAGTCATTTGTTTATTGGAATAATGTAAAGCAATTACACTTAAATATTATTGCTAAACACACTTTCAGGCTTATTTAAGTTTTATAAGGTAAGTGCATACTTCTTTTATATCGGAAAATATACTTTTTATCGTTATATTTAAGTCATACCATTTATTTATTGAATCAAAATCAATATTAATTTTACGGGTCTTTTAATTTTCAACGTTTAATCGGAGTCGAAGAAATTAGATTTTACATTTGCGTCCATATCAATAAAACCAAACGGACATTATTGTTTATTGGCCAAGACAAATTGCAAATTATACTTTCAGATGTTAAAATTAAAGAAATAGACAAACAGTTTTAATTGTGAAACCTTTTTTTTATTTAGTCATAATTGTTATGGCCATGAGGTTATCCGAAAATAGGAAGGAAGTAGACACTAAAGGACAAGTGGGCAATATTTTAAATAGATAACAGCCTAATAAAAAGTGAATTTGAAACAAGGGTATCAGAAATATACCTGTTCTTTAGATGTCAGTTATCACAGTAAGTATGTATAAATGAACTTGTTAGTATTATAAAAAATTAATTACATTAATGTGTGGTTGAATAGTAGATATAAATACAAGTTAGTACTAAGGTTATTATTTTAGATTTGATTAATGTAAGATAGAAGTAATTTCCGTCCTGAAAATTGAAGAATAGACAACGGAAATATGTATGTTTCTTCACTGATCGGCTTTTTGCGCTGCCGGTAGATTGCACTTTTTGCCGCTTTTATGATTGCCACTCTACGGACATTTCCAAATACTTACTCAGAGAGCAAAATTTGCCATGTGAGCAAAAATTACTACTTTGCTTACTCTGATATAGACAGAAGGGGAAATTATTAAAGAAAACAAAAAAAGAGGAAACTACTGCATAGCCATCGATCAGAAGCTATGTTATATCGACTGATAGACCAATTAAATTGGCACTGGGACATTTCAAAGTCTTAACCAGTTCAGGTTGCTATTATATAGCTAAATATAATATTATTATATATTATGTTTCAAAATCACTCTAAGTTACACATTAAATACTGGCGAATATGTACTACGTGGCATCACAATACATTCAAATGTATGTTACTTAATGTCTGTTAATATTCTTTAAAAAATGGTTAAACTCTAAATATTATGAGAATAAAAGTAAAGTTAATTTCAAATAACGATATGTGACTAAGTTTTCTATATTTTCGGACTTTTTTAAAGAATGAAAAGGATGTTAATTTTCGGTGAAAGGCAAGGCTTAACAACTATACTCGCTTACTTATGCTCCCCTTCCGTCTCAAATTGTGCCCTGTATACTTACACAGTCATGGTACGTTGGTTTATTCTTGTTATAAGTTTAAGATCTGCATTAGTCGAAAAAAGCGAATACACACAGAGATATATGTCACCATCTATAATTATAAATGTTGGCGACAATTTAGCATGTGGATATAGTTGCTCGCATCTACGTGTCCTCAATAACTACACATTCAATTATTTTGTTTATTTACTTATAATCAAATATTTTTTTGATAAAATAAAACTGAGTAAAACAAAACTAACATTTAAAATATTTATTAAATGTGATTTAATTATCTAATAAAATTCATCAGAGTGCGTTTCGATTTTGTCTTAAACAACTTAGACAGTTCAATCATTTACTTAACATAAACTAATAGATTGGTTTGTAATCCTTTGAAACTTTAGATTCATATCAGAACATTTAAACTTTCAAAGTGAAAGTTATTCCTGGTTTTTAAATTCGAAGCATATTAGCATGTGGTAAAATATCCAAAAAACTCCGAATGTATTTAAATCCCATAATTATATTTATTGCTTTAAAAACAAAATAATGTTAATATATGAATTATAACTTAATAACAATTTGCTTCACTTAATAAATACACTAAAAAAATAACACTTTACTCATACTCCTATGTCAAACAATGTGGTTAAAAACAAATAGAACAACATTGAAAGTATGTGTACCGGACAACGCCGGATAGGTACAACTAATGCAAAATGAAGATAAAAGATAGACAACATAAGTAGTATCTGTTTACATGTACAATAGTAAATGTTTTTGTATTATGCAAATTAAAAATAGATCTAGACTAAAGTCAGTGCGTTGGATAATCACACTATGGGAATGGACGTATCTGTTGGAAATCGTTGGTTTAACTTGCGCGAATTAGCGCGAGGTGGACCAGTGCAGTCGAGTGCAGAATAGGGCCTGTTCTCACAGTCGGATAGAATAGACGTGACAAGGTCACCACGTGACGAGACCCCAGATTAAGGGTCAATGTGTACCTGCCAGAGGCTCTGTGACGTCACGGGCTTTTGCGTGGGAAACAGAGGGACCCGTGACGTCACTAGTTCTTCGTGAGAAGCGAGTTTTTCAGTCTGGGTTTTGGAGGCGGACGTATCAAACGTGATTGTTACCATGTAGTCAGCAACAGAGTTAAGGGAACTATTCCCGTAAGAAAATACAGGCGAAAGATCTATTTCCCCCTCCACGAATGGTTAAGGAAATAATTGTTAAGTAATTAGGAAAGCAGTAATTTGCACGCACGCTCTCTCTCTCTCTCTCTCTCTCGACGTTAGTGAATATCTCCCAGCTGATTGTATAACTAACGCTTGAAATAAAACTGAAGTTAGATTAAAAAGATTGTTTGTCTTCCGACCCGATCATGGAGCTTTTGGATGAGCGGCGTGGTTCACGACAGAAGAAGAAGAAAGGAGTTCAACCACTGGACGACATCGAGACGGCGACCCTTTACGTGACGAGAGAGAAACTTAAAGGTATGCAAACTATACGATTAATGGTTTAAAAATGACGAGTGATTTAATGAGAACTGCCACGGCCGTTCGTGGACGAGTATACGAGACGAGAAAAACTTGCGGCGTAATTCGAGGGGTATGCAACAAATGTTCAGGTATTATATGGATATCGAATATTCTCACGATGCAACTTATGTTTTAATTTATTTGGTTTAAACGATAACGATCATCAGAGTACGATTTATGTGCGTTTTCTGATCTGAATTGTATAAAAGACAACAGAAGATAAAGGCAGACAGATAAACATCTTCTGCCTTATGAATAAATATATTATAATATGATTATTTTTAGTAGTACCCATGGCAGTGGAGGGTGAGAGTGTGCTTAGTTGTTTTGCAGTTTATAAATGTATATTTAGCTACAAAACATTAGAACGGGAGAGAGCTGCTTTTGCCTGCGAGTATGTCAGTTCACTGTAGAGTTCAGAGCTCTCATCATGAAATCGCAAAGTCTATTGCCGGAAGAAGGTTGGTGCGTGTAACAATAAAGACCTTGCGAATATAAAAACTATGATAAAAATGATATATGCCAGCAGACCATTACAAAAATACTGCCAAATGATTATATACAAACAAATATATTATCCCTGCCGTCGCATATGTTAACTATCTTTGGAATATTATATCATGACGAGCGAATGTATACTACATATCTCTCCCAAAAGAGGTATAGTTACTACACTCCGTCGACAATAAGTCTAAATGATTGTGAAAATGATATCATAATTAACGAACAAATACTACACTACCCCTTAAATGAGAGGACAATGACTGTTGATGCTATTATAATCAGAGAACATATACTACACTACCTTTAATGATAATTGAGGTAAAGCCTTTGAGTAATGTATTATGACAAACGAAAGCTTACACATTACCCTCGCAAATGAAAAGTAAATGCAAGTTTACTATGGTATGATGACAACAGAATAGTCACTAAACTATCCATCAGTAAACAAAATGCTGGGCGTAATGTCTGGATGGATGATACAATGACGAAGATATTTACTACACTAACGCTCTAAATAGGAGCAAATACCTGGAAGGATGATCCCATCACTACATAACACATACTATACTCCCCCATACTACTATGTATGTGAGGATCGTTATCTTTACAACACAACCTATACTACACTACCTCACTCCTGAATTAAGCATTACACCATACTACAAACACACTTATCAGTAGTAATTGTATAGTTTCTGCGTCAGACAGACATATAGCAACTATGTTGATAGATAAGGTAGCGTTTTTCGTTGGCACACATACGATAGCGGTTTGTTCGATAGATGTAGGGCAGTGTCGCGTTATGCCTATAAGCGAATTATGTGTCCGTTGTATTCAGACATGTCATCATAAAATTACAGACTATTGTTCGATGACGATCGCTTGCAAAGTTTGTATTTCTCAGGTGATTTCTTTTAGGAAAATGTATGTGCTTTCTGGCCATAAGATTTATCTTGGTCTGCAATTAAGTTGTATTAGAGGTAATATTTCGTAATATACGGCACCGGGTGTTCCCTAGGCAAAGTGTACATGTCTGCTTATGTTGCTATGTAACTATTGCTATTAAACGCTGTCGTTCTATATACATTTGGTGATGGTTCTAGTAACTTCGTCTTCATTTCCTTCACGAATTGACCGTGTGTTTCGTGTGGGGTTATTGTAACTGATTTAAAGTTTGACGAAGTGATAATAACGAACTGTTGGATATCAATAGGGAGATATACGAAAATATATAGATGAATGTGTTTAATACAGGAATCAGCTGATAGTGCCTATATAAAATATTAGCTTGAAAAACGTAGTGATTTGGGCATGAAACTGATAGATGTAATATTAGTAACAACGTAGACTTGACAATGTTGGTTATTACCTTCTCCCCCTTAATAAATGTACACGAATATATATATATATATATATATATATATATATATATATATAAATATATATGTATATATGTATATATATATATGCGTGTGTGTGAATGTACCAATAATGCATGATAAATAAATTGATTAGCTTTAACACTATACTGCAGTTTCAATATATCACGATCATTAAAAGTTCCTCGAACTGGTTTAGATATAATTCTAATTCTTTTTCGTTTATTTATTCTGAATCTATATCAATATATATATATATATATATATCAATATATATATATATATATAAATATATATATATATATATATCAATATATATATATATATATATCAATATATATATATATATATATCAATATATATATATATATATAAATATATATATATATATATATCAATATATATATATATATATATATATCAATATATATATATATATATATATATATCAATATATATATATATATCAATATATATATATATATATATATCAATATATATATATCAATATATATATATATCAATATATATATATATCAATATATATATATATCAATATATATATATCAATATATATATATATATATATATATATCAATATATATATCAATATATATATCAATATATATATATCAATATATATATATATATATATATATATATATCAATATATATATCAATATATATATCAATATATATATATCAATATATATATATATATATATATATATATATCAATATATATATATATATATATATCAATATATATATATATATATATATATCAATATATATATATATATATCAATATATATATATCAATATATATATATATATATATATATCAATATATATATATATATATATCAATATATATATATATATATATCAATATATATATCAATATATATATATATCAATATCAATATATATATATATCAATATATATATATATCAATATATATATATACATCAATATATATATATACATCAATATATATATATACATCAATATATATATATACATCAATATATATATATATATATCAATATATATATATATATATATATATCAATATATATATATATATATCAATATATATATCAATATATATATATATATCAATATATATATATATATATATATATATCAATATATATATATATATATCAATATATATATCAATATATATATATATATCAATATATATATATATATATATATATATATCAATATATATATATATATATATATATATCAATATATATATATATATATATATATATCAATATATATATATATATCAATATATATATATATCAATATATATATATATATATCAATATATATATATATCAATATATATATATATATATCAATATCAATATATATATCAATATATATATATATATATCAATATATATATATATCAATATATATATATATATATCAATATCAATATATATATCAATATATATATATATCAATATCAGTATATATATATATATATATATCAATATCAATATATATATATATATATATATATATCAATATCAATATATATATATATATATCAATATCAATATATATATATATATATATATCAATATCAATATATATATATATATATCAATATATATATATATATATCAATATATATATATATATATCAACATATATATATATATCAATATATATATATATATCAATATATATATATATATATCAATATATATATATATCAATATATATATATATATATCAATATATATATATATATATCAATATATATATATATATATATATATATATCAATATATATATATATATATATATCAATATATATATATATATATATATCAATATATATATATATATATATATCAATATATATATATATATATATATCAATATATATATATATATATATATCAATATATATATATATATATATATCAATATATATATATATATCAATATATATATATATATCAATATATATATATATATCAATATATATATATATATATATATATATATCAATATATATATCAATATATATATATATCAATATATATATATATCAATATATATATATATATATATCAATATATATATATATCAATATATATATATATATATATCAATATATATATATATATATCAATATATATATATATCAATATATATATATATATCAATATATATATATATCAATATATATATATATATCAATATATATATATATATATATATCAATATATATATATATATCAATATATATATATATATATCAATATATATATATATATATCAATATATATATATATATATATATATCAATATATATATATATATCAATATATATATATATATCAATATATATATATATATATCAATATATATATATCAATATATATATATATCAATATATATATATATATATATCAATATATATATATATATATCAATATATATATATATATCAATATATATATATATATCAATATATATATATATATATCAATATATATATATCAATATATATATATATATATCAATATATATATATCAATATATATATATCAATATATATATATCAATATATATATATATCAATATATATATATATATATCAATATATATATATATATATCAATATATATATATATATCAATATATATATATATATATCAATATATATATATATCAATATATATATATATCAATATATATATATATATATATATCAATATATATATATATATATCAATATATATATATATCAATATATATATATATATCAATATATATATATATATATCAATATATATATATATATCAATATATATATATATCAATATATATATATATATATCAATATATATATATATATCAATATATATATATATCAATATATATATATATATATCAATATATATATATATATCAATATATATATATATATATCAATATATATATATATATATCAATATATATATATATATATCAATATATAGTCATCCACATACAGCCTGTTTCGCTGTTTCACAGCTCATCAGTGCGGCTAGACCAGTTAGTATCTCAAGCCGGGATCGAAACGCAACCGTCGAGCTGACAGTCGGCGATGTTAACCCCTACGCCATCATGCGACACTGACTGAATGTAAGTGATATCTCAATGAAACGAAATGTAAACATTGCAAATGACCGGAGCTCGAAATTAGTTTTACCTAATGAGCATTGCCTTAAAGCTAATGGCCCTTGACGATACCCTTACAAAAATAAGCTCTACCCGGAGGGAGCTTTTATAGTCATCCACATACAGCCTGTTTCGCTGTTTCACAGCTCATCAGTGCGGCTAGACCAGTTAGTATCTCAAGCCGGGATCGAAACGCAACCGTCGAGCTGACAGTCGGCGATGTTAACCCCTACGCCATCATGCGACACTGACTGAATGTAAGTGATATCTCAATGAAACGAAATGTAAACATTGCAAATGACCGGAGCTATATATCAATATATATCAATATATATATATCAATATATATATATATATATATATATATATCAATATATATATATCAATATATATATATATATATATATATATATCAATATATATATATATATATATATATATATCAATATATATATATATATATATATATATATATATATATCAATATATTGTCTCGGAAGTTCTTTTAAGCTTCAAAACTGAAAAAAAAAATCTGTTGAAAGATTTTAGTCTAGTAAGTCTAGTAAGTCAATCAATCTACTTCAATCACTATTTATGTTTACTTCCAAGAATATACTCTAATATAAATATTTTTTATATATGTTTTTATTCATAAGGGATCGTCAGTTGTTTACCATGAAAACTGTTTCGGGATTTTAAAAACAAAACAGTATTTTTTTATCATTGCATCCCAGCAGTGTTGATCAGCCACCACCTCCCTATTTAATAATTATTTTTAAATTTAAAAAGTTAACAAATATTTAATTTTGTTTTGCCTCCAGATTTGTTTTTCTAAAGTATTAAAATATAGTTTCTACTTACCTGTGTTGTTCCTTCTAACATGAGTATTTACTATTTTACAGAACATCTATTTTATAGAGTTAGATGATTCCATTATAATAACCCCCCTTTTTTTCTCTTGGTTATTTTCTTTGTCTACAAATGTTTTTAAATTAAAAATATATATTTATAAAAATATTTCATACATACATATACATTTATTTATTTATTTATTTATTTATTCCATCATAGACTATTTACATATGTTATACATTTTTATAGTAGAGTTTTGGATTTCTTTTATCAATTTCTTTTGATTTATTTCATATAATTTAAAAGCGACAGGATAGCGTGTTATTGCCTTATTTAATTGTCTAAATATTTTATTTTTATCTCCACCTTGTTTAAGCATTCTTATTACTAATGAAGTGACTGGAGGTATAAAATCCATTAACCTTAAAGTAACGCGGGCAATTCTTAGAAATTCGGACATTATACTCCCATAAAATATATACATAAGACAGGTACTACTTTTATGTGGCATACGAACGATATGAAAGGGAAAAGAATTTCTTTTATCAAACATTTTATAAATAAATCTACCATCCTCAATTTTTATATCTAAATCTAGAAAGGTAGCATGTATTCCTGTATGTTCACAATTTAATTTTAATTCCCTAGGATATATTAAATGTTTGGTATTTTCAAACTCCTCTCTATAATTTATACAGACCAGGTCATCAATAAACCTTCTGCAGCCGTGGTAACTATACGTTCTAGATATATCATTTTTTATTAATGCTGACATATATATATGTATTCATATCTATGTAAATAGAGATTTGCCCAAAAGGGGGCAGGGTCCAAACCCATAGGAATACCTATTGTTTGTATTACTGTATTATTTCCTATTTTAAAATAACTTTCTTTAATCAGGTGACTTGTAAGTATTTTAAGGCCATTTTTTGAAGTACTAGTTTTACTGTTTTTAGTCTTACACCAAAAGGCTTTAGATTTTGAAAAATCTATGTATTTACCTTTACCTCCGGCAAAAGCTAAATCTATAATGTTACCTAATTCTTTAATTAGTTCATTATGTGGTATTTTAGTATATAAGATACTAAAATCATATGTAGAAATTGATTTGGCCTTTTTACGGGAATTTATATGATCTAGTTTTTCTTTTATTGGATATGAATTATTTACTACCCAAAATAGGTTTATATTACTGTAAAACTTTCTTTTATTATGAAAATTATTTATCTGATTAATTATTAATTTAACCACATTTGATATAGCCTTACTCAAGGGTTTAGTAATACACATTTTGGAGGCAACAATAAAACGGGCCCCAACTGTTTTTTTATGCATTTTCGGTATCCAATACATACATGGAAGTTTATTATTTTTCTCATCTAATTTTTGTCCTAATTTTTCACAAATAATGGTGTTATTTAGAATAATACTTTCTTTTTCACAATTACTTACTTTATAAGTATCTGATTCTATACCTATAATTCCTACTTCTGACAATAATCGTTGTATGTAATATTTTTTACATATAAAAGCTATATTATTTGCTGTCTTATCAATAGGAACTATTACAAATTTATTTTGAAGTATTTGAAGGTCCATAATTATTTGTGAATTTCTAAGGAGAGGATTCGTCTTTTTAGGATGTTTAAACATTTTTAAACGTTCGACCTTTTTATTTACGAATCTGAGTATATTATTTTTCCATGCGTCAAATGTGGAATCTAATATTTTGTGCTTTTTTGCCATGGATATACTAAAGGTTTCTAATGCTTTATTTCTTTTATACATTTTGTATAATTTAAACATTTAGGTTCTCTGTAGTTTGGACCTTTTGTAAGGAGCTTTCTCAACTTATGATTTTTTACTATCGTTAAATTACCGGTAATTACATGCCCTATGTCATTACATAAAGGGGAGGACTTACATTCGCATTCTGGAATATTTTCATCCTTATAATCATTTGTATTTATATTTTCTACTGTTTTTTTATAATTGAAAATTTTATTTCGTATGGTTTGCCGAAGTGTATATGTTACTATTGGATTTTGTCCCTCCATTTTAAGTTCAGTGGGTAGTAATTGTAGGATTTCTGGATTATTTAATATTTTTGGCAGATTTATATCATCTAATCCTTTATTTTCATACAGAACTACACAAACATTTCTAGGTTTATTTTTTTATATACAACAGGTGGTTTATATAGTTTAGTATCGATTATATCCATTATATATTCATACCATTGAGTTAGTTTTTCTTTTTTGTACATAATGTCCGGTTGTAGTAATATTTTAGATGCAATATCCTTCTGTACCTTCTTTTTTGTTTGATTTAGAAGTTTTCTAATGTAATTGAAAGAACCGGAAATATTATTAATAATACTATCTTTAGTTTTTTAAAAGAATTCCTCGCATGAAATGGCAGATTCTTTGCTGTTTCTATTTACATATGACCTATCTCTAGTACCGTAGCGAGGTAAAGCTGGATATAATCGCCCTACATTTTCTAATTCATCGTGTAAGTTATTTTTCTTTACTTTACTATTTAGACCATAAGGATAAATTACTCGTAATTTCTTAATTGTTTCATCTTCTTTATTTTGACGTATTTTTAGTATATTGTTATCTACTTCTCCAAAACTATTATATCCGTTATTTTTACATTTTTCAATGATTTGTATTGAAAAGGACGATTCACTACAGGTTTCTTTAAAATGTTTAATAACATGGAGACATCCTTTAATGCTAGTTCTATGTATATTCATGCGTTTATTTAAAGGAAGTACGGTTTCGCCTACGTATTGTAAATTACAATTTTTACATGATAACAAATAAATTAGATTTTGAGACTTACATGGCAAATCTTCCCCCGAATGATTTATTATTTTATACATTCTGTCTGTAACATTTGATTTATATTCTTTAGATGTTATTAGAACATTACAGGTTTTACATAATGAAGCTCAGCAACTTTAAAACTTATTTCGGCCGGACAAGTCCCATTTGCCATTTCGTACGAAGGAGCTCCTACTTCTATATTACTAGTGACAACGGCTTTACCCTCTCGAGATATGTCCGACCTCCTTGGGTGGTGAGCCCTAGGGGATCTCACTAGTTCTGAGGGCTGCCCAGACCTAGATTGTTATCGTGTTTTAATGACCATTATATATTATTTATTTTTTTAGTTTTTCAGGGTTTAAAATGAAAGTATTCGAATAAGAGGAAAGAATCCTAGCCATACATAGTCACATACCCAATATATAGTCTCGGAAGTTCTTTTAACCTTCAAAACTGAAAAAAAAAATTGTTGAAAGATTTTAGTCTAGTAAGTCTAGTAAGTCAATCAATCTACTGCAATCACTATTTTAGTTTACTTCCAAGAATATACTCTAATATAAATATATTTTTATATATGTTTTATATATAAGGAATCGTCAGTTGTTTACCATGTATATATATATATATATCAATATATATATATATATATCAATATATATATATATATATCAATATATATATATCAATATTTCTACCTTAAATACAACTAACGTCAGTTCGGAACCTAAAAAAATGGCTAAATTCAGACAATGAAATTAATTTGATTAGGTTTTAATTGAATACACTTTAAAAACAAATGTTAACTTATTTATCTGTGAGTCATGGGGTAAATTTCACTTTTAATAACACGTGCCCAAACTTGAAATAACTGCTTGTACGAACAACTCTGGCTTCAGCACAAAAAGATAAACTCACGACCAGACAGTGTAGCGGCTTTTTGTACATGTGTAACAATACACGCTACATGTCTACTCATATCATTTCGTAACCACAGTCTTAAATCTTCACGTATCAATTTACGGCACTTCAGGCCTTTTTAAAACCACGAATCTGTTCACGGCATCTCAAGCCTTTTTCAATTACGGCCTCTGTTCATTTATACGTATCTTAAAGTCTCTAAAAAGTTCTCAAATAAATCTCAAGGTTTACCTTATCTTCTGTTCTCTTCTTTGGCCTGTGATTCGTCTAGTCTTCGCTGGCTGTGTCGTCTTGATCGAAGGAAGAGGTCTGTCTCAGACAGAATGAATACACGAGACACGAATTTTTGAAGGGATATTTCACACAAATTTCTTTTTTCTCACACAAGCTTCTTATTTTTCTGGTTCGTTTGCTGTTAGGGGGATTCCGGCTTCGACTCTCTCATGCCCCGGCTATTTTCCGGTTCCTTTTGGGATATCTTCTGCCCTCCCAGAACGGGGCCTTACCAGTTTACTGGCTACATGCTCGCACCCGGTCTGAACGGTATCGCCTCTAAGCTCAGACTGATTCCAAAAAGCTAAGTTCTTGTTCTCTGTGGTGACGTTATCATCATTCCCACGCTCGAGATGGGGACAAAACGACTCACTCTGATCTCTGACTCAAAGGTCACGTCAGGTGTCTAAATTTATTATGACTATTCTTGGATCAAACACTTCTCTGAACTCACTTCTGAGTCCAGAAACAAAACTTATTTTTCAATAACAAAATTAGCTATTTGATACTAGTTAACCTACTGTGCCTTGCATAATGGGGCCCTACAGTACTGTAACACATGTTCGTACATATATATATATATTTATATTATTGTATTGTTTTTGTTACTGTGTATATATATAGATGAGCGGTTTGCGCTCATTTTATCATCGAAATACACAATACAAATTAATCAATGTTTGTTTTCTTAAAGACGTTTTCCCTATATACTTTCATAACTACAAAATGCATGCTAAGATATACCTTATACACATTTCTGGAATAGAGTGATTTTTTTTAATTTTCTATTTTAAATGACAACTGTAATTCATAATTATTCAAACATGTCAGCGCCTCTAATTCCCTATTTTCTTACCCAGCTAAGTCTAACTTTATTCAAACACTCAATCATACTTTTAAATTCATCTGCGAGAATTTCTGGAAAAAGTGGGTTTGTTCAATGTCTTCATGTAATTTACACGCGTTTCTGTACACACAAAAATCAGGTCTGTGAATTAGATGAGAAAAAAATTACATTTTATCCATGAAATAATAAAGGTAAAAATACTTCAATATATTAATAATAATACTACTACTACTACTAATAATAATAATAATAACAATAACAACAACAACAACAACAAATATACATCCCAACTGACACTATCACTGACCTAAACAACATGATATATGCGGGGGCAAAATCAGTAAGTATGAAACAAAAAAAAAGAGTCTGGCCAAAAGAATGGACTGACAAAGCCTGGATAGAAAATCAGACTGGAAACCCAGTTAACCAACCCTCGTAAAGAAGCTTACACCGTAAACAGGATGAAAAAGAATAGGAAATTATGGAAGAGCAGAAATCCGGTTCACAAGGAAAGACGGGATAATAAACGAAGAATCAAAACAAAATATAGCAGCAATATAGGAACACTGAAACGATATAGATACAAATCAGAACAGCAAACACACAGAACAGGACCTTTAAAACAATGAAAGCCAGTTTACAAAGACGCAAACGAAGAACGGATAACATCAGCACAACGTGACCATACATAGACAAAGCACTTCTGGAGCAAGATATGGGAAAAGCCGGAAACACACAATAAAAAAGCCAAATGGTTAAAAACATCAAAAATTAACTACAGGAAATAGAAGGAACACAAACGGATATTACCAAGAAAAACATTAGGAACACCCAAAAGTAAATGGCAAACTGGAAACAACCAGACTATGAAAGAATACATGCATATTAGTTTAACAGAGTCACGGCACTACATGAAAAGCTAGCGCATAAACTGAGCGGAGGTATCTCCAAAACAGACACACCAGAGTAGATGCCAAAAGGGAATGCAACGCTTATACAAAAAGATGTCAAAAAGGGAACGACCTCAATCACCTACAGGCCAATTACCTTTTTACCAACAATGTAGAAAATCCTGACGGCACAACTGAGAGAACAAATCTACCAGTCCCTAAACAAACGTGGACTACTCACCGGACAACAAAAAGGATGCCGTAAAAGGAAAAGATGGATGTTTGACCTCCTATACATCTATCAAAAGATCCTGAAGGAGGTAAAAAACTGACACATATCCATGGCATTGATTCACTACAAAAATCTTACGACAGAATCCCTCAAGTATGGATAATTTAATGTTTGAAAATATACAAAATACCCGAAAGGATAATTAATCTTATTAAGAAAGCAATGGGAACATGGAGACTGTAACTGACAGCCGGAGGACAACACGTGATGTAGATAAAAAAAAAGAGAGAGGAATATTCCAAGGACACTTTCTATCACCACTACTGTTTATAGTAGCTATGATGCTACTAAACTACATACTCAGAAATGTGATGCCGGATACAAGTTTACGGACACAGAACAAAGAGTAAACCACCTGATGTACATGTATGATCTGAAACTATTTGCAAAAAGCAAAAAGCAACTGGAAAAGCTGGTAAATACGACCAGAATCTTCATTCAGAACATCCAAATAGAATTTGAAAAGGAAACGTGTTCACTACTTGAAATAAAAAAGGAACATTTGAGACAACAGAGGGCATGGAACTACCCAGCAAAGAGGAAATGAGGGCACTAGGCGAGCAGGATAGATACTAATATATTTGAGTTCTGGAAGCAGACACCATCAAATCTACAGAAATGAAAGAGATGATTGGAAAATGATGTTTACGAAGAACACCAACACTCCTAGAAACGAAATTATAAAACAGGAGTCTAGTAACAGAGATACACACCTGGCAGTAGCACTATTAAGATACTCTGGACCATCCATAGGCTGGACCAAAAAGAACTCAGGCACCTTGACCAAAGGACTACACAATTTATGACTATGCACAACGCACTACATCCACAAGCCGATACGGCTATACTCTACATGCTAAGAAACGAAGAGGGAAGAGGACTGGTAAGTATAGAAGATTGTGTGGAAAACTAAAAGAAGAGCTAGAGAAATGCATAACTCAACACACGGAAATCCTTATAACTGCAGCAAGAGACACCATTCACACCGAAACCAGAAACAAAACCGCAAGAAAAGAAAAGTTGGAAGAAAACCACCTACATGGACGCTCCAGAAGACTGATAAGAGAAGAACACGACGAAATAGCTGGGTATGGCTTGAACAGAGAAACGGAATCTTTACTGATGGCTGCACAGAACAATGCAATTAGGACACCTTACATTAAAGCTAAAATAGATAAAACACAGGAACACAGTAAATGCAGACTGTGGATAAAACGATGAAAACGTAAATCATATAATAAGTGAATGTAGCAAACTAGCCCAAAAATAATACAAGAACATACATGACTGTGTGGGGAAAGCAGTACACCGGGAACTGTGCAAACAATTTAATTTCGAATACGCAGACAAAATGGTATAAACATAAACCAGAAACAGTACTAAAAAACGAAAACCACAAAATCATCTGGGATATGGATATACAAACAAACTCATATAAGCAAGGTAACCGGATGTTATAATAAACACCAAGAAAAATATAGCAAAATCGGAGACTTCCTCGTTCCAGCAACCACAAAGTGAACATCAAAGAAACGGAAAAACGAAGCAAATACACAGAACTAGCCATAGAATTGAAAGGAATATGGAGCATGAAGAAAGTCAGTATAATACCAATAATCGTAGGAGCACTAGAACGATCTCAACAAACCTGGAAAAAAGACTGAGGAAATTGTAATCAAAGGGGTCATTGGAACTATACAAAGAACGACCATGATCAAAACATCTTCAATCTTAAAAAAATCATTGAAGGCGGAAACCAGCTCGCATAAGCTACAAAAGGTCACATAGAATCTACTAAAAGAAAACAAAACCCCAGAAAGAACACATCAAACAAAGGAACAGGAAATGAAAAAGACATCACTTTATAAGCCCCCCCCCCAATAAATCACACCGGCCTCAACTGAAACAACACAAAAATGAACCAATGAACAGAAATAGCAAGAAACACCATCAGCTCAACGCCCCCACTAAAAGAAAATGGTATCAGCCTAGGCTGACACCATACAAAATATTTGCATAGGGTCAAGGAGGATCAGAAGACCGAGGACGGTCACCAGAAACCAGATCTCCACTGGAACTACAAGGACTTTTGGGGCCTTAGGGGGGGGGGCTTATTGCCACATAAATCCCAGAGAAGACAAATGGTGCTTACCAGCGAGAAATCAATGTTAAACAGCTGTTGCGATACTGCAAGTTTATTTGCGGTTGCTATCGAAAGACGGTGGAGAATAACTGGACATCGGAGGAGACTTGTCACTCAGACTCCAGGGAATACAACCGGTTGTCAGTGACCAATTACTGATGACCTGTGTGAGAACTCCTAGTGAGTACAAATAATAATAATAATAATAATAATAATAATAATAACATAGAAGTAAAGACAATTATTATTCTCACTTATGCCAAAAGATGTGTCACAACTTAGGAATTTATGAGTGAAATCAAGTAGAATGAATAAAGATATTCTGTGTACCGCAACCCGTCACCTGTACGTTTTGTTAATATATATTTTATTTTAACAGTAACTATTTTTAAAAATATGTATTGACTTGAAAGTAAATCAATGGAAAATAGCGAAATAAAAAAAAACGTAGTAAATAAACGCTGTAGATTATTGCCAAACAATTCAAAGGGTCATCGTCCATCAATTCAAATATAGAATTCGATTTAACACTGAAACTGCGTTTGCTATAAAAATATGCAAATGGATGTTTCGTGTTTTTTTTTACAGCGAGCAACAGACTGAAAATTATTATGTAGATTTTCCGCATGTCTCTCAATGTTAACAAGTAAATATTCACGTATGTTTTGTCAATATAAATGCTGCAGCGTTTGTATAGACATTGGTTTTTCATTTTACTTTCACGTCGAAAATAGAAGAAACAAGCCGCGCGTGCGTGGTACCCCTCTGTATGTGACTCGATGTGGCGAGTGTAAAATGCAATAAATTTGGGCAATTTGGGGCATTTTTGATCTCCCTTTGACCACCTGGGGGCGCGAACCAGAACTTTTCTGAGGTCAAGGATGCTTATTTTATATCCAGAACAATTGCTTCTACATTTTGGCCAAGTTTCAGAAAAATTGAATGGATGGATCAAACGTTATGGGAGAAAAGGGTCATTTTTTGAAATTTGGGGGGCTTTTGACCCACTGGGGGCCCGAACCAGATGTTTTCCAAGGTCAGCTATACTTATTTTCTATTAGGAACAACTGCCTCCACATTTTAGCCAAGTTTCAAAGAAATTAATTGGATGGATGAAAAGTTATGGGGCAAAAAATATCATTTTTGCCATTTCGGGGCCTTTTGACCCGCTGGGGGGCTGACCAGATTGTTTTTCAAACATTGGAGAGGATCACTTTCTAACCTGACCAAAGTTACAACTTCATGCAAAATTTCAGAGAAATTCCCTGGATGGTTGCGGAGAAAAATCCGGACGGACGGACGAACATGCCTCAAAACATAAGTCCCCCGATTTTATAAATCGGGGGACCAATAAGCTCTACTCCCATTGATATAATAGTTAGAATATATATTTATTAAAATAATATGCAGTAAACATGTCGATGGTTTTAAATATGTATATTGTAAATAAAGGCATGACATTGCGGATAAACATGATAAAATCGAACGTTATTTGAAGAAAACAATGACTTGTAAATTACAATGGAAAATAAAAAGTCCTTATGTAAGATTATGAAGAGTGTCAAAAAAAAGGAATCGTGGACGAGTCCATTGTGTGGTGGACGTCGAGAAAGAAATTAAGGCGACTTAATAACTGTTAAAAAGGAGAATGTTCCGCAGTGCAGCAGGGACTTGAACAACGACGGTTTCAAAAACGCGAAGAGCCGAAACGCTTGGTGATCGGAGTATCGATGTACCGGAAGAATGCGAGTTTACCGATATTCATGGCACCGATGAAGTTGTATTGACTATGGTACCCAAGCCCGTCTTGCTGTATGTCTTTTGTATCCTCTGACTAAAAATGCGGATGATAAACAAGTTGGTACAATGAAGGAATCCCCTAACTTGTACTTCACCTAAGTGCTTGTAGAACAATTGCTTCAGTTCACGCTTGGATAGACAATACAGAGCAAATTTCTGTCCAATCGGACGCATATACGAACGAATTTCTAGCATAAACCAAGTCTGTGACCTCAGCAAGAAAAAGACTTTCATGAGACAAAAGTATGTCAAAAGATTGTTTAATATGTGTGCGTAGCCGGGGTAATGGCAAATAAAGAGAACCAAAGTTGTTTTCGTATACGTTCTGTTCTTTATAATTCTTGTTGGACCTTACCGGGTACCCCGAAAGAACGGGGAATGCAACACTTATAGCAACTATTTAATTTGTATCATTTAGTATATAGGGACTAATATTTCATATTGGCTTTTATATTCGCAACGTATTGATCATTGTAATATCCGAACTTTTTTCAGATTCAACGTTGCGAACTTTGGAACCTAATAACTGGATATATTAAGGTAATATGTAAATCACAAGCTGTACCCATCCCCATGCATATCCTGTTTATGGTAGATGACGTTGTTGTTGCTGATAGTGTTTTATAACCATCCTCCCACGTACACAGGCTAGTATTTCTAAATAATCAACCATATGTTATAGACCAGTCTTAATGGCAAAACTTCGGTTATCTAATGAAAACATACGTGATTATCCCTACAGTTGAACATAGAAATGTCCATGCCCACTAAAGGAAATATACGGTATTTTGACCTGAACTCTTTATTTTATCCACGAAAGTAGTTCCCAATACCGGGTAGATTATTCCTATTCCGTCAAGAATGATGGGTGTAAATTTTGAAAGTTCTATATTGTAGCTTACAAGCGTCTTTATCTTTAACTATTCATGCAAGTAAATGAATGCTTAATTTATCGACACTCGAATACAATTGAATATTTTGTTTCGTAATCTTTTAGATGTCGATTTATGATTTATACAGATTAGATAATTCGCCCTACTATTTCCATATTGGTTCTAATATTCACAACGGTTCAGCTATCGTAATCCCGGTTCATTTTCAAGTGCAGCATATTTGAGCGTGGAACTCTAATAGTAAAACTCGGGAATGTTTATTCTGAACTCGCAAAGCTGGACGAAAATTCTGAATTGAAACTTTTATTTGATTTTCCGTCTGTAGATTTGTCTCTTACTGTTTTCCATGCCTTCGAGAAATGGTTAATATTCTGTAATTCGTTTTTATATGTTACTCATAATTATTACTATATGTAATAAGGATTGAACCCTTAACAATCATAATAATCTCACATATAGTTGGTATTAACCTCATGGACCATGGTCACGTGTCCAAATGGGCACATGGTATAATAGGAAACAGGTAGTTCACCAATTAACTTTAATTGATATTATTCTTCAGGTAAAAAGTGTGATCAATAATATAGGCGATAATAAGTACGAATGACAACACATTAATGATTCGTGTTGGTTATATCTCACAGAATAAGAACACACTTGAATTGTTGATTTAATAGTTGGACATTAGTTCTAAGTTCTCGTTCTGTCAGAAAGATACTTACGTTCGACTATTTGATTGCCAATTTTAAAATATGCAATTGAAAATCTCAAAACGTTATGAAAATAAAAACCAGGATGAGAATAGTTGTCTTTATACTAACAACATTATATATTATCAATGTCCCTTTTTTAAAATTTGAAACAAAATATTAATTCCGATAAAGTTATCGACACGGGCATCAGTATATTAATAGAAATAATAAGCTCCCCCTGTTGAATATATTTGATAGCATATACAGTATAGTCATTTAGTTAGCTAATGAACAACTGTCTTGTTGACGTACGTCACCTCTTCCAAATAAGGGAAGTAATACATGGGCGGATAGTCTCATGATAACAAAACACATACTGCATTACAGCCTCAAAAGAAGTAAGAAATAATTAGGAGGTTAATTTCATTACAACCAAAAACATACTGTCCTTCCCCCTAAAAATAAGTAAGAAGGAAGCGATGACTTTGATGATTATATCATAACGATATAACAAATATAAAACAACCACGCAAAAAGGAAACAAGTAATGCCTAGAATTATACTATGATGGCGAACAAACAGATACTACACTACCTGCTTCCCCAATTGATGAGGGAATGCCTGGGAACTTTTCTCATGTACACAAAACAGATATTATTTTACTCTTCAACGGAGGAAGTATTACCTGTGAGCAAAGTCTCAGTACAACAGTACACATACTAACATAACCTCCTTGAATTGGACATTGAATATTAGTGAAATAGCACAGTATAACAATAGACAGTTCGATGCCTTCGAGACAATCGTCAAGTGTGTTCGATGTCTCTGTACCGGGGTTTGTCAGATAAACCTGACATGTAGATATTTTACCCGACAAGTCAACCCTGAAAAATATTTAAAATAAAATTGTATTCGAAGCTCAAATAAGATCTATTCGGCATGGCTATAGGTTTGAGAAGTAAGGAGTATCTTAAATAAACTTTCGGATATCCATGTATTTCATAAAAGGGTCTAGTGTTAGCTCCAGGAAGTGACCCCTTAATTTCTGAGAAATGCATAAGAAAAATAGAAAAACATGTAATGTAAGTGTTTTGTCTTCAGACAGACATATACCAAACCCCCATTTAAATAGTACATACATATACCTAATAGGATTGTTTCCACTGCAGTCGAACTAAATCTCATTAGCTATAGCTATTTACTCGCATGAGAATCGTGAAATAAAAAAGACAGCTATCAAATTTTACATCAAGTTCCAAATATATATATAAAACAAAGAAACGGAAACCGTTTGTGTTGCTATTCAGTCATGCGAGAATGCATTTCAGATAAAAGTTGGATTCTGAATTAATCAAGTAAATTGCATCGGATTTAAGTTTGTAAAATAATAAAGACAGATTCGTGTGGTCGATAAAAAAATAAGTAGATGAAAAGAAAATATTTCTGTAAAAAAAAAATGTTGAATGCAATAAATCTCTCAAACTTGACTTATCAAAAAAGAAACCTAACTATCGAAAACTTATTTAACTTTTCAGTGCATATTGCATATATGTATGCACACGTTTATTAAATAAATGTATGTATCAAGTGTTTTGTTTTGTATTTTTTTATAAAAACATTATGACAATTTAATTAGATGTGTTTTAGTTTAAAATTTGATAATTAAGAGGAACATCTGATAGCGGATGTTTGAGTACGGCAACTCTCTCTCTCTCTATATATATATATATGAAGAGTTTCAAAAAATTTAATTTGTTTAAATCGAGATACTTAACAATAATAAGGCGAATATATGAAATCTAAAGGTTGACTAAAAGCTATTTTAAGTGTAAGCAACAGCAATTATGCCAATATCATATCATGTTTTTAAATGCAATATTTTTGTAGTGATCCACTTGTAATTTTGAAAGCGGTGTTTACCACTGTTTGCATTCGAATTATTCAGATATGTTCTTATATGCATTAAACGTCAATTATACCTTGTTAAGAGGTCAGATGTTTACTGATATTGCGCAATCAGGTCTCTACTCTTACGGTACAACGGGTCAGCAGATTTAAATTTAAATCCGTGCGGTCTTGTCCAATTGCTTGCTGTCAAGTTTCCTCTGACCGGTCTACCTTCCTGCGATCTAGTATAGTAATGCTCCTGCAACGGCTTATTCAAGAGTATGTACAGTTCACATGACTATACCAGCGTAATGAATTTATCCGTTGGATAACCTCCACGCTGGACAAGTGTCGTGCTTTCAGCAAATCCTCTGACTTTGTGTTAGATTGTGTCAGATTTCACATTGCACATCCATCTGATCATGGATCTGGCATTGCACTGCAAACAGATGGAAGAAGACTGGCTGAGAGCCTAACATTCACAACCATACACCAGGACGCTCCTGACACATCTGCTATACAACTTACTCCAGATGTAGACAGTGACAGAACATGGTGTGAACAGAGAAAACAACTCACAAAATGTCACCCTAGCTGCCTTCACTCTTGTGGTCGTACTAATGAGCACATCTACCACCTGCACTACGAATATCTCTCACATACCAACTAGAGTCTACTATCTCCGGGGTATCGTCGTCTACTGCCATCTCTTCATGGCGCGACCGTCAATTTGATGTCCCTGCTCCATGCATCTTGTACACTTAAAGCTAGGATTCGGAGGTAAATTTTAAAGTCCATGTATTTTTGGGGGACTAACACTAGGAACATGTTACACTGTATTGAATTGTTTCTAACGTTATTTTGACACAAAGAACAATGAAACTAACCAGAGTATAGAAGGGATTGTAGATCAGAGCCACACACTATCACTTTGGTTTTAGGCAAGTTCACCTTCAAACCCTTAACCCCAAGATCGTATTAAATGTTTCCATTGTATACTTTAACTGTTCCACACACACGTGTGTGTGTATGTGTAGTTAAGGTATGCCATAATCTGCAGAGCGACTCATGCGTTTGAATACGATTCTGTTACCCATCATTGTCGATTGCTTTATTTTGGTATTACGTGTGTGATTTAGCCGATTATACTAAATTACTTGATAAATGTATTTAATATATTGATAAGTATACGGCTCACCAACACATGTAGACTTTAACAATTGTGTGGTCACTGAAGGAGGTACTTACTTGTTGTCAGGAATGATCTCCCGTATACCTACAATGTCGTCTGTCTCTGAAACTCTTTTTTGTCGACAGTCGCAACAGTTTTTACAACTACCAGTAAAGGATAGAGGCGTTGTCAGTCAGGAAGGGCTCAGTAAATGTGTTTTGTTCGGACGAAAGAAAAAATTAAAAATGTGTATGGTCGACGGATTTTCGCATTTGTCCCGCCAAAATAAAAAAAAACTGCTGATTAGA
>OY744540.1:29261515-29320803 GCA_963556195.1 Sepiola atlantica | reverse complement strand
GTGCCAGTGCGTGAATATCTTTCATGACCTACTAACATGTAAATCACTGAACTTATCATGCAAAAAACTGTTTTCATGTTTCTTTATTTAAATATGATTATTTCTTTACAGGTTTACTAATAAAAAGAAGAAGATCAAACTGTTTCGAGATAAACAAAAATGTTATACGTCTCACAGGAACCGTCGGTTTGCATGCATCTCGGCTCGCGAAATAAGCACAGTTCAGAGGAAAAGAAGAACATTTAAACGGGAAAGAGGAAAAATGTCTGACAGAGTTGTACTAGTGAAAACAAAAAATAAAACAATATGTTTGAATGTTAACACAGTATACGGGCATAAATGCAACAGAGTGCATTAGAAAACAAGCGCAGCTACAGTAAATGTCCAGACGTGGAAATATATTCACAGCAAGCACTCGGCTGTCTACCAGAACGCGGCAATATTTTGCTACTTTCTCCAGTAACCTAGTATCACGCGTAATTCAGATGGGAATAGCGTTTTTGTAAAGACTTCACAACTGGCGAACATATTAGTACATGAATGATTCACTGCACATTATTAGATGGTCGTCCTCAAACCAATGTAAAAAATACTTTTCATTAATGCCCCATAAAAAATCAAATTTGTTCACACCATTAACTGTTTCTAATATGTCGGCTGAGAATATTTTTATCTCATTAACCCTTATCCTCAAGTGTCGCTTTGTCTTCATAAGTGGTTACACAGTAATGAAAATAAAAGAAAAAGTGAAACCAATTAAGATTGGTTTCATTTTTCGTCTGACAGGTGTGATATCAAAATCCAGTTCTTCATTATTGCCTTAGCAGTACAGAGGAAAACACTAGCTATGTAAAAGTCGCATACACATTATTTAGTTAACTTCTGTAGCAGCATATTCCAGGAATAGTTTCACCCTATACGGATAACCGGTATTCAATGAGATAGAGAACAAAAGAGAGATTAAGGGAAAGAATGAGAAAAACAGAAATGCGAATAGATATATAGACGTAAGGATTGAGGAAAAAACACTTAAAACTCGTGAGTTATAATATTGCTGTAGTCAGCCACGCTAAAACGCTATAGATGCAGCGAAACACGTGTAGTTTATACTCATATCTCTCTCATAATATATATATATATATATATATATATATATATATATATATATGTATATATATCACCATTTGAACCCCAAACTTCTATGTACTTTTCATGACATTATTTTTTCAAAATATCATGCTGAGGAAGTACTACAATAAATATGAAACTTTGATAAACACATAAGCAACTAGATTTTGGGTTTTCCTTTTTCATTTCCCATATAGACACATACACACACTATATATATATATATATATATATATATATATATATATATATATATATATTAAAGAAAAAACACCCATCCTAGTACTGGTAAAATTAATTTAGCGAGAAATACACAGACACACTGGTGAATAATAAAATAGATATACTGAAAATACACCGTTTGTCTACAATTCGTATTCACATTTTATCAACATCCATTTCATGATTTTTATTCAAGAATATGTTTAAAATGTAAGGCTTACACTAGAGGCGTGTTAAAAAAAAAATGTAAACTCAATGAATCCTGTTTTAATTGTTTTAATTGTTTCTCATTATTATGAATCGAATGTAATTCAATTCAAGTATTATATATTTTAAGTTTCAATTCTCAATTGTGCTTCTATTTTGCTCCATCAATTCTCTTCAAAATTCTCAAAATAATGTGCCCCTTCTGGAATATTTATTATTTTTTGTCTAATACAGATTTCAAAATCTTCACAGAAATAAGCTGTACATTGATTTTCAGGAAGGGGTTCTTCCCCTGTTGACTAAAATCATATCAAACAACAAATAGCTCACACTTCGACTATTTATGCCTAGCGACTATGTTCAAAAATGCATAATAATGTGTTAATTTTGGAATACATAGATAGATAGGGAGAGAGAGAGAGACAGAGACAGAGAGAGAGAGAGAGAGAGAGAGAGTGAGGAAGAAATAAAGCACGCCAGACAGAGGGGTGAGAGAAGGATCGTTTATAAAAGCTAGTAATATTTACCGACTTCATTCTCAACAGCTTAAATAATCTATTCTATGGAGTATTATTTCTAATCTTTTACAACTCCGTTGTTGCGATAGACAATATTTTTTCTGAACTTTACAACTTTTGAAGCTACTCAGAAAGAGAATATGATTTGATGAAAAACCGTAGAATAAGAATATACTAATCATTATAGTAACTAACATGTTAAATGTAACAATGAAAATACTAAGAAGAAAGAAACATTCAAATATAAATATATCTATATATATATATATATATATATATATATTTCTTTTTCTTCGGGAGGGTATATTCTTGGAGCGTAGCTAGAATCTCATTAGATGCGTTGCTCCACTTTTCAAACTGAAAGTAATGGTAGCAAAACAATAGCAACTTCCTTTGTGCAACAGTCCAGAGTTGGTCTGTTAAGCCTCTTATGTTTCTTTTTTTGTTGTTGCTCTATTAGATTGAGATAGGGATCCAGGACTTTTTGTCTCAAGGCCTGATGTCTGACCCTGGTTGGCCTCTGTATTGGCTAGGGCACCATTTCCAGAAGCAGGAAGGTTTACACCATTGATTATATCTTCCCACCTGGTGAATCAGCGGGTTGATGGTCACTTTTTATCCTAGGTGCCGGCAGGCCAGTAGGGTGCCGGTCTATGTGTGTCTGGGGGGGATAGTTATAGAATAATAAATACTGCTTTGAATTAGTATAGCACTTTTTCTGAGCTGAACTCCACAGAATGTAACGATTTATTATTGGAATAAACGTGCGTTATTTATAAGCGGAAAGTAGATTAAAAGTGCGCATTGGGGAAAATATTTTGCGAAAACAATCTTGACTGATATTTTTAACGTCAGTTACCGGAAGATAACTAGTGATCGAAAGACACGTGCGTATGTGTGGCCTCTTGACACCTTAAACTTGATATCATTATGTGATACCATAGCTCGGTGCACTCACCCAGCCTTCCAAAGTCATTGTATCACGATTATTTACATGACTCTTTTCAGTAATTGAACGCACTACATTATTGATGATGAAATGTTCTTTATTCAAAGACATATAAAGAGATGTATACATTATATAAACGTTGGTATATATTATTATAAATATAAACTCGTTTAAAAAATCTCGCGAGGAACTATTTATGCGAATTCATGCAAAATTCCAAATGAAGTTTATAGTAGTGCTTGAGAATAGCTTGTATAATGTAAATGACATTCAAGTTAGTTTTCTGAAAGTGCGATTTGCAGATAAATATTTTTGCACTTATTTTGAAGAATTCTTCATCTGTATAATTAAGACTGTTTTTTTAATACGAGTAAAATGGTTTTCCAGGTAGTTTGTAAGACTTGATTTTACTTTCATTTTCAATCAAAGAACAATTATATATATATATATATATATATACATACATAGATATACATACATATATATATGAAAGTAAAATAAATATATTAATAAAATCAAATAAGAAATACTATAAATAAGTTAAAAGAAACATAACCAAAGAAGAGTGATAAGTAGTATAATTGATTTGCCAAAACTATAACATACAGTTGTTTCGTAAACAACAAACAATTTTATCGAGAAATAACGAACAACACAAGTAAGGATAGACATTTTAATTACAAAATAGGTTAGAAAAAAAATCTGGAACTATAAACAATATCTGATATCTTTTTCTTGTTTTAAACAGAGAATAGATCTGATCAACACTGCGGGAAGTCATGTGATAAACGACTGTTTGCTTTTTATCACCTAAAACAGGTTTGCATTGTAAACAACTGATGATCATTACAAAAGTATTAAGACAAGCGTGCATTCTTGGAATCTTACCAATACAGTGATTGCAAGTGTTGGTTTGACTTAGAAGCAATGGGATTTACAAATGACGGCATTAGGGTTGAAAGGTATTTTGCTTAATGTTGTAAAACTACAAATATTATATATATATGTAGAACAATTAATTAAAGTAATCATATAATTTCGGACTAAAAAAAACATATCAACTCTATATTCGTAAGACATGGTGCATTCTTCCATATAAAAGCACAATGCTTGTAAATGGCGTTATAGTATATGATATTGAAAAAATATATATAGCAAGTAAGGCCTTTAGTTATTTGTATATAACATGTATATACATGATAATATATATATATATATATATATATATATATATATATACCTGGTTTATGGATCGAACTTCTGATATTGTGTTGCGTTTTTAAAATGGCAGACTGCAGACAGCACCATTTTAGGTTCGATTGTTGCCATGTTTGTAATGCAATATTAATTCACGCTTAAGAAGTGGTAAAAATACTAAGAAAAGTAGTTCTGTTTCTATCGCTATAAAACAACCAACAACTACGTAACATTATGAATAAATAATATATATATATATATATAACTAGAAATGCATGCTATTTAGTTTAGGGCGAGTAAAAATGTAATATTCTGCATTATTCTTCAGCTTAGTGTGTCAGAAAAATAGACACGCTTTTTCTATCGTCAGTAAACAATAAACACGTACCAAAGTGTTATGCAATGAAAAGCATACATATTTCTAGACAAAGCGTCATTGTCCGGTGGAAAACCTCCAGACTACAAAGTAATCGGGGTTTCGATCCTTAATCAATATATATATATATATATATATATATATATATATATATACAAGAAAACTGTATAGACTCGAAGCTTTTCGTCCCTCGTTAATAATTTGTAAAATTAAAAATTCCAGTTATTCTACGTGAACTGTAAGCGGCATATGTTAATACTCTGTAAAAATATAGGATAGTTTTAAAGCCACTAATCAATACTCCGTTTATCCCTTGTCAATACCCGAATAAATTCAGACATCACCACTGTGTACTATGTCAAATGAGAGTATCCGTAGTAAATACTATGTGAAATATGTGTAGCACTACTGTATACTATGTTACATTTCAGAAGCGATAGTCTTGACTGTCAATTATGAGAAACCATAGTTTATATTATTCGAAATGAAGCAATTACTTTGTAATGCACAGATCGAGGTAAGCATAGTGTACTATCTTGATAAATAAGAGGCGCTGACGACACTATAATTGCAACTATTATTTTTAGATGAAGCAAAATGCGACCACCGTTGGATATAAATACAAATGCATCAAACTGACAACGGCATTACTTACCAGAACAATAATTAATAGCCGTGTGTCAGGACGATTGTATATTTTATAGTTATGTTACACCAAGCATATATATATATATATATATATATATATATATATATATATATATATGTACGGAACCATCATGGCGTCCGTTTCAAAAAAGCGCATTTCATTAATCGTCATCGTACGACTCCGTTGTAGAGTTTGATCATATTGATGGGCGTTATTGTCCGCGTGTCTACCTGGAATAAAAACGCATTTACCAGTTGGATCACGTAAAGGTTAGCAAAAAATATACGCAGAAATAAATCTTATCATTGCGTTCTTTCATTCTGTACATTAATTACATATATATCCTTGTAAAGTTGAGTTATGTTATCGTAATTATTACACGTCTCACTATAGCGTTTTGCAGAATCTTTGACATACACCGTCCGATGCTAGCATATATCCTTGATAACATGTATACATTTCTGGTAAATCTTGACCTCCATAATTACTACTACTACTAACAACTATTTTCTTCCCTTTGATTGCATATGTTTGTTAGGCTGCGATGGGAGTATAATACTGACCGATTATACGCTATACTACTTCCCAAGAAGGGGATAACGCACACGATAAAAATAATGATGTGATACTTAAGAGTAAGATAACCAGGAAGAAGGAAATATATTACACTAGAGATGGGAGGATCCTCTAATGACAATAAAACATACTACAATACCACCTACATGAATCGCGCATTGAAAAATAGTAAATAAGTCTAAACTAGTATAGCATACTGTATTGAGCATTAAAATGGACCCTATTGTATAATTAACAGTAAGTTATTTTTTCGGTTTTAGTAATGCAGCTACCAACTAAGTATAAGTAATAAATCTAAGGAGATGGGATTTCAGATATAATTATTCAAATATGCTTTTATTCATATTGTTTTTTTTAATTTACATGGATACATTATTCATTATATATTTTATGACATAATTAATGATGGTGATTCTTGCACAAACCCAATAGAGTGAATGGAGCAGCTTAATCTTGATTTTGCACTCGAATACAAAATATTCCATTCAAAGTAAAACAAATACACACAGAAAACTCGTATATTATTTTATTGTTTTCGCAATGAGAAAGTTGAATATATAACTCCATACCCCGTTCTTTTTTAATGATAGGATTAAGTGATTTGCAGGAAGCATTAGACTTCAGAAATATGTTCATGAGAAATAAAAAAATCAAATCAGTATGAAAAGATTCTAACGAAGTATTATAGTTTGCCATGAATAACATCCGATGAGAAAGAGTATTATGATTATATTCAAAACATTAAATTACTTAAAACAAACCTGCAGTGTGCGATGGTGTCAAACACCAATATATTAATCGTGCAATTCTCCCAAGATGGGTAGCGTTGGCTACGATTAGTTGGCGGACAAGATTTTCACGAAAAAAGACATTGCAATATGGTAATGAAAGTGAGATGTTCAATTCTCTTGCTTGAAATAAAATCCGACAAAGAAGATTTATTATCTTTACAGTTGAATATTTAAATTACAAATAAAAAGTTATTGGCGTTGTCAATATGTTTGCCGTACAGACGTCGGTTACATGACATTTCCTGTCAATTGTATACATCATTTGAACACATTCATTTATAGCACTTGTTGAAAACGCCGAAAATAAAATGTACTTTGGTAACAAGATTAAAATAACTAAAATTATATATATATATATATATATATTCTTGAACGATAACTATTGCGTCAATTTTGATATCTGAAGAGCAGCGTGTAATTGCGTTTAATTATAGCATATTGCACGTCAGTAAAACAATTGTAAGACCATCGCCAATTCTGCCATTAATAATATAAGTAAAGACTGAAGTGTTGTCATCGGATTTTAATAATCATTATATATGTGTAAAAATGTTAAATACATTTTTGATTGTGGGATATACAAACGTCTTGATCGTATTTATATATATATATATATATATATATATATATTTACTTTTAAAATATAACTTTGTGTTATGGGATTATCTTCATTTTAGAATTCTATCCTATTATGGGTCAGTAATACAATAAAGATAATAGCGGCTTTCACTTTCAGAAGAAATGCATAGCTGTTTGTAAAAAGAGAACAAATACACGTATATAGATATGAGTATTACATCATGTATGTTCTTTGGTCGTAGATCTATGCCGTAAATGGCAGTACCGATAGTCGAGTTTTGTAATATCTTGATATACCAGTTCATCAAGTCAGTTAGCAATGCGCGAGTACAGATAAACAAACTGTCTGCAGATTACTAATATATATATATATATATATATATATATATATATATATATATATATGTATGAGAGAGAGAGAGTATTTATTTAGAGATTGCTTATTATATAATTTTACCATACTGTATACCTAAAGTATGACATCGGATAAACATTACACTTTTTTAAAGGAGATGTATATTAAATACAACATCCAGGTAGTTTACCATCAAAAACACATTCTTATCAGAATAATAGAAAAAAGTAAACAGGGAAAAGGCAATTCGTCAACTGGGCAAATCAACGTCTGCAAACACATAGGTATGCACAGGTTTCTAAATTGACAAACTCGAATATGCAGCCGTTGCAATATAATCAATAGCTTTCTGTAAGACAAAGAACACAATTACGTAATTAAAAAAACAAGATGATCTCATCACACATATACAGGGTGGGCAAAAATAAGGGTCCTATTTTTAAAAATTCATAACTTTTTTATTTATTGATTTTTTTTTTTTTTTTAGAATAAGTAAAGGACCCCTTCCGAAGCAAGCATGAGCCGTATTAGCCCTAAGGAACGTACCCTCATTTAGAAAACATTATTTTTGCTTAAAAAACTCAAAACAGTGTAAAAAACAATACTTTAGTTTTTGTAAGTTTTAAGAAGTGGTTTTCGGCTAAAATTTGTTTTGTTCATTTCAAAAAATCTCGGAAGGGTCAGTCTACACACACATAAAGTTTGGTGAGTTTAACTTTTATTTTGTGGAAGTTATTCAAATTCAAATTATTCAAATTTAGAGATAGGACCCTTATTTTGGCCCACCCTGTATATACCTACACACAAATGTTTTCTCCACACACTTGCTAGCTATAGAATGTCTTAGTATTTTAAAGCAGTTGATGATGCATAAAAGTCTGAAAGTCAAAATATAACCGTCGGTGGTAATCATATATTTATTCTTAGTCCTTTCCTGTTCCAAATCTTCATAAATAATGTTCCCAGTCGTATTCGTAGATCCGTTGATATTTACGCAGACAACCTTCTATAACAGCATTTCAAGAAACACTAATAACCAGCATCTTTCTGATTCCTTTACTTCCGATTTAAAGCATGGGGTGCTGGAGTAAAAATACTGTAGAGACACTTTAAACTATTAAACACACTAAGCTTCTCTCTTATCCAAAACGCCCAGCTTCCCCATGTATTCCCAGTTTCTATTAATGTTTCTGTTTTAGGAAGCCGTCTTCATTGATAAGCTTCGAAGAATGACTCTTACCCCATAGGTCAAATAGAATACTTACAAATATGTTGCTAAGTTCGCTGGAAAATGATTTGACGATTCTATCGCTCCACAAAGTAATTCACTCCTGAGGCAATCCTCTATCTATATAAACGTCTGATCCGTCCAAAAATTTGAACGATTCCGCTTAGAGAACTATTTCTGGCCTTATAAAGGTACCAAGTCGACTTGGCCATCTAGTTGGGGGGATCTGTGCTCTTATCCACAGCACTTTAATGCACAGAAGAGGTGTTGCTATCCTCTTTCTAATGCATCGCTTTTTTCATAGTAGGTGCTCGACTGAGTGATTAGAGTAATTTATTTTCTATTCATTTCATTAGATTCATATTTAGATATTTGTTATGTTTGGTTATGTATACCTTATTCAATATTATTTATTTATTTGTGATGTATTTATTAATCTTAAAGAACACAAATGATATGCATAGAGTAGCTTGCTAGTTCGCTCTACAGTTTATTATATTTTTAGGATATAAACAAATGAAATTCTAGCTACTCCTTCAAACATACTCTAAATTGGAGATTTAAATATGTACATGTTCTTGCCCATTGTTATATTTTCCACTCAATTATTGGTGAACGTCTTGTTCCTTGCAGCTCTAATGATTGACTAGTGATGTTTTTAATCGGTGTTTTGTTATATCTAGTGTTTAGATCAATACACGTTGCTTAAACGTACAAAGCCTGCTCGATATTTACTTGGCATATTTTTTTTTTTGGGGGGGGGGGGTAGTTTGATACATATGTTTTGTAAATGTTTCAAATGAAAACTGAATTTAAATAAATTACAACTTAGCAAACTGTTGAAGCAGAATAGTAACTAACTGTAGTTATAGAAACAGATAACTTAGGTGTATCTCTATACATAACGAATGAACAAATGACAATAAATGAATAAAAAATACAATAACAAAAAAAAACCAACATCTAAAGTCCGAACAAATAGCATAATGCATAGTAAATAAATTATTTTGATAACGCAAGTGCTACAATAAGGCAACTTATAATTTGTTCATACTTAAAAATCAGTTGCGCCAAAACCTAACCAAACCAAGTAAAGAATTGTTAAGCTCGGTCAGCCTTTTGTTTGAAAGAAGATCGGCCATTAGCCAATGTAAAAATTAACCTGAAATAACAACAATCTGATTGGTTACTTAGCAAGACACAAAAAAAAACTTACATATACTAAACGATCAATAACAAACATCCGTGCACTAAGGCTGATAATACCCTGTGGAGCTGATATCTGGACGCATCTGTATTGCTCATTTATCATAAATGCATTGTGTACTACAAAAACACTAACGTATATATATATATATATATATATGTATTTCAGCTATTAACCTTATCAAGTGATTCGTTGACGTTTACTGTTTCTTTTTCTAATTAACGACCTATCTGCTGCAATTGCGCCATGGACGGTTTTATGTGATGTTTACACAACGTTCTGCTCTATACATTTGAGAAATACGAACCCCCCATTCTAAAGCAATAGTTGAACCTTTAGAAAATGAGGCACAAGTTAGATGGTTACATTTAACCCTACTAAGAAAACACTTAGTTCTTTTAATAAAAAAAAAAAACATTTCAAACACCGATCGTCATGGTTAATAGCACCATACCTGATTTAAACGCCTCGGCGTAAGATTAACGAGTAAAACGAACTGTAACATGCACATAGTAGATACCGCCAATATGGCGGCACACAAGATAGTCTCCCTTTCCAACGATAGAAAGCTTCTCACACCTACCAAAATTCTATGTTTCTACATAGCTAATGCGTAGAGTACTATTGTCAAATCTGGGCTTGTTTGCTAAGAACTATTCTCCCCTTCTTAGGGCATGAAAAGATTTTTAATCTAATAGGTCCCACACTTTCTACAATACTCAAATACATGCCCCATTGCTGCAATGTGGCATCCCTGTGCTTGTTTTGCAAATACTAAAATGGAATGTGATGTGGCGATCTCGCTGCACGTGTGCTTGTTCTAAACGTAAATACCCCCGAACAACATGTCATCAGCAAAATCCCACCTCTACACTGGATACAGGTGCGAAAAAGCTTTCTACTCTAATAGTTTATTTCACCGAATTGCTCGCCTTTGGAATTATTTTCATTCTTTCCGTTTTATCGACTGTACCAACATGTAAGGATTTAAATGGAATATAGACACATATCTAGCTGCACAACTCCTTAGTTATAATGCCCTTATAAATCTGACCCGAGATTCTCATTAGACCGTTTGCATCTCAATGTAAGGTGCCTCGTTTGTGGTGAATATAAGTTTTAAAAAGTCCATCTTGTTTTTCATAATGTAACTTAAAACGATTGAATAAAAATGAATAGTATTTAATGTGTTTAATTATTATTTGTTTAATATTTACACAGCCAAAGCCAAACTTAATAAATATGTCAATAGAATATAATAACGTCCTTTCATAAAAAACGTTATTTCTATTATGGTATCTACATAGAACATTAAGTGGAACAAACTTTATTGATATGAACAACTGAATTATCATTTTTTATCAGACAACCAGTCTTTGAAAAGTCAGGATATAAGTAAGCATTGATGCGACTAACGAAATTATTGCATTTTCCTTCAAGGAATCCATTCTAAGAAAACATGATCACATATTTTATGACGGTACACTTAATCAATTATAAAAGATAATAACGAAACACTACATCAAATAAGCGATACGTTGATGTTATCAGAGTAGGCTATATACACAGTTAATCCGCAATCTTTTTAGGTGAGATCCTTATAAAATACAATACTTAAACTTCAATATAAAACTGATATTTTCGTTAGAACTCAATAGCTTCAAAATGTAGTACAATTCTGTCTTTTATATAGGAATACACATCAATTCAGACTAAACATTTTTAATGTTGTCCTATCTGTAATAACTAGATATCCCTACATAAAATACAAAGCTTATGTCAAACTTTGCCTTGTTTGGAGACACATGAATAGTGACTAAATATTCAGCTTAAATGAATCTTTCTCGGATGTTTGCTTAAGTTTGTCTCTCGACCAAGAATTTACTTTCAAACTTACATTGGTTTTCTGCATAAAACAAACGTGTTCCTTTTTATCTGAAGAATTCATACTATAAACACTGTTTTCTTGTCTCCACTATAGTTGGAAATCCACTTTGAAACCATAGTGATTGATGATCTGTTATATAAAGTACCTTTCTCAAATAAAAGACGTTGCTAGTCTTTCTCTACTTTATCATTATTTACATTGGAAGTGATCGATAAAGTTTACCCACTTTTTTCTCTTCGTAAACTGTCAGTCTCTGGTTTCTCATCTCTTTACCCCTATGTAGAGAAACTGTTTTTAATACACACACACACACACATATATATATATTTTAAAATCGACCATCTTTACTGATTTTTATGAAACAATTATTTTGCCAAAACATGTAAAGATTATAGTTTACGAAGCACACTCAATGAAGTGTCTCTTACAGTATTTTATAGATACAGATGTTCCTATAAAGGTATCGTCTACATAGAGTGCTTCCAATAAATGTGAAATATTCGGAATGTTGAATGTGTGTGCCTTAGTTATTTTGGTTTGATTTCGCCTCATGTAAATTATATATATATATATATATATATATACATATACATATACATATATATATATATATATATATACATACATATACATATACATATATATATACATACATATATATATATATATATATACATATATACATATACATATACACATATACATATACACATATACATATACATATATATATATATACATATATATATATGGGAAGAGAAGGATGAAGGTAATCCGACGTGATGGTAAAATGAAAAAGGAAAACCAAAAACTGGATGTTTTTTATGTGTACATCAACGTTTCGTCTTTATTTATAAGACTTCATCAGGATGATGATATAGGGAAAAGATATCATGCAAGCACAGATACATGTAGGGTAGACATGTTGGGAAGAAAAATAAAATAAAATGAAAAATAATGGCAGCGTCTTGCTGGACGTCCGTACTTGTTAGAGAATGAACATGAGTGGGAGAAAAAAGGGGATGGGTAGAGCGAGCAAGGACTACTGTGGCTGGCGATGAGAGAAAGAGGTGGGGGATGAGCAGGGGTAAAATGGATGGCAGAGAGAGATTGGAGGAAGAGGGGGAGGGGGTGTTTCCTCACCCACCCTTTCAATCACCCCCCTCCCCAACCCACTCCAATCCCTCACTCATTGCTATCATTTTCCAAATATTTCAAATATTTCACACTCTATCACGACAAATTCTCCCTCTTCCCCCTCTCATCTATTTTCTCCCATACCTCTTCTTAAATTCCCTCATTTTCTCCAAACGCTCTCTAAGACCATAACTTTCGCCCATCCACCAAAATCACAGCCCCCCCTCCCTCTCTACCCATCCCCATTTTCCCTGCATACACCCCCCACACACAAACATTCCAACTCACTCTTCCCCTTCAATCTTGACCACAGCCATCTGATCAAACACCCCCTCCCCCTCTTACATATATACATATATATACATATATATACATATATATATATATATATATATATATACATATACATATACATATATAAGTAGAAATCTGTATGTATAAACACATAGTTACATTTATCCATGCACTTTTCAGGTGCTCTATTTTTCGAGAGCTAACTTTCTCAGACCTTTAGAAAAATGTAAAGGTAAAAACAACTAACTGGGATTTCTCATTTCATTTTTTCTTAAAGTTTAAGGAAGTCGAACGTCGAAAGACCGATCAGCTGAAACATGTAAGCATATACTTACTCCGCTGGTCTCTACAAGTGACAAGACACATCGTTAATTTGAAAGCGTGTTCCCGTTGCGTTTCATGTAAACACAGTCACCTTTTTAAACTGGATTGATTACTCTACGCTGTATTCTTCGCTTCGCTCAGTAAATTACTAGAGGTTTACTAAATGAAGCACATCTGACAATGAAAAAACAATTGGTTTCATATTCATAAAACGTGTTCATTTCTCGCAATAATACCTTGATTCAAAGACTTAAGCTGAATTGGCACAGTACACATACACTAATATAGAGCTCATCGAGTTAAAAGTTTACCATTTGCATATTGTTTTACAAAACGACTTCTCATTAAATAGGTATTCGTTCTTAATAATTTTCTCATGAATAAATTGTTGATTTTAATATAACACTATATTATGTACGTATAATTTTAAACTATTTGATAAGTACTTTCTATTACTTATAAATTGCTAAAAATGATATACATACGTACGTATATGCATACGTACGTATATACATACACATACGTATATACATGTATACATATATACATATACATATATATATACATATACATACGTATACATATATACATATATACATATACATATACCTATATATATATATATATATATATATATGTGTGAATTTTCGGGTATCACTATAGCATTATCAGTTTCATTTATATTAACTTCAGTGTGTATTGTGCTATTCACAAGCACAATAGTCACAATGTAATTCAATGTGACACGGATATTTACAGCATCGTGTGTAGACACACTATTGCATCCGCATGTAGGCTAATTCTCATATATGATGTCTTTATCCGGTTAGTTATTGAGAACTTCATAATATGACGTTTTACGGAATTCTTTCTCAACCTATTGAAGTATACATTTCAGATTAAATGTAAGTGTGCTACGTTGCCTCCAGCTATGTAACCGATATCTTATATGATTATCAAACAATGTCATTATATTAGAATGAAATAATCGGGTTTGCGTTTTTGATACTTTTTCAGCCGTCAAATATTGAATTTTGACAGACAAATACGCATTTAAATATTAACTCTTGATTCGGACTACGGTGTTGGTCTAAAACTTCTTGTTCTTTGGATCATCGTTTTAATACTGATGTTTTAAGCTAGAAAAAAGTCCTCTAAAAAACGATTCATTAAGGTCTGAATACAATCATTTTGAGATGTAAACCTTTAAATATTTATCCTCACCAAACTAAATGTTCATAGATACTCGAACTATGTAATGGTGACAATATGCCTATGTGCTGACACATGCCATCTAGATACGCGTTAGATCACTGAAGTAAAGCTAGTCTGACCCAGCTTAGTACCAATTTGTTTACCATTTTCAATACAAAGTGGTATATGTCGGAGCACACCTCCTTTTCAAATTATTACAAAAAAAGAACGTTGGAAAATAATTAAACCTGCACGGGTTAAAGGTGCGAATGATTTCAGTCTTGAATTTGATATTCACTAGACAATTTATTCTAAGTTTCCTACTGGAGTGTTTGAATGACTTACTAGACACGATCATCAAGTTGCTTCTGTCTCATTGTACTAGTGGTTCCATGGCAACCTGACATGAAGATGCTTTACAAAACCAATAAACTTAGACACTCTATAAAAAAAAAATAATTTAGTATTCGAAGCTATAATACGATGGTTTCGGTCCGGTTATACAGTTGTTCATACAAGGAATGGTGCACCTTCTCCTAGTGATTTTACTCCAAGTAAAATCACTAGGTTGATACTCCAGCAAATTAGATACATTATTGTCTTGGAATATGTTAAGACCAACAGATTAGAATAAACATATAATATAATAGTGTGAACTGGACAATTGGGGTGAGAACAATTAAAATAAATGTTCTACACTTCTTTACCAAAGCTTGAGAAGTAAAGGAGACATGTATTTGAACACTCGGATATCTATGTATCTCATACGGAAATCAAAGGTTTGCCACAATAAAGATCCCCTAGATGTCTTAGAATTTGCAATGAAGTAAAATGAAACAAAAAGTGGAAGCTAACGGAACCCGCTCAGTGGGACCCTTATTATTATTATTATTATTATTATTATTATTATTATTATTAATACACCTACTTTCAGAGTATCCTTATATTATATTAATTATTCTGTCTGTCGCTAAAAATCAAGTGGATTCGCGAGGTTGCAGTCATTAAAGGCTGCTTAAGTTAATCGATACAGTAAGATAATTATATGACTTCCTGTAATGTTGAGAACTCTAATGTTTCTATTTGTGTCAGACTTAAAAGGTGTATATGATATTTTTAATAAATACACACGATCCAGCGTATCGCTACATATATCTGGACTTTAAAACTGTCCCTCCATTCCCATTGGGAGAAATCGTTTTTTGTCCTTGTCCGGGTCGCCGATCGATAATCCAAACAATGAAAAAATGTAGTTACGCTGAAAGAGGTAGGTTATGGCCAAACATCTGGATTCAAAAATAATGTTTCATTTATTTGAAAGAAAATATTGCATCGTATAATCTGGTTTTCAATCTGATGTCTATATTTTCACTAAGCGATGCTTTAAAAATGGTTCGACCACTTTCAATAACTACACACGTGTCAGTGTATCGGTACACATATATTAGGACTTTAAGACTTCCTTTCCATTTTCATCGGCGGATTCGAGATTCTTCGTCGGCGTCGCCGATCAATAGATCCTAACAATGAAGAAAAATGGCTGTATACTGAAGAATAGCGAAATATATTGATTAAGAAAAAATGAATGTATTTATTTGTTAAACCCTTGCATCGTATAATTTGGTTTTCAATCTGTTTTAATATAGATTAAGTAAATAATGCGTTAAACATTGACCAGCCACTTTCAATAAATGCACACGTGTAAGCGTATTTCCCCAAACATTTAAACAATGAAAGGAAAGTGGGTGTACACTGAGGAAAGCATGTTATGACAAAATATATGGCTTGAAAAATATCATTTATTTGAGAATTAACCTCGTATTTTAATCTTATTATATATTTTTCACTGACTGATGCTTTAAATTGTTGGTAAACCAATTTCAGTATATATATATATATATATATATATATATATATATATATATATTGATGTGTAAAGCAGAAACCTGTCTAGTAGTAAAACATATTAATGGTTTAAACTTTCAGTGTTGTGTGCTGACCGTTAACGAAGGAAGCAGAAGCTTTTAATATTCATGAATTATCGGTGAGTTGTTTACTTCTGCTATGTGTGTGAATGTGTGACCGATGGCGTGGTTCTATCCTTAGTGTGTTTGATTTTGTAACCCGTAACCCACTGACATATTTCAATCATTTCTGTACGAAAATATGTGTAAGTAAAAAAGTTTAACTTCCCCTTGATTACTAACTCGATAGTCTACTCTGTTAAACCAGAAAAGAGAGCTATGCGCGATACCTCCCGATATGTGACAGTAACATTCACTTTTTTAGACTTTTCTGACACTTATATAGGTAGATGATTGCAACTGTAGTCAAATAATTTCCAGTGATGTAATTATCCGAACATTCATCTTGTGAGCTTACTAACAGACTTGCTATAAACATTGTAATATATGTCTTTTTTGGAAGTAGAGACATGATGTCTTCAGATAAAGAAAATTATTATATCTTTCTGTATCATAACTTTCTTTTATCTACTCCGAGTAATATGGAAAACTACAGACAAACCCAACAGCTGCACCGAACACATTTAGAAAAGGTTTCCTTTGTTATTTAAACTAATGAAACTTGAAAGTTTATTTAATACAAACATCATTTAATTATACAGCCAGACTCTCTGTGCTCATTTAGTATACCTTAATTTAATGAAACTTCTAAGTTTTGGTTAATAATCAAGAATTATTAACATTCGATATCAGAATAATTCATCAAATAACAAACTTTATTATAAAATAAATTATAAAATAGTCAACGAAAATATCTAATCATTGTATTTGTAGTCTTTCCTCTGTTTAATCAGTCTACAATCTTCCATGTATATAATTAATAAAAATTACAATTATTCATTAAACTGCTTCTAGAATATATGGATATCACTCGAAGAGGTTGGCGCCTTGTTATGAAGAATATTCTTTATTAATTTTCATCACGAAGTTAAAATCGGATTATAATCCGTTTGTGTTGACAAACTATTAAATTTACTTGATATATTTTGGCCCCTTTTCACAGCGTGATAAGATTTATTTCTATGATGAAAATATACTCCCTGTTTGGACCAGACATCTTTATATAATTAATCAGGGTGTCGGCATACTCAAATAGTATTTAAGCTAATCATTTTAGCCCCATCTAGATTTGCTTTCTTACGCAAAGTCTTACGGACTGGTTGAAATTAGTCCTTTTAATCACCCATATAGCTTTCGTGTTATTGGTTGTATATTTAATATTTGGAAATCATATTGCTTTAAAAGCTTTCTCCTGACTTCTCAATATGTATGGTATTCGTACCCGATATTCCGATGTCTATATCATTTTATTTTAGTCTTCATACTGATGACTGGAAACAATCTATATCTATGACTACATCCTGTAGGGCGTCATCTTTTTAGCAGTTTTATTTACATTAGAATTACACCAATGTGACCTATGTTATAGAAGAGCAGAGATAAGAAAATTACTTAGTTACTATATATATATATATATATGCATGATGAGGTTGTTTTGCACACTATCTCCGCGTTCTTGAACAATATTGGTGTTTCCCCATCATACAAACAGAATTTAATAAACAAAATACAACACAAAACTCTATTCGCACCAGAGTCAGTCTGGCAATCGAACAGAGTTGACACAATAAAACAAAGTATGGTTGTATCGAGACGTCCTGCTTAGTGCTCTGCGCTAGGGCTAATTATGCTTTGGCCGAGAAACAATGCATGAACCCATAGTAATCATCTGATGAAGGCTTTAATAGAAGCAAGCGGCTGTACAAGTGACCATTATTATATACTTACTTTATCTAAGTTGGGCACTGTAAGGATGACATTATGGTTCTCTCATAGCGATAGGCAAAACACATCCCTTCAAAGAACTGAGTCCTCTCAGTTATCAGTATCTTACAATGTAAACAAAATCAATGAAATTCATTTGGTCACAATATAATGTTTTCAACTCATAACAGATTATTGAGCTCCTTGTGTAGAAAATCAGATGCTAGTAGCATGTTTGCATTAACTAGCCTGGTAAGTCTTGAATTTATGTTGCGATGCGCTCGTTGTATCTAGTAACACTGAAGAGTCGAAAAACAATGAACTTGCTGTCTATGTGTGATGTATACATATCTCTCTGCATGTATATGTCTTGATTGTCAAGCCATATTAAAGAGATGTGGTACAGCGAAACAGTTTAACATATAAGTCATCAGTACGCATACTATCTTGGGTTTAGCTCTCTAGTTAGTGAAATTAAAAACTGCATCTATATTATAATGCATTGCTCTTTGTGTAACGAAGTAGGAGCATTCATGCAAGATTTTACTTACTACCAGTAGCTGCCAAATAGCTAAGTGGTTTGGAGTACCAACTGTCGCTATACAATCTGGTTTCGATCACGAATTGAAATATTTTTTGTTAAGCCATACTGACGAGCTGTGATACAGCGACACATTCTATCAGTAGAGGGCTATATAAATATCTTATATAAAATTATACATACATATATACACATATATATACACATATATATACACATATATATATACACACACACATATATATATATACACACACACATATACACACACATATATATACACATATATAAACACACATACACATATATATATATACACATATAAACACATATACAAACACACATATATATATACACATATATAAATACACATACAAACACACATATATATATACACATACAAACACACATATATACACATATAAACACACATATATAAACACACACACATATATACACATATATAAACCCACATATATAAACACACACAAACATTATATATATATATATATATATATATATATATATATATAGTAAGGCTTCATCGCTTGTATCCGACTATGAATGCCACTTGCAGCTCTAGCCGGCTAATTGCAGTATTCACACAGTCTTGCTAATTATTGCAATGCCCAAAGAGCATACTGACATAATCTAGGCATCTCGTGCTATGACTTTAAAGGGCCATGCATACTTAGTAGTCTTTGCTACAGTAGTCACAGATAAAGTTGGAGAGTCGATGAGGAAGCTTACTTGCTTTCACTCTTCCCCCCCGCCTCTTTACACGCTTTTAAGCGGCATTCATCTGACATTTTTCTTCCCCGATGTCTAGCTGTCGTTTAGGTTTTTTTTCCATTCATCCATGCCAGAAGCGAGGCTTCCCCAAGGTGGTCGATCGATGTCAATGGCCGTCATGTCTCTCATGCAGACATCCTTGTCTCTTAGCAGAGGGCATCCACAGTCTCTATTTCCTTCTAACGCTCCATAAAAAGACACTTTTTGAATTCCGCCATCCGCCATCTTGTGAACTTTGTCAGCGTTGCCTCAGCAGTATGTACATGGATTTTAGACCAGCTATTTCAAGAACATAAACATTTGTCTTTGTGAGTTCCCAATGAGATAATAAAAATAACACCAAGGCTTCTTAGATTGAATATCTCCAACTTTACTTCTTGTTTAGCATAGGGTGTCAATGTCTTACTGCCATACAGCAAAATACTAAAAAGGCAACAATAACACGACATTTTCGTGCTTAATTTAAGTAAATAGTTTTCCCAAATTCGGCCATTTAGCTTAGACAAGGTGATTGCTGCCTTGCCAATCTTTTTATGTATTTCTGTATCCAACGAGTGATATTCTGGGATGTTAGAGCAAATATATAGGAAATCATCAACCACACTTTGATCATGATTGGCAATTTTGATAGAGGGGTTGTTAGTTGAGCCCTGCAAGAGTATTTGGTCTTTTTTAGGCTAATTATCAAGTCGAACTACTTACAGAAAACAGAGGGGGCGGTTCATAAGAAATTTAAGCTCGTCCTAAGTGTGAGTACAATGCCTACATCAGCATAAAGCATACCCTGTATCATGGCTTGTCTTACATTAGTGTTTGCTCTGAGCCTGGAAATGATAAAGAGGCACCCATCATATATTTTCGTATGAAGGATTCCTTCATTTGCATTCCATAAAGCATGCTTCAGAATGATTCACAAAAAATATTCCAAAAAGAACTAGAGCCAGAACACAACCTTGTTTCACTCCATTGCAAATATCAAATGGCTCAGATACGTTCCAATAAACGTCTACTGTATCTTTCATATTCTGGTAGAATGATCTTACTCGACTCAAGCGTTTTGGAGGACAGACACTTTTAGAAAGTGCCAATTACAGCCCTTCGCGACTGACAGAATCAAATACTTTTGTGAGATCCAAAAAAAACAATCTGAAACATCATATTCTGTTCCCTGCATTTCTCTTGAAATTTTCTCAATGAAAATATCATGTCTACTATTGATCTTCCTGTCCTCAACCCACATTCAAACTCAGGATAGACACGTTCAACAAGCGTCTGTAACCTTACAAGTAGTACCCGTTCATAAACATTGCCCACAATACTAAGGAGAGATATGCCCTTGTAATTGTTGAAGTTACTCGATCATTTTTGTTCCTGTAGAGTTGAAACAATTTCGTTGTCCTCATATCCTGTGTTACTTTACCTTCTGCTCAGCAACAACAAATAATATCATATATGGGTTTCAGTAGGAAGGCCTTACACTAGTCCACTCGATCAGGGTGAATCTCCTCATTATCTGGAGCTTTGCCGGGGGTAATTTGGTCTATAGCTTTGTTTAGTTCAGAGATGGTTGGCATTTCATCCAGCTCATGCAAGTTGTTTCATCGCAGCAAGCTCGGACTCGTGGATTTCACTCGTCCTTGCGTAAAAAATACATAAATATCATATATATATATGTATTAAAAGCACATTTTTATTTAACACACTCCAATCAGAGATTACTAAACACACATTGTATAATTAAAGTTGTTAATTACACCAGATAAATTCTGCAGATGGACATAAGTCCAATGGTGTATTATATATGTCGAACAGAGTTTATATATTTTAATTCTCACAAATATAATGTACATGACATAATTATTTTTGCTAATAATGCTTTAAAAACAAACACCTAACAATGTCAATCCTATATATTTTTTACCATTAATTATAAAGAGCATGATTACAAAATAGTAAATGTCATTAATTTTGTATTCTACTTTATTGATATATATATATATATATATATATATATATATATATGTAATTCACTGGATCTTCAGAGATAACTGCCGTATTTTAAGGTTGTAAACTTTCATTTCCCGAACTTCGTTGTTTACTCTTAGACCACCTGCATATATGAGTACCCTGTAGCGCACAGGTGAGGAACGCATATTATATGTTCAAGTCATGTGTGCTACCAAAACGTGATATCTGCTAACTTCGTCACATCTCAATCGCCATAGGACTTTTAATATATATATAATATATATATATATATAGATAGATAGATAGATAGATGTGTATTTAAATATACCGAAACATACGTGTATACAGATACATACTCATACAAAAAAACTCTTGTACATATATACACATACACTGTTACCGTATTAGTTCAAAGTCCATCAATGAAATAAACACTATACTGTATATAACTCATATTAAATAGCTTAATATTCGTGTTTTGTTATAAATGATGGACTAAAAATTCCGATCCGAAAATGGCCTTTCTATAGGTAGTATCTGCTAATGAGGGAGCAAGCGTATACTCCTGTCGCACGAGACATGCTTTCTTATGTGGAATGGCGAGGAAACAATTTAATATTTTAAAGAAATTGTCGAATATACAGAAAAGGATGAGACCTAATATTATCTATGGCATATAACAGTTGGAATTAGTTGTCAAATGCTAACTTTCCTCCAGCCAGAATGGTAATATAAATGTAACCAACATCCGCATCTTGGTAGAGAGATCGGTTGAATATGGGCAATACGGCAGATACAAATTTCAGTTCACAAACTATATTTTCTGGTCAGTGGTTACAAATATAATCGTCATTCTGAGTCGATAAAACACATGGTTTCAACACACAGACAAGCATACGTATATATATATATATATATATATATATATATATATATATATATATATATGTGTGTGTGTGTGTGTGTGTGTGTGTGTGTGTGTGTGTGTGTGTGTGTGTGTGTGTGACAGTGTCGGGCAGCCCAACGGAGGAGGTGGAGGCCTAAGATACAGTGGCAGTACGAGTTGACTGTGAGCATACGAATATCGATTCTGCAATTACCACGCTAGTACTAATAGAGAGAAAGAGAACCTTAAAAATCGCTGGACTTAATTGAAAAGGTAGATGAGAAAAATAAATCTGAATTATGTTTTATGGCTTACAAAAGATAGGATGCAAAACGAATTAAGTTCTCAAAGTCTATATGAGAATGGTCACTAAGAGACTTATGGTAACGGTCGAGTGTTGAATCTCGAACCGGGTCAATTGGTTTATAGTGGTTGTCCGAATAAGATGGCCGCTGGTTTATTACCCTGCGGGAAAGTCCTGACACCTATCAGCTGTTGTCGAAATCAGACTCCCTATAGTAAACTTATCCCCCCCCCCCCAAAAAAAAAGAGATACTTGTATTAATTGACTTATGGTAAGTTACGCGCGGCAGAAATAAACGGGCATAAAATAATTTGGCAGCTTTAGACAAAAAAACTGCTTTTGGGGGCCCGTAGAGAATGTAGACAAATCTTTTGTCGGAGTGCCAAATTATAATTAGTTAGGGGCGATAAAAAGCCAAACGAAGAACAGCTACAGTCAGAGAGAACCGAGGGGCGTAAGTCAGTTACGAGAGTCGGGGCGTCAGTCAGTTACTAGGACAATAAACACCGTTTCTTTTTCTATCTTGGCAACTTTGGGAACGTTTTTCGTCACTAAGTCTTACATCTTCGGTCTGGGTCGCTCTTGTTCAGAAAGGTTGAGCGTACAGGTTTGACAGCCTGCCTGGCTGCTGTTTTCGACTGACAGGACATGAGTCCAAACTCTTAGATAGCGCTAAGTACGGCTGCTCGATCATCAGTTTTATAATACCGTGAACTCTACAGTGATCCACTGTGCCTTTTCCGATGCCACAACCCCATGGACAAAGTCGCAACTAATGGACTTGTTATATGAGCGTATTGCCATCTAACAAGTCCGAACTTTGCTCACTCTACTATATCTAAAAAAAACACGTCATTGCGAAAAAAAAATAACTTAAACAAGACACCCAACACAAACATCTTCGCCTCCGCCCTTGAGCCTCGAATTCACAAACATCCGGGGACTTAGAACCAACATCAACGACGTAGAACCATTTCTTCTGACAAACACCCCGGGAATCCTAGTACTAAGTGAAACAAACCGCCAATCCTCAATCTCTTCTCACAACTTTAACATGACTGACTACCTCCAACTCTACTGTAAATACTCTGGTAAACATATGCACGGGCTATGAGTTTATGTTCGGAACACCATCCCCCTGACTAGATAACAGATTAAAATCAGATTACCAAGAGTGCATGTGCTTTGGATTGATCTTACATAACAGAGTTAGTTACTTATATTTCTTATACCGCTCTCCTTCCACCCAGGACTGCACACCGCGAAACCTTGTCTCTAAAAGCATAGATAGAGCATACTCACTTGACTCGAATGCCCAAATACATGTGTTATGGGATCTTAATTCACACCATCGTGACTGGTTTGGATTCTCAAGCCTTACTGACGCATCCGGCAACTCTACGTATAATTTCTCCTTAGCTAACTCAATATCTCAAACTGTCGATTTTCCTACCTTCATCCGCGATCGAGTAGACCAGCAAGCTTTACTTATAGACCTGTTCTTGACCTCACTGCCCGAGGCTTGTGTGACGAAAGCCCACTCGGGAATGCTGATCCCATTGTTCTAATGATTTATATCACCCTTAAAGTCGTCCAAAAGCTGATGAGTCGTTGCTCAAAACAACAAGATACTACGTACAGACTGATTTTGAGTATATCAGAGATTCACATCAGCAACGCCCCATGAACGAAAACATCCACTCTCTGCTGATCAGTGTGCAAATTAGTTAACTGAATAGGTCAAAGCAGTTATTGAAGTCTATTTCCCCATGCGAAAATTGTTCAGTAAGTCTCACACACCTCAATAGTTAACCTCGAAATGTGCAGCTGCTATTGCTGAGATGCAGCAAGCATTCCGTAAATCTGGTCGCAATAAGTCAGTTGCGAATGGGCAGACATTTATAGAGTCCAGAAATAATTGTAAAGCCGGGATATGTGAAGCAGAAAGATAACAAAAAAAACGCATTTAGTAACAGAAACAAAGTACTCGCGATTTCTGAAAAATGTACAATTGTATAGTGAACAATGGTCAATGAACGATTGGCCCACTATCAAACCACAATCATGTCGTTTGCACGGCAACGGATGAAGCTATCTGCCATGTTTTTCGCCTCAAACTCAACTTTGACTCAGAAAACCACCCTCTGACTAAATTAGCCATGCAGACCGACGCCAGGCCTGAACATCTGGTCATCACCCCATCCCAAGTCAGACACATCATAAAACACCTTGACACCTCCAAAGCTTGTGGGCCTGATCTTATACCTGCAATAGTAATAAATACATGCTCTGCTGAATTTGCCTTTGTTCTCTCCAAACTATACAACAAATACCTAGCTGAATCTTGCTTCCCCGATAGCTGGGAAATTGCCTCTGTGGTACCAGTCTTCATGAATTCTGGGGATAGAACTGACCTTCAAAACTACCACCCAATTAGTCTAGTCTTGATATTTGCTAAAATCCTTGAATCCTTAATCAATGTAGCGATAGTCGGGCACCTAGTTAATGGTAAACTTCTATTTGATCATGAATACGGTTTTAGACATGCCTGATCTACTTATAACATCCTAACATTTATCTCTGAACGCATATATCATACACTGGTCAAGGCAGGTGTAGCTAGGTCATTTGCGCTTGACATATCTAAGGCCTTTGACAGGGTATGGCACCAAGAGCTTCTGAAAATTCGCTCATATTGTATTACTGGGCAAATATTTAATATAATTAGATCCTTCCTAACCAAAAAAAAGATCCAGGTTGTCCTCGATGGCCGTTCATCTAAGCAACATGACATACATGCTGGTGAACCACAAAGGCATATACTTGAGCCTTTATTTTTCCTGATCTTCATAAGCGATTTCTCTGGTGACATTAAGCTTCAGATTGGTATATTTGGTTACGAAATCACGCTTTACTTCCGTCATGTTATCGAAACGGCCGAATCCTTAGAAAATTACCTCCTGGCTGTAGTGGATTAGTATAATAAATGGTTGGTAACTTTAATACCTCTAAGATGAAGCTCGTTTCCTTTAATAACTACAAGAATCCTATCCAACTACCGACTGTCATAGCAAATCCCATCCTCCATGAGAGTTCAACATTCAAACTCCTCGGCCTAACATTCACAGGTAACATAAATTAGAACAAATACATTGACGACATTACCAAGGCTGCATCACAGAATGTGGGCTTCCTCTACCGTGCTAGTAAACTCCTCACACCTTACATTATCCTGTATCTCATAGCACCAATCCGCTCATGCATGGAGTATTGCTGACACATCTGGGCTGGATCATCATCCACAAGTCTCTCCCTCTTGGACAAGGTCTAAAAAAGAGTCAACTACTTAGTAAGTCCCTCTCTATCAACACAACTACAGCCCCTGTCCCATCGCCGCAATGTTTCATCTTTGTGATTGTTTTACAAATACTTCAATAGAGTGTGCTCCGATGAACTTCCTAATCTGGTGTCCCCTCGACGTATAAAGGCTAGACCAACTCGACAATCAACACACTCCTATACATTCACTGTGGAGGTAACTGGATGCCGGACAACGGACAGCTTACTACTCTAATAGCTGTTTGCCTCGTGCTACCGGTCTCTAGAACTCCCTCCTTGCTCCTTGTTTTCCCGACTGAACCGACATGCAGATTGTTTAACACTAATATAAACATACATCTCGCTACAAACTTAGGATGACACCCAAAACCGACACCCTAATTCTCAGTAACCCTTTACATCTACAGTGGCGGCTTGACTTGCTTGGGGTGAAATATGTTTATATATATATATATATATAAATATATTTTTAAACAAAACAATAACAAATATATATATATATATATATATATATATATATATATATATATATATATATATAACAGTTTGAGCGACCGACAATTATCGGGTGCTCAAATTATGTTTATTTTAATATAAATAGCTCTAATATATATTGAGTACTTTTGAAATATGTTGGTTTTGTTAATTTGTTTTAATATTTAAACTGAATTAATATATATATATATATATATATATATATATATTTGTTATTGTTTTGTTTATATATATATATATGCATACAATTTCAGTCACAAATAGAGTAGACATATGTTACTAAACAAATCCAGATAGAAAATAAACTGTTTCAAAGAAACGTTACGGTAATATTTTGTTTATGTTGATTTCTTGGTCGGTACTATTCACTATAAAATGGTCATCAGTCTGGAAGGGTCTTCCTCTTTTACAGACGACGGGACGATCTCAGCACACGCCTTGATTAGTTTACTAGCTTTCAACAGCGACGAGGTTAAGTCTCTTTGGCGAAATAGCATAAGCGGTTACGTCGATATTCCCTCACGAATTATGACGCAGTATCCTGTAAAGCATAGGCTTGTTTCCCCGAGAGAATGAGATGAAACACAATAAGCGCTTCTTAACTTCTGTAAGATAAATTATGTATTCTTTAGAACTCCAGATTAATAGAGGCAATGTGATGGTCGGTCAAATCAGCATTTGATGAGAATGCTGTTTGCGACAATCAATGCCCCCCTTTTAAATAAAATCAAGGAGATGAAGTACAATAGACATTTCTCTATTTCCTGCATGGCAAATGTAACGCCTGAGGCAGAATAGATACTACCCTTTTATCAGAATCCAAACGCCAAATCCACTAGTACATGAATACACGGTCGTGCACACACGTCTCTAATATAAGTTTTGATTTATATCAACTTTTACTTTAAATTTACGTCTATATATGATCACTCATATTTGGTGAAAGCCATACTAGCTTTTGAGAAGAAGAGGTGTATCTTTAACACAACAATTACTTTTTCATAAGCTGCAGAGCAAGACTCCCTATTGATACGAACGAGGCTAATGACTTCAATAACAAAGAAGACGATTCATCTCAGTACGGAGCCACATATTAATGAACCATATTTTCATTTCATTCCTCAACTCCAGACACAAATGTGAAGCTTGATTAATCTACAATGCATATTCTATCATCTCTGGCAAATATGTAAATGGCTGCGAATTCATATAATGTCGATGTCAAGACGGAACAAAATGAGATTTCGTATGTAGCCTGTAAGGTGTCTCGGCGTCATATAGTTGTCGGCTAATATTAACAGAATATAAGCACATCAGGCTTGTGGTGTCTTCTTTATGAACACTAATTAACAACGTAGACAGAGCAGCCAGGTGTAGTCTCAATGTAAATTGGATATAGTCAATGGCATGATACTTCCACTAATGGATGCATATCGAAGATATACTGTTGTAAAAGTAAAACCTTGTAGCTACGTAAGGAATAATATTCTAAGAGTTTGAGTTAAAAAATATAAACGCAAAACAATAACGCACTGCTTTATTTAAAACTGTTAGTATTACGTCTTAAACTACTGGGAGGTTGGTATTATAGAGGTGTTAATATTAACTGAAATCACGTCATGTTTCTTTAGAAATAAGTAACACTTTATTACATTTTCAGAATATGTATAAGACTGTCATCTGTATTGGTGTAATCTCATTAAAATTTTACGAAAATAAATCAGTCAGAATAGCATACTTTTTTAGCGAACTGTTTTATAACGGCAAAACAACGGCCGACCAATTGTTCAACCTTAGTAGATAAAGCAGACGGCGGGCATCATATGCAAAGCTTAGATATTGTATATTTGGTAACATATAACAGTAGTTAGTTCTTAAGCTTCTTTTTCCTTGTTTTTCACAACCATCATATGCTTCTCATTCGGTGTAGCATTCTGTTTAATCAAATGACTAAATAATATAATTGCAGTTTAACAATACTATTGTTATATTTCTTGTTTCGGTATACATAATAACCCTTATTCTATTCAAAAACCCTTCGAATAAAAGAGAAACGAAGATGTCCTTAATACAGTTGCTTGTCTTTGCAATTTAAAAACCAAACAAAAAAAGTATTAGCTTATCTGCTATTTTGATCTCTGACCTAAAATTCTGAAAACGTAACCTGGCATTTACCTTAACATCAACTCGGATTTCATGATTTATTACTTAATCTAGATTTATATGGAAAATAATGCTTCCCAAATTATGTTGGACACCAAATTATTATCTTAGTACCTAATTAAATATAAATATGACACGATTTGTACGATCCACAGACAGACGATTCGTGATTTGAGTAACGGAAGTGGTCGTGAAAATTATAATCGTTTATGACAAGGTCATATTCTTTAACGTGAAATAATAGGTTAAGCAAAATTGTGTTTGCATATGTAACTCTTTCTAATGGAGGTTTGGCATATATCCATCTCAAGACGAATCCTATTTATTTCATTACTAATAAAGTTGGTTTATCTGTTTATCTGTTTGTCTGAAGTAGAGACAATACTATCTTTTAATGCACAATTCACTTTCCGATATATTTTCGGTTTAATATACTATCTGTTAACATTTTAATGAAGATACAGTATTGTAATATAAGTTCTGTTGCTATGACACTATATTCCCATTTTTTTTAAATGCTGGTTTACTATATGTGTGTTCGTCATCACACGAGTACACTTACATTATATATATAAGTCAAAATGTGCAACGTTAAAATATATATGGATTATAAAGATTATTCGGACTACTGTAATCATTTCCACTGTTATTCTCACAACGTTTCGGCTGATGTAACCCGATATCGTTGCCAGGTACATCTTGTCGAATACGAAAAAGTAGTAATATATAGTGTTTAGTAGTAAGACAACAGTTCTAAAACAAATGAAAGGTCTAAGTCTCTTTCAATACATATAATTGTTCACAATGACCCTTAGTGTAACAGAATACACTGATAAGTTATTTATTATCTTCTTGAGGCTGAAAGGTCACTCCTCAGTCTAGGCGATACTACGAATATAATTACGAATCACTTCTACTCGATCATGACAGACGGAAAGAAAGCTAGCTACCCACGTGGAGAAAATAATTGATTTCGTTTGAAATTCGCACAGATTCCCGAATTCGACAGAAGGAATCCTGAGTTTGACAAGATGCCCCTTAAAAAAGTTAAAGGCTGCATCCCCGAAACGTGGTGAGAATAAAATCAGAGATGAGAATACTAGTCCGAATAATCAAAATGATACTAAGTCTTCTACAGTCGCACTATAGCAAAACAATATAGTACGTTTATACTCAGAGGAACAATGTCAAGATATTGAAACTACAACCAGAGGCACATGCAGCTCACGTACTCCAGACCTTCAACACCTTAATAAAAGGCACTTAAGAGGAAAAAATAACAATTAGACGAAGAGAGGTATTTAAACCTCAAATGACCATCAGACCTCTACTTTGAAAACGACATTAAAACACCCATCTGTCAATTGGAAAGGTATTTTGATAAAAGTAACTGTATATATTTTAGCAGCAGCATATAAACCGGCGATAAGGATTCGACATCATATTAAGTATTTATGTTTCTAATTATTTTTAAAGAAAAGGGAGCGGAAAAAAGCATCGATTCATCCACCGGATATTTTAATGAGTGCTACACGCATATAAATTAAACAGTGTCATAAAATCATCTAAATCTTAGTATGTTTTCTTTCATTTTGATGTATTTAAATTATGTTGACAATTCTCATCATTAAAATTAATTAGAAGCTTATTCCTCTCATAAAAGATCACAAAAACCTATGAGTATTTCACTTTAGTTGAAGTTACCCGTTAATAACGTGTATATTCGTATCTGAATGGTTAGAACTTTGCTCAGATCCAAAGGTTAAAGATCGATGACAGAATCCCGTCGATAATGATGTCTTTATTAAGAACAATACATTTTTTATTTTTTAAATTTATGCATCATAAATCATTATTATAATACGGTCCGTATTAAGGATGTAATATTAAGTTACGCTTTTCAATGCTATACATTATTTCTACTGGATGCAAAAAGTGCATTAATGACATGAATTAAATATGGGTATTTTGGAGCGTAAATATTTTACTTCATATTCGCCACAAGTTAGATCAATACAATGTGTAAAGATTGAATTTAATTTATGCTTAAATTACGTGATTAAACAATACCATTTCTGATATACGTAAGTAAAGGATGTTTTCATAATCTTGTTTCTACTAAATAGCTTTAAATCGAGATGTAAAAGCGATGCAATAGTATACCTCAGATAAAATTAATCATAAAATGTCCATTATAATTAATTATTTAATACTATACAAATTTCAACATTTTGGCCAGAGGTGTAATTAATATATTAGCCATTTTGTATTACTAGATAAAAGTGGATAGAAAGAAGTTTCGAAAATTCAAAAGGTTAAATAAAGTTATTCAACGACTATTTTAAATCAATTACTAATGGAGATTTGGTAACTTTTTGTCAAAAGCAGAAATTATGTTACTTCTAATATAATATTGTGTTATCTTTCGAAGCTCAATAACAGAAGAGGGGGGTAGTATAGTGTATGTTTTGATATCATGCAACCATCCTCCTAAGAATTCCCTCCCCTTTAGTGCGTGTGTGGGGGTAGTGTTATTTGTCTGTTCGTCATGAGACGATCCTTTCAGACATTCCCTTTTATTTGGGTGGTAGTGTATATTTGTTCGTTATAATACCATTCTCCCATGCATAACATCCTCGTTTTGTGAGTGGGGGTGTAGTAAATGTGTGCTCATCAGGATGATATGTTTGAAGAGTTACCTCTTCCATTTGAGATATTAGTGTAGAATTTGTTTCGTGGTCATGACATATTAATCCCAGGAATAACCTCCTCTTTCGAATAGATTGGCTATATGAAATAAGGAATATATTTTGTAGTAAATCTCCTCGTGTGATCCGTTGAGCGAGAATCAAATATGTGATAGGGTCTATAAAGTAAGGAATAATTTTCATCAAATGGATTTCATAAGTATCTACTTTATAACGTAGCTTTCAAATAATTTGAGAGACTTAATATATTTTTTACATTTTCTGCATAAACAGTTTATTGAGAATTTAAATGGTTTAATTTCCATTTCATTATGCTTTTTTATATTCGCATATGTAATAATATCGTTCTATTTAATGTGTATATTATCTTTCAAACACAATTAAATATTACACATTAAAGTAGCTAAAATAAAATTATATATATATATTTTTTTATTTCCGAACAAGTGTTTTTATTTTGATAATATTTTATAATGATACACCATATTTCTTAATGCCCAGATAAGCGAATAACACTAAATACACTTTTCCCCTCTTCTGGCCGTCTTGTGTATTAGATTAGGAAAGCGTTCATGAGAGATATAGGTAATTTTAAGATGATATATGTATTCGTTGTTTTACTAGTTGTATATTTTATATTTAATCTACTGGGGGATAGAAATATACACCGATTCTGTAACAGTCAGTAACAAAAGGGGCGTGTTATCGTAGTGACTCTGTTGGCCGGCATTCTCAATAAATTAGTACACTTCGTATCCTTCTAGGTTGTTTTATTGAAAATAAAAGACCGCGTATGACACCCTAACCTAACCCGTAGATCTCCGACTTTTTATCGACAAAAACAATCAAATTTCTTTCTCTGAAACATCCCTATTTCGGCCTTACAACATTACACATAATATCTGATATTTGAATGGCTTCGAAATATCTGTTAAGATGTGTGGGAATTCTAATAATAGTAAACTTGATATGCTTTCAGCAAAACATGAATTACTATAGACACGCACATGGATACAAGCTAGCAGACAAACTCACACGGATACGGATTAAGCCTATTATCAAACTCACACCAATGTATTAATATCATTTGGATTATTCGGATGACTATTTTAATGTTAGTTGTTATATTCACAATGTTACATCAATTGTAACTTCCGGCCTGCTGCAGGTGTATTTTTCCTACCATGTAGGACGCATAGTTCGTAATAGGTGTCGTTATGCCTTGCACTGTAACATATGTCTAACTAAAATGTTTATTTAATCCACGCGAATAGAGCATTCTCATTCAATCAATAATAACCGGATAGCAGTGTCAATGCATGCTATGCTCATTTGTGATTGTAAAATAAAATTAATATATCTACCTTGTAACTCATGATTAAATAAGTACAATCTAACTGCGTAGATTAAATAAAAGTTACATTTCAGAATTTTGTAAAAATAAAGATTCCCAAGTTCAAAATATTGCACCTTAACAAAGCCGTGATATCAAGGGTAACGCTGTAAATATAACAATCAAAATGAGAGCAGTAGTCCGAATAACCCAAATAATACTAATGATAAAGCATTCCAAAACGCAACACTTTTTAAAATAGTACTGCCCCCCCCTCCAGAATTGCTCCGCAAACATAGTTATAAATTCCTGATCGGACTATAAAATTGCCTATGATTACGTCAAACTCGAACGTAGCTACTGTGGTAATAGACACACTAATAACCATCAGGTAGCTCCAAAATATATACTTGTGCTGAATTGATAATCTTAAATTTACTTTTTATTTGAGATATCGTGTTACAACCGTAAATAATAAAAATAGTTTTTATCCGACGTTGAATTAATCTAAGAAAAATAAAAACATAATTCATAGCATAACAAAATACATTAAAAGTTGATAAATGAAAAAGCATGTAATAAAAAAAATCTGCTAAGATTTCAAAAATAATAAAAAGAAAAGTTAATCTGAAAGTAATGTAATTACAGAAGAAAAAAAAGAAAGAATGACAAGAATGAAGAAGTCAAAAGAATGAAATTTGTTTTTCGAATATTAATTGAAAACGTATTAGATATCTCTAACTTTTCCAAACTTATCAAAACTAAGAAAATAAGTGAAGTAAAATTCAAAGAATAATGTTTAAATGAAACTAGTTGAATCAGATTACAGTATTGTGAGTAGGCACACATATATGCAAAACGTACAACCACACATACTGTCATGTGCATACTGACAAAGCACGCCTCTTATATTGTAGTAAGCGAATCAGAAATCAAAATCTTGATAGTCTTTTTTGCTGTCTAAACAAAGTATTACTGTTTTACATTAATATCAAAATGGAGTTACTCGGCGTTGCCTAGGATTATTTTTACATCCGTTTCTCTGTCGCTATTATTTAATCATGAATTTTGTTTTTTGTTGTTTTTATAGGTAATGAAATTATTTATTTTATTGATAAAATACATTTTGAAAATTGAATTAAATTATTACGGTATAGTTTGGATATTAAAGTATTACTTGAACCAGCACTTTATTAAACAGTTAATCCTTTTGTTATTAAGATAATGTGGTGTTAGTCCATTTCCTGTTTGATTTTTTAGAGAAAGTCTACGCACATGATCTAACCTAAAGGTAAAAGGTAAAGGTCGCATATCCTGGACGCGCACGAGTGTCGTTGCCGACATCGCACACTGCCCATTGCTGTAGCGGCGGTGATTTAAGAATCATGGTGCCTAGGGCACAGCATATGGAAGGCGGAGCCCATCCCTCTCCTTCCGCTCCCTTGAACCTTCCCTGAGTTTTAGTCAGGTACCCATTTACTGGATGGACAGAGGGAGTTTTCAGACCCAAAAATTCGCATGCCATGAGTGGGATCGAACCCGGGCCGTCCAGCCCAAAGACAAGTGCTATAACCACTCGTCCACAGGCCCTCCCTTACCTGTTCGTGAACAACTTGCCCTCAATTTAAGCTAACTTCAAAAAAGGCACACGACGACTAACGATGAAAACAACACTTATGTTTCATGTCTCTGCCAATCAGAAATATAAATATAATTGGTCAAATCAAAATTTATGCTAAATGTATTATTGGTTCTTTCGGAACTACAGTATGCATGGAAGGTTTGATCAACTTTGATGAAATTACGGGAATAAATCCTCTCAAAACTCTCAGCTTTTTAGTCTTAGCAGAAGATATAAAGCAAAATATTAAGCCAGATGCGCCCCCCACCCAAACCTGAGTATTCATCTTCATGATGTTGAACCATCCTCCTTGTAATATCCCAAGATGATTTAGCAGTAAGCGAAAATAATCTAACGTCCTCTAATCGTTGTGAAATGTAAGGCTACGTTCCACACTGCCGTAAATAGTCTGAAAGCATATTCATTGGTTTCAAGTCTATATCCGTAAAACTCTCTATTACTAGAGAGTTTGCTAGAAAAAGAGGCACAAGCCCACATGTACTTTAGACTATCCTTGATCGTTCTACTCCGATCCAGGACTATGCAGCATTATTAAAGGCTTTATATCGAACAAGAGTATTTGAACTAGTTCGAATTGAGACAGGAGTTGCAATTGTCATAAATAAGTACAAGTAAGGTTGACACAGACGTTAGATAATCTGTCCCCTACGTGTGGTTAGTGAATAGGTGAACTGTGAGATAAAATAGCAAAATATTTGGGTCAATGGGCATCGGATACTAAGGCAAATCGGTTGAGAACACGATGACGTTACTGGTTTGTTTAGAACGAAGTAGCGAGGCTTTGAGATAAGTTTTTTCATGGGTTTCAAGCGAGGCAGACGCCGAAAATTATGTTTTAAAAGTGTGAACTAAGTTGGAAAACGCCGAAGGCGAAAATACCCTCCCCCTTTCTTTTCGGTCCCGCATTTGTAATCTAATAGTTAAGATTTACCTAAAATGTTCATCTAAGGTATATACTTCGAGGTTCGCCGCATGGTATCCTCATAATTCAGTTTTACCTGTGACCTGGAGCAATAGTTCTCCCCGCATAATACACAAGTTAACAGGAAGTGAGTGATAGAGGTATGCTCATTCTGCGGTGACCCAAGTCAGTCCGCATTCCATTGACCTGTCTAGTATAAGTTATTTTAAATTTGAGTTGTAGAAATGTGGCCCCATCTTTGGATGTTGGATGGTGTGCACTAGGGACGACTCTTCTCTCACCCCGTAGATAAAACAGTTGGCAGCCTACGAATAGATGATTAGCCTCCGCATATAAACTGTTCAGGAGTTAAGTTGGGATGAGAGGTCTCTTAGTCCGCGCATTATAAGGCAGGAGAAGCCATGGATGGGGTCAAATTAAAAGAAAGGTCCGTGTTGATGTAACCTTGGATATGGCGAGTGTAGTACGTCAACCTGGTTTGATGATCTGATGTACTCCGGTTTGGTTGTTGGAAATAACCTTTCACTTTTTTACCGTCCTCTGTAGTTGTAACTATTAGTTGGGTCGATTATTTTAGGTTGGGAGCTGAGCTATCCGAAACGCATGGCCCATAAGTTTGTGATTATGTATAACGCGGCAGTTTGTGTAAAATTTGTGGCTGACTACTGTATATATATTAAGAGAAAAGTTTCTGTTGTGTTTCCCTTATATCGCGATACTACGAGTAAGTTAGATGCTTGGCAATCGGTTGTATATCGATGCATTAGAAGAATGTTATAGGTATGAATAGAATGCCTATAGATTACATATAAAATAACCGGGGCAGAGGCGTACGCCGTTTTTAGACAATAGGACTCTGGGTGTGTACCATGATGTGATTAAAAACATGCGTAGTAGAACGGGGTCGAAAAGCACCTTGTAATCGAATAATGAGATGGAGTGGTAATGTATACCGATTTGTAATGTATACCGATATGTAACAGCGGAATGGGGTATAGCATTATATGTAACAGTTGAATGGGGTATAGCATTATATAAGGCCCTATGTCAAACAAGAGTCCTTAATCTAGTACGACTTGTAACATGGATCGATATTTTTATAGCAAAATGCAAGTTATGCTGACACATATTCTGGGTAAATTAATCGGGTCTTCATGAGAGATTGGTAGATATGTGAACTATGACATAAGATGGCAAAGTATTTGAGTCAATGGGGGTCACTTGTTTGTTGATAACGAAAAAGCGAGTGCTGAAATCAGTCTTTTCGTGTGTTCCAAGCCAGACAGACGTCACAATTATATTTTAACAGTGTGAACTAAGTGTGAGAACACCAAAGCTGAACCTCTCCCTCCCCTCCTGTTCGTTTAGTACCGTATTTGTCCTCTAATATGTTAAGATGTACCTAACATTTTTAACTCAGGTATGGCATCGAGATTTAGTTAAGATTAACACTTTCTCTCTCACGTGTTTTATCTCCAGAGACCATGAAACCCTTAACCTATAAAACATGTATTGTGACTTCTTTCTGTAGCAGAAAAAGTTTGGTTTCACTGGCCACATCGATGAGACGGCAATGACGACACGCAGACACGGAAAAAAATAAATCAACGCAGCGATTATAAAGTAAGCAAAGACAAAAAATATAACGACCGCCACTAAGCCTGAGAAAATAGAAAGGAAAACGAAAGAGAGAAAAAGAGTAAATTTTGCTTTAAGATGTAAATGGGCAGTCTGGTCACTTGGAGACTAAAAAAGAAAGAGAGAGACTAAAAAGTTATGTGTACACATAAAACTCGTTAAAGAGTAAACTATTTGATAGGGAGTACTTGTATAATTATGTGCTCATTTAAAATGAACTAATGATTGTAGGCCCACACCACATTATGAAGAAACTTTTACACCAGCATACGTTTAGTGTAAAATACGAGAAAAATGCGTACGTGAAAAAGAACGGAGTCAACGTATAAAAACGTACTCCTTATTTCCTTATATCCGAGCGGCCAAATTCATGTTTTTTGGGAGTTTAATGCTCTTAGAGAGATTGACTTTGCTCTTCGAGCAACACAAACGTAGCTGGTATCAGCACGCGCACATTCATCTATTGCACTGCCTTTCGAATGCCGTAATTTTTTCAACCCACCTTCAGATTGTTAGGATTAGAACACATTACTTTTCGACTTATTCTAAAAAATACTACTTGACGCGTGTGTGACATATGCCCAGAACTTACTCAGATACGTTGATTACCTTGTGATAATGGTCGACTTCACAATAAACCTCTTACCCAAACCCCAACCCTTTTTACTGTAAACAGTGAGATATTACCAACAGGCCTATAAGAAATCACTAACATATTTTATCATATATGCCCCTAGGAGCAACCATTTTTTCTACTTTCTGAACCGCGCAGAAATTGGGTAATAAGATCGGTCAAAGCAGTCATGAATGCATTTGTTCCCACGCGAACCAATGCTCCACCCTGCAAACATTCTGTAGTCATCGACACTTTCCCGACTGCTTCACTTCGACATGTGAAGCTACTATTGCACACAGGCAGCATGCATTTTGCCATTTGAAAACTCATAAATCATAAAGCTAATATATGGCATACTAACATCTAGAGGAAACGCACTAGGTCGAAGAAATGAAGAACTCGTGGTTACTAGAATTTCTTTAGAAATGCGGTAACAATGGACAATAAACAATTTTAACACTAGAAAATAAAAATAAAAATGTCTGTACGGCAACAGAAATGGCTAAATTGTTTGACCAGCAGTTTACCTTAAACTTCACAAATCACTCGCTTCCAAATATCCTAATAGTGACAGGACCCCACTTGATGATGTGATTACCATCAATTCTTATGTCCTGGATATAATAAATCATGTACCCATACTCTTATTTCTGCTATAATAATACAAATGTTCTGCTGAATTGGGGCGTGTTCTCCAAACTCTATAAAAATGTATTACCAAAGCTTTATTCGCTGGTAGCTGGTAAACGACCTCTGTGGTACTAGTTTTAAAGAACACTAGTTAAAGAACTGACCCGTAAAATTATCGTCTCATATGTCTTATTCCGCTCTTTGCACAAATCATTGACTCATTAATCAATCAACAGAAAATGCTAAACTTCTCTCTCACCTACAGTCTGCATTTTGGCAAACCCGTTTCATTACGGATGTCTTAACGTTCATCTCTGAACACATACCTATACTGGATTAGGCAGGTTAACTTAGGTGTGTAGTTCTTGATATATTTACACCATTTAACAAGGTCTGACATGAAGGTCTTCTCATAAAAATGAATTCGTACAGTGTTACTGGATAAATATTAAATATAATCAGATCCCTATAAACTAAAAAGAAAGATCAAGATCGTCTTCAGTGAACTACCCCAAAAAACATCACATTTATGCTGGGGTTCCGCAGGTGTGGACCTGTATCATTCCAGATGTAAATAAATGACTTCCCAGATGCTATATTCTCGACATGTGGGTAAATTGTACACATACATCTCTAAACAATAGATGAATCTTCATAAAATAATCTTTAGTATGTAGTGAAATAAGGCCAAACATAGATGGTTAGAAAGCTCGTTTCCTTTAATAATTTTAAGTAAAATGTTCCATCGATTGCTATAGAAGATAGCACCCTGCCAGAGGGGTCAACGTTCAACCTCCTCTGCCGTAATTGTACAGGTAACATTCATTAAACATATACTTATAAGGTACTACCAATTCGGCTGCAATGAAGGTCGAGCCCCTCTACCAGGCTAGTAAACATCTCACACTTGCCAGTAGCTTATATCACAAATAAACAACCCTTTATCTATGCATGGAATTGTCTTGTGATATTCGGGTAAATCATCATCAACTTCTCTCTCACTTTTGAACAGGGTGAAAAACAGAATATTTAACCTAATAGGTATTAGACTGAATAATAAGCTGACACTTTTATCCCATCGCCACAATGTTTCATCTGTGCTTGGTTTACAAGTACTTCCACGAAATGCGCTCCGACCAACTTACAGCACGTAAATACCCCCTAAACGTAAATGCTCCCGACAAACCCAACTTGCATAACAGTTCCACTTCTTAACTGTATATTTCCGAAGATATCGGAACATATGCTACACTACAAGTTTCTTTCGTCAAACCCCTTGTCTATGGAATTCTATCACTGCTTCTTGCTTACTTAATTGTACCACACATGCATACATATGTAAATGGTATATGAAAAATATATTGCGGCCCAACTCCCCACTAAGGATTCCCTTAAAAAATCCGACCACACATTTACCATAGCTGATTACGTCTCTGTGGAAATGTGTCATTTGGGAAGAAACACATTTTTAAAAATCAATAAAAATTAAATCGTTAAACATAAGACTGAGTTACACTGCATTGCATTCTGGTTAACTAACCACCGGCTAATTAATTCCTGCACATTTATTGTAATACATATTGATATATCTTTATATTTATTTATAAAGTTACTATGTTTAACTAATTATAAATCTGTATGTACAGAATTAATTCCTATATTATTTAAATGATCAGTATGAATGTTAGTACTGCTAATTGTAAGAGGTACAATGTACGTTTATTTTAGTTAACTTTATTTTTATTTAGTTTAATCAACGGGGTAAAACAAAGCGGAACCCAACGTGAAAATACATATTACTCCGATTTTCATGAAATTTTGACCATAGATATGAGACCTAGATTATGAAATACTTCTCCAAGTTTCATTAGTTACAGTGCTTGGCACATATTTGGGTCACGCCCTGGGATATGATAATTCAAATGTATGATATTAAAAGTATATTAGATCCATAGTCATTAAATAATTAATAACATATAAGTACAATAGTTGAGGACGCACATCATAATACTTCGATGCTTTTTCATGGGTCAGCTTGGGAAAGTCTTGAAATAAAGACGAAACGTTGAAAACATACACATAATTTTAGTTTTTCATTTTTCTTTTCCACACACATATTTATATATGTATATGTGTGTGTACAAGTACATATATATGTGTTGTGTGTGTATATATATATATATATATATACCCACACACACGTATGTGTATGTTTTGTGTACGTGCGATTTTTTGTGCAATATTTTTCAGCACAAATAAGGAATGCACGGGTGTGTCACCAAGTAAGACTTGAAAAAGTTGCAAGCCTTACAATTGGGACCAAAGATGAAATAAGTCTATTCTAATGCCGACTCGGTTCTGCAGATCTGAAATTCGAATCAGTCGATATTTTCTTGCTGTTATATTTTTCTTTACATACTATTTATGAAAGTCATGAATAAGTAATAAGATTATGTGTGTTCGAAAAGATTTTAGGAGGGAAATATTCGAGAACCGTCATTCATAACTCTATTACAATTTAAGCCAAGGGGTATCCGTTATCATATTGTATATCATGATGAAACACTGACAATTTTCTGTCAAGGTTACCCACAAATTATTGTGTTCTTCACATGACAAGTGAACACGTGCATGATATTTCAATGCTTCCAAATAATAATAATAATAATAATAATAATAATAATGATAATTATAATGTTTATAATAATAATGATAATACTAATACTTATAACAATGATACTTATAATAATACTATGATAATAATACTAATACTACTAATAATAATACTTATGGTATTAATACTACTAATAATAATTGTTATAATAATAGTAATAATAATAACATTAATAATAATTAGGATAATAATTATGATAATAATTATGATAATAATTATGATAATACTACTAATAATAATTATGATAATAGTAATAATAATAACATTAATATTAATTAGGATAATAATTATGATAATAATTATAATAATTATAATACTAATAATAATAATTATTATGATAATAGTAATAATAATAACATTAATAATAATTAGGATAATAATAATTATGATAATTATAATAATTATAATAATATTAATAATAATATTATACGAAACAAAATGTTCGTGAGGATCAAGAATGAAAAGAACAATGAGGGGGGCAACATCGAGTCATCTACTCAAATGATGTGAGTACTAACATCTTGGGGAGGCTTATTGTCTCGCAAATTCCAGAGAAGACCACCAGTTGTTGATTGTGAGAAATCAATGGTAGACGTCTGTAGCGATAACTTAAATTGTATAGACAGAGATGGAGAAGTGTGGACATCTAGAGGGGTGTCGTGATCAGACGCTAAGCGAATGTCATTTTTTATAATCAGTAATGAATGTTGTGCTAACTTCGTGTGAGTAAATAAAATAAATAAATAAATAACAATAACAATAAAAATAATAATAAAAATAATAATAATAAACGTCTGTATCACCAATTTCATAGACTGAACTAAAGAAGAACTCTGGCACGTTGACCAGAAGACTTGAAAATGTATGACCAGGCACACCGCACTACACCCAGACGACGATACGTGTAAACTCTTCTTGAAAAGAAGCGAAAAGGGAATTAGACTGTTAAGTATAAAAGACTGTGGAAGACACAAAAAAGAGCTGGAGAAATACATAACTCATTACACAGAAGGGATGATAATCGCAAAGAAGAGCACCGTCCCAATGAACAACTCGGAAAACATCGAAACTAGAAAGAAAAGGACAAAAAGAAAAGTGTGAAAAAAAACACTAACATGGACGTTTTATAAGAATAACAAGAAGAGAGTCGCACCAACAATCCATGACATAGCTAAGAAAATGCCACTTGAACAGAGAAACGGAATCTCTACTGACAGCTGCACAGAACAATGCGATTAAGAGTAAATGCATGAAGCTAAAATAGAAAAAAAACAGGAAAACAGTAAATACAGACTGTTTAAACAAAAAGACGAAACAGTAATCATAAGTGGATGCAACAAACTAGTTTCAAAATAGTACAAGAACATACACAAGTGGGGAAACCAGTACATGTGGAATTATGCAAACGACTGCATTTCGAACAGCCTGACAAATGCTTAACGCTTCAACCAAAGCCAGTACTGGAAAACGAACATCATAACATTTTCTGGGACATGGACGTGCATACAGATACCGGATGTCGTAATAGTCAACAAGAATGGAACATCCTGTCAAGTCGTTAATTTTGCCGTGCCAGCAGACTACGGAGACAACATAATGTAGAGAGAAAAACGAAGCAAAAACATGAGACTTGCCAGAGAATTGAAAGGGATATGGAGCATGAAGAAAGTCAATATAACACCAATAATCGTAGGAGCACAAGGAAAAGTCTATAAACAGCTGCAATAAAGACTTCCAGAAATCGGAATCGAGGGCATGATAAAAGGCGCTGCAATCTTAACGAATATCTTCGAATGCGGAAACCAACCGGCATAAACGACGAATGCTAACTGATCACATAAGTGTTACGACAGGAAGAAGACAAAACACTAGGAAGAGTACGATTGCATGAACCCAAGGAACAACAACGGCAAAGTTACGACATAAACTGACTACCCCCTCCCCCCAAAAACACTGATGATACTTTAAAAATAATCATGAAGAGTCAGGGAGGATAGGAATATCGATGGTTGAAAACACTAACCAGACTTCCACTGGAAGAGTGCGGATATTGATGGCACCTTTGGGAGGCTTATTCCCACCCGGATCCCAGAATAAGCCAATGGTCATTACCAAAGAGAAATCAATAGTAAGCGGCTACTTCGACACCGCAAAGTTATGTGCAATAGTTATCGAAAAGAGGTAGAGATTACAAGAAATCTGAGGGGGTTATTGTTACTCAGACTCCAGGGTACACCAGTGAGCAATCACTGACGATGTATTTTGTGAGAACCCATAGTGAGTGGTGCTAGTGGTGGTGGTCATGATCATCATGATTACAATGATGATGATAATAATAACTAACCCATGCCCCCTCTGTTGAACTACTTCAGTTTAACTTTCGAAGAATACTTATTACAGCATACAGCTATTATTTTAAAATCACTATTTATTCATTCTGTAAAATAACGTTAAGCTAACTTATATGTAAATACATACTAGAGTGTGTAGAAGTAGCTCAATTGGTTCGGATTACTGGTTGATTTTAAGGTCAATTGTTCTCGAATTTTGAAATACAAACATGCTCTTGCCTGGACGAGCAGCGTGCGAATAGAAGTTACGGGAGATGGATACATCTTAAAAACACGCAATGAAGAGAAACATAACTTTTTTTATTATTGATCAGTCAGACATAGCACACGGTAGGATTCAATCAATGAAAATATAAATATATATTAGTAAATAGGATAATTCCTCTCCCCACACACCCTATTTAGAAACAACGTATTGTCTGCTGAAATTAGTAAATTCCTACAGCATTAATTCATGTGTCTTTTTCGTTTTAATTCAAAAGACGAACATACTCTTTTAAGACATCGATTTCAGATTCCCGGCATTTCGAACCTTGTAATTACTTGCGGACATAGTACACGATACGTGCGGCCATCAAAACAATATATGAATAACACCATACTTATATCTGTTCGATTTCCTCTCAGAAAATAATTAAAAGTAAATATATTACTATACAAACTTAGCTTTAAATTTTCACTCCTAAGATTTAGTTCTGTCCCTTTTACAGTGTAATTCTATAGTACTGCAATAATGAAAGCATATTGAACTGTTGCATTACAAAATTGCCCTAGGATTTGAAAGCAAGCGCAGCAACTATACGACCACGATTAATGATTATATATATAATATATATATATATATATATATATATATATATATGTATATATATAAATAGATAGATACATAATTAATATAACGATTGGCCAACCTTTAGCTTATATATACTTTATATCTTTTTTTACTAATTTTACTAATTCAATTTTGAATCAACTATAACTTATAAATGTAATTCTATTTTAACATATTACTCGAAATTAGCTTTTTTTCTCAAAATAAAATATTAATTTTTTTTTACATAATTTCTGATATGTTTTCTTAGCTTAACGGTATTGTTCACATCATGATACCCGGGCATACATATGCACACTTTTTACAAAATTCTACTCTTGCTAATAAATTTCTTTAACACGATTGTTTTCAATATATTGTTCTTTGAGATTGTTATCGTTTTCATATTAGTGTCTGCTTTTTAAATATCAATTCATCATAGCTTTTGTAAATAGCTCTTCATCTATTCCGTTTTTTTTACTCTAAATAATATTAATATATACTATAAATTTCGTCTCACGTTTTTTTCGCCCTCACCTCTATACTCAACACATAAGCGCATAATTTGCCGTTCAACATTTAAGGGAGGTGTCGATATACGTTAGCCTTTTTTCGTCACATATATAAATAATGTTGGCTTTTAAAATAATTATTATCCTGGTAACGAAGTATATATCCTGACCGTAACTAAAGGTTTTTATTTACAAAGATTGTATTTGTCCTCAATGTGATTGCGTCACTTCTATGTTACCCCCCCCCACTAGACTTTAACATACCATAGTTTCTATTCAAATATACCTCAGTTTTGATCATTTTCTCTTCCACTTATTATTGCTACAGTTTTTCACAAGTACGTTTTGATAATTAATTATTTAATTAATCTGTATAATACTATATAAATTTACTTTCCCACAATCTAGTAACACACACATATAGATTATATATATATATAAAATATCTATATATATCTATATATATATATCTATATATATATATAATATATATATATATATATATATATATATATATATATATAATATATATATATATATATATATATATATATATATATATAAACTCTTTCAATATAACTTACAAATAGTTTTATTGCTAACTCGATATACGCGCTACATTAAATACATTTTGTTGTCCTTGATTTAAGCTACTTGTCCTTTTGTTTTACATATTTAAAGAATATTAGCTTTTCAAATGATTTTTCTGACTAATGATGCAGATACCTTGATCGTAATGAAAGATTTGTTTACAAATGTTGTACTTGCTTTTAATGACAGTGTTTTATGGCATTATCATTCTCTAATTTTTTAATTTGTTTATATAACATAATAAGTGTAAAAGTGATTATTGATTCACACCTATTTTCGATACTTCTTATTTTACAGACATCTTTTCGATTGACCCTTTACGGTCAATTTTTTCGTACTCGATATGTCCAGCATCGTGATCAGACTTTATAATATATAGCTTATCATACTACAATTACAGATTAGGAAGATGGCTAGGATAGCAGTAATCTCCATATTTTTTGGATTTGGACTTTTTGGCTCACACTATTTGGGATTTCTCTTACTCTATTGAAATGGTTGGATACTTTAACAATGTTTTCTTATTCACACAGATACTTACCATTCGCATGGAAAAACATAAATATTCAATTTTTTGCTCGATCCCGCACAACGTATCCGCTGACTAATAGATGTTTAACAGAAGTATAACATTGTATTCTTCCTGTGTAATGCATTTACACCTCTTTTTCCTTGCAAATATAAGGTTTCAATTTTTATCAGGCTTTCGATATAAACGTTATATTTTTTCTAGAAGAATGTTGGCTTCTTTCACAAGAATTATTCAAACTACAAATAATTTCATAGAATTTTCAGAGAAAAAATTGATAGCATTGCAATTATAAAATATTATTTCATAATATTCTGAGATTTTATATATATATCTATATATATACTTCTATATATATGTATGTGTATATATATCTATATATCTATATATATACTTCTATATATATGTATGTATATATATATATATATGTATATATCTATATATCTATATATGTCTCTATATATATATATCTATATATATGTATGTATATATATATATATGTATATATCTATATATCTATATATGTATATATATATATATATATATATATCTATATATGTGTATATATATATATATATATATATATATATATATATCTATATATGTGTATATATATATATATATATATCTATATATGTGTATATATATATATATATATCTATATATGTGTATATATATATATATATCTATATATGTGTATATATATATATATATATCTATATATGTGTATATATATATATATATATCTATATATGTGTATATATATATATATATATATATATATATATACTTCTATATATATATATATATATATATATATATATATCTATATATATATCTATATATGTGTATATATATATATATATATATCTATATATGTATATATATATATATATATATCTATATATATATCTATATATGTGTATATATATCTATATATATATCTATATATGTGTATATATATATATCTATATATGTGTGTATATATATATATATATATATATATATGTGTGTATATATATATATATATATATATATATATATATATATATATATGTGTGTATATATATATATATGTGTGTATATATATATATATATATATATATATATATATATATATATATCGTCAACAAATACACGCCCCAAAACAGGTAAATTATATAACAGTTTTCACCATTTCGTGTCGTTGTACCTTGCATTAAATCTAGATATAACGAAACTAAATCTTATTGGAAGATACATATTCTGATTTTACTCAAAATCTATTACATGATCCTGACTAAACAATGTATAAATGAAATGCTTTAACTTGGTGTTTAAAGAAGAATTTGATATTCGAGAGCTCTTTCTTAATTGGTGCCTAATGGCTATTTGTCAAATCCAAGACGAATCGAAAATATTTCACTTGTTAAATACGATACAGTGTCTACATGCGTCTTATTAAACGCTTTATATTACTCCGCCAAAAAAGGTTTACTAGTTAATGTATAATTGTTATTGTACCAGTTTCACAAAAATCAAAGATACCTGAATTTTCACGAAGCGCTTAAACGTATTAACGTAGTACATATACCTAACTAGCGACATTTTCTTCTTAAATAAAAACATTTGGCACCATCATAGCGGATCATAAGTTTATGATGTACATTTGCGAAAGTCAACGTCACTATCCCTTGTCATCTGATCTTATTTGTTTCTCTCTTTTTTCGAAAAAGTGTGTGTCCGAGGAGGACGCAAACCATTTCGCTAGGAAAGCAACATTACTTCTACGCATATTGTCTCTATATTATGGGCTGAACATTCATCGACTTCGTACGCAATGCTCGGACTTGCTTCCCTGCAATTATAACGAATAGCTACGATTAATGAGTAGGATGTCATACGTGAAACCCTATTTTGAGCTGTATGCAGTTGTCTTATTCACTTAACAGTAACAACAACAGCAACAACACAGCAACATATATGTGTGCACCATCTTATGTGTGCACATTTGGAATAATTCATGAAGTAGAAAGTAGCGATATTATCAATATATTTAACTAAGTGCTCAGACTTGTATTAATTATTCTTTCCTAATTTAAAGCAATCACTGTGTGAAACTTGGTCCAGCCAATAACATAGTTGTTTTCTATTAATATGGCACCGCTACGTCCTATACCAATATAATATTGCCGAATATATGATTCATAATGTCGTGCTAGTGTACAAGATTATGTAACTGACATTGGTTCGCACATCACTTTTATATTTGAAACATGTTTGCATAGAGATACATATTTAATGGCTGCTTTCGGCAATAATTACTATTAGCATTCAGAATTGGGTGTCTCGCTTCAGAACCGTGATTGATAATACAAGTCAAAGTACGCATTTCCTTCGATAAATCTAGGTTAACCGTAAAGTGGTCATTCTAAAGAAGAGATACATATTTTATTATATTGAAGAATTGACATTTATTATTATTACTTTATATTCTGAAGGATTCATTCAATTCAGATACACTTAAAGATGGATTATTGGTGCTACACTTTGGAAGCTGCCGCCAATAGAGCTTTTTGTAGTTTTTTCAGAGTGCAAAATCGATTACGTAATCTCGCGGAAGATGATATCTTCTTTTCTCTACATCATCTTTTTCACAGAAGAAACGTTGCTAGTATTCTTCTACTATCGTTATTTTCTATAGAAAACTGTTCGACTGCCTTTTAGCTCTCTCGTTCATTTTTGTAAGACATATACAGCAATAACTCCTCTTCTACTACAATTGCAAAGAACTATCCTTCATACTTCCGTGTGCCTAATATTAAACCAAATTTTGACGAAGACCGTTTCACCCCAAATCTTTCCATCTATTGAGAAACTTACAACGGAATTGTTTCTATTTCGGCTACAATATGGCCGTCTTGAAATACAATATCTAAAAATATTTTCAAAAACGATCTTCATGAGTAATTTCATTTGCTTCCTACCATTAATCATTCACAATCCTCACATGAAATTTTACAACAAGTTTCGGACTCGTTTTATCATACTCGTTTGGCGCTTATAATGTTGTGTGTCCCACATTTCTTAGATTTCCTCGTATTAAACTAAGTAAATCGTATCGGATATGAACGAATCTTCTGATTATAAGTAGACATAGTTGAGCGTACAGCCATAAACAGTTGGTTCGGCACACTGAGTTCAAGTACTGCATCTCTTTCAGTACTACCTTTGTGAAAGGTATATATATATATATATATATACATATATATATATATGTATATATATATATATGTAGTGGAGATAATTTAGCTGAGTATTATTAGTATTGACAAAATGTATAATCATTAATATTATGTGTTCGTCTACAAAATAATTGAAAAATTGATAATTAAGTCTTGATCAATTTTCCAATCATATTGTAGAAACGACAAATAAAAGTAATGACTATAAATTTAACCATACAAATAATAACGAGCTATATATTTATATATGCATACATCTTATATATATATATATATATATATATATATATATATATATATATATAATTATAAACATATGTAGTATAATAATGAAGATGTGTTGAGTAATAACGCATAAGACGTCACGGGGATGCTAAAAGCATGACCCTGCAATAATGAAGAAAATTCGAAGACTAGACATATTGTCAATTAGGCTAAAAGAACAATGGAAATGATTTGGTTACCTTTTAACGAGCACAGGTGTGTGAGGTAAACGAGTTCATTTCGGAGTATGACGTCGTAAAACAAATAACGGCTAGGTAACCTTTAGAAAGGTCAGGTGCACGAGGCCAGAAAAAAAGGCACACGGAGTGCAAAGTCAGAAATTTAAATGTACGTTTTGAACGAATCAAGAAGGAGCACTTACGTAGCAGAACTCGAGTTAGGCAGATATTGTCGTTGTTCAGCCCCGACGAGAGGTACCCCCACTACGACCGAACTGCCGTAAACAACTAACGTGGGGATCACAACAATTCCTCTAGATTTCGTGAGCAGACTGCGACAGTTCGTATTGTCGTGTTTTTTTCTAGGTTGCACTGTAAATCGCTTTACCTGGTTTTCGTGAAAATAACCTATGTTGGGTAGAGTCGAAAATTACCCGGCGGCAATGTAAAAAAAGGTTTTTTCGAAAGACAAGGGATAGAACAATAATGCCAAAAGACTTTTGCTAACAAAGAAATATTTCATTATATATATATATATGTGTATGTGTATACCCAACTTACACCAGCTGGTTGTACAGAATAAATACACACAGTTCCTCCGACAATCCTTATCTCCCGTTGTGTTTTATTATCATTGCAACACACACACATTATATATATATATATATATATACATATATATCCCTAACTCTAAATTAGATAGTATGTTAAACAACACTTGCAAGCCGTCGTTGTGCAACAAGTCTAAACGGAATCAATTCTTATTCACGCATATTGTCCAGTAACTCTGGACGTCTTGCAAATGCACGTAAGTAATGAGAGTTCACGAAGAGAGCTGGTGTGATTGCAGAACCCTTGCTTCACTATCGACATCTAGAAAGGAGGAATATAGTACGTTATATTTAATTCTACAACTTTTATAGCAAGCTTTAAGTTAACGTGTTTTATCTTCTGACAGGCATGTAATAGACTCGAAGTCATAATATAAGGTTATAAGCACAGTTCAATTGGAGGTATTAAATAATTTCAGCTAAGTGTTTTAAAACAAGGTAGCGTAAATATTCACATGTGTAAACATATATAAATATATCCGTTGTTATAGGCTTCCATATTGTATTTATTCTCAGACCTTGCATGTTTAATAGATAAGTATATTCTTGCATATGTGTTATTTATGTTAACTTTCTATTTTTAGCCACTAGAGTCTACTGTAAAGGTTAACTCGGAACGCCGAGTTGACGTCAATATTCTTTGTGGCAGTCGATACCAGTCGAGTATACGTCCTCGGCAATCAGTCCGACAGAGGATTGACCGGTGTTGCATCGGTTTTCCTTTTTCTGTCGGCATCTATAGGAAACCGACGTCAGGGAAATCAAGAGATGCTGGCAAACTTACTTTTACGCTTCAATTTTCTGCATGAGAAAATGTGAAATTCGCTAAACAATGCAAGAAGACTCGTACTCGCTTTAAGAAGGTTACTTTCTCTTCTATTCTATTCTATACAATAAAATACATGAGATAAATGTAGTTTTTTATAATTATTTTTCGCCTGGCCTAGACAGGCGCGTCAGCTACAACGATTGAAAGCATAGAGGCATTTTTGGCGTTAACATGTGTTGTATATTAAGTGAAAAGAAGACGTTTATTTTATTACCGTTTATGTTCCGCTCAAAGCTATGAGCGATGGGCAGTTTCAATCCAATTGTATTCTCTTCCCCATGAGATCAATTATAAAACAGCAAACAAAACCTGTCGACACAACAACACATCGCGGGATAAAACAAAAATACAAACAAACAATCACAAAGAGAACAAATCCATCTTACTCCAAGGAATGGCCACGAAAATTACTTTTCTATTTTTTTAGATTAAGACCTGCCGCCTGGTATTTCTGCTATCGTGCTTTCCTTCTGTCTGTAATTTATATTCTTCATTGTTTGATTGGACACCGTCCAAAGGAGACACATAAAACAGTAGGGGAAATGGTTTGTTTAACCGCGCTGAAATATTAGAAAACGCTAAGACGTTTTCTATCAACAGCTTTCTCAGTGCATACATCCTCAAAACAAATTAGGAAAATACAACACAGCTTATTTTTGACTTACTTTTTGTGTAAACACATCATGTATTAGTGGCCTCATCAGAATATATATATATATATATATATATATATATATATATACACACATATGTATATTATATATATACTAGTGCACACTTTCCGTCCAAGTTATGCGTTTCAGTTCATTTGTCGACACGTAAATTGTCGTTTATAAGCGAAGAAACAACAACGCTAATATATTTGTTACATTATTCGCTTGTACCGGATATGGCATAATCAATTTATCTTCGAAGTGAGCGTAAACTAGCTCTATGTGAACAATTATGTCTGCCACTTGAATTAAATGTTATTTTAAATCCATACATACACCCACATTATATATATATATATATATATATATATATATATATATATAATTATTTATAATATTTTCAAATTGACCCATACACACTTGTATTTCATGCTAAACCTGCAATCAACAATATAAAAGTCGACAATCCCTGCCGGTCACCAGAATTAAACGCATATTTGATCCATCAGTCGGGGCGCGTACTGATATGGCAAGCACGCATTTCCGTACAAAGTGAAATAACGTCTTAATGGAAAATGTAGCGGTCGTATTAGCAAGTCATCAATAAAACTCAATAAGCCGGGCCTAGAGTAGTTCATGAATCTATAAATTAAGTTAACTTTCTTACAGTGTTTAATCTAACGAGACATCAAATTTAGTATAATTTAATGATACGTATATCAAGTTATGATAGGGAAATGGAACTTATTATTATAAAATATGTTACCACTCCATTTATACTACTACTACTACTACTAATAATAATAATAATAATAACAACAATAATAATAATAATTGGTCAAAAGAAAAAAACATGGACACAATAGAGGGCATGGAACTACCCAACCAATAAAAGATGAGGGGGCGAGGCGAACAGGATAGCTAAAAATATTTGGAAATTCTGGAATCAGAAACCATCAAATCTACAGAAATTAAATAATATTGGAAAAGAATAACAGAAGAATGAAGACAACTCTAAATTATACAGAATAAATCTAGTAAAAGTAATCAACATTTGGGCAGCATCACTAATAACATACTCTGGGTCATTCATAGGCTTGAGTAATAGAGAGGTGAGGCACCTTTAAAAGAGGACTAGCAAAAATAATGGCCATGCACAACGCACTATATCCAAAAACGATACGGCCAGACTATGTGAAAAAAATAAGAGGGAAGAGGATTAATAAGTATAGAAGACTGTAGAGGTGACAAAAAACTGGAGAAATACATTACCCAGAACACGTAAAGGCTAATCACCGCAGCAAGAGACACCGCCCCGACGAACGCTTACGGCTTCACACAATGCGATTTGAGCAAACTACATTAAAGCAAAAATTGATAAACCCCTGGAAAACAGTAACTCTAGATTGTGTAGACAAATAGACGATTCAATGAATCACATTATAAGTAAATGCAGAAACCTATCACCAAAATAATGCAAGACCAGCCGCGACTGCGTGGGGAAAGAAATACACTGGAAACCATGCACACGACTGCATTTCGAAGACGCGGAGAATTGTACAAATATGAACCAGAGACAGTACGTCAAAACAAAAATCAATCTTCTGGGACATGAATTACAAAAAGATACAAGAATGTCATAATAGTCAACAAGAAAGAAAAACACTGCCAAGTTGAAGATTTTGCTGTCTAACAAACCAAAAAGTGAAGATCAAGGAGATGGAAAAACGAAGCAAACACACGGAACTTGCCAGATAATTAAAAGCGATGTGGAGCATGAAGAAACTCAATATAATACTTATAATTGTAGGAGCGCTAGGAACAGTCCAAGAAAAATTGAAAAAAAATATCGTGACAAATTGTTATCAAATAAATCACTAACACTTTACAAAGGACGGCAATGATGAAAACATATGCAATCTTAAGGAACATCATTGAATGCGGAAACCAACCCGCATAAGCTATGCACGGTATCTATTCATATGGATGTTACAACAAAAAAATACAATACCACAGGAAGAATACCACCACATGAACCAAATGAAAATAAACCGTAAGAAACTTTATAAACTGCCCGCCCGCAACAAAAACAAGTGACAGCACAAACCTCGGCTGATACCTTACAAAATAGTCGTGAAAGGTCAAAAAGCATGGGAAAACAAACGGGCGGATAGCACTAACTAGACCTCCACTGGAAGAGTGTCGAGAGTACTGGTACCTTGGGAAGGCTTATTACCACCCTAATCTCAGACAAGACCAGTGAGCAATCAATCGTTAGTGGATGTTGTAATATCGCAAAGTCATTTGGGAAGGGTATCTATAAGAGGTGAACAGAACTGAGCATCTAGGGGTGGCATGTTGTTACTCAGACTCCAGGGAACAACACCGGTTTTTTTCAGTGAGCAATCACTTACGATAATATGTGTGAAAACTGTAAGTAAACATAATGTATAGAATGTATTGTAATATATAAAATAAATAAAGTTAATAATAATAAAATTAGTTATAACAGAATAATAAACTACTAATAAAATAACAATATCAAATGAAATAAATTATAGCTCAAAATAAGTAAATATTAAAATACTTTTAAGATTAATAACATCTATATAAGTTAACATAAATAATGGATCATAAGACATTGAATTATGTAATACAGTGAGAATAGTAGTAATAATCTATAACCAACAATGATTACGATTTTGGTGACATAAATAATCAATTAACTTTAATAATAGTAATTATTAATTAATTTTCTTCTATAAATAAATAAAAATGTAGCTATGTAAATCGGCGGTCAAGATTTATTGAAATATATATTGTACATATCATTTACGAGTGTTTCTCTCGTAGCCTAGTGGAAAAACTGCCGACTATAAACTAGGTGGTTGAAGGTTTTTTCACTTACTTGGAGTTCGCGATAGTGTAACTGCAGTATAGGGCTGTGATACAGCGACACAAAATGTATGGATTACTATATAATCACTCCTGGTAAGTCTGAGTATGTCCGTAAATGATGTCACTAGCTGCTTTTATCGTAATGCAATGCTCTTTGTAAATAAACAAATTAGGCACTGTTAAGCGGCGATCCATGTTTATGAAATAGACATTGTATATATCATTTAAAAGCGCTTCTACTGTTGTTACAGGTACGACCTGCTGACTATCAACAAAGTTCGTCCTCTGGCCTTAGAGTTGAGCTAGTCTAAACCCATTGAAGAGCTGTGATACAGCAAAACAGTGTGTCTGTAGATTACATATATATATATATATATATATATATATATATAGTTTAAAATAAAAAGGCGGTAATTTACATTCGCCAGGACATAACAGTTAGTATATAAAATAAATAATTAACGAGATGTTAGTCACAAGTGCTCTCACTAATAAATTTCAGCCTTTTTTATTTAAAAATATATACGCATTTTCTATCGAGAAACATTATATATATATATATATATATATATATATATATATGCATACATATAGGGAGAAAGGAAAAAAGAAATGAAATATATTTTAAATATATAACATATCATGGGAGCATTAAAGGAATTACTATATATTGTCCATGACCGCTACCTTTTTAATCGATTCAATCATCAAAAGAAGAACGCACAAATAGAATGTATATATGAAAACATGTCAGCAAATAAAATTACTTACGAGATCTCCTAAAAGCGGAAGTCATAAACATTCCACATTATAAAAATCAACAATCAAAATCATTATCACTACTCAATTTATAAATAGCTGCTAATGAACTCCGCAACCACTAAATAATCATCATAAAAAAGTGGGCAAAACAAACAGTTGTAGTAATTAATAAATCCGACTACTACATTAATGTTCAAGCAATTCCTGATGACAGAACTAAATTGACAAGAATTAACAACAATCCTACGGATATATTACAGCCAGAAATGTACAAATGTATTACTGCTAATAATGCACACATCAATAATTAACAACTTCCCCCCAGAAGTGATGATTACAAATTGGCTTATAATACGGTAACGTAAAGATACATAAACCTAATTCTTATGTTCGACCTATCATATCTTTATTTACTATTCAAATATATTCCTTAAAAAACCCAAAATATAAGTATCAGTACGTGTTAACCTTGTTAATGTAGTCTTATATCTACACAGAAAATACTACACATCATACAAACAACCGAACATTAAACTCATTGCTTCTCTTTTGACGTAGAAAGCTTATTCAGTAATGTATTGTAAAAAAATCAGTTGATATAACCATCAATAGTATAAACAACTTGATCCTTCCTCCACTTATACTCAATTGAAAAATAACTAAAACAATTACTATTTATTTACACCACTTAAGTATATTTTATGCACTCTATGAGAAATGTGTACACCCGAATTGACGCGGTTTAAATGTGTTAAGTTCTCGAACGAGCACTTAACAGTGTCTATATGGCAAAATCAGAAAACAAAATACATAGTAACATTATAAACCTCTTTTACGTAGGGTATGTGTATGATATTTTTTATTCCAGCTGATTACAATGATCAAATATACACACTTCAGTACCTTTCTCCTAAAACAATCAGGTTATAAATTCACCGTATACTAAAACAAACAATGCAACCCCATTCCCTGATATTCTTTGTCACCTGTATAATAATAAGTTTAACACTTCTTAAAAACACAAGCAACTTAAATTCTAATTGTTTTTAAATTCTAAGAACGACTGACTCAATCGCTACACAATATGTATTGTTATAAACTACTAAAGCGTACAATACTGATCTTCCCCATTAAACACTCACTACTCATGGAATTAAAAAAAATATTAAACAAGTCCTTATTAATGATGAATTGTCTAATTATATTGCCGATGACTAAATAAAATGAATGCTTCAAAGCTTAATAAATAAGCACTATAAATAATAATACTATACATCACCCTTCAAAAAATAACATACACTACAGTAATCAAAAGCAACGACATTTTTAATACGGCGAAAATGCGATAAAAATGTACGAAGAAGCATATCGATAAGTCTTAATAATAATTAAAATTAGACCTATAATTTACTATGAAAAACGTAGGACCCAAAATCATGCAGTAAACAAGAACTCCTCCAAACTCTTAAAGCTTGAGAACACAACAATGTTATTTCTAACTTTAAAGGCCATTTCAGAGAATTTTACTCACATAATAAAACTAAAGCTAATAGCTACATTCGTTTTATAAACGCTACCCTATGCCACCGCTTCACCATGCGTCTTGTAAACTCTAGATTAATTGATTAACATCTACTAAAACATAAATATCAACCCATGATTTAACCTAAATTCTAATTTATAATACTAACATAACACGTTCCGAAACAAATTTTGAAAAGAACCCGAAGGTATCTCTATCAGAATTCAACAATCTACAATTAATAACATTACGTAAGAAACCAAACATTTTAAAATGCTTAATTTTATACGATTTTATCCTGTGACTTTTATTCTAGGGTCGTGGAATTTACATTGTTAACGTATTTCCTGGAACAGTGTGAAAACATTCTAATGGCGTCTAACTAAAGCCACGTGCAATTTCTTGGTTTTCTTTTTAAATGCATTTCTTTTCTCCAGCTGTTTTGTTAATTTTCTACTTCATGATTCGACGAAGAATCGAACACGTCCATGCATTAATCTTTGTTTATTTCTACACACATAGATCATTAGAAACATTTAAAAATATAAATATAATTAAACAGAAAACCATTGTTATATTTAACAAATGTTGCTTAAATAAAAAAATGCTGCCTAAATACACACACCCACATATATATATATATATATATATATATATATATAATGTATATGCTTGCAACATTATTTGACGATGTCTACCTATTTATGTAGATATGTATCTCTCTTTATATATATATATATATATATATATATATATATATATATATATAAATATATATGCATATGTATATATGGATTATGGAAGCAGTAACGCAGCATACACACTGCAACGTGGAAATATCTCTCAGTATATATATATTATATATATATATATATATATATATATATATATGTATATAAACAGAACATGGCGTGTATTAAAGGAATCACACTTCATCTTTCGTGGAACTGATAATAACTGCTCGCTTTGTGCATTAATATAATAAGAACTGAATAAAAGTGTAGATAAAGAGATAAATAAATAGAAAGCAATATACGCCGATGCAGTGGGAACGTAATATTAAATAATTAAAAAAAACAAAAAAAATGTGAACGAATAAAAGAAAAACGTAGGAAGCGAACACACCCCTGACGCCCGTGCGCCTCTGAAATATGCGTATTGTATCTTTGAGCATATTCACTGGCTAATAATTAAGTTGCACGCGCTGAATGCTGCTGCCTCTTTTTAATCTACCACAACAATAATTTCATTGGGAAGTCGCTTTCAATTACCTCTGCCCCGTTCTCTATATATACCCCCCTTATTCTTACTCTATCTCTCTGCTTCTTCAAATCTCACTATCAATACTTATTTCTTTTACTTCATCCACTTCTGTTTTCCTCCATTTACTTTATTAAAATATGAGACTGTCGAGGTAAGGAAAACTACTATTGTAAATGGGGCCGGTTTATCTAGAGCGAATACAATAGGGACTCAACATTCGGCTGCTTCTTCGGTAGAACGGATCTTAGCATATGTCTCCACACACAACAAAAACAATCGAGAACAATTTACGGATATAAAAAGGCCTTTTGGCTAAGATCAAAGTGTAGTATCTGTTCCGATGGATACTGCACTTCATGGATCGGTATTGTCTTGGCCTTCGGGTCTTGATTTCCGCCGGTCTATGGGTCTGATCTGTCCTGTGCAGTTCTAGGAGGTCCACCCTCCCAGGCTTTACCTCCCCTCTTTGGGGAGGAGTAAGTTAATTGCTTACTGTCTGAGGCGCCCCTACCGGGGAATGCCGACGGGGCTGCCCAGGCAATTTTTAATGGCCAGAGTGCTCACCTTCTCGAGCGCTGGCTTTTCAAATCTCACTTTCCGACCTTGTGTCACATATTCCTATTGTGGGTAGGGGTTAAATAACGCTTTTTGGCTAAGATCAAAGTGTAGTATCTGTTCCGATGGATACTGCACCCCATAGACTGGTATTGTCTTGGCCTTCGGGGCTTGCTTTACGCCGGTCTATGGGTCTGTTCTGTGGAGTTCTAGGAGGTCCACCCTCCCAGGCTTCGCCTCCCCTCTTTGGGGAGGAGTAAGTTTATTGCTTACTGCCTGAGGCGCCCCTATCGGGGAATGCCGACGGGGCTGCCCAGGCAATTTTTAAACCCCACTTTCCCGATCCGACCTTCGGTCACACCTTACTTGTGGGAGTAAGATAAAAACTGGCCTTGTGCCTAACTCCTGGAGAGGAGTAAATCAAGACTCAACCAAACAACAAACACACTAAGCAACATATTTAAAACATAAATTAT
>OY744540.1:29236515-29254015 GCA_963556195.1 Sepiola atlantica | reverse complement strand
TTATTTTATTTCAAATTAGTGTTATACTTATCATCTATTAAATAGTCCAATTGTGCTTCCGCTTTTTCCTAGGAATTCAATGAGTACTGAGTGTTTCGGAACTAAACGATATCGCGTTTAAATTATTCAGTTCAGTAAGTTTATTAGATACAATGTTTGACTACATGTGGCTTAGATATCAATGTAAAAAAACAATAAAGGTGTAAGACAAAATATGCATGTTCATCTCCTGTAGCCGTAATGAAGTAATAATGACGATTCAAACTGATAAGGAACTCATGTATAAATGACACTGAGAAATTTGCAGCGGCAACGCTTTATCTAAGCAGTCGAACACTCGACTGCCTGCCCGCTTTAAATCTGTCAGTTTTTAAAGTCAGTTGGTCGCTTCACATGCAAATTAGTTGCCTACGCATGTAAATTATATCTAAGTATGAAATAAGGTATTATAAATAAATTGTTTTTTTTTTTGTTTATGGAAAGCAAGAAAAATATCTAACCTGCTTTTGAAGCTGTTAAGTCTTTATTTATCGAATCTAACGGGATATTACTGAAGGTAAATTAGTGAATGTTCATTTGATATAATATATATATATATATATATATATCGATGAGCTTGTGGTCTTTATTACAGAAACCACATAAATAGTTTACAATTGACATTTGTGTAATTGGGATGAACACAACAACATGATGATTGTCGTAGTGTTATTTTATATATTCTAATGTAGAGGACATTTACATAGTAAAATGTTATTTTATTTTTTAAAATAGGTTAATTGCTATAGTTAAGATAGTCAAAGTCGAGGACTTATTTTGTTTCAGTATAAAAAATTTAAAAAATCCCTCGTAAAACTCGTCATATAATGAAATGAATAAACATAAGAGTAGGAAGTCAATTCGTCAAAGAAACCAATTTTCTATGACTGTAAATAAAAATCTGTACTTTGCACTTTTTGCCTTTATTATAAAACACAGAAAGAAATACTTGATAAATATTAAGGACAAATAATCTACTATTTGTAATTTAATAATATAGGAGGCGGTTGTTGTCTTTTATATGGCAAATGTTAAAATCATAATTATCATCATTCATAACTTCCAACACGTTTATTATGAAGCCGTTGATGCTAAGAGCAAAATGTAGTATCGGTTTCTAATCTGTACTTAGATTTAATGCCCTTGGTTAGTGAAGGAGAACTCCGTATATACCGAGGAAATTGATTTTTCTGTACCAATCCAGACAGTCCCCTTATAGAGCGGACCTACATTTTCCCACGTTAAATATTTACATTGTTCCTAACTATGCTCTCGTGAAAAGAAAATAAGAACAGCATCAATAAAAACAACATATTTATTTTTGTAAATAATAATTGCATGTATTTAATGACATGAAACATGCTGTAATTATTGCGTTCAATGCAACATTATCATCCAAAAATAATCATTGCTAAGTCATCGAGGCTGTTTATATGTGTAAATATACGCGTGCGAAAACGTAATCGGAAATAAACAAACAAATAATGCAAAGGAAGTTATGATTTTTAATTTTTAGCCTAATGCATTAAATAGTTTGAAATAATATTACTATTGGTAATAATTAAATAAATTAATGTCAAGAAATTTTTTCGTATATATAATAATATAGCAGAATAGAATTATAAGTGTATAGTACTGAACATTAATTTATTAGACAGTTTAAAAACTAAATATTCAAATCATGTATAGCTTTGATAATGTTTAGTCAAGTTTTCTGTGAGTGAGTATATATATATATATATATATATATATATGGTACGTGAAAATAATTTTGTATATAAGTAAATTAGGTAGAACTGTAGTGCTTTATATGAATATCGTTCGGATAAATGAAAATAACTTTTGCATTTATTCATTAAGATATACACATATATAAATATATATATTATAAAAGTTATATAATCTTTTAGTAAATGCTGTGAATCAAACGCTATATTCCCTCACCTATTAGTAAGGTTGTGCCCTGAAGTGGCTTTAAAATAATATGGAGTATTAATTATTGTAACAAATCTTAATAAACGTTAGACATATGTCTATATAAACCAGAGTGATCAGCTATTATATACGTGTTATCAGATCTCTGAAAATGTGTACTTCATAAATATTAGAGGAGTCTTGTTTAAACGTAACTGTAATTCGATGTAAAAAGCATAGTAAGAATTGTAATTATCAAATAATGTTTTATGTCCAGCCGAGATTTGTTGTTCAAAAATATAATATTCTATTGGAAAGAATCGTATTGCCTCGTAAATTTTGATTTTGAAAACATGTATTAATAATACAATTGTCATTCATGTGATCGTATAACTCTATTAATGATTGTAATATATTGCTATTCATTGATTTGGATGACATATACTTGGGAGTGCCACCAATGAGTTGCACTGAAATAACTATTCACAAGGATCTTTTAATAGTTATTATATTTAAGGATTATTGAGGAATTGCACTAGAAGGGCTTTTAGGCGTTACCTCTTGTCATATTAGTCAAAGGGAAAAGTTACACAAATGTATGTGGCATCTGTTTTTAAATAGTAGTTACTTCTCCCAACATACCCAGTCAGTTACCATTGTTACACATGTCTCCCACTCCCTAATACGCTCCCTTACTCTGTGCTTTTTGGCAACCAATCAAATACAGCAAAAAGAAATATAAAATTAAGAAAGACAGTAGTTGTAGGTTTCATATTTTCATTGTTCATTTTTAAACAACTGCCAACAGAACCTAAATAAACTAATATATTGACACAAAGTAATTTGGGCATGCTTACGCCAATATAATTATATATATATATATATATATATACATATATATATATTTATCAAACAGTCAGTTCGCTGCCATAAAGACACTCGATGATGTAAATTTTCTATGTCTATCTTTGACTATTTCTCAGGTTAACATAAACGCACACATAGACGGAAATCTAACTTTCTTTATATACAAGATGAAATGTTATTTTGTGTTTGAACTTTTCGTATTAAGTACCAAGTTCCGTTTTAATACCAAGTCTTAACATACAATATTGCTCATAATTGTCTCTAATACATATACGATGAAACACTACACCTTCAATGTATTCTTAATCTGCTTTACTCTTTATTTCTTTTGGTAATCATTTGGTTGCAAAATTTAAATATACTCGCCATATTAAGATATGATGTAAGTCAAACAGTCGGACTATTAAATAAATCACTATACGAGGAACTTAAATACATAAATATGTTAATTACAATATAAGAACAGCCATCATCATATATAAACTAAATATGAGACTCGTTCGATTGTCGACTAAATGAGTACTAATATTTTGTAGATGTTTCTGTTCCTTCAACATAAACACAAAACAAGTGTATGAATTCGAATGTAAAACGCGATAAATCGAAGTTGTTAAAATTGATACATTAAAAATAAAGGACAAATATATAAAATATAGAGTTCGACTAAAATCTTACTTTAATTTTAAAATAAAAGAAATACGCCCGTATCATGAAACACATGACTTTCAGGTGTGGTCAAGTATTGAAACACCTCACTTATTGTAGCGATCTATTTGTCAGTTTGAAAATTACGTTAATCGCATTTTGCATTCCAAATCTTCAAATCTAAACAAGACTTTATGAAAGATATCTAAACAAATAAGGCACATGACCTTTTTTAGAGAATGAGTTTTGATAGACTAAGATATGTTTTGCTAGATAAATGATCTCAAGACGTGTCCACACTGACTACCTGGATTGTAGAGAAGGGGCCACTAAAAATATGGATCTAGTATATTTACTTTGTTTTCTTCCTAGGTATTTACGTGCATCAAGTAAGATTTTTCAGATGTGCGTGTTGTATTATATATATTAATATAACGAACCTAGTTCACTGTTAGTTTTACTAACATAGAAACAACTATTTTATTTTAAGGCATAACATATGTATATCGTCCATGAATGGCAAAATAACTTTCAAAGAAACTGTTGTGGGGTACAAATCACCCCTATTGAAGAACTAATGGAAGCAACCATCTATAATAAATACCATGGTTGCAAAGACTCAAACAGAGGACATTCCTATTCATGTTTTACCGCATGGTAGGAATCCGGTCATCTCCTACCACATTTAGTGTCGTTACTATATTGCTATGCATAAATACATTGTATATTTTAACCTGTCACAATTTGTGGTTGTTATCTTTGTGACCCCTAGCACGGGTCTACAACAGAAACGAAAATAAAAGTAATAATCTTTGTATTATAAAAACTTTTAAGGGGAATGTTATGTTACTAATTGTCGGCATATACTAGTCCAGTTGTAGCGTACAAGGGGGTTCTGTTCCGGTGGGCAACCTTGAATAAAATGTTAATGGAGAGTTGTTATTATCAAACTAATAACCTAACCTGTAATATTGGATAGTATGATGAATAAATAGAACTTTAAAAAAACATAGGTCTATATTCTTCTATCGCTTGAAATTTAAACAATGTAATATTTGATAATATCATGTATGAATTGAGATTGAACATGTTTCACATATCTCTATAGTCTTCTATAGCTTAATTTTTTAACAATGGAATTGCTTAAAAAATAGCTGCAAGGACACCTGTTAATTGACTAAAAATGTCTTAATAATCCAGATAAAATCAACAGTAAAGTTATTGAAGTGAGTAAATGATTATGATGTTTGCTATTATTTTAGTTCTTTTGACTGTTTTCATGAAAGCTACTCTGGTGTGTATACAAGACATTTCTATTCATTCTCAGTTTATATGCATGTTTATATGCGTATCAATGCCGCAGTATACCTACAATTTGTGATTCACATTGTGGCAGCATTGTCTTGCAATCTATATTCTGATGAATCTTTTTTTATTAATATATTCTTAGATCATCTGATTCATATATGACAATAAATTTACTTCACGTGTTGAATTGATAATTTTAAAGAATGCATCACTTGTTCCGAAAAGGGGCAACCTGAAATATTATTCATCTTAGCCTTCAAGATATCTAATTTGAGAAAACCACAAAAAACACTCATGTTCTTGTTGCAAATAACGACATCGCATTAACCACAGCATATTCACCATGGATTAATATTTAAATATTTAAAAAATATAATACAAACATATCGTTAAATAAGTCACGTACATTTGATGACCTTCTAAACGCTAAGGTATTCTATGCCCCTAAATATGTTTGCATTTATCTTTTAATTCACTGCTTATTTCTCCGTGTTAATAAGTCTATCTACACGATATCTTCTAATCTCGTAATATTACTTACATTATTGAAATTTATAAAACTATAAACATATGTATGGTGTGCTTATCTTAATTGAACTGGAGATTTCCTAACCTATAAATATAGCATCAGTTCTAAATTGTTATGCTTGTTTCTTAGATTTAAGAGTGAAGTTACTGTTTCGGTTGACCTCCTTTTAATAACATAATTTACTATAAAATAATGCAGCAACGTTATATATCCTGTTGCATAGAACACATTCAATATTTATTGGCGTGTTTAATAGTTTGGGAGTTTAACACGCACGTACATATCATGCGCGCACCGATCCTTTACAAAGAAGTATTACTTAATATAAATACAAATTTGCTCTATTGTTGACTATGAAATATTTGTATCTAACGTATGGTAGTACAATTTGCCGGCAGATTTATGCGCTACCCCAAAATGCTAAGGTGTACAAAACAACACTTCTGTGCCTTTTATTCTCACCGGATTGCCAAGAATATGTATTCAAAAGTTCATCGTTATCGGCTGATAAAAAAATACACATACACATATATATACACATATATATATATATACATATATATATATATATATATATATATATATGGAGACCAATAATTGCAGGCTTTTTTAAAATAAAATATTTATTTAAAACTCAAATTTCCGATTCATAAAAGAATTTCCATCAAGGTGGTAGACACAATAGTGTTTTTCTTATTTTAAGCGGCATGTTGTCATTTATTCTTCTGTTCTTATTGAAGTCTGGTGTGTAATATCTGAATAAAAGTGGCGTGCCTTGGTACGCACGTGGTTTTTACGACTAAAATATTTCCACTGCTTGAATACATTTTAAATTTTAAATGTTTAAAGCGGCAAGGAGACCAATAAACGCTGGCTTACACACCAAACTTTAATAAGAACAGAAGAATAAGTGACAACATGTCGCTTAAAAAATAACAAAAAGTCGTGTCTGTACGATCCTGATGAATATTCGTTCATAAATTGAAAATTTGAGTGTTAAATGAATATTTTACTTACAAAAAAACCTGCATTAATGTTCGTGTCTGCTGAAATCTTAGAAAATAGAAATCAGAAGAATACAAGAATACTCAACACAATTAAAACATAAATAGGCCTACAATGACTGGCAATATTTTAAAACAAGCTGACTTCCGGGAACATAGGCAAAATAAAATACTTAGAAGAAAGTACAGGTTTTGGTGTATCGCCCCCTTTAACTGTAATGTTAAACCAATATCTCTAAGGTATTCTTCAAAATTATACATGATTCCTTCAAACTTCCACATATATACAGAACAATTTTAAATAAACACTTAATTAAAATACTTGCTCCACAATGCTCAATAAAGCGCAAACCACCATCACCTCTAAATACAATAACCAGCACCAATTATTCCCACTACTAATAATTGTAACTGATAAAAATCCACAAAATGCTCATTAAACAGCAATTGCATACAACATGACGCACTCTACGCATGCACTGTAAAAAAATCCCCCCAAAATGGTTATATACGAACCAAAACCAGCATGCGAATTCTCTCCTCGTCCTATTGACCAATACATCGTCAACTCTCTTTACTACACGACACCTGAAATAGCATCCACCAATATAAACCAACCACCCATGCGAACTTACAATAACCTTGATCTAACCCATCAAATCATCTTAGTTTCTCCACCTAACAACTCCAAATTTACTTTGGCCCAGGCCTTAAGCATGCAAATCTAAACTACTCTCGATACTACAAATACAACAATAACAACCCCATATGAAATACGCACCTACATCGGTGAGTGTTCCCCTTCCATCAATACCCGACTCTCAAACCATATCTACTGCTTCAAGAACAATGACGACAATGCCTCTGGTACCTCCTTCTCAATATTAATGAAACACTTTAATCGTAACAAACACTTCCTATATAAGTCAATAGAATATAAATCTAGACCCTACACTCTATGATCATCTTTATGCCAACTATGCCTGAATAATTACTTCTTAAAGACGTAAATCCCAGATCTCTTACCCCTATTTACCACTATGCCCCCTTGTTTAAACATTCTAAATTATATATACTTTTGTCATATAAATCCCTTTTAATACGGTGGTATCATCCCCACCTAACTTTTTACTTATTTGCAGGGAATGCTACTGTATTAGGTTATATACTCCCCACTCTCAACACTTAACTGAACCCCTCCCTTTCTTGGCAAATCCACTAACAGTAAGTTTATTATATTGTAACTTACTAGTGGCGAGTTGTATCTAAACATCATTTTCTCCTACGCCACATCTAGCATCGGCTAAAGTTTCCTTTGCTAAACCTTTTCACATATCACTATTATATACCCGTTTCCGAAACTTTAGCTTGCCTCGTATTTGAGGAAAATCTTTTTAACTCTAGATATCATCGGAGTAACACCTATCGCTAGTGGATCGGCCTACGTGAAATATTTTAAACTTAAAATCTTTTCTTATTCGCGGTCCAAGGAAGTATTTTTGAGGCCCTAATTCCACAGTTTACATCATAACCTACCCTTTTACTCTACAGTTGAACTGAACATTATTTTGTCGGATTATTCCTGATGTTAAAACATTTTGACCACATCCGACGCTGTCTTCATGAAATCTCAACGGTGAACTTTCTATATTTTCCATCTTTAAATCTTTCTCACTGAACACTTTCTCACCGGACATTTTTCTAACTGGGTACGCTCTATATGCTGACAACCTTTTGACCCCCGCACATACTCTTTCCATTACTTTATATTATTTCTTTATATGTGTACACATTTTTAACTTTTTCTTCTTCTAATCAAACTTATCTATGTAATTCCTGTGATGATAGAAGTATTATCTTAGAACAACTTGGCTTAAAGAAAGGAAAGAACAGAACGTTTTTTTTTTACTGAGTAAATCTGGCATTCAACAGTTGAAGATGAAATAGATTTGTCATTCTCACATGTTTATCTTTCTTCCGTCATTATACATGTATATAGATATATATAAGGAAGTGCTATGTTTTTGTGTATGTATGCTTGTATATATCCAGCTTAACTTTTTAAAAAAATATGCAAGTAATACCCATGAAGTTGATAGTTTCTGTATAGGATATCTTTCGAGCGTATAACATCGCAAACTCGAAAGAAAACACGTATTCCTTAATGTAGAACTTACACAAAATTTGTCATCGGTGTTGGTCAAATTAGTTTGTTGTTTTGCTATTTGTTTCATCTACGCAAAATGTTTGCCTACGTACGTTTTTCTACGACGGAAGTGCATTTCTTCAATCCTTTTTTTCCACATATGATAAACAAAAAATCCTACTCTCTCACTTACACACGATAAACAAATAAACCGTCTGTTTTAAAACCATCAATACCTTTCGTGTATACGGTCAGTCAAGTAGAAATCAATTTAAATTTTCTTACTTCGAAAAAAAATATTTTTTGATGCTACAACCGTCTGACAAAGGGAATATAATTTGGGGCGCTGAAACCGTTTACAATATATGCTTTTTTTCCGTTAAACATATTCCTGAATGGTACCGAAAACATTTGCCACAGTTTAGAATTACTGCTACTACTTCTTGGCCTTTTGACTAAGATCAAAGTGTAGTATCTGTTCCGATGGATACTGCACCCCATAGACTGGTATTGTCTTGGCCTTCGGGTCTTGATTTACGCCGGTCTATGGGTCTGTCCTGTGCAGTTCTAGGAGGTCCACCCTCCCAGGCTTCGCCTCCCCTCTTTGGGGAGGAGTAAGTTTATTGCTTACTGCCATAGGCGCCACTACCGGGGAACGCCGACGGGGCTGCCCAGGCAATTTTTAAACCCCACTTTCCCGACCCGACCTTTGGGCACATCTTACTTGTGGGAGTAAGATAAAAACTGGCATTGTGCCTAACTCCTGGAGAGGAGTAAATCAATACTCTATTGAACGATGACAAAACGGTGATTCAATAAGTGTTTAGATTAATATTTAAAAACATCAATTAGTTCTTAGTGAAGAATAAACACTATTTTTTGTGTGAGAATGTATTTAGGCATTTAAAGAGTGTTTGTATTAATATTTAAAGCGTAATACAAAATTGATTTTACACTTTCTTCTAAAATATTATAATTATTACATTTACTTTGCGTACAGAATAGACATTGTTTTGGAGTAAATATGATGTTATCAGAAGAATCACGCGCATGAAAACACGTACACTTATTTACACTGCGTGCTCCAACACTCATGTAAAACCTACTAAACGTTATATATATTTATTTGAATGGTACACTGTAAAAACGGATCCATGATTTTTCGAAAATTAGAACAATACAAAACGAACCATGGCGGCGGCGAGAACGAATCCCAAGGGTGACAACCACAACAGCGGAATGGAAAAAGAAACGACGAAGAAAGAGGGGAATCATGCGAACACGTGCAGCATCGGTAAGCCATGTAGAAGAGGAAGATAAAACAAAGCGACTTCGAGAATAGAAGGTATTTCACTAACGCACTATAGATATCAGGGGCAGTTTAAGTTGGTCGCTAACAATTTAAAAAAGTAGAAATCAAATGAACTCACGCTCATGCAGGAAACAATTTAATAAACACCCACGCACAACGAAAAGCTTTAAAAGAATGAGTCAGCGGAAATGGCGAAAACGGAATTAGTAAATGTAGACACACACGCACTTATAATAAATTAATGAACACGTGAACACACGCACAACAAATTTCAAGTAAGCGAAAACCGCGTAAGAAAATGAACAAAATAGCATATGAAATACTTTCAAGTACTGTTTTATTGTTGCAAAGTAGCATATATATATATATATATATATATATATATATATATATATATATATATATATATATATACTTCTCTATATATATATTAACATTCAAAAGATGCATAAAAAAATGAACTTTACCAAATGTATAATTACCAGCGACCATGCGCGATTCAAGTTCAATTAAAACAGACATTTACACCGCTAGTCCATTTACACCGGACACCCCTTTCTACAAGACCAGGAAGGAGTATTACTAAAAAAAGGTTAATACCTTTTATTCGTCTAAAACTCTGTCGAGGTTTGTTATATCAAGCGAAATATTAGATAACAACAAGCTAAGATGAAGAAGAAAAAATGGTTTGATTTAATTCAATAAAAAATATCTGCATCTAACACATGGTTTCTTATGAAGGCATTTTGCCTCTATCTTATATATATACATATATATATATATATATATATATATATATATATATATATAAAATACGTAATATATGTGTAATATGTATTTACATGTATTTGTAATGTATATGTATATATATATATATTCAGTATTTGTAATCTATATTTACGTAAATATGTAATGTATATTTACTATACATTACATATATACGTAACGTATATTTACATATACATTACATATATATTTAATGTATATATATATATATATGTTATGCGTGTTTACATATACCTTGCATATATATGTAATGTATATTTACACATGAATTACATGTATTTATAATGCATATTTACATATGCATTACATGTATTTATAATGCATATTTACGTATGCATTACATGTATTTATAATGAATATTTACGTATGCATTACATGTATTTATAATGAATATTTACGTATGCATTACATGTATTTATAATGAGTATTTACATATGCGTAACATATATTTATAATGAGTATTTACATCCGCAGTGCATATATATGTAATACATATTTGCATATGCATTACACATGTGTAATGTATATTTGCATACACATTACGTACATATGTGATATATATGTAAAATATATGCAAGTATACATGTACACGGAACATATTCCGATTATTTGTTGGAGGCTTGTGTCTGGTATATCAATTTCATTCCCACTCCTATGTTGTGATGGTTTAGTTTGTGTTTATTTATACTTATATATATTTATATACTTAATTGTATGCATATTTATATATATATATATCTTCTAGTCTGTGTGTGTTTATCCTGGTTAGTTACTCTGTTAGCTTCCTTATTATCGCCTTTACCCCTCCGCATGCCACCCCCTATGCTAGCACGGTGTGTGCGAAAATGGAAAAGAAAAGGAAACTGGATGAAGGTATATCAAAATAAAAGAATGAGAAATAAAGAGGAATATGTCACCTACTTGTCAAATCATATTTTAATGTAGCGAAGGGTCTTGTCATCTTTTCCCTCTCCTATTGTGTGCCTTCAAAATAAAATAACATTTTTTCCAAATCCACTTTTTCTGAAGACGTTCAATAATACGAACGAAACCGGTCAAATCTCTTGTTTTTGGGTTTTCTCCTGCATTCTAACCTGTTTTCCGTTTGTCTTTTTCAAACATTTTTCTACCACGGCATTTCATTTTCATTACTTATGTACCTTACCCTATATATATGTAATGAATATTTGCACATATATATAATGCATGTTTTAATATAAATAACATGTATATGTACATGTAATGTATATTTACATATATATATATATATATATATATATATATGTAATGCATATTTACATATATATTTAATGTATATTTACATATATATATATATATATATGTAATGCATATTAATATATATATATATATATATATATATGTAATGCATATTAATATATATATATATATATATATATGTAATGCATATTAATATATATATATATATATATATATATATATATAATTTATATTTTGCTATATTATTATTTTAATTTTTAATCTTATTGTCACATACTTAAAGTACCGTTATTTGAATGAGTTTTAACATTCCCTTCCTGTTGTCATATCACAAGACCTCTGTAAATCGCCGTCAATGTTGGACACACTTTGGAGGATTACGGATTACTAACGGCGGACGACGTGCCCATACTAGTAAATACGTGATTGTGAACATACAGGCTCATAGAGGCTGGTTGTGTAAGTTGGGCAATTTATTCCATCTGAAGTCATGCAACGAGGAAAGCGCCGTCCTAAAGTTTTCTCGTTGACCGAGTTTCGCAGCTAGGCATAATTACAGGTCGTACATTTGTGTTGTGTCCTGCTACTTGTTCAAAGCTGTCTGGAGTCATTATGCTAGTTGCTTTACTGGAGTAAATTGTTGCCTAGGTAGGTGAGTTTATTGGCTTTAATGACACCCAACACGACTTCTTTTAGCATAGGAGACTAGTTTCGGTATGTGCTGCAAATGAAATCAGGTTATTCTGCTACACGCAGCACAGGCAGATACGTACACATTTGCACCTCTGTGACACCACGTTATGCATGTTTTGCAACCGATGGTGTTTGAGCAAGTTCACAGCTTAAAGATTGGCCATAGGTATTTGTCTTGTGGAATAGGTATCATATACTTTCTCTTTGGCATATTAACCCTGAAGCTGCCACTTTCAAAGGCCTTGTTTCTATCGGTGTAATACTGTACTAACTTCTCGTGCACTGATAACAATATAATTAGCATAGTAAATCGCCAACAGAGCACCATTTTTGCGTGTTTTGGCTAGCCCGTAAAAGACAATGATAAAAGAGAGTGGGCTAGTACCGATTCCTGATGAACTCCTACCGTTATGTTAAAGAGTCTACTTAACACACCAGCAAATATGACGGTTGTGGTCGATTAACTATTGAGTGGTGAAAGTTAAATTACTAATTGTCCGAGGACAAGTTCGTGCCTGCGGGCCCAGGGGATAGCCTTTCAATACCTGGTAAAAAGTTTAGTTTCCAAATAAATCTGTAAGTAAAAAACTGCCTTTTTATATTAAGGGAATGTCTCGCCAAGTTGCAGTCGTAGAAAAAAGTATATGTCGTTGAGTTCAGTAATCAAAAGCTGCACCGTTGTTCATCTATTTTGATAAGAGGGAGGCTTCGATTCACAGGTACTTTTTTCATAGGTATTCAAACCATGCTTAAAAAGTCACATACTTTGTAATATTGGATAGTGATGTATTACTCTATTCCATGAAAAATGCCAGTATACTGAAATCATATGCCCTTAATAGGGTTAAGATAAAAATTCATATACACTAAATGTACAAAATCTAAGTAATTCCCACATTTTTACACTTTTATTGTCATATATTAAGGGTATGACTACATATAAACCAAACCATTTCATTATCACATCACTACAGTATAAATCTCTATGCATGAGTGGATGAAGTGTGTGAGGTGCGCTGAAGAAAAATTCCTACCAGTACCTGTTGTGCTCGCATACGCTTAATGAGAATAAAAGTGTACAAATCTGGGAATTTCCTTGCTTTTGTACATTTAGTGTATATGAATTTTCATCTTAACCCTATTAAGGGCATATGATTTCAGTATACTGGCATTCACTATGGAATGTCACTACTTTTGTAAAGGCTATGCCTCAATACAATGGTCATTTGTAAGGATTTTTGGAATTTTCTAAAAAACTAAGGCATATGATAAACTGAAATTAATATGCCATCAACTAGACCCTAGAACCTCTATCTCTGCCAAAAATCAGCTGTACACACGGATAACATGATTTCATGATTGAACTTTCTGGATCTCTGGGTTACTTTGACTAATGATGCTGAAATTCTACACACGTATAGAACCTATCAAATACACATTATGTGCAAAGTTTTAACTAATTTGGTTTATTGGTTTTTGAGTTATGATTGATCAAAGAAATGAGATTTCCAGCATAGGCTAATCTTGTAGTTTATCAAGAGATAGAGCACCCTCGCGCCTCTTGTGATTTTATTGGTAAAAATCATCATTCACCTCGGCAAGGCAATATTCATTTAGAAACTCATCATGAAGTAATATTTTAAAATATTCGTCTCAATCTTTGGGCAATTTTAGTCGGCTTTGTTAAAAGTTGTCCATTATAAACTTGATACACGACAGTACAGATATGTAAAAGCTGAATAATTCAGTTGTTTACGAACTTTGTAAATTGCCTTATGCGTGTGTTCGGCCTCATTGCCTGACGTTACATCAAAACACTATATTTTCCACCAGAAAAACAACCCTGCGTGTCTGATGGCGCGACGAGCATTACGGTACGCTACTCTGTACTTTTATCATCATTTGTAAGGCCTGTTATCTTCTAGGCTTCCAAAGTGATGGCTCTCATCTTCTAGCTTCACTGGTGTACACATTCGACCACCAGGTCTCGAGTTGTTTCCCGCTTCTCCCAGAAGTTGTTTCGCAAGTGGCGGCATCTGCAATTGTGCAGTTTGTTACCAGTTTCTTTTAATTATCAGTATTCCTTTACTCCAGAAGTTTCTCTATTCGGGTTCTTTATTAGATACATGTCTGAGTTTCACAGAGTTTCCAATCTTCGATATTTTAACTTCTGTTAGATGTGTCACTTATAATTAGTGTGCGCTGCGGAATGAAAGATGCACCTGGTATAACTTTGCCGTTAGTGTTCCGTAACTTTGCCGTCAATCTGATCAGTATTAGATCAATCCCAGTTGCCGCCTCCCAACTCTTGTACGCCATTAATTCTTCAGCGCTTTTTGTGAAGAGTGTATTGCAGATTATAAGATCATGGTTGAGACATTTGACGTTTGTCGTGCCGAACTCGTGGGGGTCCATGGTATACTCAAACTCGTAGTTCTTTTAGCTGATACGCGCGTTCGAGTCGCCCGCAACCTCTATGGCTCTGTGTATTAGCGTCTTGGATATCGCGCCCTCTAGAAGGCTAAATAATTATGCATTATCTTATCAACTTGCCGACAGTCGGACTGTTTAGTAAAAACTAAAATTACACTTTGCCCTATAAGGAGAAAGTCTCCATACTAATACCATATTCCATGTTTTCTGCAAGTTCCGTGCGTACTACGATACCGGCTCCATTCGCATGATCGGTGCACGTCTTTAGCAGATCTCATCGCTATCAACACCTTTGGCATCGTTTTGTACCATTTTGTTTTTTTGTAACACAAATTGCAATATTGCGGCGCCTACACATGTCGAGGACTTCCGTAGATGTTCCTTTGAATGTTCCTATATTGGCTGTTCTTACATTTACTTTATTCTGCCTTCCACTAATGTTCTTATCACCCGTTTTTGCCGTGTACTGGATGTAATTTATCTTACTGCTATTAGACGCCAGGTCATTTCGTATTAATACGAAATAATCCGGCGTCCAATATAAGTTTACTGAAAATTAGTAATGCCGTATATGTGTTCCAATGCCCAATGGTAGAATGAATCTCTACAAATAATACACATACTGGCATGGCAAGGCTCTATCGCCGTTTAACATGGCATTTCACCTACACTTACAGCTCCATTTACTAACATCCAATCCCACTAGACATCTAAAACAAAGATTTCTGAAATATGCTAACGAAAAACATAGCCATTCTTGATGTTTCAATTAATAACCTTCTGGCTACCTATCATCGAAGTCTAACTCAATCAACCACGTAAGGCCCAACATAGACCAAACTCGATAGAGGGGTAGAGAGGGTATATTAAAAAGATTTTAAAACTTTCTCAATCGACTTTTGTAATAAATTCACCAGTTTTGATATTGTAAACTCATCACGTGTCTGACGAAGATTCATGAGTTACAACCACATTTTCAAATATCGCGAGAGCTCATTAGACTGTTGGCCTTCCTCGAATAATTGGATGAAACAAAAAACTAACATGAACTTTGATTTCTGTGTAATCAAACATATACATAAATAAGATATATATATATATATATATGGTTATTTATCCACCTCCCAGAGCGGTAAGATGTGACAAACGGTCGGAAAGTAGGATTTGATAAGTAAGCATCCTAGAGGAAGAGCACTATAACCTTTAAACATTGCCTGAACAGCCCCGTCGGCATTCCCCGGCAGGGGCGCCTCAGGCGATTAGCAATAAACTAACTCCTTCTCAAAGGGTGAGAATGCAAAGCCTGGGAGGATGGACCTCCTAGAACGGCACAGGACTGACCCATAGACCGGCGTAAATCATGCCCCGAAGGCAAAGACAATACCGGTCTATGGGGTGCAGTATCCATCGGGGCAGATACTCCACTTTCTTCTTATATATATGTGTGTGGGTGTGTGTATCACTTTGTGTTCTATCAAATTATATTAAGATTTTCAGATTTTTAGTCTTTGTTATTCGTATCTAATTCTACGATATCATATTCTGTTGTTTAAAATAGTTATATCTATTCTTGCATTTTATATCAGTCACGTAGCGATAATATCTTATGCATTACCGTTGTGGGGTGGGTGGTTATACTACGGTATAGTCGAAAGCCTATTCAAGGCGGTATAAAAAAGAAGAGGCCTAAAGGATGGGGATGTTACTGCTATATCGCTTATACTCAATGGGGAGTCCTTTGAAACTCCGGGACTGGAGAGGCAAGGGGAATTTGTCATTGTCAAAATTGCTGTCGTCTGGGGTGTGCGTGTCTTCAGATCTTGTTTCATTTATTAAAGAAAAACAGAAATACTGAATTATTCAGTTGCTTTCACTGCAAAATCTATAATATGTTCGACTTCTAAAGAAAGAGATAAATGTATATATATATATATACATATATATATATATATATATATATGTGTGTGTGTGTGTGTACAGAGAGAATAGGAGAAAAATGAGAAAGGAAAAGTTAGATATATATATATATATATATATATATATAGAGAGAGAGAGATAGAAAGATAAACATAGATTGGTTTTACTAGAAGAATAACCGTCCCAAATCGGGTAAAATTACATTAACATATCAAACAGCAATTTGATGTATAATCAGATTAACACTTCTAGTAATATCAATTTATTGTTTTATTAACACTGATATCTTGAATCTTTATTCTAAATTTGATAAGAATCTATTAAATCATGCCGACTGTACAAAATGCCCAAAATTGACCGTGTAAGCTTAAGGATTCTTCAGAAGAAATTACAATTTGGAGAAACTTTTATAAATTTATGTCTATTAATATGGAAGAAAATCAATAAAATCTGAAATATTTTAATGGGCAAAAAGAAATGGGTGGCCATATTACCCAAAATACCTACGAAATAGTTTTTTTTTATCGGTTATTTAGTTTAGGGGTTTATCCTGTGTAAATATATATATATATATATATATATATATATATATATATATATATATATATATATTCATTAATTCATATATGTTAAAAAATGACCGAAACCAATATTTTTCAAAAGTGCTC
>OY744540.1:29151515-29231515 GCA_963556195.1 Sepiola atlantica | reverse complement strand
ACTCGTATCGCTCTCGGTCTGAAGAGCTACAGACAATAACAATGAATAATTATACTGAACATTTAGCTATATAGTCAGCTATATAATAATAGGTTGAAGTAACTTCATGTTCGCATGTATGTTATCAGCTTCAGTTTTTGAAAGATGAGATCTCCCGATCGTTGATAATTTAATTTCAAAGTAAAGTAAGTTTTAGATTTCATCCGGTTACACTATCAGGCTAGCGTCAAAATGGACTTCCTTTTTTGTGTACACAGTAGGTAAACCTATAATGTAGCATCGACGTTAATCTGAACCTCCATAGAATAGAGATATGTCACAAACTCCTACAGGCACAATGCGAGATCCTAGCGATAGTTCGTCTTGATTCCCGAGTTACACAGAAATATTGCGGAATTCGAAAAGATTCACTTGAAGAAGGCCGGGGTTTACAGCAGCCATGACGTTGTGAGAATAACACTCAAGATAAGAACGGTAGTCCGAATTATGAAAATTATACATATTTCGTGTATTTGTTTATTGTTTCTGAATTTTTGATTTTTAGCCTATCAATAGAAAGGCTGGGCAAATGTACTACTTAGCCTATGCCATTTTTTGCTTGGCATTACCATGTCCATTCATTTTGATCGGTGATTGTTTTGTATTTGCACGCGGCATCATATGTTATGAATTTCAATTTTCAACGCTCTATTTCGTATGTGCCTGCACCATTTAACGTTTTTTTTAAGTTCATTCGCGTGCATAGTTCTACAGTGGAATACCTTCGTAATGAATTCAAATCGGTGTTCGTATTCCATTGTGTAAATTTCCTGCATTTACGTACAGTGTTGGTTACCGTTTAATCTTTCTAACCACATACATTACATTTATTAGCTGTATGGCTTCATCTGTCTTTTGTGCAGTTCGTTTTCATTGTGTTATGTCCGGCTGTCAATGGCAATTCCTCTTTCTCTGTGCAGGTGTTTTTTAGTGCACGATGGACTTAAGTATCCCCCAAATTCGTTGACGTTACATTTTCACTTAACATTTTGTTTTATTAGCTATTGTTTTATAATTATTATTATTTGTACTTAAAAGTAGTATTCACGTAAGTATTCGGCAGTGATTGCTCACTGATGATCATAGGCTGTATTCTTGGAAGTTCAGTGGAATCAAACCGCCCCAGATATCTAGTACTGTTCACCTCTTTTCGATAACCATTGCAAATGACAGTTCGGTATCGTATGATGTCTTGATTGGAACGCACCTTTGTCTCATTTGCGATTTGGGCGGCAATAAGCATCCCCAAAGTATTAGCACTCTTCCAGTGAAGGTTTCGCTCGTGCTCGTATTCCTCGTTCTTTCTATCCTCTTTGCACCTTCACGACTATTGTGTGTGGAATCAGCCGATGCTGGTGCAATCACTTTCTGTTTGATGGTGAACAGTGTATGAACTTTATTGCAGTTTCTGTTCTTTGGGCTCATGTGGTTGTGTTATTCTTGTTGTTTTATTTGCTTCCTATTTTAACGTACATGTGAATAGTTACAGTTCGTAAGTTATGCGTGTTGGTTTCCGCATTCGAGGATTTTACTGTATATTACAATTGTTATCATTGCCGTTCATTAAATGGTCTCAGTGATATTTTTTATTCTAATTTCTCTCTCTTTTTCCCAGTTTTTGTTCGGATTGCTCCTAAGTGTATTGGTATTATATTGACTTACTTCATGCTCCATATTCCTCTCAATTTTATGGCAAGTTCAGTGTATTTGCTTCGCCTTTTTGTCTCCCATATATTCACTCTGTGGTCTTTATTAACGACAACATCTACGATGTTGCTAGATGTTTCCATTCCTGTTCTATGAAATCCGGTACCATGTCTTGTATTAGTTTATCCGTTTGTACCCCAATGTCCCAGAATATTTTACGTTTTCGTGTTTTCGTACTATCTATGGTTTATGTTTTTTTTCCATATGTCCGAATGTGCGAAATGCAGTCATTTGCATAGTCTACAGTGTAGTTTTCCCAATGCAATCGTGTCTGTTCTTGAGCTAGTTTGCTGCACTCACTTATTATTTGAGTTGCTGTTTCGTCTCTTTATTCACTCACTCACTCTGAATTAGCTTTTTTCTAGGGTGTATCTATTTTAGCTATAATGTAATTAGTATATGCCCACTTTTTTTTTCTTGCTTTTTTTTCTGGTTTCGTTACTCCCCTATTCTTTTCATTAGAACGGTGCATCTTGCTTCGGTGATCACCTTGTCTGTGGACTGCGTTGTGTATTTCTCCAGCTTTTTTTCATGTGCATTCCAGTCTTCTATACTTACCAGACCTTTCCACCCTTCGTTTCTTTTCTTGTAGAGTATATCAGGTATCCTCTTTTGGGTGTAATTCGTTGTGCATGATTAGTAATTTGTTTAGTTTTCTTGATCAAGGTGTTTGTCCAGTCTATGAATATTCAAGAGTATCTTATTAGTGATATTACACAGCTGGTTATTCTTTTTACTAGATATCTGCTATATACTTTCGTCGCGAAAGGTTTTCGTTTTATGTTTATTTCTGTAAATCTGATGGTGTCTGCTGCCAGAATTCCCATATATTTATAGCTATCATGTTCGCCTTGCGCCTTATCTCCACTGGTTTTGCCAGTTCCATGCCCTCTATTGTCTCCAGTTCTTCCTTATTTTGATATCTAGTAATGCACATGTTTTCATTCTAAATTCCATTTGAATGACTTAGCTGAAGATTCTGCCTGTATTTATCAGCTGCTCCAGTTCGATTTTGCTTTTTGCAGATAGCTTCATGTCGTCCATATACATGAGGTTGTTTATTCATTATTCCGTCTCTATAAACTTGTATCCGGCACCACATTTCCTGGTTATGTAGCTGAGTAGCATCATGTCAATGATAAATAGTAGTGATGATAAGCAATCTCGTCGGAACACGCCTGTCTGTATTTTTATCTCAGTCGGCTGTTTATCAAGCTGCTATATTTAGTCTACATGTTCCCATTGCTTTATTAATGAGATTAATAATTATGTCAATTATCTTGTACATTAAAAGCATTGAATTACCCATATTTAAGATATGCTATCATTTGCTTTCTTGTAGTCAATCCATGCATATGTTCTTTTTTCTGCTTTTTACCTATTTCGGAGTATTTAATAAGTATATTGACCACAACAAATGACAAGAAAAAGAATACAGTTAAAATGAAAAAGACAGGTAGAAGGTTCGAAAGGTACACTTTTATTATGATTATATGAATCTGCCAGTTATTAATAATATAAAAATACTGCATATTGTTAATGAAAACATAGTTTATGATAATAAGATTAATATTACCAACCGATATGCATACAGCAAACATAGAAAACTTCACTTAATAATAGAAGAGTAATAACATACAATTAATTGAAAGAACGCATTCCATTATAGTTCGTAGATACAAATATGAAATGTGTTATTAAAAAAACAATAACTGAGTTAAAACAATGTGAACAAACCGCGCATGCGTGGTTCCCCTCTGTATTTGACTCGATGTGGCGAGTGTAAAATGCAATAAATTTGGGCAATTTGTGGCATTCTGTACCCTCCTTAGACACCCTGGGGGCGCGAACCAGAATTTTACTGAGCTCAAGGATGATCATTTCATATCAAGAACAATTGCCTCTACATTTTGGCCAAGTTTCAGAAAAATTGAATGGATGGATCGAACGTTATGGGAGAAAAGGGTCATTTTTGCCATGTTGGGGGCTTTTGATCCCCAGGGGGCGCGAACCAGATATTTTCCAAGGTTAGTGATACTTATTTCCGATTAGGAACAACTGCCTCCATATTTTGGCCAAGTTTAAGAGAAGTTGAATGGATGGATGAAAAGTTATGGTGCCAAAAATATCATGTTTTGCCATTTTGGGGCTAACCTAATTGTTTTTCAAAAATCGGAGAATGTCACTTTCTACCCTGAGAAAAGTTTCAACTTCATGCAAAATTTCAGAGAATTTTAATGGATGGTTGCGGATGAAAAATTCGGACGGACGGACACACGGACGGACGGACACACGGAAATGCCTCAAAACATAGGTCTCCCGATTTTATAAATCGGGGGACCAACAAGCATCTCGCTGCACAGCCCCTAATTTAGGATGACCCCCAACAATTTCACCTTAATTCTCAGAAGCCCCTTACGTCTGCAGTGGCAACTTGCCTCGATCGTGGTGAACAAAGTTTTTAAAAAAAGTTAATATCGAGTGTAACGGGTGTAGGACAAACATTCGATCATGATTTACCGAGAGAAAAAAAATCACTTAGAAACCCACTAGAAAATATATGGAACTAAAAGTATTTAAAAAAAAAAAAAACATGAATAAATTAATTAATGTGATTATAAACATCAATGAGTAAACTGTATTGCTGCAACTGTTTACAATTTTGGCCGAAAGTTGATTCATAGTAAAAAAAAAAAAAAGAATCGCTAGGCAGCGAAATAGACAAGATGGATTAAGGAGACACTATAGGAACAACAAGTATTAAAATGATGAATCTAGATTCAAAAAAAAAGTTTAAATCAAAAAACCTACGTTACATTAAAATGTGTATTATATGTGCGTATGGATGTTCTCGTTTGTTTTTATCGGTGCTGCACGATGAAGTAGAACAACGCCGGAAAATGTTAAACGCACATGGTACGAGAATACCACGATTTTAACATTCAAATGAAAATAAAGGCATGAACATACATTGTTCCCTATTAATGATACTGTCATCAACAAAATAATTGTGAATGCACATCTATATAAATATTTAAAAAAAATTAATAAAAATAAATTAATATTGAATGCACTTCAGTATTTTTTCAACCGGATAGGCCGTAATGAAATCTACTAATATATATATATATATATATATACATATATATACATACATATATATATACATACACACACACATACATGCATATACACACATTTGGGAATAAAGAAAGATGTACATATTGATAATAATCAACAAGAAAAGATAGATACATCGACAGACATCAGATGAAAAGCATATATATATATATATATATATATATATATATATATATAAATTTACATAAATAACTTGGGAAATATAAGTAAATAGATAAAAATATAAATCGAACAATCTTTAAACACATTTTGAGCTGTGTAACCTTTGTCTCCAGAGTAAATGTGATGTTTACCTGACTTTATTTGGCATCACATCAACCTATCAGTCTGACCTACGCTGCATTCATGAAACAAAGATGTCAGCTGAACGTTCGCTGTAAATAAAATCCACCGATAAAATCGATACAGGAAAGAACGGACAAAGGCTAATCGAATTGTTCAGAAGATGTGATAGTGCAAATCTAATCACGCAGAGAGGTTTACGAAGACACAAATAAGCGTGTTCAATTTTTCAATTTTCAGAGTACCAAAAATGTTTCGACTTTTCGGGCAGACCAATAATTTTGTAACCGCTCTCTGCAGGAAACAAATGAATCCAGTTATTGAAGTTGAATTACCATATAGATAACAACAAACCACTCCTCTAAACTACAATCCAGTACGGCCATATTTAGATGTATAGTAACGTGTTAAAGTCAGAGTCAACTGGCAAACAATGCCCGGGTTAAAATTCAGAAATAGTCTACATCCGGAACTGTTGTTGTCTGGCCATTTCTTGTCTGTTTTTTTTGACAAGCAACTCCGTGTCAGTCGTAGAAGCGTAGATCATCAACTGGGAATTACAACGTTGCTACTGCATGATTTATTAGTGTTATAAACTAAACCTTCACCAGCTTTGCATGCAACCACTGAGCTATGGTGTATTCGGTGTCAGGGTAAAACGTTTTATCATGCAGGTGTACGAATAGCTGTGGTTAGCGAGCGAGAAGGGAAATTTAGACCGGAAAATCATGAGACACTATCTCTGTGAGCTCCATGAATAAGTTCGACTTCTTTAATAACACTAATAAGGACCCCAGGAAAATCATCGAGTGCGGAAACTAAGCGTTTGTTGAAATAGAAATCGAGCAATAAGTTTGTCATCTTCTTTCCACAGAGTCCTTCGCACAGATACAAACATGTTAGTCATTCCCCATGTCCTTATTTCGATAACAGGTGCTCAACTCCATTCGTCCTCCCTGTAAAAAATTCACAGCATCACTCTAAATAACTTTCCTATCACAACGATATACCTTACACCAAACAGAATTTCCAGGAAAAATGTTCTTTCTTACAACTTCACATCTGTGAAACATTACTACAAGACTACCTTCCTGTAGACTACCAATTAGCCGGCTGCAATTCCGATGTAAACAAAACTTGTCGAGCTGTCCTCTTAAGTAATCAAATTAATTCCTTCCACTCATCGTCTTCAATTTTGTTATACTATTATTCATCGGTCTGCTAAGGCATTGTTGTATGCCAGAGCGCGCAAATCTTAGTAATCTGAATTTCCAAAACTACATCTGATCTAGTTTCTAAGCTCTTGGAGCAGGTGTAAATAAAATATAATTCATAATCAAACTGACAATCTCATTAATACTTATTATTTATAGGTTTTGGGATTCGTAGTGATGCTTTATTACTGTAAACATATTTAAACGTATCAGAACGAAAGCAAACTAAACAAAAAAAGTATTTAGAAATACAACTGATAGAAGGTGACTGAATAGGACTTTTTAATAAATACAAACTAATCGTGAAAGAGCCATCATAAGAGACATACTGAGGAGTAATGCAACTATGAAAACATCAACTAGAGTACAGGACAATTATCATGTTTATTGCCATTAGTATTCCAGAGAATGTCAACAGCTGCTATTAGAGATGTGTTGCTTGTATACGATCTTTTCGATAACACAGAGATGTGCAACAGGTATTGATAGAAGCGAATTGTACTGAGAATCGGAGTAGACTTAAAGGTAATCAGACTTCAGAGAATACAGGGGGTGTTTGCAAGTGAGTAATTATGCGTAATTACTTGTGACTACATAATTATGCTAAACTATGCCATACGCAGTAGAAATGCATGAATAAATAATAGAAAATAAAACATGTTTTCTAAAAACGTTGCACCCTCTGCAAACACCCCACATGTACAATGTGAAAACAAAACTAATGAACACTTACGTGAATACAGTAAACCACATATGTGAATGCATGCCTTGTGCCCTAGCTTTATATATATATATATATATATATATATATATATATATATGTATATATATATATATATATATATGTATGTATGTAAATATGAAGGTGAGAATTCGGAGGCAGGAACAATGCAATGTTGAGAACCGGAAGGTGGAATAAGAATGAACAAAAAAAAATGACAAGTGGCGGTAAATCTCAGATCAATACATTTATATTTTAAAATTAAAATATAAAGACAGTAAATTGTAAAATTGGTGGGCTTACTGTTCAACATCTTACATAAACAGAAAATGTTCTGCTTGTGTGTATATGTGTCAGTTCGTCACCGTCTTATTTTCTTTCTTTCTACAAAGTTAAAACTGCGTGTGTGCAATAGTACATTGTTTTTTAGTTCTAAATTCATGTGTACTGTGTCACGGATTATTGTTATTCAGTTTTTTTCTTCTTTTGTTTGTATGTGTTATTACTTTTTTTTAATATTTCATTTGTGTGTTTGTTAGTTTTCTTTTCAGTTTTGTTTCTATTCTGTTTATTTACTTTTACGGCACATCGCGCCTTTTCCTATGAAACAAAACAACGACTTTTTACTTACCGTTTCGTAGTTATCTGTTTTCGCCGACCACGGCCGTGCGTTCATTTCTCATTTAGCACTTCTACACTATTTGAACCCAATTTATAAATGTGTCTTTCTTTTTTTAAGAAAGCCCCGTCACATCAACCAAAAATGTATATGTTGCATAGCACCACTCCTGCCTGGACCGCGGCAGTACGCGTTTCGTACACTCTTCCCGATACGGGCCGTGGCGGTTTCTATTTAACACTCGTCAGTTTTAAAACATCATAAATCACATAGTTCATATATTGTTTGCATACCTTAGATTTCTTCTTCGCCGTGTAGAGGGTCGTGTCGTCTAGTGGATGAATTATTTCTGCCTTCCTTCCTGCCGTTAACCACGCCGTCCGTTGTCTGCAACAAAAGCTTCTCGACCGACTCACCAAACAATGATCTCTTTAAGTTTCAATTCTTATTATTACAAGCGTTTGTTATATCAGTTGGGAGTCATTCACTACGTCGAGAGGGAGAAAGAGAGCGAAAAATCACTACTTTATCGAAGTTAGTTAACAATTATGTTCTTAACCATTCATAGAGAGGCGAAAAAGATATCTCTCGCTTGTATTTTCTTAGGGAAATATTTCCCTTATCTTTTGAAAATAACATTTTAACAATCACGTCTCATCGGTGTGCCCCCAAACCTCAGATTTACGAAACTCGCTTCTCACGAAGACGAGTGACGTCACGGATCCCTCTGTTTCCCCCCGCAAAGGCCTGTGACGTCACAGAACCTCTCGCAGGTGCACACCACTGACCCTTGAGCTGGGATCTCGTCACATGGTGAACTTGTCACGTCTGTGATTTATGACTGAGAACAGGCCCTATTCTGTACTCGACTGCTAGGTCCACCCCGCGTTAATTCGCGCAAGTCAAACCAACGTTTTCATACAGACGCGTCCATTCTCATAGGGCCATCATCTAAAATTTACTAATTCCTATTTTGTTATGTCCTGCCCATTATATACGCTAATTACTATTTCAAATCATTAAATCAAACATATAGCTGGGCAATTAACATATTCAATATATCTCTCATATTAGCTAAAATAAAAACTTATTTAATTAATGTATAACGCCATCTTTTATTTCTATCTAACCCTAAATAGTAAATACATGTTTATTTTTTTTTTAATTTCGAGTTTTAAAGTATAAGTGTATGAGTATATGATGATATTCTCAAGCATTTATCTTTGGTTTCTGAAGGATATAACTCAACGAAATTTAATAAGATGATCGTCGCACTCTCATTCGTTGCTGATTTTTTTTATTGTGATTGACGAGTAAAATAAAAATAAAATGATCGAAGCTTGGTTTCTACTGAAAACCCTTCAGGTAATTTTTTTAAAAAAAGCGTTTCAATGTTGCTACCTGACCGTTGGTTAGTCTTTTTTATTAAAATAATTAATTGGTTACAATTTAAACCTTCAATCAAGTATTTTGTTGATCGTAGTTTTCACAATGACCTATTTTTAGCCATTAATTTAACATAAACTTTGAAAGATTTAAGACACCATCCTAAAAATACCATTCTATACATTTGGTAATCTATACAGTTTTCCTTCTAACTTAGGTAATTTTATTTATTTATATACGTTACTAAGACAGTTAAATACATTCCTTGAATCATGATATTTCATATATAGCTGTATATAAACGCCATCTATACTAAAAATAATTATTTTTGATTAAACCTTGAATTGTATATATTTTATAATTATTATTCATATATTCGTAATTAAATTCCATGAACAATCCCAGTATACTTAAATCATATGCCCTTAATAGGGTTAAGATGAACATTCATATACATTAAATGTACAAAAGCAAGGACATTCCCAAATGTGTACACTTTTATAGTCATTAAGGGTATGCGAGCACAAAAGGGCTATGCATTTTACTGGTAGGATTTTTTTCAGCGCACCTCACACACTTAATCCACTCATGCATAGAGATTTATACTGTAGTGATGTTACAATGAAATGGTTTTGTTGATATTTAGTCATATCCTTAATGACAATTAAAGTGTAAAAATTTGAGGATTTCCTTGCTTTTGTACCTTTATGGTGTATATGAATGTTTATCTTAACTCTATTCAGTGCATATAATTTTAGTATATTAGCATTTTTCATAGAATGTCACCACTTTTGTAAAGGCTATGCCTCAATACAATACCTTCTCATAAGGTTTTTTGGGATTTTCTGGAAAACTAAGGGATATGGTAAACTGAGATTAAAATGCCATCAACTAGACCCTTGAACCCTATCTCTGCCAAAAATCAGCTGAATGTATCAAACAGTTGATGAGATACAGGGTGGCACATACGTACGTACGTACACACATAACATGATTGCACTTTCTGGATCTCTAAGTTGCCTTTACTAATGATGCTGAAATTCTACACACTTATAGAACCTATAAAATAAAAATGTTGTGCAAAGTTTTAACTAATTTTGTTTATTGGATTTTGAGTTTTGACTGATCAAAACAATGAGATTTCCAGAATAGGACATTCGTGAGTTTAAGGGATAGAGCGCCTTGATTATTCATTAATTTCAACAAACGATTACCCTTTCTAGATATGCCATTGGCGCTGTCAAGTAAAATGGCTGCCCTTACAACGACATATGCTTTTGATCAGTAAAATGTAATAAATATTGGTAATATTGTGTGTGCGTTTTTACCTGCCTTACAATGTTTCTTTGAAAGCGAACTTTTATTTTCATGAGATGTCCAGAATCAAAAAAATTAAGAATCAATATAATAAATCCGTATTGTTTATTATGGACGAAACGGTACAAAAATGTATCGAAGGTTTAAACATTATATATATATATATATATATATATATATATATTAGGTTTTGGATACTAAATAAGGTATTTGTTTAGTGTTTAAAGGAAGGATTTTATTTTGGATTAGGTTGGATTAAATATAGTTCTACAGCTTACGATTAACACGTAATCTGTATTGAAAACTAGTTTAAACAAATGTTTACAAATGTTTGTTTTAATTTCGTTTTTTGATTTTTAATGCAGTTTTGGACTTATTACTGCGATAACTGATCTGTTTGGAAAATTCAGTATATATTTATTTAGCTTGTTTGTCTTAATGGATATTGAAGCCTACATAAATAATAAACATCTTCACGAATAAATAGAAATATAGTCGATAGAATCTTTGTTCTATTGATATATAGTATACATATATATGCAGTATATATATATAATAGTATATATATATACAGTATATATATACACAGTATATATATATATATATATATATATATATATATATATACAGTATATATATATAGTGTATACATATATATATATAGTATTGTGTATACATATATATATAGTATTGTGTATACATATATATATAGTATTGTGTGTGTATATATATATATATAGTATTGTGTATATATATAGTATTGTATATATAGTATCGTGTATATATATATAGTATCGTGTATATATATAGTATCGTGTGTATATATATATATATAGTATTGTGTGTATATATATAGAGTAGTGTATATATGTCTATATATAGATATAGTATTTTGTGTATATATATATAGATATAGTATTGTGTGTATATATATATATACATATAGTATTGTGTATATATATATATATATATATATATATAGATATTGTAGTGGGTGTATATTTATATATATATATAGTGTTGTGTGTATATTTATATATATAGTATTGTGTGTATATTTATATATATAGTATTGTGTGTATATTTATATATATTGTATTGTGTGTATATTTATATATATATAGTATTGTGTATATATATATATATATTGATATATATTGTATTGTGTATATATATATATTGATATATATAGTATTGTGTATATGTATATATTGATATATATAGTATTGTGTATATGTATATATTGATATATATAGTATTGTGTGTATATATATTGATATATGTATAGTATTGTGTATATATTGATATATGTAGTATTGTGGGTATATATATATTGATATATATAGTATAGTGTATATATTGATATATGTAGTATTGGGTGTATATATATTGATATATATAGTATTGTGTGTATATATATTGATATATATAGTATTGTGTGTATATATATTGATATATATAGTATTGTGTGTATATATATATTCATATATATATAGTATTGTATCTATATATATATATAGTATTGTGTGTATATATATAGTATTGTGTGTATATATATTTATATATATAGTATTGTGTGTATGTATATATATATATATAGTATTGTGTGTGTGTATATATATATATAGCATTGTGTGTATATATATATATATATATAGTATTGTGTGTATATATATATATAGCATTGTGTATATATATATATATATAGTATTGTGTGTGTATATATATATGTATATATATAGTATTGTATCTATATATATATTTATATATATAGTATTGTGTGTATATATATTTATATATATATAGTATTGTGTGTATATATATTTATATATATATAGTATTGTGTGTATATATATATATTGTATGTATATATATATAGTATTGTGTGTGTGTGTATATATATAGTATTGTGTATATATATATATATATAGTACTGTGTTTCTGTTTGGCAACATCCATTTTTTTCAGATTTTACAAACCATTATTACGTTCGAAATCATGATCTATTTTTATTCGTAATTTTTCATTTCGAGTTTTTATCATTAGAAACAAATATTTTATCAAATATATAAACATAAAATCGTTGTCATTCATAATTTTGAGCAGGGTCTTTTCTTTGTGTTAACATCAAACTCGGTCCACGCGAAGTCTCTCTAACGAATTATTGTCTTAGAAAATACACGTGTGTGCGCGTTCATTTTGTAGTGAATAAGTGTTAATAGCATATGCCAGCATATATATTAATGTTGTTTACATCTCAACCACAAATTCTTCTCAGTCTGTAGACCTATCATACATATTGAATAATATCCACTTTTGAGTTCAGGTCTGTTTTTCGTGTTTAGTTTTAAAATATATGTTTTGGCTTTTGCTTCCGGTCCGATGTCTACTGGAATTTGCTTTTATTATTCGATACATATCATTTTATAGAATATATATATATATATATATATATATATATATATGTACATTTATTGCATTTTAAAACTGTATACAACCTTTTAATTTCGTGTACGCATACAACTCACCAGAGTTTTACATGTTTCTAGAAAATATGCACATAAACAAATATTATATGTAACTTTCCATATAATACATACTTTTTTATTTGAGTATTCTTATTTTTAAGAATAAACTGAAAAAAGCAAGTCATCGCATGAATAAAATAAAAGTCAAACACATTAAAAAATAAATATACCCAATTTTTACATCATGAAATAATAAAAATGTTAAAACAAATTCATTTATTATCGCTATTTTTTGCAAACTATCGAGCTTGTCATTTGTATTTGAAATTAGATTGCATTGTGAATCAATTTAAACGATATTAAATTAGTTTATATTGTCATAATATTTTACATATACATATGTATACATATAATTTATTTGTACGCGTATTTATGCACGCATGTAAGTAATACATTGACATGTGTTACTTGCTACCTAGCTGTCGTAAGCATGGCTTACTTATGGAAGGATATACCTCACGAGTACATTGACTGGAGTTTAACTTCTGGACTACGATGCCTTAATTTGAATTTGTAAGATTTTTATAGCCTGGGTATTACATGATTTATGTACATTTGTATTTTACTGGCGATAATAACAGCGTTTGTGGTTCCTAATTCATAAGCGGTAAACAGTTGTTCTCTTTCATGCAGAGCTATATTAAAATAATAAAAAAACACTGTAAATTTATTAGACTTATTGAATGCTCATACACTTTCAGCACGACGATAAAGTATTCTCTACCTAAGCACTTTTAAAAATACATACATACTGATGGAACTAATATATATATATATTAAGCGTTGCATGACTATACTGTTTAATAAGAAATGTAATCCACTCATGCGTCTCTAAAAAAAATGTTTGTAAAAATAGACGAAATATCTATTTGATGTCGGGCTGCTGCGTATATAAATGTGGTTATGTTGCAGAAAGTGGTATTAATAGAAAGAGAGCAAAATATAATTAAGGAGTGTGTATATATATAGCATATGCATTTATAATCTGGTATATTTACTTCATATTAGAGCGCTTTTGATATACTACCTATCTATCTACGAATAGGTATGGTCAAAGAAAACAACTAGAATGTCAAAGAAAATTAAGTGTATGTTAGAGGAAATGTCTATTGAAAAACACATTTACGAAACAATATTTCTAAAAAAAGAAGCTCACTGCCACTATTAGAATGTGTAACAGTATTTTAGATTACCTTAAAATAACTATAATAGCTAAAAAATAGAATATACAGGAATCGAACGACACCACGGAATCAAACGATTTGTTTAGGAGATTTTCTGGATATTTATTCAAAATTCAACATAAACACAGGCGACAGTTACATAGAATTAAGCTTCTTATAATAATAAATTGTCGACTATTATGGAGGAACATCAGATTGTTTTCCATCAGCTACTACAATGGGATAGAGGGAAAGACGCAACTCATGTTCTAGAAGTAATCCCCTTACTCGTGGCTCTGTCTTTACAATGCTGAGTGGTAAACAAGAAGCATCAAGTGCTTTTATTTTCATCTGAGTATTAAACACCGATCACTTAGCTCGTTAGGTAACACCTTAACCATTTGTCAATCTTATAACACTTTTATTTGAACTAGGAAGCTTGAAAATTTCTATTCGGATTCACTACTGTAAATCAAGGAAACGTAAATAACAGACTAGAAAAATAAGGCGAAACTATTCCTATTGCTACATTAGACTTGAGCTTTTATAACTTCTCCTCTCAACTTCCTTTCTCTCCTTTCTACTTTCTCTTTATTTCTACTCCCCCACTCTCTCACTACTGCATCTTATTCTATCTCCTTCTTTTCTCTCTTAACTTCGTCTCACTCTAACTCATCTCTATCCCCATCTTTCCCTATTTTCTCTCTCTCTGTACTACCTTTCTATATCTACTTGTCCCTCCTTCTCTGCGCCCTCTCTCTCTCTACTTACTTTTTCTATACTTCCCCTCTCTCTACTTTTTCCTATACTTCCCCTCTCTCTACTTTTTCCTATACTTCCCCTCTCTCTACTTTTTCCTATACTTCCCCTCTCTCTACTTTTTCCTATACTTCCCCTCTCTCTACTTTTTCCTATACTTCCCCTCTCTCTACTTTTTTCTATACTTCCCCTCTCTCTACTTTTTTCTATACTTCCCCTCTCTCTACTTCTTGTCTATGTCTCATTAATAGACATAAACATAAATACACACTAAAGAAACTTTACATTTTTCTTTGATTGTAAAAATTAATTTATTCTCTGGACGAAGTAAACTATCATTGAACGTTTAAAAATTAAGTAAATATTAGTTTATTTTAAAATGCTATTTCTATTCCAAACTAAAGTGCTTCCATCTCTCACATTTCATCTGTGTGCATCTACAGCCGACATAACTTTCAATTATATAAAAGGGCGATATATTAAAAGGTAAGTGCATCACATTTTCTGTCAAAAATAACAGAAGTATTTAATGACATGGACAATTGATAAAGCATAAGTAATATTGAGTATTTTTTTTAAAAAAAGCAGCAGCAGTCAATGCTGGGAGCTTGAAAACTGAATTCAGCATTGTTGACAGATTTAAAGTTTCGAAACGAGCAGCTTTTCTGCCACCACATTTTCACCGTTGTATTTGCTCCTCTGTTTCACTTCCGTTCTGTGAATCAAAGGGGGCACAAGTACTTTGAATTATGTTATAAAAGACCTAAATCAGTTTCCATCTTTATCATCAGAAATCCTTAGCATATAATTACAATGAAACTAAAAAAAATATACTCTTTAAGTTTTCTGCATTTAATGATTTAATAATGCCTATCTCTGTATGGATTGATCGGGACCTACATTTGCCTTGTATTTACTAGGCGAATTGATATTGAGGTAAGGTATACTATGAAACGCTACAGATAAGAGTATATTTTGTGTGATCCAAACCTGCTGTAGCTCTGACATGTTAGCGTTTATTTAAACAACCCTAGCTTTGTGTATACTGCTGCTGTTTATATTTTGTTCCCTTACTGATAGGAACTTCTGTATTGCGCTCACGAAACTCGTGCCTCAAGATTGTCTGGTTTTCATTAAGTTCTCTTAGTTGGACACTGCTATTCTTAAACTTGCAGGTTAAAGATCCAATACCGAAAGCTACAAGGGTGTGCAGTTTCATGCGAAGTCGGGGAAAGGTTTGTCCAAAACAAATTAATTAATGGCGTAGAAGCAACGGTGATCCTGTTACTCTATTGAGTTGCAGTCCACGCCACCCTGTCTTTGCTTGCTTGTAACCTGATGGCGACTAGTACTGGACTTTCACGAAAGCAATGTTAGTACAGTAACTCTTACACTAAACAGTTGCCAACGATTCTACCAAATTGAGAAATTATTGTAATTAGGTTGAATGAAGCTGCGAACGACTTACATAATTTAACACTTCCACCGTTCAGATTGTGAGAAATATTGGAGATAAGTGTACTAACAGTATTTTCTCTTCATAAACCAAAACCAAAATAAGCTTAAGGTAAAATAGCTACATAATAAATTGCAAATAAGTTCATTTCGACGAGACCAATAGAGAGTCTAACAAGAAAGGTGCACCCCATGTCTCTCTTCCATATCTGGGCTCTACAGTCATTATTAAAGAAAGGAGACCACATGCCGAAAAAAAGGCGAGTCATCAAAAAGCAAATTGTTTGAAGTAAGTGTCAGACTCCCCGAGTTACCGGAGATCAATGAATGATTTTCTCGCCAGACACCACGACCAACCGGTGTCTTAGGCAGAACGCCATCGAACAACATGTCGTCTATCTGGGACATAATTGTATCTCAAAATATTTCAATAAATAGAGAGAGAAGGGGGAGTGAGAAGGTGTGAGTTACTGACTGACAGAGAAAACGATCGTCAGAGAGACAAACAGAACGTTACTAAGTGATACCCACTTGGAAATATCAGTTAGGACAGCAAAAAAAAGGCTTCTTATCTTTTAGGTAATCGATGAAGGAAAACATCTGTGCTGGGCTTTTTGCCAACCGAGAGAATCTTGAAAACCCGTGAACGCTTCGTCAAAAATATTGATCAAAACAAAGTATACATATATATATATATATATATATATATATTAATACATGTATATCGAGGACGCATCTTCACTTGCAGGCAGGTATTTAGTATGTCGGTCTATTTGGGGTATTACAGTTCCGTGGGCTTTTTTTACCATTTTGCTTTCCATTTTTGCGAGTATTTCGAGTTGATACTCATCTGTAGGCGGTGCTAGCCGTGGTGTCTGTACACATTTGTCTACTGTTGATATGGTTTAGGTATATATATATAATTTACAAAATTACGAATTTACTACGAATTGTAACTTGGGTCGAGATGTGTATGTCTGAATGCCAGATTAGACGACACACTTTGGGGAAAGTAATCTTATATCTGATGAGCTAGTTACAGACATGTAAAACAGAATTTCAAAATAAATAATACTGGGGCCAATAAAAGTAAGAGACAAAGTTGACAAATCCCGTAAACGATGACGTCACTTGCTTTTGTCGCTGACGGGAAACAACAGTTTTGGGTATCTGTTCATAGATTGGGAAGACGTGGAAAACTTTCTCTGGTATGGGACCGAAGGCGAAAAGATCACAACTTTTGTTACCAGTAACCTATTTATCCTGAAGTAATTAAGGATGAACCTTATTGTTAGAACAAATGTATAAAATAAACGATAATTACGATATAACGGACCTTTCAGTGTGCCTGTTTTATTAAGAGAAATAAAAACGCTCAACTCTCTTAAACGAATGTCTTTAAGATTGTTGAAAATATTTGTTCACTAGACACACGCCGAACACTATGATGATTACAGTATAACGGAAAGGAGAAACAAATCAACGCGACGATCCGGCCATGACTCAGCAGCGGTGTAAGAGAAAAACAAAAGTAACTAGTTAATGTTGCTTTAAAATATAAATGAACATTTGCACAAAAAGAAAGAAAACCGAGAGACAAGGAAACACGATGTGCACAGACGCACCCGTTAAAAAGTTAACTCTTTCATGGGAGCACTTCTATAGTTATGTGCTCGTAAACAGTAACCAATAAGTGTACACCCACACACGTATTCCGGACGCTCACATACTCACGCCCGAATACGTTTAAACTACTGTCAACACACCCACACACACTGATACACAGAAACGATCTCATCACAGCATTTGTATAATGATGTGCTCGTTAAATAAATTAATGATTGAACACCCACACGACATTATGACAATCACATACACACTCATGCATTAACGAAAAATACGACAAAACCCGGGTAAGTTAAAAAGTTATAAAGAAAGTAAAAACAGTTTAGAAACTGTTCGTAACGTTTAAGTTTTTTTTCGAGATCTTCGAAAACGTTACACACACACACACACACACACATATATATATATATAAGTATAAAGGTATACTAAAAAAAAAATAAAAGGGGAATACCAATAGATTGCTCAATTAAATTAAATTAAATTAAGAGCGTAATATTTTTATTTTTAAATACAGATTTTAATCAGACATAGACCCGTGGTTTCTGACAAGAAACGGGTTTAAATCCCCGATTCCGTCTTCTTCAGCATAGTCTGAAATAGTAAATGATGGAATTTCTCCAAAAAACATTTATAACTGTTATGAAACTCTATGCACACAGAATTGTAAATGGAGGGCCGGCGAGACGCTTAGATCAGAAAAATAGACGTTAAGTAAAAGATTCTATATTTAGAAGTGAAGAACGAGAAAGAAAGGAAGAAAGAAAGAAAGAAAAGAGAGAAAGAAAAGAGAGAAAGAAAGAAAGATAGAAAGGGAAAAATGAAATAAAATAAAATAAAATTTATAATACAAAAATTAATTAAGAGTAAATAAACCATTATTTTTATATGTAGAACATAATTAAAGGTACGCAACTCTAATTAATTAAATTATCTAAAAAGGGGAGGTAACTATTTATTACATAAAATATATATATGTATATATAATTCACGATTGTTTAAGTTAATAAATATCAAATTACAGTAAAAATATAAATATAAATAAATATATAAATAAAAAATCAATATATAAATAAAAAATTAATATATAAATAAAAATCAATATATAAATAAAAATCAATATATAAATAAAAAATCAATATATAAATAAAAAAATCGAAAATCAAAATGTAAATAAAAATATAAATAAAAATATAAATATAAAAATAAAAAATCAAGAATCAATATATAAATAAAAAATCAATATATAAATAAAAAATCAATATACAAATAAAAAATCAATATATAAATAAAAAATCAATATATAAATTAAAATCAATATATAAATTAAACTCAATATATAAATAAATAAAAATTCGAAAAATAAAATTTAAAAATTTAAAATTTAAAGAAGAAAGAGGGAAAAAAAGGAGATAAGAAAAAAGAACTGTGATCAGGTTCGTAGAACGAGAAGTCTGCAGTAGAAGTATATAAGTGTCTGAAAAATGTATGTAGGGCTCTAGGAAGGCTTTAGTTACTCGATCCATCCAATAAATAAGGAGTGCTTGTTTACGATGTATACGGCCCTTAAAAACCTCATCGTGTACATTTAAACATCTGGTGTTTGGGTTCATGATGGCCTTAAAAATATGGAACTTCTCAGCATTACACAAATGGCAAACATTAGATATAGGTGAATAAATGGGTTTTCTCTCAATGATTTTCCAATTTATAGAAAAGGGAGTTCCTTCTTTTAGTTCCCAAATTCGTTTAGCCAAAGATGTGTTTGCGCGATCTTTGTATCTAAAAGAATATAGGTGTGAATAATACCGTTGTTTAAAGGAACCTTGTGTCATGCCGTAGTATACATCTGTACTGTTATCAGTTTGACTCGTAACCACAGCTTTGTATACAACTGAGTCAACTTTACAATTTTGGCATGAGCATCCGGTGTCGACTGTCGTGCTTTGTTCTCTCGTGATGTAACTCCTTATAGGCCGCATGGTTGAGTAGCTGACCTTGATGGTGTTTTTATTGAAAAACTTATGTAAACTGTTTGGAGGGAAATGTTTTATTTATATTTTTATTTACATTTTGATTTTTGATTTATATATTATTTTTTATTTATATATTGATTTTATTTATATATCGAATTTTTATTTATATATTGATTTTTTTAATTTTATTTATATATTGATTTTTTTATTTATATATTGATCTTTTTATTTATATATTGATTTTTTATTTATATATTGATTTTTTATTTATATATTTATATTTTAATTATATATTGATATTTTAATTATATATTGATTTTTTATTTATATATTAATTTTTTATTTATATATGTATTTATATTTATATTTTTACTTTAATTTGATATTTATTAATTGAAACAATCGTGAATTATATATACATATACATATTTTATATAATAATAGTTACCTCCCCTTTTTAGATAATTTAATTAATTAGAGTTGCGTACATTTAATTATGTTCTACACATAAAAATAATATTTTATTTACTCTTAATTAATTTTTTTATTATTATAAATTTAATTTTATTTCTCGTTCTTCACTTCTAAATATAGACTCTCTTACTTAACGGCTATTTTTCTGATCTAAGCGTCTCGCCGGCCCTCCATTTCAAATTCTGTGTGCATAGCGTTTCATAACGGTTATAAATGTTTTTTGAAGAAATTCCATCATTTACTATTTCAGACTATGCTGAAGAAGACAGAATCGGGGATTTAAACCCATTTCTTGTCAGAAACTGTATTTAAAAATAAATAAATAAATATATATATATATATATATATATATATATATATATATATATATATGTATGTGTGTGTATACATGCTGATAACGGCGTTGAACCAGAGAGAGGTGACTATAAATTACTTTTATGTACGTGTAATATAGATAAAGTGTGTGTCTGTGTGGATGGGGGGGTGTGTGTGGATGGGTGTGTGTATGTGTGGATGTGTGTGGATGTTCATATATAGAGAGAAACAACGATCTGTATTTTCCATTATCAGTCCGTAATACTAGAATAGCTAACACAATTAATTTGATCAAAGCAGAATATATTCTTCATAATAGTAATGGAAAGTTATACAAGCATTTTAAGAGTAATTTTGGGCGCATAATTTAATAGTACTATTGCTTACTAGTGTGTGATGTCTATCTGTCACTATACTACAAACCCTCAATAGGTTTTGCTAGATATTCTTTTGTACGCTTGATATACTTTGTTTTGATTTTGTATAAATAAAATATTAAAATGACTGACTTGTTTAGTACAAAACCCGACATGTATTATGATGGATAATGAGGGACATTTTTGCGTAGTATGTGTGTACTATATTGAACAATTTTGTTATTTTTAACATCTGCGATTCTTTATTTTCCTTACAAAAAACATGCTTTTAAAGTAGCCTGTAAAAACTTTAGTAAAGGCGTTTTGTTGTTTGTACGAAATAATACATTGAACTGAGCTTTCTACTAGAGTAATGGAATATGTATATTCCGTCATTGTTACATTATAAATACTGAAAATGTCATTACATTTTGTTTATTGCCTTAATTTTGATTAATTTTTAAGTGAATGGAGAGGTGAAAAATGTTTAGATATTTTGGAGATCCAGATCTCGTTTGAAAGGATTAAGTTTATTACGGTGGCCTCGGTCTAGAGCCGATCCTCAAATCAATGAATGTAAAAAAGCAACGTTGTTTGTGTGCCATTTTATTATGAGTTCTGGCCAATCCATAGTCGACTGCGAAAGCAATCACCGAACACTGCAGTTTTTTACGCCGACATCGATGCTAGCAAACACTTATTTGAGAAGAACCATAAAGTACAATGACTAATCATGAGATTATTTACACACACACACACACATACATACATAACATACACATACCCAGGCGCGATACTACCCTAACTCGGCAAAACTGGCCCGTTGATTTTCTTAGATCATCGATCTCTGAGCCGGGAACTCCGATATAAAACCTGAGCTCTTCAATTGTCTTAATTATCTTGTTTCGGCTTGTGACTGAAACCAGAATTTTAAGAATAAAAGCGTGCTCTGTCTATCGTCCAAGCGCACAGTATGACCATCTACATGTACATATATCGCTACAAGACTCACGACAATAAATGGATGGCGCCAGGTGCGGCTGTTCGCACTAGCTGTGGGTAAACAATGTACTGCACAGAAAAAAAAACAAGCTATCTTAAGCCACTTGGACTGTTCAAACACTTCTCGATCGCGATGAGTCTAAGAATCCTGAGTGACTTACCGGCATAGTTGCAAATGAACTAGGCAGGTATAGGATCAACATTGTTGCACTGGCAGAAGTTCGATTCAGCGATTATGATTAACTGACAGAGGTTGGGGTTTGGTATACGCACTTTTGGAAGGGTAGAGCGTAGAGAAAAAAGCGAATAGGTAGACCGGGCTTTGTTGTTGACAGAGTAAATATAATTAATCCTCCCCATGGTGTTGGTGATAGGAGTTTACGCATTCGTTTAGTTGGGGCTGCAACACCTTTATGAATGTTATTTCGGTTTATGATCCAACTCTCAGCAGTAAGGAGGTGGATATATCCTTCTACGAAGATATCAAGAGGGTTCTAACCTGAAGCCCAAAGGCTGACAAACTTTTTCTTTCTCGGAGACCTCAACACTAGTTTGACAGATCATGAAGCAAACTGTATTAGGTAAATATGGAGTGGGGACCGTACATTTATAATTCTCCAGTTCTGCACTGAATTTGCTCTCGTCATCTGCAACACACATCTTCGCATGGGAAGGCTACCCATAAGGCAACTTGGATCCGCCGACGCTCGAAACAAAACCATACTCGATTATACTATTACCCGACGGCGAGACCTTCAAGATGTGTTTACTGTTAAGGGTATGCGGAGTGCAGAGCATGGTTAATACCACAAGCTTGTGCGTAGTAAGCGGACTCATCATGAGTAGTTCGATGACAGGAGTTAGGCACAAGGGCAGTTTTCATCTTACTCCCACAAGTAAGATGTGACCCAAGGTCGGGTCGGGAAAGTGGGGTTTGAAAAGCCAGCGACCGAAAGGTGAGCACTCTGGCCATTAAAAATTGCCTGGGCAGCCCCGTCGGCATTCCCCGGTAAGCGCGCCTCAGGCAGTAAGCAATAAACTTACTCCTCCCGAAAGAGGGGAGGCAAAGCTTGGGAGGGTGGACCTCCTAGAACTGCACAGGACAGACCCATAGATCGGCGTAAATCAAGCCCCGAAGGCCAAGACAATACCAGTCTATGTGGTGTCGTATCCATCGGAACAGATACTACACTTTGATCTTAGCAACAGTGGACTGAGTATTTCACATAATTAATGTATAATTTGTCAGTGGTTGATGATGAGGTGATCAATAGTTTGCCGCAGGAGGCTATCAAACATGTGATATTAACCACTTAACACTCATGGAAATCATAAATACTTTCAAGGAAATTAATATCGAGAAGCCCCTTTGCTTTTATGGCATCCCTGTAAATGGTGTTCGTTTTGAAAGGTGGCAGGATCGGTTAAAAAATTCACTGTTTAATATCTGTCATATGGATGGGTATCCCCTTGCCTCATGACTGGATAGAGGCAACTGTTATCCCGTAATAAAAGGGGGAAAGAACTCGATCTGCATGTGGCAATTGTAGAGATAAGTAAGCTGAAGTGCCGGTCATAGAAGTATGTATTATACGTAGTCAGACCCGCTGGGCAGGGCACTTGCTTAGGATGGGAGATTACATGCTCAATAACTGTTATATTAGGAACTGTTACATGGAAAACGCCCGGGAACACAACCTAACATGTTATTGATATCAGAAAATCAAATTAAACTAGCCTAAAAAAATTATTCACAATCAAAAACACAACAATTTAAGAAAAAAGGGCTGAAGGAAAATATCACAAGTTATTTCCCTCTCAAAACACCACATATAAGTAAATCACACATGAAAAAAGAGCACAATGGGTAAAAGAAAATTTCAAAGGTAAAACCAATTCAAATACATACAAGTTCGTTAACCACCTCTGAAGATAGAATCATATGAATCAGACATAATAGGGATATATGTGAATATTGCAGACATCTGCCATTTTCCGCTCGAAAGCATAAACCACACATAGAAATTAGGCAGGATTAAAAAAATAATTATGTAGACATACATTCTCTGTAGTGTGTAATGAAATATGTTTAACAAAGAAAAATGCTAACTAGATATACATATATTTTTCTTTAAGGGAAATAGGTTTGCAGTCATATCCGCCCAGTTCAGTTCTACATAAATTAAAGTTATATGTAAGTTGATCTAGCTTTTTATAAAAGGGTCTGTTATTTCACAGAGTTTTAGGAGACTTGACACCCAAGCTTCTCTGAACCTTTTTGTAAAAAGTAATGTATATCCCCCTGAATAGTATAAATAGTAACAAGAAGTTATTCATGAAGCCGGGTCGCCTCTTTAATTTCAAGAAAGAGCTTTATTAAAGAGACATCATTCTCCGAAAAGAGTTATATTAACAAGAATTGATGATATAGTCTACCGTCCTCGGTGAACCCAACATTGGAGGCATTTTGTGTTTAGGTGACTTGTTTATATTATGTATTGGTAGGCTACATAATTATGTATAATTTACTGAAGTATGCTATTGACCCTCGTACGAAAAGGATAAACATGTCTTATTACTTAAACACGTGAGGAAGACGAAGATTGTTTGAATTGCTGCGTAGATTTTAGTGAATTTTGGTGTCACATAAGTATCATATTGAATAGAAGCGATAAGGAACCTCGTTCACCGTGTCAGCATTATGTCGATCAAACTTAGTAAAGTAATCTCCATTATTTAAGAAAAGTATAGATTATTATAACGTTTAACAATTTGTCGTGGTGTTATGCATATATATATATATATATATATACATATATATATAATATTCAGATCTGTTTAGAAAATGACGCTGATAATATATCCGATCATGGTCTAAAGTGACAAACTACATAAAACAGTTCACTACATCTTTGTGCATGTATGTATGTATGTATGTATGTATGTATGTATGTATGTCTGTCAGTCACCGACGGCTGTCAACATACAAACCACCGAACATAAATAAGCTATTGTGTGGTCTCATTTGTTTACTTATTATTTGATGAATCAATACTATGTTTCCATATTAGCTTTCATCTCAAATTATACATATAGAATAGTTAAGTAAATTCACAATCATGTCTGCATGCCTGCTTTTTATAAACTTCAGTCCATACCTTTTCTATCAACAGCGCCATTATGATGAATAACCAGCAGTCCTAGTTTACCCGGTATTCATTTACTGTAGGTATATCTTTTTGAGGGCCCGTCCAGTAGCAGGCGTGACCCTGAGTCGACTTCACACTAAAGGCATTTTAACTCATCACTTTTTTATATCTACGTTCACCTGAAATATAATGTATATCAAAATAATCCCCAGAATATTGCTGAATGATTATTACTCAACAGCTCAAATCAGATTAGTGTCAAGAGAGGAATGTGTTAAATACATTTATCATTTTGCATCGCGTATGTGTGTGGGCTTATTATTGAATGGCGATAAACGAAAGACAATTGGTAATTAATGAGTGAAACTTGGTGAACCAGTTAGGCATATACTAAAGTGTATTTCAACCAGATATGGTTTTATTGCAGAAACAATTGTGAACTTTATTAACGATTCAATGTCACTCATTTAAGGGGAGTTACTCTTTATTATACCAGAATATGTATTCTTCTGATAATATTCATTAATCTGCGGACGATCTTCTGTCGTTTTTACATCTATGAAATACCGTTTATTATGGCTGAGTTTTCTTCCTCATAATAAGGTTGTCTATCACCTGAACTGATCTAATGATTTTGGTAGAAATACGTTTTAAAATGCCTTTATGAATTTAGAACTTACTTTTTGTAATCTTTATTTTCACAAACAGTTTGAGATATTGTTATTCTTTTTATTGGTTTGGATTATTTTCGATCTTCTCTATTGCATATATTAAAGTTTGTAATGTTGTCTCATTGTTATTAACTGTTTCCTCTACGTCTATCTCAACTAGTGCACTATAATACTCATTAGCTAATGTGTAGCACCAGAGGACATAACGATATAATTATACTTCATACAAGCTTATTAGCATGAAGTTACGCAACAACCACTACAACTAAATCGTTGTCTTTAAATGATTTATTTTACTTACAGACATTGCAGCGAAAACATGATTGCTAATCAAGGCAGCAATAGGAAATATCGAGCCAACACTTTTTTTTTGGGGGGGGCGACCTAATTAGGTTACATTTTTCTTAAGTTTCGGCAGCGAATTATGCATAAAGTGTAAAGTTCGATTAACGACGAACGCGGGAAACGAGAGAATGATTCCACCTAACGTGAAAAAAAGCAAAATTCTAGCCGTATGAAGCACTTGCTTTCTACTGAGGGTTTAAACTGTTCCTCGTAAAGTTTATTTATAAATTTACTATTTTTTTTATGAAGAGTTATCACTTATGAAGTTTAAAATCTACTCGAGAATAAATGCGATGCATAGATTGTTTTCGCATTAAGTGTATTATGGTGATTGAAAATCTTGAATTGAATAGATGAACTTTCATAACTTACATTTTTGACAAGTATTTGTTGACACTAAATTTGAACTTGGCAACGTTTCAGTTTGGTAACAGTCCCGTAGTAAGGCCTTCCATCGATGAGCAGTTCTAGGGAAAAAAATATATTCATGGAAATTCCGGCTGCTTGCTCTAAATGTTTCACAATGTAAAACTAAAGGACAGAGCTTAGTAGAGCATGTTTTTCTGAAAATAACGACCGCGTACAGAACAACTAGCGAGGTTTTGTTTTCTCTAGAAAAGTGGTTGAAATAATAGGAAAGCCCACCCTATAAACATGTAATGTCAATTTTCATAATCCCAATGAAACAAAGCGCCATCTGAGCCGTAACATCAACATTCCACCTCAGGACGTATGTGCATCGTATATAAGTGGAGGATTACTTTATTCATGTAATACTTCTTTGTACGATCAATACGCTATGCTCTGTCAGAATAACAAAGAAAACTGCATTATTTCTTTCTTTAGAGAGAGAGAGAGAGAGAGAGAGAGTGACCCTGCCGATATATGGTGAAAGGGAAATTGTAAATTTTACGATCAGTAATTTAATGTTTAAAGCTACAGTTTTCGTCTTGTTTTCCACTCATTTTTATTTTCACTAATCTTACCGAAAATAGACGTATCATTCAAAGGAAGGTACATGGCAGAAATTAAACAGATAATCAGACGTAAGTAGAAGGGATAATGCTGCGGTCAGTAGATATTGACTTTACATCGATTTACAATAATTAAACAGAAATTTTACGACTAAGTTCATTACAGCGCCAATGACGTAACATTAGCACACATTATCATTCAATGTTAGTGTTTAGCAAAATAAGGTTGTGTCATTGATAGTTTACAGGATCTTAGACGTAGCTTACAGTATTACACACAGCTCGGTGCAATTTTTAATTCTGATATCGATGGAGTAAGATAATTTCGTCTTTTCCCAACTAGTAATATAGATTTGGAATCTTTCGACTATACCTATATTAGTCTCCTTAGTATTTTGCAGTATATCAACATTGTTCAGCTATTTATTGCCGAATGCAAACATTTTGATGAAACTGGTATGCTTCTATTATAATACAAGACAGCCCCATTCTCACAGAGACTATTCAGAATTACTACTTTACGAAAAGTTTATAGAAAACGATCAATTATTTAAATGCTGGCTCATTGTACCAGTTATGCTTCTATAATAATACAAGACAACCCCATTCTCACAGAGACTATTCAGAATTACTACTTTACGAAAAGTAAACAGAAGATTATCAATTATTTAAATGATGGCTCTTTGTACCAGCCGCTGTCTTGTCGGCATGTCAAATATATGGAAAAACATGGAAGTGGAAAATAATTTGCGAACGAAAATGCTAAACATTATTTTAGCATCATGGCCGCAAAGACCAAAGGTATTTTAGAATGAGGCCACCGGATGTTTACAATTGAATTAAGAGTTATAGCCGGTCGAGCAGATCGTGACGAAGCAGTTGGCAGAAGTGATGGTGGCATAGTTGAAAGGTCAGCTTAACTGCGTAGAAGAGACAACAAGTTACAGAAAGCACCAGCTTTAAATAGATGTCATCAATCATGTTTGAAAACAAGTCCCATTTGTAATTGTTGCCTGTGTCTGTATTTCATAGTTCCACCGACATTGCTCTGTTTGATTAAAATATGTCTCATGAAGCTAGAATCTCCAAACGGAGCTAACACTGTGTATATATGAAATGTATAGATGTACGAGTGTTCAATCAAGATTCTCGTCTAGCTTTCCAATGTTGGGTTCGTAAAAATGAAGAACACTAATTGTTCTCCCCCAGTAAACAACGATACTACAGTACAGTGTATCTTTATTGTAGCTTTTTCTTGTTCTTTTCATATTCCAGGCCAAGAATCCAGCAGGTAAGCTGAAGTATTCGTCTGTGTTGTTACATCAATAGGATAAACTGCACCACTCTTCCTGTGTGCCACTTTATAGTCGTGTCGATTATTTAGGGTGTTAAATACTGTGTTATTTTGAATATGTTACCATAGTTACATGAACGGTAAAGTATCCTCATGCCCCGTTGTCCTGACACCCTCTTTATTGCGAAACCGTAAACACTCGAGTATAGGGTATCTACTAGGAATGCAATATGTAGTTCTATATTGCTATTGAAATATATATATATATATATTCATGGATATAGTTGTACTATGGTCATATGTTTTGTAAATAAATGACCCCTAAACCATAGATCCTATCGAAAACGTAAATGAGACATATACAAATATAAACACACATATATATATACATATATATATATATACATACCCATATATATACATATACATACACATATATACATATACATATATATATATATATATATATATACACACATACATATATTACTATTTTATGTATCCACATCATTTTATGAGGAGATATACTTTTTTTATGTATCAATTCTCAGTATTTACTCCACCAGTGCTCGATACGTAAGTAGAGCTAGGTAGTAAGCTATGCAAATATATTTTTGGCAATTAAGCTACGGAGAGTCTACAGTGTTTCATCCCCAGGGGAATCTTCAGGCTAAAATTCATGGAGTCATATTTCCTGGGTGTTTTTATATACAGCGTTTGCTAGTTAACCAATCATATTCTTTGTTCTTTTCTCAGCCAATCGTTGGGCTTCTCACGAACAAAGGTCCGTGATAAAGAAAACAGTTATGTTATTTCAGAGTTTTACTTATCAATTAGGGGTGAGATGAGTATACCCTTCTATTTTTTACATCGTTAGATGTAAGACATATATCCTGATGAAGAAACTAAAAAGGCTGACCACCACCGAAAGGAGGAGGTAATGCATGGCTGGATGATATCATGACAAGAGAATAGATAGTATAGTAACTCCCCATACACACAGCACTAATAATCTTGAAGAAATGGATTCGTGAAGAACGAATATATATTGTACGGCTTTACCCCACGAAGAAGAGGCAATGCCTTGGAGGAATGTATCATGACGAGTGAAAATATACTACAGAGAATTACTTAAGCATAAACCGTTATAATTTCAATATAGTTAGAATAGGTGGAAAACACCTTTGCATTTATTTATTTAGATAACATTAAAAACTTGCAACTTTAATTTTTCTTAGTGAATCGCGCAAAAGAACATCTGCTGGAAACATATAGTCGCCATCTTTATAAACAAAGATAAATTTGCTAGCTGAGAAACAACGATTACTTTCATAATTTTCTAGTTAAAAAAATACGTGTTTATTATAAACTTGATTCATCGTTCTTCTTTAGCTACTATTATGAATAACGAATATATACTAGACTGACCCCCCCGCTGACAAAAAGATATTATGAGGAATAGACACTAATTCCCTCCATCCAGAACGGAGGACGGCATTTTTGCATTGGCGGTCTTAGAGAACAGAACTGATACTACACTCAAGATATTTTGACTAAATAGAGTCTTTTTTATTATTCTGGGAGGATTCCCTCCTCACCACCTTAACAACGAAGAATGGTAATTCTTGAGACGACAGTATTATGACTACAGAACAGATACTACACTACACTACACCGCCCATTAACAAATGTTCCAATGAAATCATTTTTTTTAATATAAACTTGCCTAGTAACCAAATAATATTTTCCAGTGTTCCGTTGCCTTTTGACTAAGACCAAAGTCTAGTATCTGTTCGACATCACAGCGATAATTGACACTTTACTAAAGCCGGAAGTAAATGATATCCCTTGTAAATGAAATTCTAAATAAGTTGTTAACGCTATATCTTTTAAAATAAAACTTCTTTATCTTATTTAATTTATAATTATAATAATAATACTGTGGATAAAATGTAGAAAAGTACATTAAAGAATATTAATTTATTAAACACTTAAAAATAAATAAATATGCACATGAGAAAAATCGAGATTTGTTTGAGTGAGTTGGATGTGTATATATATATATATATATAGAGAGAGAGAGCATTTCACTATATTCTTATTTCATTAGAATTAAATAATCATAACGTGTTTAGATGGTAATATTGTTAAGATAAATGCAACAGTTTGTTCCATCTATTTATTTAGACATATATATATATATATATATATCTTAATTGATGTTACCAAATCATTTATTCGCTACATATCCATCAAAACAAAAATGTTTTATTTTTGTTGGTGTATTTGTAGTTATTTGCAAAAGAATAAATCCTTTCTATGCTCCTTTCCTCACTTGGGCAAAACGAATTTAAACAAACCAATTTGGCTTCATTCCTATGCTCCGCAATTCAACAGGGGAAAAATACTAGACAAAAAATAACTATAGAAAAAATCAGTTCTACGTCGAAGGTTGTGTAACAGTTCATTGTATATTGATAACAAATAAATTTAACACAACTTTGAGTCATTAGTAATGTTTATTACGGGATTTGACATATTTTTACACTTTCTGCGTAAAAGTAAATAAAAACTAAACATAGTTTATATAAGCATCGTTTACTGTTAAAAAGACCTGTTTACAAATTCTAAAGTTTAATAGTTTAAGATGTAATATTTTACATAGTTTTATGGTCCTGTTTCGGGGCCGGAATGAAAACACAGACACGGGGTTTAAGTATGACAAGTATATTGGAGAAATGTATATACAAAAGAGAAACAAGAATAGTAGACCGTCTGTCTGGACTGCCAGTGTAGACTAAGGTTGTGGAACAAATGAGAAGCGTAAACATATTCATTGAGAATAGAAGAGCCTAAATGTTGGTCATAGGTACGGCACCATAACACCCTTCCAAGTCCTGACGTCTTCAGGAGTCTAGTATTGTTTCCTTTTTGGATGAATTAGATTATGACTACTAGTGATAGCTGTATGTCGAAAGTGTTGGTGTTGGTAGCCATAACTTCGTCTTTGGTAGTTCTGTCGGTTTCGTACGATAGTTGTTCCATAATTTGGTGTATGACTCTCTTATGAGATAACTGAGAGTCTCTATCAAATTCATATTTGATATCCTCCATCTTTTTCATTGTAGATGTCTGAATTTGAGAACATCTTTAAATTTAAAATAAATGTCGCCTTTTCCTCGACATTTTACTTGAAGAGCATTCATATTGTATAGTGTTTAGTTCTTTAGAATACTCTTTGATTTGTAACTTTAGTAATTGTAGTATTTTAACTATGAATTTTAACCTTACATTAGTTATTCAAATAATTTAGCTAAATTTATTTCAGTTTTGGGTTTGATTTTTTTCAGCATGTATTTGGTTTCCTTATCTGATTACATTTTTGTCATTTCTGTCGGCAATTTATTTTCAGTCTGTTTCATACGAGTAATGGTTGAAACAAAATCCTTTTTTCGTTTTTTCTGACACGGTCGTCAAATTTATTTTCTTCTAACAATAATTATTGGTGTATTATCACTATATTCTAAATAGTTAGATAAGGTCTACGCTAAATAAATGTGTCTTTTAATATGTACATTTTTACATAATTCGTCGTTCTCTTTAAAGACATGTCGGTAATTATTTCAACCTCGACATTTATTTTTTCACCAGTCACTGTTCTGGCAATTTGGTTGGTTCTTAATATGGTCGGTTTTCCGAACCGTCTCCATGTCTGCATGTTTATATTTGACACGTTTGAACTAAAATAAAATTGTCGATATAGTTTTTAATTTAAGACTTTAACCTGAACATATCTCCTATAGTATTGTCGCCATGTTTGATAGTATTTAACCGCGTTTTATTTCCTTTCATCGTTCTACAATGTGAACCTTTGTGTCCGATATTTTTTAACAAATGAGGCAGATTTTAAAACGAAATGGCCATTCCGGTGCCCAATGTAGGCTTCCGTACAAATAACAAGGGCTTGGCGGAAATTTACTTTTATAAAGCTGGTTTGTTTTTGCAGCGTAAAAATCCCGTCTTTTGCTTTTAATAGTTTTTGAATGATAATTTAATTTGGATTGTTGACGTACATTTCGTATGTATGCAATGCCGACTGTTAAATGTCCATCGACTCCTAAATAACACGAATAAATCTTTACCAGTCCTCGGCTAATTTCTGTAGAGTTTAGTTCGGTTCATTTTCTCATTTATTTGGAACTCTACGCTGTATTGTAGCGTGTTTTCCTGATACCAATCATTTAACAAAGATTAAGGATTTAAAATTATCGAAATAATTCAAAGTCGTTGCAGTGCTTATTTACTACTGATGCGAACGTTGGATACTCCTCGACGTCTATTTTACCAGGTTTAAACACTTCCAGCGTAAGCGAAATAACGATGTGTCGGGGCTAAAAAGATCCATTTAAAGTTTGACGCCTTCTGCAACTGTCAACTAGCTAGTTTTTAAAAGCTAAATTAAATCTATGAACTAAGAAAAGTAGGCACCACCGAACATACTAAGTAACAGACGAATCTTTATTTAACAATTCATTTATATAAGTCTTCTTAGGGCAATGACGGGCCAATACATCACCTGACAGATAAAAGGCAACCGAAATTTCCACGTTCCTGTCGAACTAATTGTCGAGAACGAATCCTTAACTAGTATTAACCCATCTCGAATTCCTCAATCAACCGAAGTTGCTAAGAGACTCAACGTGCTGGACTTATGCAACAATAGTAAATTCCTTCTAACCACAGGTATATATGACACACGGTCGGAAGGTGGGGAAGAATCAAGCCAGCGCCCCTCAAGAAGGAGCACTCTGGCCTAGAAAAAACAGGCTTTGCAACCCCGTTGGCATTCCACGGTCAGGGCACCTAAGTAAGCAAGCAATAAATCTACTCCTCCCCAGAAAGGAGAAGGCAATGCCTGGAAGAGTGTTCCTTCCAGAATAACCCAGGACAGTATAACCTGCCAGAGAAAAGACCCCCGAAATGGCCCAGTTCATGCCGGACTGATTGTCGAGAACGAATCGTCGACTGGCATTACCCTATCCCGACGTCTTTAATCAACTGAAGTTGATGAGAGACTGAACAGGCAAGGGTTGTTGTACCACATGAGAAGCATTACGTTTCCAGTATTAATTAATGAATGGAGAAGTCGAAATGTTCGTCATATGTACGGCAGGATTACACATACAAATGATAATACAAATACATCCATCCACACACACATATACATATATATATATATATATATATATATATATATATATGCGTGTGTAACTCGACGTACAATATATACGTATATAATTGTATGTATGGTTATATTTAAAAGGAACAAATAAAAGTGTTAAATATCATAAATACAGTTATGTATACAACTCTAAAGAGTTTCTCGTCTAAATTTCTCATGAAAGACTAGCTCTTAGATCTTTATGTATTGTCGGATTAGACCTCCATTATGGACTTATATGTTATATTTCATGATAAATGCCAGTATACTGAAATCATGTGCCCGTAATAAGGTTAAGATAAACATTCACATACACTAAATGTACAAAAGCAAGAAATTCTCAAATGTTTACACTTTTATTTTCATTAAGGGTATGCGAGTACAACAGGACAATGTATTTTACTGGTAGGCATTTTTCTTCAGCGCACCTCACACACTGCATCCACTCATGCATAGAGATGTATACTGTAGTGATGTGATCATGAAATATGTATATGTATATGTATGTAGTCATACCCTTAATGACAATAAAAGTGTAAAAAATTGGGAATGTCCTTGCTTTTGTACATTTATGTATATGAATTTTCATCTTAACCCTATTAAGGGGATATGATTTCAGTATACTGGCATTTATCATGGAGTGTCACTACTTTTGTAAATGCTATGCCTCAAGACAATGGTAATTTTTAAGGTTTGTTCGAATTTTCTAGAAAACTAAGGTATATGGTAAACTGAAATTATAATGCCATCAACTAGACCATAGAACCTCTATCTCTGCCAAAAGTCAGCTGAATCCATCAAATAGTTGAGGAGATACAGAGTGGCACACACGTACGTACGTACGTACGTACACACGGATAACACAAAATCACTCCTGACCTTTCTGGATCTCTGGGTTGCCTGTACTCATGATGCTGAAATTCTACACACTTATAGAACCTATCAAATGAAAATGTTGTGCAAAGTTTTAAATAATTTGGTTTTATTAGTTTTTGAGTTATGACTGATTAAAGAAATGAGATTTCTAGCATAGGTCGTTTTTGAAGTGTATTAAGGGATAGAGCGCTATCGCCCCTCCCTTGATTATTCAAATGTGTATACATAAATAAGAGATAGGTATAAATGTGAACACAAATTATAGAATGTTCAAAACCCATGTTAATCTTAGTAGTCGATTGTTAAGTCGAAGCTAACGTAACTCGGTTGCTATGCTTGGGCAAATGTAAAAGTCCCGTGTGTATCCATTTTTTCTGTGTGTTGATATTCCCTGTTTTAGTCCCATGTATTTTATTACTATGCTATCATGGTATTTCACACTAGTCATTTCCAGTCATCGCTCACTGGAATGAAGAGAACTCATTTGTGTAGCGTTGCCTTGGGGAGAGGATTGTATCCCCTATTGGTCGTAGTCGGCTTCTCCCTCGACACAAAATGGTGTTCGTCTTTCGGACATGTAAGGAGTTTTTGACATCCAGTTTGAAATATTCCGTTGTGGTTGTGTAACAGCGGATGTTTATGTATCGTTTTTATTAAGTTACAATAATGTACAGAATAAAGAATAGCGCCAACCCATATCTTACAAATGATGCCATCCTTTGAATTGTTTTAGTATCTTCCATATTACGTGACCTTCCATCCGTAGGGTTTCGGATTAGACAACGAAGACATATCTTTGAACAACGTTCCAACACAATTAGCTTACAGTCTATATCGACGCGACGTCTCATCCTGAACATTCTGTCCCTAACTTACTATTCTGCAACGTAGTGCTACTTTTGAAACTTTCAACTTCTAAATAGTGTTCACTTTTTTCTGTAATTCTTAAAATTTTGCGGGAAAATGACTGATTATAAGTTTAACTATTTGACATTCAAATTTAAATATATATACAGGCGTAATCCGGATGCAAACTAGAGTCTCCAGATTGCAACTGATCACTGTGCGTTCTTGCAACGCTGTTTACAATATATTTTTTACTCTTACCTTCGTATACATCAGCACATTATTTTCTAAAACTTACTTCGCCATGTTGATGGTATACTTTTCACCGATTCTGTTTTAGATTCAGATGATTGCAGGGGGGGGCACGTACAGGTTGCTATCATCAATAACGAAATTAGTGCGATGAATCTGAAAAGATTTGAATACAGCGTTCCAAGTCGAAAGTCCGTGCTTGTATCCACTTTAGAATGACCACATCCCGATTTCTCGTCGATAACATCCCTTCGCTTTCTCTGGAATTTGACCGACTAGAAACATTCTAATGACTCCAGTATTCCTTGTGCCTTAACATTGGAACGTTTGAATGTGTTCTGTATTGCGTTTTCTAATCTCCCTGACATTTTGCGATAATTTTCTGTGTTGGCATTGCACGATAATAAAGGTATTCCGCTTCTCTTCTTTTTCTCTTTTTCTTTTTTAGTAGTAGTCGTAGTTACCCGTTGTGTAACGTTGTAGTAACTGTTTGTTTAATCCTGCACATATTATTTATTGAGATTTAAATATAGACTCATGAACATATATAACCTGAAACCTCACTGCAGGGGCTAATTGGATAAGTATATTATTTCATCATCAATGGGGTTATGTGGTTTTAGCGAGTGTCTCTACCCACGCACATATCCATGGAACGTAAATACGACGTTTCACTTTATTTGATTTATAATTTTAAAATAATAAAGATAAAAAACAAGAATAACAGTGAATAATAGGTTTACAGCTTGCAGAAAGTGTACACAAGTGTTTTTATTGATTCGTGCAAATGTGAAGCTCGAAAGTGGATCTATAACTTTACTGAACTGTATTTTGATTAATATGAATCTACTTACACTTTCCACAAAAGCCATGCAATGAGGGAACCCCGCGAAACATTGATATTATAACATGCAAAAATAAATATAAAAATGCAATACGTTGTTATGGAGTAGGGAAGAAGCTGCCTAATGGTACCCCTGTGAGTTGTTGCTGCTAGTTAGTAATGTTACTATTATTTGTTTCATATTTATTTTTAAGTTTTTATACAATGATAATTAACACATGGATCGACTACACGAATATCTACAACGCGATCTTTTAGCCAGGCTTAATTAACATCATAATGATGAACACTATATTTGTGAAAAGTATCAACTGTACGGTGAAAACTATGGAACCATGGTAACTTAAACTGACGGCTAGAAGACACGTGTCAGAGATAGGTGTATAGAGAAGAATTTTTCAGGGAGAATCAAGTTCACACTGGAAGGGTGTAATATCGGATTATAAATTACAGATGAAAAATAAACAAATCAATAAACATTAAACTATTTGCGAACCCTAAAATTAGATAGAAAATCTAATAAATACGACCGGAATCATTAGCCAGTCATATGAATGGAATTCAGAGTGAAAGATTATACACTACTGAAGATAAAGTAGGTACAACTTATAACTTCAGAGGTAATAGTACGACCTTACCAAGAGGAGATTGTGGTGCTTCACGAATGATACTAATACATACCTGAGAATGTTGGAAACGGACGTCATCAAATCAACATTGATGATAAAAAGGAAAAAAAAGAATACCTGGGAAGAAATAGAAGCTCTTTGAAAAAAAATTATTTAATAGAGACATAATAACACACTTACAAAATAAACTATAAAAAGTACAGCGAAACTGACAGTAAAAGAAGAATTGCAACCTGGTAAGGGAATCAGCTTCATTGACCATTATTAGACCTACGAAATAAGTAGTGAACGAACAAACAGAGGAATGGTTAGAAAAGTACAGCTAGACAGAGAAACGAGATTGCTACGTAAACTGTTATGTTTTTCGTTTCTTTGTGCTCTTGTAAAATCATCTTTAATGTTACTCAATCAGGGAAAGAGTTGACAACGCGATGTATACTTGGACTGTTATGTTGTGATTTTGATCTGCTTTCGAACAAGGTATGTTTACGATATTCTTCATATTTCGATTTACTGTGGTTTTACAGACATAATACCTCCCCATAGACAGGTGGTATCGGTAACACTAGGAATTGGGAAAAAAATGAAACATACTAAATAATACGGAATTAAAAGTAATAATGAGTACATACAAAGCACGGCACTTATGACAACAGAATAGATATTAAGAAGAAACATCAAGGGCGTAAACTAGCTCACATGAGCAGATACGGTTTACCACACACAGATAAGCTGGACTAGAAGACCGTGTAAACACAATTAGAAACACAGAAGGAACACATATCGGTGGCGCTAGCATTTGTTGGTGTCACAAAATGGAGTGGTCAAAAATAAAGAAAGACAGAAAAAACAAGTAGATTAAACATGCCATGCCGTCAGCCGACTATATGGCTCGTCACACCTAAAATATACTGAATGTTTAATCCTTGAGTATCTTAACCGTGTGTCACAAATCAATACACTTTCTCTGTCTGCGCAAATCGCTACCCGATCAAACCAATCACATTTCATTAAAGCGTAGTACCAGCAGCAATCAGCAAGACACTATAAAGTAGTGCCCATTTTCTTTGTAGAGTTATTCGGGAGCTTTTCCCTGCCCTGGCGCCTGATGGCGTATCCAACGTCGCTGCCGACCAACACCTGGCTTCATTCACATTCTCCAGACATCACGACACCCTTTTCTTCACTATGAGGATGGTAATCCAGCAACAGACATCAAACGACCCTTTTAAGGGCCACACTCACACTACTTATAATGCGATCCCCACTTTGCTGCCTGGCCCGTACACCTGACTCCAGGCTGCCTCTCCTGTGCCTGACCCGACTCGAGCAGCTTCAACTCCGTCCAGCAGCACAATGTTTCTGTCGATCAAGCCCTTGGCTACGCCCACAGGGACCAGACCAACTTGAGGCATCTCATCAACCCTTAAGGATGTCGACGTCAATCTCCGTGTTACGTCATTCCATGCTGTCCAGGTTTAAGGTTCCCAGTTCCTGTTGACCCAGCCTTTAATGTGCCGGAAACATGGTTGCTGGTTTCCAGGTTCCAGCTTGCTCAACTATTCACATTTCCTGCTTCTAGTGACGTCACATTAGCTTTCCTTCTCGCGTTATTACCGGTTATAGTAAATAAACTTCAATATTTTACAACGGTTCATCGGCGTTTGTCCTGGTTGCTTTGCCATTGTCGTAATTTGTCCCTGTTTACTTCCTTAGTTGTAAGGCGGATAACATAAACAATCAGTCCTGTAACAAGCACGATCTATACTTAAATGTGAGGGGCACGGAGAGTAATAGAAACCTGGGGCGGCTAATTGTAACTGAAACTCGAGAGACAACAAACGGTCATCATGATTCGATAGTAAACGGTTGTAGCGATAGTGTAATATAAGCGGAGAGTACTAGAAATATGAGACGTGTGTTTACGCAGACTAACAGGGACAACGCCCTTGTTGTTCCCAGTGAGCGTCACTGATAATGACTTGTGTAGAACCTTCTATTGAGTAGATAATACTACTACTACTACTACTAATAATAATCATTTAAAATTATATTTTCTTAGTTTATTTTACTAATATTTGTACGTTCTCCATCGAAAGTCTATCTGATGCCAACTAAAAAGAAGGAAGGTAAGTCAGGTAAGTCAGTATTAGGTTTCCTTAAATCATTTTAATGTTTCATACACTACACGTGCCACCATTTTTAAAATGGGCGTGTCTAATGTTTACGATATACACAAAAAATATCTATTCGATAACTGTAAGGAACAAAATGTCATACATTCAAAAGCAAATTAATAAGTAGACTCTGAAACCCTCCCCCCAAAAAAACATGAAAATGATAAATATATGATTAAAAAATGCCAAAATCTTTCAAGTTGCTAGTTGGCCGTCCATGGCGAAATGGCTGTTCTCTTTGCCAGTAAGTATAATAATGACAACAAATGATTAATTTTCTTATTTTATAAATATAAGACGTTTTTATTGTTGCTGAGATGAGATAATTCGTTTGTGAATTTGTTTAGAGCAATAAACTCCAGAACTTGACTGAAAATGTAGATGTAATCAGTGTCGGTCTCTGTTTAAGCTGTCAGAAATGAACTGTTTCGCCTCTTTATTTTCCCACTTATCATATTTATTGCAAGTATGTAAATCTGACAAGAAGTCTACAGCCGTTTTCATTCATTGAAAATAAGAAATAAAAAAACGGAACTAATATGTGAGCCAACGCTTGATAAACTCAGTATCTAGTCATAGGACTATATACTGAGTTTATCAACCGTTGGCTTACATATTAGTTCCGTTTTTTTATCATAACAGTAAACTCACGCGTATGCGGCCCGATTCGCGATATGTAGAAAAGGAGGTGGGAGTAGAAGAACGAAGAAGTGGTAGAACGTAAAGCTGTTGCTACTGCTTTTTTTGTAAAACTTAATACCGGCCAATAATTCAGAATTCAGTTCATACGCGTTCGTGTTGTAATGCTACTTCTGCGTTGTAACCTCGTAAATAAGTCAGAAATAGGAGTGTAGGTACAGTTTTAGTCTAACTTAATAGTGTATAAGTTTTGTAAAAATGAATTAAATTGCGAACCGATAGCTAGTCCGAAACGCAGCTAGTTATTAATAAATATTATTTATTTAAAAAAATACGGTCAGCCTTCATGACATGGGCCAGTTGTTAATATGGGGATAATACAGCGTTCCAATTTACTTGCCTCCCCTTGAGGGTAGAGTTAGACACTAGGTTAGTGTTTAATGTCGAACTAATGAATCTCCTTTAAAAGGAGTACGCTAAATTGGAACACGCATTTAAATAACCCCATTCTAGAAAAGCGTCTTTTTTCACTGACCTAATACAAAGGAGTAAGTGAGGCATCAGAAAAGATACTATACTTTTGCTTATGAAAATTCGTATCCAACCATTAAGTTTGCAATAGAATGTGGGTCAGTTTGTCACAATTGATGGTGAAATCATACTTTCATTGCTAAGCGTACAGATTAAATGAACACATATTATAATACTTGTTCATTCAGCGTAAATATGCAGTTTAATCTCCAGAGAGTAAAATATACAAGTCACTACCGTGTATAATGTTATTTAGCAGGCAATCAATTTTTAATTAAAAAAATAATTATCATACAGCCGTATCATATTTTGCTTTTCTTCAATAAAAACACCACCTGATTTCATTATTGCTATAACATTACTGGTATTCTTTTAATGTGTCAATCATTACTTTTTTAACACTCACTATTACGTTGCCAACAACCTCGTCTCATCTAATTGTACAACAAATGCCATCAATATAAACAAAATGTGTATTATATTGTTCATTCGGACTACTGTTCTCATATTGGATAATTCACACAACGCCTAGGCCGATGTAATCTTTGTCATCATGTAGGTCCATCTTGTCGAACTCGGGAATATATATGTCAATTCTTGAGTATTTATTGAATTTTTGACGGAACTTTATTTAATCTACCGGTGAAGCTTGCACTCGTTTCGTCAGTCATCATTGGGTAAAAGTCTTAAGTAATTTGTAATTGTATTCTTAGTATCGAACTTTAACATCACATAAGAATGTCACTAAGAACTGATTACTACTTGTTTTAGTTACGCCACAGGTCTTTCCATACAATTATTATAACGAATTACTTACGACTTCTACGCTATCATTTCTTACGGAACTCTCGTTCAAACTATTCCCGTACATTAAATAAAGGGTTCCGTTCAAAATTCTCTACAAATACTGGACTGCGACAAGATGCACCTGAAAAAGATCGGCGATTACATCGGCCTAAACGTTGTGAGAATAACATCCAAAATGAGAACAGCAGCCCAAATAATACACATTTTTAATCCTCACCTGAAACATTACAAAACATTAAAGAATGTTTAAAAAAGAGAACACTACAGTCTGATGAATATATATATATGATGCCACACTGATTCTTCTTCCACAAAGAAAATACCCCTTAAAAAAGTTCTGTTATATGCTAAACTGAGTGGTTATTACAATCCTATTAAAACCTATGGCGCCGATTTAAAGTCAGAATAAAATGTCGTACTCCCAAACATTGTTATAAAGCAGAAAAAGTAACCATGAAAGAATCGAAGAATATCTTAAAAGAAAATTGTCGGTGTAAATTAAATATGCGTTAAAAAACGACAAACATATCTCTTCTGTATTCATTTCATATTGTAGCAATTTATCATTCAAACAATACGACGGATTTCGATTTTTAAACAGTTAATTTTCATAAAAGTAAAGTTGAAATATTTACCTTAGCGACATCCAATTAATAACCAGTCACAATCAGACGATCGCATTTGTCTAATGTATTTGAAAGATAGTGTCCAGACAAACAAATGACTTGTCGCCACTCGTTGTGTGATCACAAAAAAAAGAATGATTGACAATTATTTCTCATGGTACTGTTCCTCTCTAATTTATGTTTGTGACAATATCTGTTATTTGAAATGGCACTAGCAGTCAAGTTATCAATAGTTATCGCTCATTTACAGATTAGCTTTAGAGTTTCGAAAAGCTAGATGGCTCTGAGCGGCAGTTAATTTTCATAGCTGGTTGTGTTTTTAGTGTAAAAAACATACATTTTGGATCGGAGTGTTACTTAAAGTTCAGAGAGCAGAGATATATAGAGTGAATGAAAGTTTGATTTCCTTAGATACCCTTTTACCTGGATTACCATTGATCCCCTTTTACCTGGATTACCTTTGATCCCCTTTTACCTGGATTACCTTTGATCCCCTTTTACCTGGATTACCTTTGATCCCCTTTTACCTGGATTACCTTTGATCCCCTTTTACCTGGATTACCTTTGATCCCCATTTTACCTGGATTACCTTTGATCCCCATTTTACCTGGATTACCTTTGATCCCCATTTTACCTGGATTACCTTTGATCCCCATTTTACCTGGATTACCTTTGATCCCCTTTTACCTGGATTCCCTTTGATACCCTTTTACCTGGATAACCTTTGCTACCCTTTTACCTGGATAACCTTTGATACCCTTTTACCTTGATAACCTTTGATACCCTTTTACCTTGATAACCTTTGATACCCTTTTACCTTGATAACCTTTGATACCCTTTTACCTTGATAACCTTTGATACCCTTTTACCTGGATTCCCTTTGATACCCTTTTACCTGGATTCCCTTTGATACCCTTTTACCTGGATTCCCTTGTATACCCTTTTACCTGTATTACCGTTGATACCCTTTTACCTGGATTCTCTTTGATGCCCTTTTACCTGGATTCCCTTTGATGCCCTTTTACCTGGATTCCCTTTGATGCCCTTTTACCTGGATAACCTTTGATACCCTTTTACCTGGATAACCTTTGATACCCTTTTACCTGGATAACCTTTGATACCCTTTTTCATTTTTATTTACGGATTAATTATAAGACGATCTAATTCGTCGAATGTGTTTGACGATAGTTTACTGATTAACAGCGTAATATCATTTTCCATAATTAAAACTACTGAGATGTAAACTATCTCTATAAGTTCCTTTTTGAATTAGAATTCTATATACGTACTTTTGTTTTGGATATGATCTTAAAAGCGTGGCCTCATCAAATCAGTACACTTTGAGAAATTCGTAAATATATGGAATATTGGCGCTTACTATATATATAAGTATGTGTAGTTACGTATGGATCTACATGTTTATATGAACTTTATTTTATTATACTTTAATATAAGTTCTCATAACTCATGAACCATTCTCAGACATAACATTTGATCTCTATACAAGATACACAGATATCCGAGTATTTCATTAAAGTGCTTTCTTACCTCTCCAACGTATAGTAAGTAAAACAGTTAAACACATTAATTTTCCTCTTCCCTATTGACAAATTAACTATGTTATGGTATGCTTTCTGTGGTATGTTTGTATTATCGGAATTCAGGACAATAAGTCATTTTGTCTGGTTAAGTATGCACCATAGTGATGTTACAGAAAGCAACAACACTTGGAAAAGGTTCACAAATTCCTGTGGGGTGGCCACTCTAAGCGGATCATAAATATATTCAAAATAACGTAGTATATGGAGTACATGCCCAGGGTGTACTTGTTGGGTATCCGAACAAACCTTTGAACCGAGAGACCTTAGCCACTCGAGGACGGTGTCTCGTAGGCATTTAAATATGTGTGTATGCTAGTATACATATATGTTTCATTTTACTTCAGTCGAAGTTCTCAGAATCAAGGGCCCCAATTTCCTGGGGTTAACACTTGATTTTTTATATGAGACACATAGCTATTCTTATATTCCAGTAAAGTTTATAGCCAGGGGGTCCTAAGCAAAGGGTTAAACGAAAGTGGCGATGGATGACCGGACAAAGGTCATGAGAAATGCCTGTAAGGCGGCATGCCATTCTAAACGTCTGGGTGGTCCGAACACGTGTGGATGAAATTAACAGAATAAACAAACAAAAGGGAAAAAAGTAAAACATTATATCGGAAATTATATTGGAAAATAAACCCGAAGGAATAATAAAACTACACACACAAAAATAGTATTTAGTAAATTCAACAATTAGAGTAAAACATTTATATCAAACAAAACTATTTATTTGAATAAGACATTTTGTAAAGCTATCAGTTACAGAGAATTCTGAGTTCATTTAAAAATCCTTAAAAGGATGAACCATTCAGGAAAGGAACAGTCATATGCAAACATTCTAACAACATAGATATCAACGACATTTCGGAAAAAAAGCTGACGTTATACTTGGCTCTAATCCACAATCGGGAACAGTCTTATTTTATCAAGTCATCACCCCCCTCCACACACACACACACATATATATATATATATATATATATATATATATATATATATATATATGGACGTGTGTGTGTGTGTGTTAGTAACAGCGTGTACAAATGCGAACCTGACAGAACGGTGTACTTTCATTTCATCTTCAGCTTCTATAATTATTTTGGTAATACACCTTGTTGAAGATCGAATACTATTGGAATACTATAGTAAGACATTTCTGGGAACTTGGATATATTTTTCGAAAGATAAAAGACCCGGGTCTATCTTACAACAAACTAATAGGATTTTATTATTCCTTTCATCACAAGCCTTAACGATTCTTTGAAATGTACAATTTTATTTATCGGAGAGATGTTTATCACATTCGTTTTGATTGCCAATCTAATCATTTCGTGTGTTTTATCTTCATTGTTTAACAAGTTCTGCGACTAATCCTTTTGTCGGCTGAGTTGAGGAATAAATCACAAATTTGGGAGTATCCTTATTCGAAAACAAAATGTATTGTTTGTTCTAGAACACGTCGTTTCATCGGTCTGTTTTGAATGCTATTTTTACTTCTGATCTCACAAATGTAATGGACATAGGTTGATAATACTTTTTAAACGCTTTTTTTATAGTAAATACAACTTCCGCGTAGGCATTTAATTCAAACACTGTTTTTCGAAAAAAAAAACAAAAAAAAACGCGTTTTTATTTCTGTATGATTTATAACTTTCGTCTGGATATATATATATATATTAGTTGCGTCATATAAAAAATAAATATATAGTTTATTCAAATTTCGTTTTTTATTCTATATGAAATAAATTAAAAGACTTTCTCTTTTGTGCGGTAGTTTCTTCTCTAAGATTATCTAACACATTGAAATAGTTGGTATTTACTATTAATCGAGTGTGTATCGCAATCGCAAATGTTTTGACGTAAACTTTAACGAAAATGCCATTTCGAGTGTTACCGTTCACGATATTCTCTCCTTTGCTTTAACCCAAAGCTTACACTGTGGTAAATGTTCATCCTCTCAAGTAACATTACAGAGTTAAACACTAATTTTTCGTTAACTGTTTATAGCAAGCAAAGCCTAACTGGTAATATCTGGCGTATTAGCCCTAGGCGATCTATACCGGCTTCTATTGAAGGAAGAAGTTTACCGATAATATAATATTCACAAACCAGTTGCATTTAATCCCGGTTATGGGAAGTTGACATACAGCGCCGAGCACTTCCAAATTGTCACCCACTGGTACTGGTAAGTTTCTATGTCGCTTAACGTCATTGCTCTAAAGAGAACTAGTTGGGAAACGTAATTGTGCCGTCGTACTTATTGATCCGATTAATTCCTAATCCAGTTGTTTTAAGTGTGTGAAAAGGTGATAATGTACGTCCGACAATGGCATTGCTTAGTAAATTAATATATAGATAATCATTCAAACTAAATTTCTCAGAAACGTGTCTACCTCTACTAGAGTTCAGTTGGTATGGTTAAATGCAGTACTTTTTATTTTCCAAACATTTGTTTTTACCAGTAAATGTCCAAATGTAATCCCGCACTAATAGATTTCATTACCACTAGTCACACAATGTCCTTACCATGTATCTGTGCCCTGAAATGAGTGTTCACATCCTTTTGTTAGGTACATATATGTATGTGGAAACGGGGAAGAACACTTAGACAAGCCTATAGTTAACGTGTGTATTACATGGTTGGGCTGCAGAATATTTTGAGTCACCTTTCAGTTATTTGACCTAAATAAGAATTATGCAGAGTAAATACTTAAGAGATAGAAGTTTTAATGTGTTGAGATGAACACATGGATATTAGTTTCAATGAGGCAATACACTTTTTTTACTCAAATTGACGGAGGTGCTGGAGTAACATTACTTTCGTAGGAAAATACCTATCATGAAATGTAAATCTTAGGAGTTAAACTGAAGGAATTCTATGTGGATGACACACAAATATTTATGTGTAGGTCCATGTGTTATATATTGGCAGACGTAGCTTGGGGGGGATATAAGAACCTTCATGAGAGTTTTAGATAATGGCTTGGACGCATCTATTCGAGATGGGGTTTGACTTACGCGGTTATAGCGGAGTTATTCTGTACGAGGCTACGGATGTGTTTTCCCACGCCGAGAACGACAATTGACGGGATCTTTAGGGTCACACGAGGTCAGGGGGTCAGATTGCACCTGTGTGTTGACAACGAGAGTTTGTGCGAGATTTCGCTAGCGTGAGAACGTTGTATTGGATTTGAGATCAGTCACTGTCTAGAAGCGAGAGTGTCAAGATCTCTAAAGATGTGAAGTTAACAAAAGGGAGTATTCCCTAAATGGAAGACAGGCGAAAGGATCCTCCCCCCTTTTTTTCTTGGAATAGTTAGGACATCAGTAATAATCTAACTACGATATTCGTAAATCTCTCTCTCTGTAAACGATAGCAAGACAACTCCACGGCAATACAAACGACGCCCGAATAAAAGTAATTAAAAATAATAACGTTGTTGTCTCATGAAGCGAGAAAGGTCATGTGTTACAGACAGTTTCCGGAGATGGCCAAAACAGTGCAGAGGCGAAGAAAGACTCAACCACTGGACGACGAAGCCGGCCGAGCAAATACGATGGTATTAATTGTTTTAAAGGGCTATTCAACACATGACCCTAAAATTAGTTATCCTACTATATATATATATATATATATATATATATATAGTTTGGTACATAAAAATTAGTACAACATTCGTAGTCGGTTTTAAACACGGAAGCACTTAGTCAGCCGGTTCTCTTCAGCTTCTATTGTCATTTGTTTCGGAAATGTGATGTCACGTGTCACTCGTTTCGACGCGTTATTTGCTTAACGCGTTGTTAATGTTTGTTTGAATTTAAATTTAAATTTAGTGTAAAGAAGCTTTGAAAAAAATGGGGGGAGGGAAAGTAACAGTTGAGATTTAAACCGGGGGAGGTTTAAAGATATATAAATACAAATAATAATAGTAAACTATAAACAAATATCAACAAATATAAACAAATATAAACAAATAAATATTTCTATATAAACTCCGTGAGTCAATATTAAAAGTTTCGTATATTTGGCCGTTACTGTTTTGGAGTATGATGATGTGTGTTCTAAAGGAATTAAAGGCGTTTAAAAGGAACACTATTACTTAATATCGTGTTTAAATTCTAGATAAAAGGACTTTAAATCATTCCCGACGGAATTTGAATAAAGGTATCATCTGGGCAGTCTAAGGGCAGTAACTCTGTTAGGATTTGAAACCGTTTGGGGGCTTATGGGAGTAATAATAATGCTGTGAAGTGGAAGAGTTAGCCTCTTAATGACTGGAGAAATATTTATGGGAAAGTTGAAATAATTGCTGTTGAAAATTAGTGTGGAAATGATGTTGATTAAGGTGTTCATTCGTATTTTTTAATTTTATTTATATTCATAAGGGATGATAGTTGGGAACATTTTCTGGAATGGAAGTCGGTATTAAAAGGGCAATTATGGGGTTATGTATTTAGCAGAGGGGGGAGTAGCTAGGCTTTTATCTCTATCGGTAAGACCAGCTTATGAGTAGTGCTTGTCTCCTGTGGAGGCATCCCTTAACGATGTCATCGCTAATATTCAAACAGGCTGTATTTGGGTCAATGATGGATATTGATATGTGGTATTTTTCGGCGTCACACAGAATACATCTATTTATCGCTGGAGAGAAGGATGGTTTTCTCTCAATTACTTTCCATTTGATGGTGAGGGTTTATTTTCTTTAAGTTGTCATATTCGGGGTGCGAGTGCCACATTTCCCTTGTTATTGTATCTGTAGGTGTTTCTGTTTGCGTATAATCTTTGCTTCAAGCTTCCCTGCGTCATGCCAATGTATTTTTCTGATCTACCGGTAGTCTGGCTTGTGACGGTGGCTTCCTATACGAGTGAATTGATTTTGCAATTCCCCTCTAGGGGGCAGTTGTTTTTGTCATGGCATGAGCTGCCTGCATTTGCAATTGCTTTGGGTTCCGCAGAGATGGTTTTTCTTATCGATGGAGCAGTGGAGTAGCTAACCTTAATTTATATTTCTATTTTTCTAGATGTATTGTAAAGCGGTCACTGACGAAATATGTCGTTTTACTTAAAAAACTACATTGAAAATAATAATAATATACATAATATTAATAATATATTATATATATATATATATATATATATATATATATATATAAATCCAAGTGTTGTTAAAAATAACAGAACTCTTCTGTTTTGTTAGTCCTTTTTTATTTTCTCAATTCGTCGAATGATTTGTTTATGTTGACATCGAATTAATTGATGAATGAACCGTATGGTACACGAACGTTTTCGACTCCTTCTGGAATCATCATCAGGTGTTTGATGGTATAAAATGGTAAAAAAGGACTAAAAGCGGGTTAACTAATGGAAGTTTTTAAAATACTTCGGCAAGCTGTGAACGCAAAAACGAGCGTCTACATTGTTGAAATGAGACGGATGAATTGAATTTGTAATTCATTATGTAGTTATTTATTTTTAAATTATTATATATATATATATATATATATATATATATATAAAGAGAATCACTGTTTTCTTTGATGTATTTGTAAGTTTTTCTTTTTCCTGTCAAAATAAATAAATTGGCTAAGTATATTTTAATAAAATCATCATGAAGAAGAAATATATGAGTGTCTTTGATTGGGTGTGCATATGGCTGGCTGTATTTGGATATAACATGATTAGAATCTGAAAGTTAGGTTAAAACACATGGGAATAATCTCAAAAATAAATATCATACAAACATAATTGCCTTTCGAATGTTTGACGTTAAATAGAACTGAGAATTGGCTGGATTTGTCGAGATTTCAGAAAAACCGGCGTCTGCAACCTTTTCGAAGATAATCACACAGAAACGCGAAAAGAAATTAAAAAAAACAAATCCAACAATCTCAACGAAGAATCTCAAGACAGAACTAAGTAAAGATAAATAAGCGACCTAATAATCATCTGGAAAAATGACAAGAAAATCAAACAAAACTACTAGAGACTGCAAGATTGAAAGAAAAATCTTAAAAGCTACGCTGAAGATGTGATTGGAAACTCATACAAGTCTAGAAAATAAGATACAGAGCTTGAATCAATACAGACAGACACAAAAAAGAACGAACCGGGAAGAATAGATTGAAGTTTCAACGAGGAGAATAAAATAAGTAACACACAAATAAGATGGACGTCATCTTAACTTGTTAAAGCGGTATCAAGAAATACAAAAAATGTAATTAAGACAACAGAAAACACGTTTATTAAAAAATTGGAAATCAAATAAAGCTATGGTTTAAAAAATAATTCATTAGATAATTATGAAAAAAAAATTGTGCAATTTTAAAGATATTCAAATAACAAAAATCATAGAAAATCAAAATCAAATCCTTAAAAAGACGCGAATAGAAACTAGTATATATAAGAAATTAATTTAACTTTCAAACAACTAACTAGTTGAGATAACTGTACCAGGCTATGTTCATGATGCGGATTTACTTCTGATCTTTACTCTCTAAAATATGAAAAAAAATGTGTCTATTTTTTGTGTGTCTCTGTGTTTATATTATTCGCATCAGCGTAACTCTTACGATTATTATACATTCAACTACTTTTTTTATTTACTCTTAATCGATTATTTATTCCAATGAAAAAAATAGAGTAAAATAGCAAATAAAAATAATATTATTTACAAATATTATTTAATTGCAAACTTCAATCCACCAGAATGTATTTTCTTCCCAGAAATAAAAACGTCAGCTATTTCAATCTTTTTAAAATAGTTGTAAATACATAGATCAAATTCGAGACCTTCTGCATTCTAAGGGACTGTTGTAGAATTGAAATTACTCAAAAGGACACATGTTTCTGTTTTACTTTGTCGTAAATCAGCATGTATACACATATTTGAAGTTTAAATTCTATGTTTATGGAAAAAGACTAAAACAATTACCTCATCAAAATGCGTTTTGCAAAACTGTTTTATATTCATGAGCTAATAAGCAATCGATACCGTAATAATTGTTTTAAATCGTATAAATAGCAATAATATTTCAGAAATACAAAACATAAAAGAAAATTAGAAGGCTCCCAGGTTCGTTAAGCTTGTATCAAAGTGTAATATCTTTTTTCCATAAGTCGGTGAAGAAGGTGCTTATTTAGACATTAGCATTTTAAAAATGTACAGGGTGGGCCAAAATAAGGGTCGTATCTTTAAATTTGAATAACTTGAATTTGAATAACTTCCACAAAATAAAAGTTAAACTCACCAAACTTTATGTGTGTGTAGACTGACCCTTCCGAGATTTTTTGAAATAAACAAAACAAATTTTAGCCGAAAAACACTTCTTAAAACTTACTAAAACTAAAGTATTGTTTTTTACACTGTTTTGAGTTTTTTAAGCAAAAATAATGTTTTCTAAATGAGGGTACGTTCCTTAGGGCTAATACAGCTCATGCTTGCTTCGGAAGGGGTCCTTTACTTATTCTAAAAAATAAAAAAAATAAAATAAAAAAAAAATAAAAAAAATCAATAAATAAAAAAGTTATGAATTTTTAAAAATAGGACCCTTATTTTTGCCCACCCTGTATATCCTGATCCAGATGCCCCCTTTCTTACATAGTTCATCCAAACAAAGCAAGCTGCTACTATAGACGCCAGGTGCTACTAAGAATTAGGGTGAAATTTGAGGGTCCTAAATTGGGAGATGTGCAACAAGATGCCTGTGCACATTAGTTTTTAATGTCTGCATGTCGGTACAGTCGGGGAAACAGTGAGCTTGGCGGGAGTTATAAAGGCCAGCAGTACGAGGAAAGAAGCTATTTTAGTAGACGATCCTCTCACATCTGGGGATCTCTAAAGTGAGGAGATTGGATACAACTGATTGTCAGCTTGATTGAGTGTATTTACGTCGAGGGTGGGCAGAGCAGCAAGTTTATCGAAGCACAATCCAAATGTAAAACAAGCACAAGGATGCAACATTAGCGAGTTGCATTTTCTGACATTTTAAATAAACTTTGTGTTTAAATCTTCTCTCGAAGAGAGAGATAGTCAATAGTGCGATCCCCGTAACGCTTGTTTGAAACAACTAGTTAAATGAACACGTATAATAACCTGGAACGTTACACTGAGTTTTAACAATGAAGAAGTCAAGATAAGTAGGATAGGGAGCTTAATGAAAAGTAACCTACACACAAAAAGACAAGATATAGTAGATCAGTTTAAAATAAAAACAAATAAAAACATTTAATCTTAATTAGATGAAGATGCATAAAGATGTGAGTAAAGATGGATAAGCAAGAAAATGAATAAAAAATAAAGTAATCGTAATTCCCTAGCATTGTCTTCGAGTTTTAGTTACACGAAAAAGAATCCTGGAAACTATGGAGCTAAATGTTGAAAGCGTAAAATTGCAACACATTAATCTTACTAAATATAAAATAAATAAATAAAAAGTAAATAAAAATCATAAACTAAAATATTACTTAATCCTTAAAGTTCTGCGCGAATTATAATTCTCGGGGATGTATTAGAAGGGTGTAATGTGCGATACAACAAAATAATATTATTCATATCTCATAATTTTAAACGTGCGTTTATTTATATATGGTGTTTTCCTAAATAATTTTATCCCAGAATATAAATGTAAAAATATTCCTTCGTATTTGGATTGAGTAATTTTGTAAAGAAATCCATTTGAATTGTTCTAATTAGCCGTAATTTGCAAATTACTAATCAAGTCACCCCACTCTTACTAAGCTATGATCTAGTGCCAAACACTTCCTCCAGATCTTATTTAATACACTCTATAACTGAGTGTTTCATCTATTTATCAATTGCGTTCTGCCCATTTCTATCTAGCTCTCACCGGTAATTAACCAAGAAATCTAATAAAGCTAAATATAAAACAAAAGTGTAATGCTCCATCATAGCCAATAGGCAATATCATCACAAGTATTAATGCTATGTAATTCATAGCTAGGCCAGTATTGATAAAGAAAGAAAGGGTGCGAACAGAAATACTAATTTTAGATGGTGCATCTTTATCCGTTTAAATTAAACTGACTTTTCAAACTCACATTTCCTGATTCGAAGAATGAAACTCAATGGGCAAAAAGAGCGGATAAAATTTTTCGAATGTATCAAATAGTTGTATTTGAGTATATTTGCTTTTTATAATTATATTTAACAGGGAGAATAACTTAAAACTTCACCGTTTAAATCCTTAAAATCCTATAGTACATAAGTAGTATTTGTGGCACATAAAGCGTTTTGAGTTTAGAGACCTACATCTTAAGCCGAATCGAATCGGAATATGTATGCAGCTAATAACGAACAGCTCTAACAAAAACACCGCGGTATTAGTTGAAGAAATAGGCATTAAAAGAGGCTGGCATAGAAAGAAAAGCGAAGACAACTTCCAAAAGTGGACATGACATTTGTAGCGTAACATGCTCCCTTAAGCAATACATTGGGAAAATCAAGTTGCTTCAACCCTTGTCTTGAGCTATTTTCATGAAATAATAGTCATGATAAGTATTTACTAACTTAGACCTCTTGCACGAGTCATTTACAGTGATCGCTAACTTGGAAAACGCATGCAATGATCCCTAGATCAATGTGATAACAAATAACTACTATAGTTCTAGTAATCCATGCTCCATTTTATCACCATTGCAAATAACGTTGTCGTTCTCGCATCGGCCTTTTACTGTTAGACATTCGATAACAATGTTCGATTGCTTTCTGAGATGTTAGTAACAAAAAGACTCCCAGGGATTCCAGTGGACTTCGTTCCCTTCCCTTGGATAGTTGGATGTTATCTGTTAACCGTCGGCCAAAAATCACGAAGTATCAAGCAAAAAACATGTGATATACATTCAACTCGGGATGTGACTTATCTTCACTTAGAAGAAAAAGGTTCGCCATGACAGTTTGCGATAAAAACAAAAAGTGTCTCACAACCACATACATCATCATGTTGCATCAGTTCTTCATAGATTTTCATTTACTTTGTAAAGTTCTTGATTATATGAATTAAATGTAATTATTCCGCCATTGATAATGTTTGATTAAACTGATAACAACTTTTACTATAAGGCGTAGTACTATCTTTCCGCAATGTTATCCCAGACCTTTAACGACCATTACTGGTGGCACATTGTGGTATTTGTGCCACTTCGTTGTTCTTTGCAGCAAATATGTGGTAGCATTCTTCCTTCATATCCACACTGGCAGATTTATGTTCAGTATATATCTTACGTTTACAAAGCTGTTTAAATTTATAGTTTCGTTAACAATAATTATTTCATCCTATTATCTACTCACTAGGTACTGTCACAGAAAGTATTATTGGTGATTGATCACTGATAATATTAAGTGTTGTTTTCTAGAGGCTCAGTGAAAACATCTCTTTTTATCCGAATCCACTTTTTTTCTTAGATAATGACTGCAAGTTATGTGGCCCTACATTTGATTCCACGCTGGCAATGGTGGTTGGTCTGCACTGTTTTAGTGGACAACTGGAAGTGCTCTAGTTTTTATGTCTGTTCCTCTTCCTTGCCACTCCACAACTACTACTAGTATATATTTATAGACTAAACATTTATTTACATCCACCACATTCGACGTAATATCTTGCAATGTCACTCGAAATAATACTTAAAAGACTCGTTTTGAGTTTAAATGCAGCTTCTACAGGCTTCCAGGCAAGGGAGGCTAGTAGATCGTAAACTGCAATTCGTTAAAACCAATTCTTCATGAACATTGAAGATTGTCGAAGAACAATGCTATTTATCAATCTGTTCGGATCTAAGCGAATCGTTATATTTTGTTTTCGTAGAAATATACAAAACTGAAAACACATTGAACACTTTTGTATCTTATGCAGCTGAAAATCTGTAAAAAAAAACAACTCGAAAAGTCTTAGTTAGGAAAAATCGCTAAGCAACGATGCAGACGACATTAGAAAAACGTAGAGGTCACGAAAAGTAAGATAATGAGCAAATCAAAAGAAAAATATACACAAATAGCGATTGATGTTTTACAACTGAAATATAGCAAAACTTAATCTACTCTAGTTGAAGCAGAAGTAAGACAAAAACAAACAGCGATTACGAACAATGAAAATAGCATTGGGGAAAAAGTTATCAAAAGAATAAGCGGCTGATCCAAATATATGAAAAAACGTAATCAAACGTAAATTAGGCAATGTGATTTAGAAAAAAATTCAAAGCATTTTTATGACGATGTATTCCTGAGAATGGCAAAGAGAAACGATTAAACTAAAAAGAAGATTGAGTAATTAATGTAATTAACTCTGATCGTAAAAATATATGTTCTACTACCCCGTGGGGGTCGTCATTGATGTTAAGTCTGTGGTCTTTTGGGAGTTCGGGGGGTTCAAAATAAAATTTTATAAACCAGATTTATATATTCAAGTAATGCCACTCGATGATACGGATTTTCCATTGCGACATAATTTTAACAAAACTCATTGATTGTGAGGATAATTGGAAATGTTTAATCTATTTCATTAACATTGTGAAATGCGTCACTATTATAAGAATAGGAATAGAATTGTACTGGATACTTTACAAATATATCACTTAATTTTTAAAAAAAGTCATTAACATCACGAATACACATTCCTGTATACAGCAAACTAATATATTGTGTGTTCCTGTCATCTGGCAACGTTTCCAGGTAGAGCTATATAGTAAGATACCCCCTAAAATGTATATTGTGTGGAGATCAGAGTTTTACCTTTACAATCAAGCATCTGTTTTCAAAATCTTAGATATCAATTCATGTGTGTACACTACACTTATAAAACAGTATCTATTACAAAAATAGGATCAAGCAGGAGGTTAAAAAGCACTTAAGATGCTGATTATAACTAGTGTGAAGCGATTCGTACAATACTGTTGCGTTAGTACCGAATGATCTGTATGCTAGAAATCTAGGGAGCCATTGCCACTCAGCGTCCAGGGAACAATATTTAGCAGTTTTAGTTATGAATCACTTATTATATCTCGTGAGAGAACACTTAACGAGTAAGTAACACTCATAGTAATCAACGGCTTATCAGCATGGCATTATCAGGACTTATAGTTTCGGATATCAAGCGATGATGTTTATATATGAGAAAATGAAAGTGTCTCAATGAATGGCCTCTTAAACAATAACACGTTCAAGATATATATGCAAGCGCCCACATACTAGCATTTTTAGAAATAAACTTCAAACTGAAAAAGATTCATATTTCGACACTGTACTATCGTTACAACATGCATATGTTTTTAAAGTAAAATATACCCAACAATATCAGTAGATAACCTACGAAGCTAAATATCTCTCGAATTAGGGATAATGAACGTCAAATTAAAAGAAATCTAATTCACGTTTAATTAATTCATCTACGAGCATTTCCATTCTGTGTACCACGTTACGAGTTCGTTTAGTATTTTTGATAGCGAATAATATAGTATGTATCTACATCTGTCTGTAACACTAAGTTGGGCGATTTTTTTTACTCTAATAGAGTATCCTGATAACTGATTATCACGTAGAACAAATCGGAGAAAAGTGTAGTATCTGTTTTGACGCCAACTTAGTATGTTCTGTCCTTCGTCAGTGAAGTAGAAATATTTCTATAATGAGGCATTTTTTAATATGTGTTTTAATCAAGAGAGCCCCTTCCGTAGTATTTGAATGTTCGCAACATTCAAAATCGATCTTATGACGAACTGCCTACATACGGAGTCAAATATATAGGAACTCGGGCGTTACTGGGTAAATAATACGGAACAAGTAGTAGGCTTATTTCTCTTTAAAAACATGTTCATATAGTTATATTTATTATACCATTGACAGTATATGTACATGATACATAGTTGATCTACCGCAGGCACATAGAGCACTATTCCAAACGCCAGCTTATCTTGCCGAATTATACAAAACTAAAAGCGTTCACGTGTCACTGGAGATATTTTTTGTAAATAACGCAGCATCCTAGACACGTACATCTAAGTTTAAGACGTAATTCCTAATGGAGGTTTCCAATTTTCTACGTCATCTAACTTCAGTCGGACATTCAAGGAACACTATTGACTATGCTACAATTATATATAAGGAATCAGGATGTCTCGATATTGAAGTAAACAATGCCCAAGTGACGAATAAGGGATTTATTAAATTATTAATCTTATAGTTTACTTTTTCACAGAATGGTTCAGTGTAATACATGTGTTTCTTATTTTCTAATTGTTTAGTTACCTCACCTATTTTTTACTATCAGAATAAAGAATGGATAAGTTAACGGGCTGTAATGACTACAGAACCGTTTACAGCAAATAGTTTAAACACGTACATATGAGTTTAATACGTAATTCCTTTAAATCACATCTGTGTTCTATATTCATCTCATGTGTAAACATTTTAAAACATTTTATTATTAATATTTAATATATATTAACTCTTAAATAACGCGACCAGTTTTTTTAGTAGGTGATCTTAACATGAGATCTCTATGTCCACATTACCAAGGGTATTCAATTTAGATGGGGGTATATTCTGTGATGTATCAATCAGCTTACAACATTTACTCACCGAAAGTTATTTAAGAGTTTTATACACATATGTTTAATATTCTTGATGTCCCTGTATTCTTGATTATAGATTATACTGGGATCAATAGCATGACAGATGTCTTAGTTTTCTTTGCTCATTATTAACGAATAATGTTTAAGTTCTTAGCGGTGGGATGTTGTGTGATGATTATGGGTGTTCAGGACAATTCCTTTCAGTTTTCAGATTATTTTAAGATAATATATCATTAATAGTCATCTTCATTATTGTTGATTATTTACTATAATGTGGTGTGTGTCGAGATAAGTGCTCAATATAATACTTGATTTTACAATAGGTAATTATGGGAAACATTGCTCTCAGATTAGATGCAAACCCATGGAGCTGTCTAAAGATAGAACCACCTTTTGCGCTTAGGAAGAGAGACGGTTCTCATCATCCACGATCTTTGCATGTGAATAAAACGTGTTCTATCGTTGTAGAATCAACACTTGAAAAGATAAATAAGAAGAAACGAATTAGGTATTTTAATAAAGGAATAAGATTCCTCAGTGGAATCCAACTTAATTGGAAAAAGTATTGAAACTCATTTTAAAGTTTCTGTTCACAAACCATTCGATTTATCGATGCATCTTTTAATTCGATTAGTCTTAATATTTAATGATCTTAAAACTCGGTAAAAGATAAACGCTAGTCGATAACGTCGTTTGTGGCAATCATGAATCATTTAAAGTCGGCCGATGATTATTGGAAGCGATTACAGGAAAATAAACACTATACTCTGGGTGGAACACTTGTATATTTCTAGTAAAATTATTTCATCAACAACGAAAGTTGATTCTCATGAGTACAATTCGGATTATGCTTGAAAAATAGTGATCGAACAATTATATTTCATGGAACTAGCAACATACCGACTTAGAACAGCACACGCGACTTTAAAATAGTAATTTACTAATTGAGTATATATCAATCTCTCTTCATGACTTCATTAATCGCGGCCTAACTAATTGTTGTAGACCCGTGCTAGGGGTCACAAAGATAACAACCACAAATTGTGACAGGTTAAAATATACAATGTATTTATTCATAGCAATACAGTAACGCCACTAAATGTGGTAGGAGATGACCGGATTCCTACCATGCGGTAATACATGAATAGGAATGTCCTCTGTTTGAGTCTTTGCAACCATGGTATTTATTATAGATGGTTGCTTCCATTAGTTCTTCAATAGGGGCGATTTGTACCCCACAACACTAATAAAACAACATTTATGCTGAATTCGACTTCATTAATCAATATAATTGCCTTCTAGAATTATGAATTTCGAAATTAAAAAATTATGATGCCAATTTTGTAGAACGATTTGTCTTTGGTCTGAAAACACACTTCTGTTTCAGCTATCACTTAATTGGAGAAAAACCACTTTCGGTAGAATATTCATTTTTGGTCTGGTAAGAACTGGTTTAAGCTGAGACCCATATCTGGACAATCAGATGAGTGTTTAATCAATTTCAAGTGCAATTCATGTAGTTGTAGCATCGTTGCGATCGACTTGTTCCATGCTGCATTGTCTTTGTGAAACAGTGCGTTGTTATTGGTTATAAAATCGGGGGACTTATGTTTTGAGGCATGTCCGTCCGGATTTTTCTCCGCAACCATCCATTGAATTTCTCTGAAATTTTGCATGAAGTTGTAACTTTGGTCAGGTTAGAAAGTGACATTTTCCGATTTTGAAAAAAACACCTGGTTAGCCCGCCAGGGGGTCAAAAGGCCCCGAAATGGCAAAAAGAACATTTTTTGCCCCATAACTTTTCATCCATCCATTTAATTTCTCTTAAACTTTGCAAAAATGTGGAGGTAATTGTTCCTTATAGAAAATAAGTATTGATCACCTCGAAAAAAATCTGGTTCGAGCTTTCAGGGGGTCAAAAGCCTCCAAAATGGCAAAAAAATAACCCTTTTTTCCAATAACGTTTGATTTATTCATTCAATTTTTTGGAAACTTGGCTAAAATGTAGAGACAATTGTTCTGCATATAAAATGAGCATCCTTGACCTAGACAAATTCTGGTTCGCGCCCCAGGAGGTCAAAGGGGTGTCAGAAATGCCACAAATTTCCCAAATATATTGCATTTTACACTCGCCACTTCGAGTCATATACAGAGGGGAACAACGCACGCGTGGCTTGTTCTTGTGCTTTTTGTTTCGTACTTCAAAAACACTATCACTAATAACACTAATAATGCTAGAGAATATTTGCAATTGATTGTTTCTTTTACAAGGCACAAAGTAAAGAATATACATTAAGCATTCCATACAAAATACAGAAGTACCCAATTGTTCCTGCTGATTTTTTTAATCTTTGTGTCACTTTGTGCAGAATTTTCCTGCTGCTGCTCATTAAACTGACCGCCGATTTGACTTTAAAATAAAATGGCGGATCCAAATAAAATTAATTGCCACTCATTTATGTAACTTATCTTTTAGTTCTTGAGTTAAAATATACAAACACCGCTATTATTCATCGACCTATTATTACTTTTCATGAACTATGAGAAAACGCGGCACCCACTTCGAACAGCTTTCCCATTGATATCAATGCAAATTGGTAAATACACTGTCTTCTCATATCGGCAACTCATCTTCCGTTCTATGCAACTTGAATTTACGATCGGACAAAACAAGTGTATGCACTTTTTTTGTGCTGTGCGAGGCAATAGTACACCTTTGTTTCAAACAGATCAGAATCCAAATAACAATTAGCAAGGTATTGCTTTGTTTCAAAATCATATTACCATCAGAAAGCAATGCTTTATGAACACAAGATATTATGATTTTTCCATTCTTTTGAAAATGTCCTAAGCTCAGATGTTTACACGCACCGTTTGATTGTAAGCATCAGGTTAGAAAGAATGTAATGTCATTTTGTCCAACATTTATTTCATCTGAAACATTCACATTAGGGAATTTTTAATCTTTACAATCATTTTCTCTCATTTTCTATTACTTCTGTCCAACGATCAACTAGCTTCTTGATGCCTTCTTTAACACATTTCTGATTTTTTAGAGAAAAACAAGTTTAGGTCATTTTTAAGTTGGTTGTCCTTTTCATACATTTTATTGCTTAAGTGATGCTGCAACAACCGGAAATAATAGTCGCATGGAGCAATGTCAGATGAATAAGGCAGATTAGGCAAAACTTCGCAATTGAAACTCATTAATTTTTCCTTAGTGAGTGGTGTTGTGTGAGGTTTCGCGTTATCATGCTAAAGCACTACACCCTTCCTATTCAGTAATGCTAGTCGTTTTTTTGATAGAGCAATGCTTAGGTCAATATTTTACGGCTGTGATTGTTTGATTAAGGTCTAGTAACTCATAATGAATCAGTCATACCATGTCCCACCATAAAGAGAGCATAATCTTCTTTGGGGGTAGTCCTTGTTTTGCAACAGGCTGTGGACTTTGATTTCGGTCTAACCATTGTCTTTTGCATTAGGAATTCTTGTAACGAATTCATTTTTCATCTCCAGTCACTATTCTTTGCAAAAATGGGTCTCGATGATTCCTAGAAAGCAAAGATGTGCACACAGTCGATCTTTGATTTCGTTGAGCGTCGGTGAAATCGTGGGGAACCCAGAGTAAAAGTTTTGAAACTTTTCCTAACTCATGAAGGCATGAAATAATTGTGATATGGGTTGTATGTAATTGTTGAGCTAATTCTCTGCTGGTTAACTTTGGATTTGCCTCCACAGCGTCTTTAATGGCGTCTTTATTAATCGAGTTTGGCCTTCCCGAACGTCGTCGATCTGACGAATTACAGTCTGCAGAGGAGAATTTTTCAAACCACCATTGACATTTTTGATCATTCAGCACATTAATCGCATAGACAGTTCCAATATTCCTTTTTTGTTTAATTCATAGCGCATGCAATGTCTCAGATGTTCTTCACTAATATCCATTTTTTGACGGCTGAGACCGGTAACTTAATATTTTCCAACTAATTACTATATCTGAAATGCAAAGCCAGATATTAAGACACGAATTCACTAAAAACTCTATAGATGTTTACAACTTAGAAGGTTGCAAGGTGATGAAGTAAAAAAATACATTATGTTCTATCTTAGCTGATATATAACAATAGTCATATATATGTTTATTAGTTAACATGAGTATTATTAACTAATTAATACATTATACTCAAATGTCAGTTTAGTTGGTGTATTTTAAAAGGGGGTTAAAAAGATTACTATCAGCTCGCCATCCTATTTAAAATCTAAATATTTCAGATTTCCATTGAATGGGATGAATAGTCATCAGACACTAAATAAATTTATCCCTAAGAATTAAATAATAATTTTAAATGTTATGCATTTTATAGAATAAACAAGCATATAATAGATGTTTATAAACATTTTAATAAGGAACTTATAATATTTAATAAAATTACATGATGATATTCGTATTTACTAAGAATCATAAACTTATCGCAAAACTGTTCTGTTCGGAGAATTAACTGCACCTATACTGGGCCGGGTATGGTTCTAGATATATCTAAATATTAATTTTAGTTAAATAATAAAATACATTGTTCTAGGAATGCCATGGTTAATTAATATACAGTTAATAATTCATAATAAAATATATAAGTACTTCAAAAATAAACATAAGTTAATGTTTATTTTATTTTTAAATACTTTATCAGCGAATCGATCACTCTATAGAAAAAGTAATGTGTAATCATGTGTATATAAATAAATATATGTATTTCATCTTGTGTATATATTGCGAGTAATATGCGTGCTCTTTTCTTTAAAAACACATTTCATATAGTAAGGTAAGACATAAAAGCAAATGCCCAACAATCAATGCATACTCCCGCTGAAATTAATTTGTTAAAAACTCTTCTATTCTAAATAACATGTCAACGCTGGGTGGTTATTTTCTGTCGATTATCAGATAAAATAATACTAATAATAATGATGTATGTATGAATGATAATATTACTGACGTATTCTATGATTTCATATAGATGTATTTGTTACATATCTATATAAATAGCGACTGAGATCACTAAGGAATTATGCTTTTACTCTCATTTTAAGCAGAAAATTTACACTCATATATTTTATAGTTCCAGCAAGAGGCAACTTTCATAATACTGCTTTTTGCGGACTTAGTTTTCTTTATACAAAAAATGACCATACGTTTCATGCTTGAAAAGGAATTACATATGTAAGTATCCGATATCTTTAGTCGGAAAAATAATGTTACTGTCTGACAACTTTAGATACACTTTCATCCTCTGTCGAAGTCTAATTAGACTTATCATGACATTCTGTTTATGAAGTTTAGTTCGATTTTGAATTAATTCATTTAAAACTGAATACAGTATACATGTTTGACAGTTAGCGACATAAAATAGATCACAATTATCATATTTGGCAATAGGTTGTGGAGGTTTATTATACGGATTATTAATTCGAATTATTTTGCAACATGATAAAAAAACAGCACATTGAGCAGAGTTATTTTAATTATTTGAATAATTTTAAAATATTTAGTCTTTAGTAGCGGAACAAGTGTAATGTCAACAGTTGTACTCCATATATGTTGCTTATGCGGTGTCTATCTTTAACACACTCATAGTATTTTCTGATATAATTCTCTTCTAGGGACGTATGACTCAGCAACAGGTCCCAAGCTATTATTTTAATAGATTGGTAACAACTGAAACATACTTATCTAAGTAATGTGGTTAAATCTGGTTTAAACATGTGTATGTTTGTTATAGAACTGTAATCTCTAATAATATGAAAAGTACATTTTCGTAGCCATTCATAAGGTCTAATTCAAGTGTTTTCTTCGAAATTTGAATCCGTATAATTTTATTGTATATTGGTGTTCAAATCTATTCAGGTAGAAGTGTGCTCATCAGCGCATTTTCAATATTAGTTTGTTTTCTTTGTAATTATATTTTTAATTTTTTAAACATAGTTCCCCCCAAACAAGGTAGGCCGCCACTGTAGACGTAAGGGGCTACTGAGAAAAAAGGGTGAAGGTTATTTTTTAGGGAGGGGGGGGGGGCAAACCTAATTTGGGAGCTCCGCAGCGAGATGTCTGTTTACATTAGTTTAAAATTTCTGCATGTCAGTAACGTCAGGAAAGCAGGGAGGGAGTCCCAGAGTCCAGCAACACGAGGAAATAAGCTTTTGGAGTAGGAAGCTCTTTGGCATCTGGGGACCTCCACATTGTATGGATGGGATTTGGCAGATTATCGGGTTGGTCTAGTGAATCTACGTTGGGGGATGCAGCAGAGCATCAAGCTCATCAGAGCACAATTACCATCCATTTTTTACCCCATTTCACTACAGACTGGAGGTAATTTTCTAAGGATTTAGCCATTGCCTCATATACGTGCGCGTCGGTTGTGTCCACACAACGAGAGTAGAGCATGGTGTCGTCAGCAAATATTCCGATCTCAGTCTCATTGACCTCAGGTAGGTCATTTATTAAAATCAGGAACAGTATAGGTCCAAGAATATATCCCTGGGGTACATCAGCATTTATGGCATGTTGCTTAGATGAACGGCCATCGATGACAACCTGGATCGTCCGTGTTTTTAGGAAGGATTTAATTATATTAAATATTTGTCAAGTTATATCATGAGTGCAGTTTTAGGAGAAGACCTTCATGCCAGCCATTGTCAAAGGTCTTGGATATATCGAGCGCTACCGCCCTAACTTGAGAGATACTGGGATCGTCTTAAGTTACGTTTCCCAACTAATTTCTTATATTTGTATTGCAATTTATTATGTTTGTATTGCAGTTATGAAATACACCCATGTGAGTGTGATAAACTACTTGAGCAGCTATGTATTTGTATCGCATGTATTATATTACAAAGTGACATTATAAAGTTAATATATCGTATATATTTTTTTTTTCAGAATCTCAATATTTGACTAAGCTTATGAAAACGTATATCTAACATAGGACAGCTACACAGAACCGTGCACGTTTAATTCTCGCGTGAAATCATCAGGCTGTATACGTACATTTTTTAATTTACGATAGCTGTTATATCTAAGTAGTGGTTACTATAGCTAAGTAACCAATCAGATTGCCTGGTATTTAGTAATACAACGAACATGTTTGATTATTAAAACTAAAAAAAACAGCGACGTTCTCCAAAAATGATCTGCGGATTTTCCAGAGATAAAATATGGCCCAATATGGTCTGAAGCAATTGATTTATGAAAACTTTTTTTATCTGTGTCTGCTCAGGTTTAATATGCTGCAATATAAATTGGATTGGATGGTTTGTAAAATTATAAAAGTAATCGAGCACTGTTTGATTTTTTTCTAATAACTAAAAAAAATTATATATACATACGTACACATATACACATATGTATATATATACATACATATATATATTACAGTACTCCATTGCTCTGACTATATGGATAATCGATTACTCTTCCCTAAAAGTAATATATTACTCACTAATTTCATGAATCAGTACCTTTACGAAATAAATAAATGCTTTCTTCAAAATCATGTAAAACTTTAAGATGAAAGGTTAACTGATTGCTTTTTGCACGAGCCCACAATATCCCGCGAGTTTTGAAGAGTGAACATTTAGTATCGTACATTAGTTATTCAGCGATTATCCGAGCATTTAACGTCATATTTTGTCTCTCTTGTTTAATACGCTATCTGTGATATAGCAGTGTCAAGTACTAACCTCCGAGATTAGAACTGAGAAGCATTTATGTGTTCAATCGAACTCTAATTGCAATTCTACGAATTTGTGTTTGGGGTCAATAAAGAGTGTCAAAAATCATCAAATCGCTACTAAATTACCCTTTTGGCTAAGTAAGATTATATACCATGCTCTCATTGTAACCGATGCGAAATTCGCATAGGGGTTCATCATTATTTCCATGGTATACAGAACATAATACGAGTACACTGATAACTCTGGTAGCTTCAAGTTTTCAACATTATTCTTGTTAGTTATTCCAGGTAAGAGTAACCACCTCACTTGACTTCTTCACTGCCTGTTACTTGTATGCGTCTAATTGCCCTAAACTTATGTTTCGGAATATTTAAGATGAGCATTGATAATTGGGATTATTTGGAGTGTTCGGACTACATCATGGATGTTATTCACACATTTCAGTAAATGTAAACTGCGACCTTCTTCAGGTCTATCTTGTCGAATTGGGAATCTATACGGAATACTAAACGGAACCCTTTATTTAATCTACAGTATTAGCTTTAATTCATTCTCTCATCCATGAACTGGTAGCTATCTAAAGTAATTCGTAATTGTAATATTAGTATCGCCCGCACTGATAATTGAACCTTCCCCTAAACACTGTCACTTAGAACTTATCATTACTGCGTATTTATGTCCGTTACGCCTCAAGTCGCTGTCGGACTCCGTGAATGTAATAAATGGTTCCGTTTCAAATTCCGTAAATATTCTAGTGGTCAACATAAATATTCTCTAGTGAGACAAGGTGCATCTGAAAATGGTCGGAAGTTATATCAATCGCAACGTTGTGAGGATAACATCCAAGAGGAGAATAATAGAACGAGTAATATTAATAATACATAGGTTGTACATTATTTCGTTGCTCGAATATCAGTTAAGAAGATAAAGAGTAGACACATTCTAGAGAAAAGGCAGTTTCTTACTGTACAATATTTGATTGACTCAACAAATAGTATCTATTACTTATGAAAAGCTTAATCTATGTTAACATCTGCCGAAAAAAAGATTTTAACATTTAATATTATTTAATACCGGGGTGCTCATGAAGGAGTTAACTTTCATCGGTTAGGTCCGACATATAGCGATAACACATCTCATAGACAAAGAATTGATAACGGCCAAATATTGGTTGTGCAGCGGATCTATTAATAAAAAGTATTGTATATGTTCCGTTATAAGACTGCGTTAAAATATTACATATTCGAGCAATACTATAGTTTGGGCATGACTGTTTATATGGGTGTCTGTCAGCGTATCAGTGGGCAACGTTGTTTACAAGAAAACCGTACATCAACTCCAAACAACTATTTTCGAATAAACTGTTACAAGAAAAACATTTTGCAATACCGTTTATCAAGAATACTATCACAGTGCCCGCGAATATGCCTGAAGTGCAAAGACGACGGTAACTTTAGTTTCTTTTAATTGCCCGTTTGCCATGACAAATAGCAGGTATAATTTGTATTTAGATAACTGACGCAAGAAACATCGACTTTAAGAGACAAAGCATGAATAAAAACAGGTATACATGCAGATACTTATATATATATATATATATTATTGATCATAGTTCACCCCTGATGTGGAGTAAGCTAGTACCCCTTCCTGAGGTTGGAGAATAAGATGCTCCAAGGGCATGAAAGAGAGGCAACTCTCGTCACAAGACGAGAGGAGATGCTATACAAGTCAACATTTGGACCGTGTACGACTCTCCATATATTTCTAGTATATGTTACCCGGCCTTTTCCCAAAAGAGGTCTAATCAACATCATAACCCCAAACAATGCAGGCCGCCACTGTAGACGTAAGGGGCTACAAAAAAGGGTAAAGGTTTGGGGGAGGACAGCCTAAATTATGAGCTTCGCAGTGTGATGTCTGTTTACATCAGTTTTAAATTTCTCCATGTCGGTAACGTTAGGAAATCAGAGATCAGGGAGTGAGTTCCAGAGTCCAGCAGCACGAGGAAAGAAGCTTTTGGAGTAGAAAGCTCTTCGGCATCTGGGGACCTCCACAGTGTATGAATAGGATTTGGCAGATTGTCGGGTTGGTCTATGTAGTAACGTCGGGGGGTACCAAAGCAGCAAGCTCATCAGAGCACACTCCATTGAAGTACTTGTAAAACAGGTTCCAGGAAGCAACATTGGAACAGGGGCTGAAGCTTAGTGGATACTGAAGGACCTATCAAGTGTGCAACTCTTTTTTTTTTGGACCATGTATGACAGGGAGAGACTAGCGGATGATGCACTAGCTCAGATGTGGTAAAAATACTCCATGCATGGCGGATGGTGGCTTTGTAGAGATATAGGATAATGTGAGAAGTTTACTGGCACGGTAGAAGACCCCCCCCCCATTCTTAGCAGCAGCCCTGGCAATGTTTTCAATGTCATTATTCCAATTCATGTTATCTGTGAAAGTTAGGCCGAGGAGTTTAATGATGAACTCTCAGGCAGGGTGCTGTTCCCCATGACAATCAGTGGTTGAAGAGGTATTTTGTAGTTATTGAAGGAAAGCTTTGTCTTTGCGGCATTAAAAGTTACCATTTAGTTTTGACCGTATTCCACTACAAACTGGGGGTCATTTTCTAAAGATTCAGCCATGACCTCAGATATGTGCCCACATGACGAGAGTAGAGCGTGGTGCCGTCAGCAAATATTCCTATCTCAGTCGCAATGTTATCAGGGAGGTCATTTATGAAATTCGGGAACGGTAGAAGTCCAAGAATAGATCCCTGGGGTACACCATCATTTATGCTATGTTGCTTAGAAGAACGGCCATCGAGTACAACCTGGATGTTTCGTTTTGTTAGGAAGGATTTTATGATATTAATTATTTGTCTAGTAATACTATATTGGTTCAGTTTTATGAGAATCTCTTCATGCCAGGCCATGTCAAAGGCCTTGGATATATCGAACGCTACCGCCCTAGATTCACCTGTCTTGTCCAGTGTATGGGATATGAGTTCAGAGATGACCGTTAGGATATCTGCAGTTGATCGTGCTTGTCTGAATCCGTATTGATGATCAGAAAGAAGTTTAGCATTTAGAAGGTGCCTGATTATCGCTAGATTGATTAATGATTCAAAGATGTAAGCATATATCGGTGGTGGTCTGATTGGGCGGTTGTTTAGAGGATTAGATCTATCTCCAGAATTATTGAATACTGGTACGACAGAGCCAATTTTCCAACTATCAGAGAAACAAGATTCAGTAAGACATTTGTCGTATTATTTGGAGAAGACAGGGCCCAGCTCAGCAGAGCATGTTTTTATTACTATTACTGGTAAAAGATCAGTCCCACAGGCTTTAGAGGTGTCAAGGTTTTTATGTCTCACTTGAGATGGGGTAATGACCAGGTTCTGAAGTGGGGTATCAGTCCGCAGTGGGAATTTAGGGAGGGGGTTGTTTGCGAGGTCCTGAGTGGATTTTAGGCGAGGCGCTGGGCAAGTACTTCAGCCTTATTGGTTGCCGTGCAAACAACGACGTTGTAATTTGATAGCGGTGGAATTGTCGATTGTTCATCACACTATTCTAAATTTTCCAGAAATCACGAGTACTTAGTTTATGTGACTGAATGCGTTTTTTGGTTATCTCTGTATACCTTCTATTTGCTTCATCTATCACTACTTTGCAATCATTTATTGCCTCTACACATTTTTGTCTGTTCGCAGTTGACTTATGGCGGCCGAATTTTCGGAAGGTCTTCTGCCTCTCAGCAATAGAAGTTGCACATTCTGAGGTGAACCCTTTAGGAGACTGGGGTTTGCTGAATAATTTTCTCGTGATGACATAAGCATCGATTCCTGCTTTGACACATTCGGTTAGCTCATTTTCACACTGATCAGCATGGAGTGAGAAGGTTACAGGCCTTGGGCCGTCGCTGATATAATCCCTGAGGGATTCAAGATCAGCTTGCTCATAGTTTCTCGTCGTTTTAAGCAACGACTCTTAAGCTTTTGGACGAGTTTTTAAGGTGATAAGTATCATTACCACAACGTGATCAGAGTTACCGAGCGGGCTATATTTATTCGCTACACAAACCTCAGGTACTGATGTCAAGAATTGGTCGAGCAGTGATGCTTGCTGGTCCGCGCGATACGGAAGGCGGGTCGGAGAAGTGTCAGCCTATGAGAGGTCGTGAGCTGAGGATAAATTAAAGGTACAGTTCCCCGCTGCATCAGTAACGCTGGAGAATCCCAACCAGTCACAGTGGTGTGCATTAAAATCTACAAATACATGTATTCAGGCATTCGAGTAGAGTGAGAGTGCTCTATATACGCTTTCAGAGACAGTCAAGTAGTGAACAATCCTGGGTCGAAAAAAAACGAAATAAGAAATATAAGTAATTATGTGATGTAAGGTCAATCTAAGGCACATGTAGGCTTAGTTATCTAATTCTGACCTATGTTCTCTAGTCAAGGGGAGGGTATATATATATATATATATATATATATATAGAATAGAAGGCACCGTTTAGTTTTGAGAGACAATTGCTATCCCGTGAATGGGTGGATTCGCAAGTAATTGTGAGGCAATGGTTGCGCAATATCAATCCAAATACACCTGAGTCGGCATAGCTTAATTACAGTTGTAACGAGTAGTGCAATACGCTTGGAAACCGTGTCGAATTTATCAAGGAACAGAGACAGTACCTGGTATTTCTAAATGATCACCTATTTTAGTACTAGTCAGGTTCAACGTCCCTTAGCCATGATGATTTAACGGGGGCCGGTGTGAAATGTGATTATATGCATGATTGTGTGTATTTATGGGCTCTTCTGAACACCCTATGTAAAATAACGGAAAACGGTTATGCTTCTTTGATATCCCACTCGCTATTTTTCTAGAAATATTACTAACATATTCCTATTAATTAATAGATGAATGTAAGTAATTGTATTTCTCATAAAAAAGATTATTTCTTATTACCTAACGAAAATACATGCACCGTGACTTTTTTTAATATAGAGTGGAGATGTTATATCAAATTGATTAAAGGTAAGTCTACAGTTGGGTTCTGACTTTCTGTTTTCTTACTTGCATCCGGGGACTAAAAAGGGCGTATTTACACGCTCAATTAGCATGACGCGGTGGATGTAAACATATGTGTATATACAAATAAATACACATTTTCGTTTTTGAAAATTCACTATGAAATTTATTAAAATTCTCCTGATCAAGATTTAAACATGTACTCACTACTTCAAATGAAATATCTCAGTTAAACCTCTCATACTACAAAGGGCTATATTTATCCCATTGTGCTCAGTAGTGTATGTTAGGTACTTTGCAGCCCTTGAACTAAAGTAATCTATGCCATATTGTATTGGTACTCTAATCTTAATTGAGTTTTGCCTCTAAGAAATAATCAAGAACAATTACATATTTGCACAACTATGTTAATCCATTTTGCCAAAAATCACGCCATCACTGTGTTAATCGAATGTGAATGATGGCAATGCCTTATATTATGTATTCCTATATTGTCCAATCTACATTACCACATTTCTTTGCTGATTGGTTACGGTAGGTCTTAAAAACAACTTTTGAAGAAACATCGCGCTATCTGCCCGCCACAAATCACACAAACCACGTTAAGCATTTTCTTATGCGTAACATGGGCCAACATACTATACGTATTCCTTGCTACGGTATACAAGCCTATGGTCTAAATAAAGCTTTCCATGTGTTCATATTGAGCATTAGTGAATATGTTTGCTTGAACAATAAGATATTTGACTTGATCTACACATTATCACCACAATTCGTCATACAAAAAAAACAACAGCCTAAAAATTACGAAGATATATTAAAAAGTATCAACTTCATCTTGTTTCTCTTTTTTTTCTTTCTTGTGTGTCCTTATTTTGTGCTGTCTGTCTGTTTTTGCAATTCGCGAAACGTATGTTTGTGTTTCTTATTTCAATCTAACTTATCTCGCTTGTTTTCATTCATTTCTAATGTTTCGTCGGCATATGAGTCCTTATCTACTTAGTACCCCCTTGTGGTTGTATTCATGGAGTGTCTTCTCCAAATTCGGAGCCAAGTAACTTACCGCTATAGTCCCAGGCTATGCATGGCGACGCCCTATATTTATCTACAAGTAAACCTGCAAACCACTTAGTTTATAACACACGAATGAGTATGTTATTATTTCGCCATTTATCTTTGTTTAGAGGTATATTTGAAAGTACTAAGAGAGTACGTCTCGCAAAATTAAACTCTAAACTTACGTGCGATTGATCGTTTAGGGAATACTTTAACTGAGCAGCTGGAAACAGATAGTAAGGCGCTAACCAAATAGAGTGTGTCTCTGAATTCATGTCGACATAATATCGCCAATATCTATCTATATCCAGCGGACGAACTAACAAGTATCCCTTTGGAGAGGAGCAAAAAGACATTGGTGCTTCTTGAAATCGGAAATAACATTTTACCAACTTCCGATTACCTGGTCGTATTAAAAATAAGGGTATTATTGATCTAAATTATATTCTTCACCTACAAACTTCATGGTTACTAATTTTTCCTATCGAAAAAATGTCATCATTAAAAATCTGTAAAAACAGCTAATACTGGAATTTCACATGCCACTAAACTGTATTATTCATATTCCATTTCACATTTTGTTTTCTGCGACCTATTCTAGTAATAAAGGAACGCATATGAGCATGTCGATTGCGAGGAAGAGAAAACATCTCTCAGTGAATGACAATAAATAAATATAAATATATATACAGGGTGTTTCAAAAGTCTTGGGAACATTACAAATGCGTATATCTCATGAACTATTCCAGGTAGAAAAAATTAAACTGGTGCCATTTTAAAGCTTGCTTAATCAAGTTTTTGGTCATACTAATGATTTTCGTGTTATCTTTCCAGGTGCAGTAATGGCGTTCTCTAAACAAGACAAGGCATTTTGCGTCCTCCAATTTGCAAAGACTGAATCGTGGACATGTGTTCAGCGTGCATTTCGCAGGAAATTTAAAAAAGAAGCCCCTGAAAGGAAATCCATTGTCAGATGGCATGCTAAATTTGTGAAAGATGGGTGTTTGTGCCCAAGTAAGCGAACAGGTCGCCCTTCAACTTCAGAAGATGCAGTTGAGCAAGTTCGGACAGCCTTTCAGCGGAGCCATCGTAAATCAGTGAGAAGAGCCAGCAGGGAACTTCAGCTTGCTCCAGCAACTGTCTGGCGTGTCTTAAGGAAACGACTGCAAATGGTACCTTACAAGCTCAAGTTGGTCCAAAAGTTGAAGGACACTGATAATCCACTTCGCCGTGACTTTTGCATTGCAATGCAAGAGAAGTTGGAAGATAACGGCTTTGATGACCGGCTTGTTTTTAGCGATGAGGCGACCTTCCATCTGAATGGCAAAGTTAACAAGCATAACACTCGCATATGGGGTACTGAGAATCCTCATGAACTTCTTGAGCACGAGCGAGATTCACCAAAAGTGAACGTGTTTTGTGCAATTTCCAAGAAAGGTGTCTATGGACCGTTCTTCTTTGAAAAGGCAACTATCACTGGTGAATCCTATCTCAACATGTTGGAAGACTGGTTAATGGCTCAGTTGGAACAAGTAGAATCTGATGACTTCATTTTTCAACAAGATGGTGCACCACCACACTGGAGTCTTAGAGTAAGGCAGTTTCTTAACACAAAGCTGCCTGGTAGATGGATTGGGAGATCTGGGCGAGGTGATGACGTTCTCATGCCCTGGCCTCCTAGGTCTCCAGATCTTACCCCGTGTGACTTTTTCCTTTGGGGCTTTGTCAAGCAACAAGTCTATGTGCCGCCCCTTCCAAGAGATATTGACGAACTAAAGGCTCGAGTAACGACAGTTGTGGGAACCATTGACGTCAAGAGACTGGAACGCATTTGGCAGGAAATGGACTATCGACTAGATGTCTGCCGTGTGACAAATGGTGCTCATATTGAGCAACTTTGAAGATTCCCCACAAAACTTGAAACTTTAACCTTTCCAACGGTACCAATTTTATTTTTCAACTCCTAATAGTTTTTGAGTTATTAAAAATCGTTATGTTCCCAAGACTTTTGAAACACCCCGTATATATATATATATTTATATATGTTATGAACTAATTATTTTTTTTATTGGATCCTAGTATGATAGAAATATGCTCAACATTGGCGAAAATAAAATAATAAAACTAAAATAAGTGTATAATCATAGTTAGGACAAAAAGTACATCATAAACATTTATAATTTACTCTCTGTCGAAACAATTGATTATTATTAACTTGTAAAGTATTTAACTTACTTTTGTTTTCTTATTTAATTATTTCCTTATAAATATATATATATATATATATATATATATATATTAATCGTCGTATTCATGTGAAGACTAGTAAACGGTCATATTTGATACGGTAAATCCCTGTATTATTATTTACTCATTGGAAGTGTTCACACAGTTTATTATCAGTGATTGCTCACTGACCATAACCAGTGTTAGTTGCCGGAGTCTGGAGAAGTAAATATGTCCAGATTTAAGTCAGTTTTCGCCCTCTTTCGATAACTGTGGTAAACTATGTTGTATTATCGTAACAGCCGTTTAGCATTTATTTCCAGTATGCAACGACACTTAGACCTCCAGGAAATTTACGTGGAAGTAAGCCTCTCTAGTTTTTCAGTATTCTCTGCATATTTTCAGTTGAGATATGGTTGGTGCTCACCAACCTTGATCTTAACCTTTTTGATACAATATTATTATTATTGTTATTAATGTGTATACCTTCAAGAAGGGTAGTACGGTTAAACTTATGTAAAATATGCGAGCATCATGCTATGTATATATATTTTCCACTGCGCTTAACATTTAATTTTTCAAATGGAAAGGAATTCAAAACTTTTGATCTATGAAACATTCAGTATTCCGCCGTCAGTAAAGATTCAGTTTATCTGTTTAAGTGTCCTTTTCTTAGCCATTAGAAACTATTTACGTTGGTCGCTTCTCTTGTCTGTCTTATGAAGCGTCCATGTAGTTTTCCTCAGACTTTTCTTATCTTTTTTATTCATAGAGTCACTGCTTCCCAGGTCTTTCTTTGGGTTGCCGCGTATTTGTTATTATTATTATCATTATTATTATCCTAAGCAAGGTGGTAGTAGTTGTAGCAGTATATAGTAGAAGTAGTCTTGGACAGCGCCAAATATTTTATGATGTATACATATAATGTAAGTATCTACAGTTGTTTATCCCGGGCAACACCGCGTCTAAACAACTACTCTATGTATTGTAGGGAACTCTTTTGCGATAAGACGTGCATTAATGTATAAATGTTCCTTGACAAAGCCGAATACCTTTTCTCGTATACAGTATTATAAAATAAATTGTGTACTGGCCAGGATATGTTTAGCCTCTGATTTATTTTATGCCTAAAGCATACATGTATTTGCATACTATTGGTATATATTGATTTAGTGGACAGGCTATGAGTGGCTTAACTTCGATTGCACAGAAATTAGTTTTCCCAAATAGTCACCCATTTAGTGATGTGCATGTTATGTGTTAATAAACTGTGATTGTAAAGCAGCTGGTCTTTCCAAATCGTCACCTATGTAGTACTGAACGGTATATTCGTTGCTTATCTTCGATTTTACAGTACCTGGCTTTCCCACATCGTCCCCCATTCAGTACCACCCAATATATGCGTTGCTTAACTTCTCCCTCGTAGAAGAAATGATATTATTAATGACATTAGAATAGTTCTTAGCATTATATTGTCTTATTTTTGGACAACGCCAAGTTCTTGTTTATATAAATAAAAAATCAAGAAGGCCTCCGGAGCTATAGTAAAATCACACTTTTTTGATTCCCCCTCCCTTTGAAGAGTAATTATGTTCATAAGGACAATAGTCCGACGGAAATGTAATTAAAATACACAATAATAATGTTACGATGGCGAAAAAAAATTATATTTCCTATGACCAAGACGTCATGTCTGGAAGTATGAGTCAGCAGACCGTCTACCTATATATAACGTCATGTGCGCAAAAATGGCTAGACAACAGTACTACACAATTACATTGATTTATTTCGAAATAACTACATAACATTGAATTACTGAAAAAGGGATCATTTGACCAAACAAATATGGGCTTTTTCTAATTCTTTGATATCATTTAACCAGTGTTATAGCGGTTACAATACTACCAACTCTGGGTGTTTATAGTGAATTTTGAAGTTTTAGAAAGACAAAGAGTTTGCCCTTCATGTTCTGATCTCTCTCACACATATATATATATATATATATATATATATATATACACACACACACTTATATATTATACTGCATTATATATGTATGCCCATGAATGTGTTAAAGTGTTTAACATAAATAAATAAATAAAATTAATTATTTATGAAATTCTCCAGTATTATAAATAAATTGTAAAAAATGTTTTTTAACATTTTATCCCATTTGGTGGTATAGAATCTGTAGCTATTCCTTTTACCTTTTTCACTAAAATGAGAAGTCACGAAAATCAGTGTAGATATAAGCATGATTTATAAAAACATGCAAGTTACAATGTGCATGCTTTTAAAATAAGACTCAGCTGTTATTTTGTTTTTATGTTTTTATTTCTACAAGTTGCTATAAGTTTTTTCGTCGATGTAAATTTAGAAATACACCGATAATTACGTTGTAAGATATTAAGCGAAAACAATAAGTAAACCATTTTATTACAGATCAGTGTAAAACCCGTTTTTTTATCTAAAAATAAATTAAGTAGGGGTGGGACGTAATGGGTGAAAATTTCAGATTCATGCGAGTAGTATTTTTTGTGTTCATTTATACATAAATAACACTAAACAATCAAACATTTTGAAAATTTTGCAAAATTCAAAAGATGTTGGCCAAAAATAGCCGTTAGGGCTCCACGGGACTCAACATCCATCATTTCCGGTGAAAAACTCGTTTCATGCCTGAACTGATTATAATACTACTTATATATATATATATATATATATATTAAAAATTACAATTTACACCAAGCAGTCATTCATAGGGTAAACGTAATACGCTAAGGCTCACCTTTTGAGTTTCGTAACATCTTGCTTATATGCTCGCTGAATTTGGCATTTAGCGGACAATTTACTCTCACATTAACACTGCAATGTGTGATTGCCACATCGATAAACGCTCCGACTCCTGAGTTAAGGATGCATTGGGTTTTGTATCGTGTGACTTGCATGGATTGTCTCCTCCCATACTTGTGAGTACAGGATGGCATGAAACACACGTGTATATTGGTAAATTTAGAAAACATTAATTATAATATATATATATATGGTTCATGATTAAAAGTTAAAAAAAAAATCAAGCCAGCTGACCAAACTTTTAACAATAAACAATTAAGTATGTATTTCTCCCTGCTTTGCAGAATGATGCACTATTAAATGACAGATAGGTAAACCAAAATTCGTTTAAATGTTAATTATTATTATTTTTTCATCCTCCCACAAGGTAAGATCTGACACAAGGTCTTGAAAGTGGGATTTGAAAAGCCAGCGCCCGAGAAGGTGAGCACTCTGGCCTAGCAAAAGTAGCCTTGACAGCCCCGTCGGCATTCCCCGGTAAGGGCGCCTCAGGCAGTAAGCAATACACTTACTCCTCCCCAAAGAGGGGAGGTAAAGCCTGGGAGGGTGGACCTGCTGGAACTGCACAGGACAAACCCACAGATCGGCGTTATCAAGACCCGAAGGCCAAGGCGATACCGGTTTATAGGATGTAGTATCAATCGGAACAGATACTACACTTTGATCTTGGCAAAATTTTACTTATTATATTCACATATTATGCTAAATATGAATTAATTATTATGTGTAATAGCAGTTGCTCTACATTTACGTGAATAGTATAATAATCTTGCTCAGAAAAGTAGCGACTTTGATGTTCAACAATTGTGTATATTTTGTTTAGTTCTTTCAATGCTTTAGATTTTCTCACGTACGCTAGTTTATAGCTTTTCTAGAAATGACTGATTGTGGTAAAAGTCGTAACATCTGCACTAAAGGTCACCTCGTACGTTTCTGAATGAAAAGCTATAACGAAATTATATAGAAACTCGGGTTAGTATCAGATATCATCGAGAAAAGCCATTCCAGTTATACACGATGCGTGCATGTCTAAACGCGGCAAGTGTCGTTTCACTCTTTGCATTTTTATGACTGTTTTTATTTCGCAACCTTCTTTTTAGTTGGCACGTCTTTTGGACTGGAGTACATTTCCATTCTATATAGAAATCGAAATCTAAAATAAACCGCTCGGACCGCGAGCGTTATTCTCGTCCTCAAACAAAAGTGGCCTCGAAAAATGGACAAACGCGAGCGGCGTAGATGACGAATCAAAGAATACGATCTTCGTGTTGCCGTTTGCTCTAATTTTGGCTTTCAAACATTTCTGGCATTCCTTCAAATCTTCAAATCCGTCTTAATCTTTGACATGAATGGTCGACTGGGAGAAATCAATGAAACGGAAAGAAGGACGATGATAGAATCGCCGCTATCGACGATGGATTCGGCGACTGGCATCGTGAGAGCAGCGATAAAAGCGAGGGAAGAGTTTACAAGCATTCCGAAATCGGCGGCAAATAAAAGGCAGCCTTGAAGACGAACATTGATTAACAATTACTACAACTACGACGACTCAAATGGAAAACAATTCTAAAAGTGAAGGTCGCAGCGCGAGATTGACAAGTTCTAATAAAGTAAAATGAAGTTCTAATAAAGTAAAATAAAGTACCAAGTCTACTATTACTACGAAAGAAGTGATATTTGACAATTAGTACTAAATATAAAAGCGGGTAAATGAATTGGATGATGTTGATCAAGAAATAGATATTTTTCATCCGCAAAAATGTCCCTATTTCCATCTACCTTTTAAATAACTATTTTAATGTCTGCCGAAAAGCGTAGAAAGAGCGATTTAAGAAATGTGTTTTCTTCCGTGTGCTGTTTGTCGAACAATGTGCAATAGAAAATAAGTATATTTTACTTGATGTCGACATATGTCAGTTTTACTTGGTACGTGAACGTCACATACATTAACCAATCAGTCAGTATAGGCGCGGGATGTGGCTGGTCTAAATTTCATATCATTTCGACAGACACCATGACAATGTAAACGAGTCCTCTATAGTACCACATATAGTCGTTATTAACTATTGCTGATGTTAATTTTCTGTGTAAATCTTTAGTTGCATATTATTAATGAAATCACATCTAGTTATCATTATATAGCTTTCTTAAATGAGTAAAGCATTGAAAAGATTGAAAAATAAAGTTGATATCCGTCTATTTGAAACTAATTGTCTTCCTTCTGTTTGATGTGAACATGTGTAGCTGATCTAAAAATGTAACACCTTCGCAATGATGAAGAAGGAATTGCTTCTCTCTTATAATGCATCGTCTACGCAACACTGCACGATAACGCCCGTAAAAAATATGTCTTCATTATTGATTTGTCTGTGTTTCATTATGATTATTTCCCCCGGTACTTGATCAGATGTGGATGTACCACAATTATAATTATTCACGAGTATTATACTGCATATGTAAGCTTGACCGACCTGTTAGTTTTTCCGTCGACACGAACTCTTCAGTTAGATTTGGACACACGTTACCACTAATCGGTGTTATATATCCGGTTAGCAGAAAAGATTGGAAAACTGAGAATTAAAAAAATATTCGTTTGCGTTAAGACGGTGGGTCGCACAACTTTTCACAATACTAATCAGCACATGGTGATGAAAAGCACGCGTATTTCGTCTACATAAGCCGAGACGAGACGACTGATGAAAAATGGAGGACGCCATTTTCATTATAGAGTTTATTTTTTAGTATATATCAAAATATGTTGTGTTTTCAAATAGTGTCGAATAGAAAAAAGAACACTAATTATTTTGACGGACACCCTTCACCACATATTACCCTTACTTTGACTTACTTGAGTAACACTAGTAATCACTTCGAAATCGAGATCAACTAGTGATAAAGTATACAGAAAATGTTCGCGCATAATTCGTGAGACTTGAGGTCAGAAGACAAGAGTCATTGAAAGAGGCAAACATCGTGCCGTTCGGTCGTCTGATATTAATGATTGTTTTTCTGTTTTAAAAGAGAAACACACAATGTAATAACCTCAAACTGACATTAGCATCCGTAGACATTTATCGCAATGCAATATAATCCCTCATTATATAATAATGAGCAATGTCTGTGTGTGTGTGGGTGCCCCCCTCCCACAAAATTTTACCGAGTAAAAAATGCCCGGCTAATCAATTTAAATTAAATAGTAAAAAAAAACCCAAAACGAACACTTGCTTTCAACCAATTCCCATAATCATAGGTTGTATTTATTTTTCTTCTTAATTCTATACAGATTTATACGCTGTTTCTTTACTATTTGTTTTCTTTAAACATTCCAGTTTGACATATATTTCTGTCTCATTTTTCTTTTAAAATCAGAGATTGGGATCTTATTTATATGAATATAGATATTAGTGCTTAGACTCACGAAGAATATTTTTCCGTCATCGGAGGTTTTACACTGGTATGTATATAAAAAACGGGTACGCTCGTGTAAATATACGGTTTCACTTTTCCCACCCAATTATAAAATGATCGATAAATATTTAAAATATTTAGGGGAATATCTAATTTCGATGCCTGCTAAAATCGTAACATTGCTTAATCTAAAATACATTTTTCGAAAATCGTATATGGCATTATAAATAGACTCCTGAAATTAAATATAATACGTGTTTACTGACTTTCTAGCTGAAATAAAATTGTAGTATCTGGTAGGTCCTCACTCAAAATACAATGAATGCTCGACAGGAAAATTAGATAATCAAGGGAGGCGCGAGAGTGCTCTATCCCTTAATATATTACAAAAACGCCCTATGCAAGAAGTCTCATTTCTTTGATCAATCATAACTAAAAAAACAATAAACCAAATTAGTTAAAACTTTGCACAAATTTTTTTTTGATAGGTTCTATAAGTGTGTAGAATTTCAGTCAAGGCAACCCAGAGATTCAGAAAGGTCAGGCATTATTTTG